>NADL03000496.1:0-600000 GCA_002205965.3 Kappaphycus alvarezii | reverse complement strand
ACATGTTAGTGATGGGCTCTCGGAGAAGACAGGGAGGCCGAAGTTGCGCCCACGCATTACTGTCCAGTGGGTGACGGGGATAGCAGTGGGGTTGGTGGGGTGGACGGTAAGGAAGGCAGCGGCAGGGCTTCGCGGAAGGCGAGTCCGCAAATGTGGAGGCGTATATCTGCGTCACTGTGTTGAGTTGGTGAAGGAGGCGTTCCAGTCATCGTCCTTCTAGTGGGCCCGGGCCGTAGCGTCCTGCTGTACCCTGTCTAGGATGCAGAAATTATTACTGCGTGAGGCAGCAAGGACTGGGGGCGTAAGGGCCAAGGTCCGAGGATGACATGTAGCCGGGGATCGCAGCGAGGAAAGATCGTCGAAGCGGTTCAGCTTGTGCAAGGAGGCACTGGGGGGCAGCATAGCATGGGTGTCCGAGCAGCGGGGAGATGCGGGGTATCGAGTACCGAGCAGTGCGGGTTCGGACAGGGCCGAATCAATGATACTGGCGGGGATAACGACCTGGGGCGAAGGGCGAAGAGCGGAGAAAACCTGACAACCCAGCTGTATGGGGAGGCTAGCCTGGACCCACGCTTGGTCAATGAGTGGGACGCCGGTCAGAGGCTCATATGAGGTCCTTTGTAGGCCGTCGAATTGGACAGCAGCGCTCGGAGAGTGCTGCAGGTCAGCCAGACGAAAAGAGTTTGCCACGAGGAAGGCCGAGGCGCAAAAGTGATGCATCTGGAAACGTGCATGCGGGTCGCGCACGCCATGCAGCTGTAGTGAATGGCGTTCTGACAAGCCTCGAGTTTGGCTTGAAGGAAGGAATTGGTGAGGTGAAAGTCCCGGCTGCGCAGCTCTGCATCGGCAACTTGCCCCGCAATGGCTCGAAGAAGCAATTGCTTTCTCGCCGACACTATGCGATCATACCTGTCCCCGCACAGGCACCGGCAACTGATGTGAGGAGAAAGACAAAAACCGGACGACTCTCCAATGCAGTTTGCGGAGTTCGTGTTTGTAGACTTGACGTTCCCAGTTTGCAACTCTCGAACGACAGTTTTGTCCCCCGCACTAGCAACAACTCGACGCCTGCGTCCAGCATTGCCTGCTCTTCGGACAAGCAGAAATATAGCGAAGACCAGCAGCGAGAGATTTATCAAGGTCATCAGAAAGGCCCATTGTGCCGTTCGCAAGCGGCGGATTGCGTACCCGCGCCCTGCTGCTCACCACCCTGGAATTCGCCCCCGTGCGGCGGGAAACTCCACAAAACTGCACTCCACTCTTCTGCCAAAAGCGCCCCAAAACGTAACATCTCAACAACAAAACACTCACCCCGAAACTAGGGTGCTCGTATGGAATATTTGTGAAACAGAAACGGTGGGGGGAAACGACGAGGAGCTGTGAGGGTGGCATGTGCGAAGGTGAACATGGGGACGGAGGGGGGTTGTGAGGGGATCGTAAAGGCATGTGGGCTGTAGGCGGGGACGGTGTAGCAGTCTGTGGATATAAGGTGGGGGCTGCGGGGGGGCTGCAACCTCGGGCATGCGGGATGGTAGGGTGAGCTTTTTCGGGGGGAACGTTCGTCGGGGCGAGGGAGCATGGGTGAGGTTTGGATTGTAGGGCTATAAGCAAGGGGCGGATGCGCAGGGTGTATGTAGGTCTGGTTTTACGAGTTAGGGCGAATTCGACAGATAAAGTGCGGTGAGGGGGTGTCTAAACAGCATCATAATCGCGACGCAGCGGGACGACAATGGCCATTTTAGCACGCACGGCATAGTAGACGAAGGTGACCGCGGAGAGGGCTGAAAGGACTCCGAAAACGGCGGCGGTGCGGAAGCACGAGGTGGCTGCTTGATCGAAGTCTCCTTCATAGCCGAGGAAGGGGTTGTGGGCGCGAAGGGCGTAGCCAAAGGCTAGCATTGTGATGGCGCCCTGTGAAATAAGTAGGGGGGGGTCAGTTGGGGTGTGAGGGCGTGTTGTGGGGAGTGGGAGGAGGGAAGACTTACCGAGCCGGTCGTGAAGAAGCAGCAGAGAGATTGGCCCATAGTTTGGGAAGGGTGGGGAAAGCGGGTGGGGCTCACGGTGGTGAAGGGGAGATGTCGAAGGGGATGTCAAGAGAATGGCGAAACAAGGTCGACTTGCTCGTCTTTCAAGTATTGGGTTGATTTGTATCAGTGGAAGGCCGTTTTGAGGTTATTTGCGTCGTTCGAAGAGAGGGAAGGTTTCGGGTGCTTTATTATTCCAATGAGTAAAGAATTCCATCGAAGATATATACACGTGTTCACGGAAGGGCTTGTGAATTGCTTTGGTCACTTGACTAGTGCTTAAACGTGGATTGGACGTTGAAATGTTTGCTGTGTGTGGAATCTTTACGGGATGTGGAAAAAGCATGTGGGAGAACATGCTGAGTGGGAGGACAGAGAAACAAACATGCGAAGTGGGATGAGAGAGAAACTGTTTGCTTGCAGACTGCAAATTGAAGTGGCTTACACACGGTACAGTATTACCGTACGAAACTAGCGGTCTGACCTTCGCAACGTCCGATGGCATTGGCGTATGTCTCTGAAATGAGTGAACTAGGGCATAGGTGCATTAACTTAAAGTAGGTACCGGTACAGTACAGTGCCGGTGACAGTTCTCGACTGTAAACAGTACTGCACCCTCCCACACACCCTGGCAGGGGTACTCAAGTTAATTAGAAAAACGTACAGTAATCTCTGTACCGCACTACTGTCAGGGGAAGTATAATTACAGTTATGAAAAAACCTTCGGCCTTACAGAAGAATATGATTACAGTTTCGGAATGTCTTTACAGTATTTGAAAATGCGTCATTTTGACGGACTGCGAGGGGTTGTGGTCTTCACAGCCTTGCGGGCTTGTCGTCAATCTCTCTTGTCCGGAGTTCTCGCCGTTGTCGTCGCCGTCTCTATCTGTAAGCCTATGTGCTTACAGCGGGAGTTTTTTAAGCCTTCTGAATCCCCGGTTCAGTTGGTGGAGTTTTCTTCCGGTCCCTTTTTCGCTTGAGTGGGCAATCGGTTCAGCCGTTGCCCGGAGTCGTCCGTCTAGCAGAACCCGAGGTCCTGTGTAGTGCGGACTTGTCTTCAAACAATAAAGCGTCATTCTTCTCCTTGAAAATGCATTTCAGAAAATAAGCATTACTGGAAGAAAGTTTACTGAAAAGATTTTTGTCAAGTTCGATAAAAAAAGTCGCGTATATGTTGAAGATTTAAAATTCGAATTTTAAAGCACTCTTTCTTTGAAACTCATAACTAACCTGCAAGGGGTGTATTATAATGAGATTTACGTAGCCCAGTGATGAAATAATAGTCACGGTAACGCCATGGATTGGGCCTTCAGCGGGATGATCATGATGACAATTAAAATTATAGTTTAAAATGACCATACTCCTGTATTTGTAATCCCCCTGTTCTTATGAAAGTCATAGAGCTATAACAACTTCCCATATAATTGTATCCTTATGGACATACCCGAAAATAAAGACGACAAAATTGGGGGAAGAGGGGAAATTGGGCCCTATATTGATGTGGAAAGGCGAAAGAGGTCGCCATTCTGAGATGACGCGGTGGTTTGGATGGTGATTTGACCGAATCGGGTGGTTCGGGCTACAGATATTCGTCGGTACGGCAAAAAAGCTCGCAAAATTTTTGGGGTGGTGCAATCTGGGTCGGTTCATCGTTCTATGCATTGAAAAAAACGACAGGTGCTGCGTTTTGCCGAAAAGTCAAAACTCTACTGCTCACGGAAAAGACGCGTAAGAAGAAACCGTGATAATTACAACAAGAACAAGGGAAAGAAACTTAGCCACTCTCGGAAGGGATCTAGAAGAATCAAGAAAAATACATAGGGGAAGAAACTGTGCAACAATCCAAAGGAAACGAGAAGATGCGTCTTGCTAGTAGTCCGAAGATTTTTGGAAATGTCTCACGAATACAGAGGAACAGTTGTCAATTCGGCAAAAATTAAGGAGATCACAGAAGAAATATTTCGCTTGGCAACAATTCCGGCCATTTGCGTTGAACATGATGGCGAAGGATCAATTATTGCCGAGAACATTTCGTTTAATATCAAGCGATACCTCGAATGTTTTATTATGTTTTCAGTCTTACCGTCCACGCAGCGTATTGCGTCGTTTTCAGATAAATGCGCTGCTTCGAATTGTGTCTGAGCGATGCTATGATCTGAATGGAGACCCCGGTTGCGAGAAACAATCAAAGGAAGTGGCAATTCAAAACCAATGGAAAGGTGTTTGTTCTCGATTACGTCAATCATGCCCGAAAGAATAGTTGATGATCTATCTGTCATTTTCGACATCAAATCGTGTTTTGTGGAGAGAATTGATCGCGATGTAAATTTTGGTAGTTGAATACGGCAAAAATAGTTCAAATTGTGAAAGGGAGTTAAATGACTTTATCGTTACCAACCTTAGACGTCTTTGGTTTTGTGATATATGCTGCTAAGATTTTGCTTCTTAGTGAGGCAGTTTCAATGCACACCGGTAGTTCTGATTATCAAAGCTCAAGTACAGTCCAGCTTGTGGCAGGGAACTTTATTCAATTACTGTATAAGAAGCTTGGTTTAGAATTTATTCATTTTTCCGATAAATATTATAATCTCGTTGGAGAATTGACTGAACCTGAGATGTAACTATTCTACATGGTGACAGGATCCAAACTCATAAGCTTAATGTTCGAAGTGCTGAAACGTGTTCGCATTCCACACGCAGAAGGGAATGACCTGTTTTTAATTTTTCAGCACAAATGGTACAGGTCGCGGGATCAGCTAAGAATTTAGACGGAAGTAAAAGGTTTTTTAGAGGATTTTAGCCGCTAGGGAATGACGCTCGTAAGTTGATGACATGAAAATTTTCATTGAAGGAAATGTAATCCAAAAAATCTTAAGGACCCTGATGACTTCAATTGAAATTGCGCATGACTGTACCCCGTTTTATCGTAGACTTGGTGTATGTTAATTTAGCTCGATCGCAAGGAAGGTAATTAGGGAAAGAGCTATGCGAAAGATCCAAGAAAGAGAGGAAAGTAAATCAGCTTCTAGATTTCTCCAAGAAACTTGACTGAAGTTTTCGACACCCCTACGTGACATAGAGGGCGATTCAAGCTACGATTCATCGGATAGTTCCCAATCGGGCATGGCCGAAGTGCCGTCGGAAATTGTGAAAAGTGTGATGCTTTTTGGCGACTGTTTCAAAGCTGGAAGAATTTTACTGTGACAGTATAAATTGGTGACTGCGGGGAAAACAACAAGTTTGTCGGATTTTCTACATCCTGTTCTGACTTCCTGGAAATATCAATGATTGGAAGAGAATTCTGGGTATTTGTAAGTCGAAGTTACGAGGATAAATGTAGGGAATTGATTTTCAGTAAGTTCACGGAGACAACAGGTCTGCGAATACCATGTTACAAGCATGGTGTTCCATCCCATGCACGTTACTATCAGAACAGCAATTTATTAGTGATACTAATTTGGAAGGAAATGATTCCATGGATACAAGTGATGTAATTCAGAGCTAAGAAACTGAGAAATCCGCAGGAAAAGAATGAATTCCGGAGATGGTCGGAGTAAGGAGGCCAAGGCTGCTAGATTCACCTCAGAAAGCACGGGTGAGTAATTAATATTTTCTTCGTAAGGAGCTATTCATGTTTAAGAATTAGTAGAGATCAATTTTAATTCATAATCTTAGCTCTGCATTACATCACTCGTATCCATGGAATCATTTCCTTCCAAATTAATATCACTAATAAATTTATGTTCCCATAGTAACATGCATGGAATGGATCGAAAATTGAAGGTCGCCCCACCGGTGACAGGCAAGCTCTCACGCGGTTCTTAGATATAATAAAATCAAAAAATGCGGACTGAGATTCGTCGTACAAGTGAAAAAAAGACCTCTGATGAAACTTAGACAACTGCACACAATATGAGCCCTGGGCATGAAGTAGCATGTAGAGATACTAGATAAAAGGCAGGGATGATTCATCTGAACCAGAAAAGACTTGTACAATGGTAATCTATTCTCCGGTCACATACTACTACTAGTGTAGACACCATTTTCAACAAAAGATTAACAACGGATGTCGAACTAGAGTGAACATTTACGTTTTTTAATTTTTAAAAAAGGATTCTGATAGTACCAATTTTGGTACTCTAGGCCAGAATAATGCAATTTTTTGTTGGACCTACAACACATACTGAGATAGGATGCACAAAAGTTTTTTGTGTAGTTCGGGAATAACGATATTAACTGTTTGTGATTCAATGAAAATGGATCAATCAACTAATCTGCAGACTGTTCAAATGCAAGCAAAAAAATTGCAAGAGAAGTAATGGCACCAAATTTTGCACGGTGCTGAAGGGATGGGTTTCAGTGTACTGTAAAAGTGTTTTGTTTGGGTTTTTGTTCTTTTTTTGTTCTTTTTTTTCTCTAAATAATTCAATAGGTTCGTTGTTTCTATGCTAGTTCAATGTGTCGGGGCTGTACTCAATTCAAAGCAGAGATGAGATTCAGGATTTCTCGTTGTTCCCGTACGCCAGGTTCCTCCGTGTTTTCGGCTGGAAAGATGTAGGCGCAGGTCAACTTCCGAGCTTACACGAGTGCCACACTCACACTGGAGGCGGTTGGTCCAGACAGAGGGATCGGAGGGGTTGGTGTGCCGAATTACAGCGTTGAGGTGCTTGGGGCCGGCTTTGTGGGCCTCAAACTGGTCTTTGCTCAGCATTCGGAAGTTGCACACCTTGCAGTGGTGGCTCGCTACCTTCTTCTTCCTTCTGGCCTTCTTTTTCTCCTTGTTCTGGCTAACCTTGAGTGCCGTTAAACAGGCGCGACCGACGTTGACCGTGGATGGTCCAGCAGTGGGATTGGGGGCGCGCGGCTTGTGGGCAATTTGTCGTGCCAGCGGGAGTTTACCTTCCCTCCTTCTACCGGCGACTGCCCTTTCCTGTCGATGCGCCGAAGCCGCTCCCAGTACAAAGATGTTCGTTGGTGTTGCCTTTCCAGGTACCGTTGGGAGTGTTCCAGTCCTACCCTTCGGACTTTTCGGCTGCCGATTAACCCTGGATTCGCCTACGAATTCTACCTCCTTTTCGGTGTCCTCTTCGCTACCCTCTTCCGCCTCGTCGTCTATGAACCTGCTTCTCGGGTACACAGACTCCCTCGACGTTTGGGAGTCTGTTTCCAACCGATTGCCCCTACCCTCGGGCTCGTTCTGTCCCTTTTCGATGACAGAGTCGATAATTTTGTCAATTTCCTCCAACGACCCGCTGGGTGTTGGCGAGGTCGGTTCTTTTGCGGAGGAGCTGTTAGGGTGGTTGTGACGACGGGCGAAACCAGCGGAGTTGCCTTCCTGCATTAACCCACTACTTCCCTCCTCTTTACCTCTTTCCCACCTCTTTACCTCTTTCCCACCTCTTTTCCTCACCACCTCTTTATGCCACTAGGGCGAAGTTTCCCAACAGTTCCTTGCTTACCTGTGCACACGAAGTGCTCCGCCCTCTGTAGCGAGGAAGTTTAGGTAGACTAAACTCTCAGGTATCGCCGAACGACGCCCTTGCATACACACAAGCGACGCCGCCCGACGAGGGACACTGAGCGGGGTTTGAGGGCCGGTTAGTAGTGCACAAAGGGAGAGGAAGGGGGGCAGGTAGAGTTGGTTGCTTTCTGAGTTGACGGACTTTTTTGTTATTGGTGCTTTTTGGTGTCGAGGGTCTGCCCGACCGCCAGAACCAGGGTTTATATAGACAGCGAGAAATTTTCAATTCTTCGCTAGACAGTACTAAAATCATAAAACTGCAATAAAAATCAACTCCTACAGTACTAAAATCCCCTATTTTGTCTTTTTCAGGTGACCAGGACGAAGTGAGATTTTGCTGGAAGGGGAGTTTGGTCGTCTGGTGGTTACGGACGGTTCCACCTTCCGTAACGTTCCAATTTGTTACGGAAGGTTCCAACCGTCCGTAACGTTCCATTTTTCCGTTATCCCTTTCCATCAAGAAGGCGGTTAAATTCCCGCTTTTTGAGCTAAAAGATGCAAGCTCCTCAGAGGCTATGGATAATAAATGAAAACGTATAATATGGACCACTGAGGTTTTATCTTGTATTAAAAAAAGTTATTATCATGTTGCATGTTATGATATAATGTCGGGCTATGACACTATAATTCAATGAGGTTATGGGGCCGCTCAGAATGGGGCCCAGATGAAGATTTTCCACGAAGTCTCAGAATGTGAAGGCAATTTGCGAATAATATCACCGCTTTATGAAAGCATAACCAGATCATTCGCACTGTAGAGGGAGAGTTTTGAAGCATTCTGTCATGTTTCCATGAGGACTATGAAGTGAGTGCAAGCTGTTTTCCTTTTAATTGCAGCCGAAAATTGCGGTAGATTCACTTCTCTGGAAAGATTTTCGCGCGCGCCGTCTCGCTACAGACGCGTCCTTACTCAAATCATACTACAACAAGAAACTTTGGAAGAGTAGCTCGAAGACAGCTGTAAAATGACAGTTAGTAATACTCATTTCATTCAAACCGAAAGTCAATCAATGAACGTATCATAGGCGCATATGTTACATTGGGAAGAGGGCAATTGACTGGAACAGGAGCTTGATTATGAGACCAGAAGTTTAATTTACATGTGTGCTGATGTTTTGAAAACAATAATTGGAATGAATATTGAGTTTAAGGCTCTCCATTAAGGACTCTGAAGATTTTAGTATACTCGACTGTCAGTATTCTTAGATTCGTTTAGGAGAGGCGTCGGTGACATGAAAAGCAGAGAACTTGCGAAAAAGGCACGCATAGTCAGCTGACGACATGCTCTTCTCGCTGCAGCTGTAAACCGGGTAACTTAATGTTTTAAGGTCTTGTATGAGACCGCTGATTTTCTTTAACCCGTAGCACCTGTACTTTTTATGGAGAAATGGTTGGAAGTAAGTGAGACAAGCGAAGACGGTTGTAAAAGGCAACCCAGGATTGAACATAAAAGCATGTCGAAATAACTCGCAAAATACGTTTAACGTACTGAGTTTCTTCGAAAATGACGTCACGAAGACCGGGCTCGGGAAAGCACACTTACAAAAACTTAAGAACTCTATCTTGTGATATTTGCAGTAAAATTTCCTTTCTTTATCCAAACCTGTCGGTTTTAACCACTTGGAAGCACGAAGAAGACGGCTCCTGAGTATTCAATGTCCATCTCTTCTTGACTGGCTACACCAAACCTTCACTTCATCTCGCTCGGCGCCCGCGCACGGCGTGGGCGCCAGACCTTCATCCAGCTCTTCCCTCAGGAGATTGCCCGTCACGACTGCAGAGCTCTCCCTGCAACGTACTTTTCGATGGCCACATTGAGTGGATTGCCTCTCCGTCCCCCCAGCGCACGTGTGACGAACCGGGAAAGGTGTATAAGGATCGCTCTACTACTCAAACAAGATTTGCGAAGTCCACCGTACCCTGCTGCGCTTAAATACACTGTCATTTTGACGGACTGAAAAGGGTTGTGGGCATCACAGCCTTGCGAGCTGGTCGTCAAGCTCGCTCGTCCGGATTTCTCGCCTTTGTCATTTCCGTCTCTATCTACAAGCCTATGTGCTTACAGCGGGAGCTCTTTAAGCCTTCTGAATCCTCGGTTTAGGTGGTGGAGTTTTGTTCCGGTCCCTTTCTCGCTTGAGTGGGCAAATGGTTCAGCCATTGCCCGGAGTCGTCCATCTAGCAGAACACGAGGTCCTGTGTAGTGCGGACTTGTCTACAAACAATAAAGCGTCATTCTTCTTCTTCTTGGAAGTATCAGAATTGACTTGATAGTCATGGAAAATGTGACGCATGAACACCGGTACATGACGTGGACTTAAATCCGTAGAATGCAATCATGTTTACTCCGACAGGACTATCGATAAGGAGATCAACCACGAATTAAGCCATATAAATATAGCTGGGCACTATCAGATCTTGTCAATGATTTGAAGCAGGCCCTAAAATCTGATCGTAAGTTATGCATTGATTATGTTATATTTATTACAATTTGAGACATTTCAGTTTATAAATTTTGCATCCATACGTGTAATGGAGAACAGGGGGATTTGCGTGCTCTACTACTTGAAAGATATGAATAGGCTTTTGTAAACGGAAATGGAAATGAATGTACTGTAAATGTTTCTTCAACGTTTCAAGCAACACGAAAGACAACCTAGACTGCAGATCAAGGTTTATAGACGTTTCGAGCCTGTCAATAGTGCAGACTCAGATGATACTGTAATGGTGATTTTGGTAAGTGCTACCTATACTGGTTTCTTTTATTTTCAATATAATAACTACATTGGCACCATATTCAGTCTTAATTATCTTCACGAACGGAAATGATGATAAATGCTCGTGCGGGAAATGTCGAATGACTAATATCATTTACAATATATTGAAAAATCAAAAACTATTTTCATAATCCTCCACATGCATGGAATCTGACACTAGAGACGCGATGTAAAGTATTGAAATTGTACGTATATTTTTGAATATACTGTATATCATCATCACTGAAAATATCAATACTGAAAACAATGAAAGAGATTGGTCGAAGTCTTGCATATTTACCCATCAGGGAGCTCTTTTGTTTAACTGATGCTTATCTCGGGGCAAAAAATTTATCAACAGTGTGTTTAGTGAGCTATGTAGACTTTACTACTAAGTTAGAGGACAAAAAAATAAGCCTAAATGCAGCAATTCGGGGGGAAACAGCTTACAGGATTCAGGCAGTCAGGTGGAGACATTTTCACCATGTCAGACGGTCCGGGGGTGACCGTGCTTCAACCCTGTGTGCCACAGAGTGGACTCTGAGGTACCTGTAGAGGTTTTGGGTGACTTTTTCCGATGTAGGTGACATTAAATGCCGAAACAGAAATACAAGGTGACCTTACTCTAGTTCAGAGTGACTTCGGTCTAGTGTAGGGTGACTTCGGTATAGTTCAGGGTGACTTTGGTCCAACTCAACGTGACATTTTCTGGTTACAAGTCATCATCATCATCAATTTATCTGTTTATCAAGGTATCTAAAGAACGCAAGAAATAATTGCGACACTGTACACAGTAGACTAATCGTGGAAGAGCTGGCGCAACTGACATTGTGTGGAATCATGACCTTCCAGATTTCACAAAGAGCTTGTGTAGCCGCGCTTTTTTCGGGCTTCAGGGCCACGCTCAAAACATCATTTCCGCCGGACGCCAGCATTCTTGACTGGTCGACCATGTAGTGGAGGAATGGCTTTCGGTACATGTAAATTGCCCCCAGAAAGAACAAGAGCTTTAGCCCTAGAAAGGACATCACCAACTTCGCGTTGAGCCGGCACTTCGAAAGTTATATTATCATATAATCGCTTCCACTCAGTAGACAGATGCCGCTTTGCAATAAACCGATGGATGTTAGATGCCCCGTGTTTTTCGCAAAGAACGGCCACACCATGAAAGCAAGGGTAACCATCTCCATTGCGCGAGTAGCCACAGCATAGCGGCGGTTCCTGCTCCTTCTCTGTTAAAATCACACGATGATTTAGAGCACCATCGTTGTAGCTGGTTACTGTTGCTTCCATGTTAGAAGTGCCAGCAGTAAACGTAACTGTGTCATGGTACGCACGGGAGCGTCGGATCAGCCGAGCAATAGCACGCTCAATGTTTGGAGGGACCGGATTCTTACAGCTTTGAGCGGAATTTTGACGAGTAAGAAAACCCGAACGCTGCGTATCCACTACCTTTTGGAGCATCTTTTGGGGCTCAACCGACCGTATATGATTCCGTAGGGATGAGCCTATTTGGCTCTCCGCTCCTTGCGATGTCACAACTGCATCCTGCAGGCATGAATATGCCTTGTACAATTCTGATTTATCGAATCGTTCGAGGTAGGCTCTCTGAATCTCTCCATACTGCGCGAAAAGCTCATCGACAGTCGTATGGGTAGGGGCGTGAAGCGCACGATCGTACAGCGACAGTCCCACGGCCTTCAGTGCACCAAGTTTAGCGTCCATGTTCTTTCGTTTGTGCAAGGGATCCAGGAACATTTTCGCATTCTCGAACACTGCCTTGTATGCTGTGTCGATGCTCTTTTCTTGATCGACTATGGTTGCTCGGTCTTGAACATCGAATCCCGGAATGGCCTTGCACTCATTGAAAACAGTTGTCCAATTTTCCATGATCCCAGTGCCGATGAAATGGGCAAACAATAGTGGGAGGAGGTGCATGTTGGTGTTATGTTACGACCTCAAAAGTTGTGCCATAGGACTGTGGTCCAATTCCATCGCAATGCGCCGCGTCTGTGGCTGCGGTCTTGCGGCCATAGAGGCAGTACTGAGCTGAGACGCTGGGAACGAAAATAAGTCCACCATAGTAACGGCTATTGTCGGAGATGTCGGACAATTCCACGCTGTCGCGGTTAAACACCTCGTCAGTATCAACTTTCCTCGCCTTTTTGGCCTGGTTGAAAATATGCTCAGCAGCTTTCATCCTCTGCTACTTCATCGTTAAGCCATCAACTATCACCATCTTCACCGTGTGTCTATGCTGCCGCAGGAGCTCAGCAAATACCTCGAGCGCGGCCATATCCACAGCACGCGTGGCAGTCATGTGTCGTAGAATCTCCAACCTCACAGAGCGGTAGTGACTGTCCGGAGGCTGGCATCGATAGATTTTTTTTGCTCGAAAAAGGGTGCCAACGCGCGGGCGGAGATGCTCGGATCGGATGCGGCTTCTAACAGGATTGATCGGGCAAACTGCAGCGGCGTATAGGCCGGAGCGCAATGTGGTTGCAAGGAGGACGATGGCCGCGAGATTTGTCCATCATGGTAATTCTGCACGTCCTGCCCCTCGCATACGAGAGAGTGTTCGGTAAACTTGTTCGGTTTCCAAAGTCCCGTACTTGGCTGCCAGTCGAATTGCATGAAACCGTTTCAACTTGCTTCGCGACATTTCATTCGAACACGCTCCCATGTCTGGGAGATATTAACGCCTTTTTTACACCCCGACGTATGCTGTATGAGCACCCCGTATGTATGATTTACACCCCGACGTATGCTGTATGAGCGCGAATGAGCTGCTCGCATTGCCAGCGAGAGGAGAGTGCTATACCAACTTGGGGCTGTATTTCGATACAACATTTCGGGCGCCATGTCATCGCGCCTTCTTTCTCAGCTTTCAGAGCTATTTTTGCTCGCTCCATTGTGCGTTTCTTTGAAGCGCGTTTTTGTTTCGTCCTGCATATCTCTTTAGCAGTTCGACTTCCCCACTCATCATTCCTCCCCACCCAGTCCGAATTAATTCCAACATTTCCCTCTCCCGTGTCACCCCCATCACCAGTTCTAATTTCTTAGTCACCCATGCTGTCGTCCCAAAATATTCGTCACCGCTCCCACCATGATCGCCAATACTGTCACCCTCGTAGCCACCGTCATTGTGAATGTAGTTTGCAGCGTTGAAAGATGGATCTATCGTGACATCAAAAGGATCTAAGAAATTTTCTTCTTCTTGAGCAGTTTCATCGCAACCCGGGTGGTCGACGTCTTGACGACGATAATATCTTTTTCTTCTCAGCGTTTTGGCACGAGCAAGCTCTTCGCGCTCTCGATTCGCTTGCCCTTCCAATTCTCTGCGATGATCGGCTTCTTGTCGTTTTCTTTCTGCTTCTCTGGCAGCGGCTTTAGCACCAGCTTCTTCGCGTATGTCGCCATCGGAACGAGATGCGCTGCCTGCTCCCGGTTCTTCTAAGTAATTACCAGTTTCTTTAAATCGCATCTGCGTTTCACGTCTTATCTCCTTGAGTTGGTAGTCATCGGAGAGATCTAAAATGTAATCATCGTCCTCCTACAGATCACGAAAAGTCTTACTGAACGCGATCTCGTTCTTCAAAATGTCCATAGCTCTCGACAGGGTCCGCATGGAACGTGTCGCTCCATTTGGATCTGCATGGGATCGATCGGGATGTACAACAGCCTCAAGACGACGAAATGCCCGTCGTACTGTAGGGTAATTTGCATGTCTCCCCGAGAAGCAAAATACGGGCAATAAAGGATTTTGGCCGTCCGTGATCATGTTGAAATGGCACAATGTCTGCCGTGTGTTTCGCGGTAAATTTGCTAGGTCACTGCTAACCATTCTCGACAACTAAGGAAGTAAGGGTGAACGCGGAATGAGCAAGGTTGAATGCATAAGTTATCAGGGTGAACGTTTTTGTAGAAGGGCGACAACGATGGTGCAAACTGGAATTAGAGGGTGACCTTTCCGTTACTTGGCGACGCGGCGCCTCCATGTTAGGATTCCAGGGTCACTTTTCAAAATTACCCCTCCAATGGTGAAATTAGTAGCTTGTCACCCTCCAAGTGCTCCACCTTGTAAGGTGTCGTCCGCAATCTGCCTCAATCCTGCAAGCTGTCCCCCCGGGTGCAACAATCTCCCAAAAAATAAAGAAAACGTAACAAAATTACTTCTATCCTCTGCTAACAGTGGCAAATTTCAGGTGGTTATCGAGATAAATGTCTCAGATACATTTAAGGAGTCCCTTTAACCATCTTTATGCATCTTTATGATACTCAAATTGACAGTTACCAATCAGAGACTCGTTTGAGCTTAGAAATACTGCTCCAAAGCCCTCCTTACCCGTTAAAAAATTCATGATTACTACCATCTCGATCCCTACTCCGTCTTTTTACCGACTCTAGCTTCTTCGGTACCAGCATACAGAACCTATATCCCACCACACACTACCGGTGGACATGATTTCTGATTCTCCGCAAATCACCGGTGACGATAGTTTCCGCGATCTTGTCCGTATTAATACACCGAAGGAGCCAACGAATGAGGCAGAACTCAGTGTATTATCTAGTATGGGCATAGCAAGAAATACCCAAACAGGCTTATTCCACTTTGGTAATAGACCTCCTTTCACTGCGAGGCAAATTCAGTTTCATCACTACCAATCAGACCGTGACTCGCTTGCTTGCCTGTAATCGCCTTCAGATGGTATCCTTCATGTCACAAATGGAGTCCCCGGCAACAAATTCCTCAGTGATATCGGATAAATTTCAACACAAGTGGTTCTTACGTTTCAAACGTACCTTTTACTGGGAACAAGGCCTTGGTTCGGCGCAAATACACATGCGCCGGAATTTGAATCTGCAGTAGAGCTCTAGATGAGTATAGGCACTTTCATCATTTTTCCACGGCAGATGCGAGGGCTTGGAACCCCGAAAGAAGAGACCCTTAGAAGCTTCCTCCGTCGAGAGACATAATCCTTGAAAGAGCCGTCACCAGGTATTACATCATTCAGAAGAAAGTTTCAAAGGGGCGTTGCCGACAAAAAAGGTTGGACAACGATAAAAAATTCTGGTGGATCAGAGGCCAAAGCTCTGACAGCTTGCAGCGGCCACCCGAAAATAAGAGCCCACAGAGATAACAAACGTTTATTTGTCGGATTTTCATGCTGGCGGCCGTACTTCCATGAACCGGTCCGAGATTTGGGTCCTTCGGAGAGATTTCATGCATCTGTAGATTTACAGGACCTTTCTGAGGACGCGATCAAGTCAATAGAAAGCTGTCTGAGAACAAGAGACGTTCCTAATCTTACTAGTACTCTTGATTACGTCTGCACCAGATATCGTCGAGGTGCTTTCAGATGTGCAATGTGCGAGCATTCCATCGTAGATGTTGACAAATGTTATTTCTGCATGTATATATTCGAAAAAGGAGATCAGTTCAGGCGCGTTGTGGTTCCGACGGACATTGATCGTCTTCATTCGCACCGTGGTGAAAGTTTTTTTGGAAAATTGCAAACAACCTCTTGAGGCCCTTACCCAGTAGAGCTGGATTTTCACCCCCGGAGTCTGCAGATTACGCGTGGAGTTCGCAACCAGCAATTAGTCGGAGTGACGAAACTAGAAATCCGATAAAGGGTAACAGAGCATGGCTTCGAATATTTGTGCTGCAGTACCTACCGCCGGAAGTTAGAAGCAAATGTCCGCCGCCATATGAACCGCGCCCAACGCAAAATCGCTCTATGAATCTTTGTTTGATCTCTTTATTTTCCCACTTTCTTGAATTCCAATCTAATTCGTTTTTCCATGTCTCTCCTAACCAGTTCCCGAATCTCAGAATCCCTTAAATGAAGGGAAACTCCTTCTTTCATAACGTTCATTGCAGACAGGCCTATCTTCCGATTTATTGTCCTCAACACATCAGCAAGGATGTATGCTCCCAGATCCGAGTTGACCCTTCGCATTTCCATGTGTTCTAGTAGTAAAATTCCCGCAATTGATCAGCCTTAATGTCTACCGCTTCTCCGCTGTTTCTTTTCTTCATTATTTCCATCCGCCGTAGAACTTCGTTCCAGAAATCTTGCAGCTGTGTGTCCCGATTGTTCGAATTGTGTTTCACAACAGCTCTCACTCCTGCGATTATACGGGCGTGCATTTCTGCATAAGGTCCACACTGATTTGTGTTGATGTCCTGATGTCCAACACACTCCTCGATTCTGAGGTACTCGAAGTGGGTGTCACACAGTTTCACGAATTTGATTATCCTGGATCTTCTGCAATGTACTGGAGCCACAACTAAATACCGTTGGATACGCTCTTTAGGTGTAAGGAATCCAACCCGAGAGAATCCATATCCTCGATATCAAGCATGATTTCGCAGCTACAGTATCCAGCTTTGGCCTATTGGATAACGCAGTTCAAAATACGAATGACCACCAAGGAGTGGTGGTTCCTCGCGAAAATAGGAAGAAAGAGAATCTCCGTATTTTTAATTCCACGCCAAATTCCCACCTTCTTCTCTTTCCTTCTTTTCTCTCTCAAATACGATATCTTTGGGTTGCCAATCTCAAAATATGGTCTGAATTCGGACATGTCAATAGTGACCATTAATTTTTCTGATTGACACAACCGCTTAGCGCAATCGACAATAGAAACATGAAACAGTCTTCATTGAGCATAACATCCGGGCTCTTCAAAACTGAATCTTACTCCGAAATGTTGAGGAAGGAACGCTTGCCGTCCACTGAAGTGTATTAAACCGCAATATTCGACTTCTGTTGGGATTCATCGGCCTTATTCTTGCAGTCATCAACGTCGTCGTCGATTTCGATAACCTTCTCTGTATTTTTCTTAACGCGTTGGTCGCCTTGCTCCGCTTCTTCCTTTTATAGTACTAGCCATCACAGATGGGACATCATACTCCGTTTCAACACCGATATCAAACATCTCAATTCTCTCCGCACATCCCTTGGCGATTTCCTTTCCTTCGCTGAACTCAACGCTCTCTTCATGCCCCATGGAGATATCCTTCTTCGAATTTTTCCTTCGGTTACCGTTCTTTAAAGAGCTAACTTGTGAGGGCTTCCGTCTAGCGTGTTCGGAACTGGAACCCACGGCAGCATTTGAATCACTGCGCCGTTTTTTCCACTCGCGCCCTTTATTGAGCTTTTGTATCATAACTTTCTGCATGATCTCATTTCCTTCTGAATCTGAATCTTCCTCTATGTCAATTGGGATTATGTCCCAGAATTGACTCGGTTTCTTGCGCTTTGGTGGCATCGCGAGATGTCAGTAAAAGTAGATGGCTGAGGTAAGCGCAAATGAGGCGCAGAACGACAATCCGAAACATGAAAGATCTCGTAGAGGCATGATCCGAAAAGCAGTTCGGAGAATAGGGTTGATAATAAAGGATGGAGAAATTCTTTGTGCACGGAAGTAAAGGAATGAAATGAGCGAGGCTTGGATAAATACGAAATTTTTGCAACTCGTTGAGTGGACGAATGCGCTTGCTTCAGTTTTCAGTGTGATGAGTAGAAATTGAAGCGCCTGAAGAGCCTATTTGCAAAGAAGATTCATGGGGGCGGGGATGAGAAATTAGGCAGCAATAGTGGGAGAGGGAAAAAAGGTACCTATCTATTCCGAGTGAGGAAATTGTGATGGGAGGGATTTTTTGGAGGACTGTTGCTCATGTCTAAATATAAGTTTACTGTAATGCATCACTGTCAGAAACGAACAGGTTCTCAGCCAAAAAGCGGGAAAATCCCTCCTTTTCCAGGAATTTTGTTAATAATTTTTCTATTTCATTGTTGCCTATGTGAGGGAAGCACTCTTATCTTCTTTCGATAGCGTGAGAAATTGTTGTATGCAAGTAGTATACTGTACAGTCCCCCACGTGATCGACACTGTCATCGAAAGTTCCTTTGATCGGTGCCAGCTTAGAACTTACAGTATAGTCCTGCAGTCTGCAACAGTACCATACGAAATATTATAGCCATTGTTTCCATTGGTACACTTGTTGTATTTGAGGTCAATGACGTGTTCTACCCCACAAATAACTACAGTTGCATCGGTACCGGAAGCTACTGGCTACTTCTGAATTGTACAGTTGTACAGTGCTCATGTCAGGCAGTAAACTACTAGCAACATGAAGTAAGTATATATTAAGTCTTACTACTTTACTGTAAAGTACAGTAATCACGAGGAGTTGCAGTCCTGTGCAGATTACACACCTGGGATTACACAGTAATCAATTCAAGAGTCATCACTGTCCATCGTGATCAAGTGATACGTTATCCCAAGCTGGTGACAAGAATATGTTTATCATAAATTAGCTTTTCATTATCGGACTAGATATTGAGTAGATGGTGACAGTGTATAATGATCAACACGAAGAAATATGGTTTCGGCCAACTGTATTTCGTTGTAAAGGGGTGTCGTACATATTTTAAATTATTTAGGGACACGGTTGACTCCATTAAGAATTCTATGGATATTTCTTAATTGTTAAAGAGGCATTAAGGAAGCCAATTGGAACATTTAGGTACAATTTTAAATTGTGTATGATAAATTTAGCTAAAGAAGTTATGTAGAATTACGTATAAGATGTTCTACCTGATATGGCTAGACCCGTCGCTTTGAAAGCTATGGAAAAATATGGGCGGGTGAGATCCATCCTCATGAAAAGGCATCCAGCTACAGCTGTCATACCCAACGCAGTATTTTTACTGCACTTGTCACAGGTACCACAGGTATCCGCTATATGTTATGAGTTCCCTTTTCCGAGTCTTCAGAGGGAGCCTTAACTTTTCGTCAACGAAAGTGTGGACCGATCGCTGTTTATTGGCCGGGAAATAACAGAAGAATTAATTGAAGAAATGAATTACCCAGACGTCCCCCCTTGTTTAGACTATACTGTACCCAATTTATTTGATGGGAATCATTTCACAATTCTAATTGGCTGTCTGGTTTAGTATGTCCTAAACAGAAGAAGTCAATTAGCAGAGAAATGAAGTGGCGGTACTAGAAATGAATCTCACTACACATGTATGTGGGAAAAAAGGTTTCATACTTTGCGTCTGTAACTTGTAAATTATATTTACTGAGCCTCGATGGAAAAAATAAACGCCAATTCATTGGCATGTAGGTAATAAATTATAACCAACTTTAAATTAGCAGACTACTCTATATCTAACAAGATCTTCTTTTGTGCTTTTTTGTGGCATAATTCGGGCGCTGCTATATAGTAATTGATCTAAAAACTTCGAATAAAGTACTGAATGAATGTATATTCCCGGCCCGTCCGATCACTGATACCGGAGGAAATGGAACGTTAAGTTCTACAAATCGTATATGTACAATAATATCTCTTGATTCATGCAACATTAATGATTTTTTCGATACAATAACAAAATTTGAATTTGGAAGATATCATAATTCATGCAACATTAATGTGTTTTGGCACTATAATAACAAATTTTGAATTTAACAGTACAATAACAAAATTTGAAAGTCTCAAAGGTCCTCAACGTCATGGAATAGGCACTGTTCAGCTCCAACAAGATATTATAGTGTAATGTAGTGAAAGTGGCCCCATAACATACACATGCAGCATGAGCAATACTTTTTTTACTTGTTATTATAACGGAGAATTTTTTTCTTTACGACCCAATGCCTTTTCAGTGAAGTCGAGAGACTCTCAATAAAGGTAGCTTTTTTTAATCAATGAAACCGAGAGGCAGCTCTCGAAACCCCTCGCGAGAAGCTTAAGATGAAGGTGACTTTTTCTACCAAGTGAATCTGGGACACACAGAACAGGCATCAATTGTGGCTTGTAACGATGAACCAATTGCTTGAAAAAAGTTGCCACATCTTTTAGTCGGATCGTTCAGATGTAATTCAAGTATACTTCCTCTTCTAGACGAATATGGAAACTTTCTTCAGATATCCGACCGTATGACGGGATTGATGCACATTTATAATTTTCTTGGAGCGAACCAATCTGAATATGACTATTTCGGAGAAAAATCATCTTCTACTCACCAAAACAAAAAATGGGAAAAAATCCGATGTAGGAAGGAACAATGAAATTTTGGATGCATGTCAATAATCCATAGTTTCTGATTCTGACAAAAATATAAATCATACAGAAGTTCAAGATTCCAAGTCGGATACTTACATTCCTGGCCCCGAATGAAAGAAGAAAGGCAAACTGTAGCTCTCCTTTCCCAGTAAACATGAATAAAACCCTATAATGAAAGAAGTTGATTTAAGAGAGGTCGGATGAATATGACTGCAGATACTCAATTCTCCTTGAGGAGGTTTATCAGCGGAATCTTCAGCAACAATTCAAATGTAAAGAAAAGAATAGCTCGGGCTCAACGATTGAATAGCCATTGTAAAACTGTTTCTGATGTTATGTTGCTGATTCAGGATTTTCAAAAATCCAGAACAGGCTGGTACACATCAGGACGAAGCATAATCACAATCAATGATCCCTCATTTAATATTTTTTTAGGTATTATAATGCGTAAAAATTTCTGCAATTGACTCTAAATATAAATCATTCGGACGAAACACTATTTTTACTACGAAGAGATACATCTGGGCTTCTCAGATTTTTTAATTTCAGTGTGCAGTATGATTCCTATTCAAATAGCTTCATTAAATGAATGTTTTATACAAAGTTTGAAATAAAAATCGTGAACCCAGTTATAGTACTTACATAGATTAGAAAGGGCCATGAATATGCTTCGCACTACAGGGAAGAAGAGTCCTCTTTTGCCATCAAAAACGGACCAAAATAATTGTACTGGATTGCCACACGTCACCACTCAGCAGGAAAATTACCATGAAATAAAATGCTTGACTCAATCCTCCTGATCAATCAATCTAAAAAATCATGCAGCTCAATAAATCCGGCCTTTTGTTGTAAAGTATTGTTAATATTGTTGTGACCACCCATTCTGGGCGTTATAAAAAGATCCCTGGATCCTGCTTTTCATATCACATTCGGAGTGTTCGCAAGAAAACCCCTCTCCTCACGGTATAGGATATATTAACAGACCTCTGAAATTATCGAACTGCAATGTTTTCCTGGTGGAAATTTATTTTTGCTCCCACAGACCACTCACGGCGTACATCGACCGATCAGAGGTATTCCCTCTGATTTTATGGCAGTTTCCAGTATGATCTCTAAAAATCCCCCAGGATTACCATAAATAACCTGTAATCAGTGGATTTACATCAGACTGGGCTGCAGTTCAGGTGCCCGTATTGCCAAGCATATCATTTCAATTGTACAATATTAAAAACTTTAGCAAACAGGAAACTGTATGATACAGTAATTATAACCAACCCATCACGTTTCCCTCGTTCCCGTATTGTCCTCGAGGAACTATAAAAGGCCAATCATCACCGGCTCTTCTGCAAACAACGTAGTATTGGGCTTCAACCCATGATCATGGACATATACGGCTGTATCGGAGACTGCTTTCCTGGTAGAGTATAGAAAGGTGCTGAAATTCTATTTCTTAAGCGGGGTACATCTCCTGCAGCCGAGGGCGACCAGCCCCGCACGAGTTTTTTTTCTCGCCTAATTGTCATTTATGTTGCGTTTTTTGTGAACTGGAGACTCTTGTGTCATCAATTTGAGCTACCTAGATCTTCCTCTCGGCAAATGTCCCTCTAATCAAGAATAAATATTGAGTTCTTGCGTATAATACATGATTGCAATAATTATGGTTGCATATAAACGCCTTTTAGCTGATCTGACCAATAAAGGCCCGCCTAATTCCCAATAAGCACAGAGAGGGGATATAGCGACCAATCATTTATTTTAAGTCAAGGTATCCAAAAAATGACTCACAATGTCACGCTTCTTACACTTTCAGTCACGATTTTTAAACGATGGTAATCACATTTATTTTGGCGCGTCCGCAAAAGACTTTTTTCCTGATTCAAGTGTGAATAAAAATAGTGAAGTATCCAATAATGAAATTCTGAGCTAGAAAGGTACTGTATGTCTGAGGGCCGCTGAAGTATGGAAATATGCCTTTAATTACATCGAAACATACTTTCTTTGCGCTATTACGCTTCATACAATTAAAAAGTTTACAGAAAAATTAACATAGTCTCAAGTATCTACGTGCTAAAAAACAATTTAGATGATGGAGCCAAAAAAAGTTTATCTGCGCTTTTTTTGATTATTTCACCAACTTAAGTAACCCTATGGATGAAAGTCTATATTTAAAATTTTTTTGTTCATCGAACGAGGTGCACTCGCTATAAAGTGTGTCGCGACTCACTTCACATTGACATCCGGGAGATGGGAAGCAGTGCAGGTACAGATTTCATTGACGTGACATTTGTCAACCCGCAAGCGCCCTCCCACAGGAGGACCCAAACGTGTAACCCGCTCACCTCCCTCAATGCGGCTGTCTCTGGGAAGCACAGAAGATATGAATCTTTTCTTGCAACCTCCGTGAGAAGTAAGCTCTTACCTATCCCTACATCTACTCTCGGAGGTATGAACCCGGACGCGTATAGGGTGCTAACCGACGTCGAGCGGAACGTGGCCGTTAGGTCGATGGAGGCATATATTAAGGTCCGCACGGTACTTACTCAGAGACACGCTGCCGCAGCCGTAATGTACAACGCAGCTTTTCTGCTGGGCGGCCTTGAGCCGGCTTTTTAGGGAAATGTAAGAGGTCTTACTGGTCACCCTGTAGGATATTCCGGGCCACAATCGACCATATCTTTCAAACATTAAATCGCCCCACATTTCCCCCCAATGCAGGTTCTGTCCCGTGCCATCACATCCCTCAGGTAACAACTGGCCACACTTTTCATGCATGAAAACACCTCAAATTTACGATCCTCTGAACCATGGTTTAAACAAAAGATTGGATCAAAAAGCTGTTTATTGAGCATTTGCTCTTCTTTTCAAAGCAAATGATGTCCGATTGCTACCATTAGAAATTAATCAATTCATGAAAGAATGATTCTCCCATGAAAATCTATAAAAGTTACAGAAAGAAGTTTTTACCAAATAGCGTTTCGGCAGGACCTCTAATGCTTTTAATCAAGGGTTCCTAATCTATATTAGAGCGAAGCTTTTGTGCTCATACCTTAGACCGCATATAATCTTGGTTCCTCTTCATGAATTGAACGCATTGGTATCAAAGCTTTGTTTATCCTTTTCGCTTCCCTGACAATAATTCACCATGAAAAATTTTAAGTGCTATCCTCTTGACCAAAATTGAAACATTTACAATTCAATTCTACATTTTAGTTCTAAAATACTGTAAGCATTATGATTATCACCTTTTCTGTAGCTGTTACGCAGTTTTTGATGATTGCCTTCCATTAATCACTCCCATTTTTCCTTTGGCAGGAACATCGCTTACATGTCCATGTGATTCATCAAAAACCCTTTTTAAATAGGACAACTTGATACCTCTCGCTAAATGCACACTTCCAACACAACTTCTACATACTTAGAAGAGCGAAATTAAGAATCACACATGTCAAATCGGTCGCACGTTGACCATTTCAGAAACCATGGACAAAGAAGTGTTAGCTGAGATCAATTTCAATCTTAGATCATTATGGGCGCCGATCACTAATCTTTCATTCAGTTCCACACCATTTTATGTGGAGCCTTCTACTTTTTGACGACGTAAAGTTCAATGGATGTTTTCGGTCATTCTATACTACGTTCTCTGTAGTGCAATGTAATTGTTACTATAAATGACATTTTTCTCCAACTCTTGTTACTATTATCTATTTGACTTTTTTGTCGTTATTTAGATGATTTTTGCCCTTTTAAACACAGTTCATCGAATCATTAACCTAACCATTTCTATGGCATATTTCTGTTGATCCTTTTGAGGTCAAAGTAGTTGCTGCAATCAAATCTGTTCTATCTACACATGAGCTTGTAGTAAAGGGGGGTAAATTTGGGGTGTTTTTTAAATGTAGTCAAGTGGTCAAACAAATGTTTCAACACCACTCGTTGCCATTTTTTCATTGGTCCCTTTTGCATTTGAAGATTAGAAGTCGTTGAATGTTAAGTTTACAAAGCAAACTACGTCGTCAGTTGTGGTCTGTATCCTAGCAGGACATAGCGACATCATTTTTTGGTGGGGCTTCTGGTGTTAATGCATGAAAATGGGGCCCTTGTCACTTAGGGACATAATGGCATGGGTAGAAACCTACAGTCTAGTGGATTAGCGGTAAGCAGTGGACTCGCTAGAGAACTAGCTGAAACAGCCAAAAAGCGCGCTGCTTTAGACATCGTTACCGCGGCGGCATGAAGTTTTGTCAAGAACTTTTTGACCTTTCAGTAGGTCTCTATTGCCCTCGTAGCCACCTTGCGTGCATCGTCAGTATAGAACGCACGAGCTTTCAGGT
Organism: Kappaphycus alvarezii; assembly: GCA_002205965.3. Classification (NCBI taxonomy): domain Eukaryota; phylum Rhodophyta; class Florideophyceae; order Gigartinales; family Solieriaceae; genus Kappaphycus; species Kappaphycus alvarezii. The sequence goes on along the minus strand of NADL03000496.1, from coordinate 575,293 downwards.
TACATCCTCCGATGGTGGAGATGGGGACAAGAACTAGCCTATTTTGTTCTCTGTGACTGAATAAACCTGCAAAAGTCTGTTCCGTAAATCCGCAACTCCAAGTAGTTTACAACGTTACGTGGTAAATCAGTGATATTCTCAACCGCGACTGAGTAGATCTGCACTTTTCCGTATTGTACAGTGAAAACACGTACAGTTTTTTTCCGGCGCGGTGTCAATTTGTACGTTTTCGAATCGTTCCACGAAAAAAATACTTTCACCACTGTAATATTGCTGTAAATATTTTAACAAAGACACAGTAACCGTTGGCACAATCTCGGACATTAAGCTGCCGTAAATGGTTATAAAGCCACACATTTTTAAAAAACTCGGCTTAAAAGAAGGGTAAATTAAATAACAAAACTGGTCAAAAGTAATCCCTTTGGTACTAGCATCATGCGCCGAAAAGATTTGGAAATCGAATAAAATTTTTTTAATTTATTTCAGGGTCGGAAGACGGTATAAAGTCACGGCATTTGGGAAGCATTTTACGCCATTCCGAAAGACCGCAACACAATAACTCTTATGTGGCTGAACTCCCCGATGCTCTGACGGCAATACGTGCCTTGCTAGCTTTTTCCGACATGCCTCGAGGAAAAACTTAAACTGAGTTTGAGCGAGGGCAACTTGATGCCCTCCACAGTCAGAAACTGTCAAATAGTATAATCACCGAGAGCATTCATCGCTCTAAAGACGTAGTACGCAACTACATTAAGCTCCAGCAGCAATATGGCGTAAAGAAGAGGCGGGGAGAGTGCAAAAAAGATGACGGAGAGGTCGTACCGACTGCCCATAAGGGATGCGTCAAACTAAGATAAATCCTCATCTGACCTCCGCAAAACCCTCAACCTGTCTGTCTCATCCAAAAGAGTCCGCCAGATATTAAATGTGAGTGGATTTTTTCAGTATAAGCGGATGCTACGCGTTACAGCCATGACTCTGGAGCACATGGAAAAGCGAGTCGCGTTTGCATAAAAACATGTTACATGGAATCACCACCAGTGGCGCCGCATGGTCTTTAGCTACGAAAAACAATTAATTTAGACGGAATGGATGGATGGGTCTCGTCCTGGCACTGTTCAAAGAAAGAAGAAGCCATTTTCTCTACTAGGCAGCATTAGATGGATCGGTAATGGCGTGGGCTAGGTTCTCGATGTCTGGAAAGACGCCACTGGCAGTTTTATCAGGTCGACAGAATTCAAAGGACTTCTTAGCAACCTTGGAGAGCTTTTGCTTCCATTCACTGCAGAAAAGCACCACTCAGACTGGATATTTCAGCAGGACGGCGCATCGATACATACCTCGAAGCACACCAAGGACTGGTTTGCTGCACACAATGTCTCTGTAATAGAGTGGCCCGCAAAGTAACAGCACTTAAATCCTATAATAAATCGATGGGCCATTATTGCTAGGCGCCTTTACAAGGAGAAGAGGTAGTTTTGGTCCTTGGCTGAGTAAGTTGATTGTGTGAAGCGTTGTTGGCCCGAAATTGATCGCTCTACCATCGTTGCATTAGTGGATTCCCTTCCTCGGCGTTGTGCCAAGGTTCTGAGTGTGCGAGAGGGGCGAGATGAGTACTAGTTTTGATGCTATCGTCCTTTAAAGGACGTGGCTTTATACTCTCTTCCCACACTGAAGTAGCCGAATGGGCAAAAAATTAAAACATTTTTACTCAAACCGAAAATCGTTTTGCCACAAGATAAAGGACCAAAGTATGTAAGTATTGGACAGTTTTGTCGTTTATTTTGACCTCTATGAAGTCCATTTGTTTTAAAAAACTGATGCCTCTATAACCATTTTCGGGAGTGTAAATAGACTCTGGTAGTTGAAAAATTGAGAGAAACTTTACTTCATTGAGTATCTACCGTGTACACTGCAGGACTGACTATACGGCTAAGAACTAACCGAATGTTCCACGTCAGGCACGTGCAGTGGGGCTCGCGATAGAATCGCCATTGCAACAGAAGACCACAGTGTGCAACTTATGCGCTGATAAATACGTCTGCGGATCACTCCTATGGTTGTGTTGAGCTTCTCTGCGATGCACGGGGTGAAGTCTTAGAGGAACAGAATAGAGGCGGGGGATGGGGCACCCAAGGAATCGAAAGCCAGGGGCTGGAACTTGAAGTTCGGTTCCTGGAGAGTGTTGTGCGAAGGGGGCGGGATGCGGCGTACCAGTTTGCGCTCCAGGTCTTTGACTTTGTGTCGGTGGGCAATGTTGGCGGCGCCGCCGGCCATTTGTGTGGCCCTTGTGCGCACGCCTTGTTTGAACGGCGAGACAACGGTTAGGTCGCAGGCTATGGGGCGGACCTGTTGGCCTGTGGGCAGGGGGGGGGTTGGGGTGTTTTAATGATTGGAAAATAAGTTAGCCTATGTTCCAAACCGCATCAAATAATTGGTACAAGTGGTCGGCATGGGGGAACCAAGAAACGGAGTTAATCCGGGTCAAAGTCGCTAGAAGCCCGCCGCGAGACCAGCCAGCAGGCCGGCCGCGTTGGACGTGGCAGCGGCCGCAGCGTGGTTTTGCATGAATATCCCGCGAACCTTGCTGTCTCTGATAGTTATGAGGTGTAAGGCCTCGCTGCCGATTTAGGGCCCACAGGTGCCACTCGGTGCCAATTAACTTGAGAATATTAAAAAAAGGTGCACCTATGCCCTAGTTCACTCACTCCAGGAACACACCCGGATGGCATTGCAACTGCAACTATCAGGCAGCAGTCAAGAGCAAAATAAGCCACAGTACTGTACTCGCCAAGACGCAAGGCGCTGATTACACCCAACCGTGTCTTCTGTCTTTATCCTTTCATCACCTGCCGCCGGCCCAACACCTGTCGCCGTGCAAACGCGCCTCCTCTTGCCTACCATCTAACGCACCAGACCAGCGAAACTCAACGGTGCTGTCAAATCAACTACGGCATTCCTCCCAAGATCTGCCCCGAAAAAAATTCCTTGAGAGAACAAACACCCCTTGAACAACTCTGCACGCCTCCACCACTCCGCTTCCTTTCGCTCTTCCCTATCGCAGTAACTGCGCCGCAGTAACACCACTGCACACCTGCCGTCCTCCTCCCTCCCTCCCCCTCTCGCATTCCAGCACTCCTCCCCGCACCCCTTGCCCTCTGTCCTACACAAAGCAACACAAAGCTATGTCCACCGGCCCGACGCTCGCGCGCCGCAGCAAGTATCTGACCCGCGCCCTACACCCCATACGTTTGCCTGCGACACACACCACGGTGCAGCACCCTACCCCGCGTTCCTGGTCCTTTCTTCACAACCATGAAGAGCGCAGACTCTCTCGACTCGCCAATGAGGCCAATCGACTCACACATGATCCTGAAATACAGGCTGCCTACCTGCGTGCATTAGGCAAGTCGAGACCGGGTGAGGTTGTGCGTAGAGTCGAAATGAGGCGTTATGCTGCAAGCGAAAATGTTGTGAAGGAGTATGTTAAGGCTTTGGTGGCTACTGGAAAGCTGGATCGTGTGAAGTTGCCCCAAGTCTTGAGCGCCATGACGGAGGGGAACGATGGTTTGCACGCTCATCGTGTGCCGGGGAGTGTGGCTGACGGGGGCAGTGGGGATAGTGGTGCGGGCATAAGAGCATTGCTGGGTGGTGTGACGGGCGCGAATGGCCACGCCATGGCCGGCACTGTCGCCCAGCCCGTGCATGTTACGCTTGCCGAACCGTCCACGCAGAGCCAGATTTGGCGAGCCTTTCGAGTATTGGGGAGTACATTTTTGGTGCTAGGGTTTCTGGGCGTGATTATAGAGGAGCGTGGTATGGCAAAGGGAATGGGTATTAATACAGATATGGCGCCTGTTCCGGAACCCGCGGAGCCCACTCTGTTTGAGGATGTTAAGGGGTGCGACGAGGCAAAGGCGGAGTTAGAGGAGATTGTTGAGTTCTTAAAGTCGCCATCGAGTTTTACGAGGTTGGGGGGGAAGTTGCCGAAGGGAGTGTTGTTGATGGGGCCGCCGGGGACCGGAAAGACGTTGTTGGCCAGGGCGATTGCTGGCGAGGCGCAGTGTCCGTTTTTTTATGCGTCGGGGAGTGAGTTTGAGGAGATGTTTGTGGGCGTCGGGGCTAAGAGGGTGAGGGAGTTGTTTATTGCTGCAAAGCAGCATGCGCCATGTATCGTGTTTATTGATGAAATTGATGCTATTGGGGGGAAGAGGAATCCGAAGGATCAGAGGTTTTTGACAATGACTTTGAATCAGTTCTTGGTGGAGTTAGATGGGTTTCAGAGTAGCGATGGGATCATAGTTATTGGGGCCACGAACTTCCCGGAAAGTTTGGACAGGGCTTTGATTCGACCGGGCAGGTTTGATCGACATGTAGTGGTCCCAAATCCGGATGTTCGGGGAGGACCCAGATATTGGAGTGCCATACAAAGAAGATTCCTTTGGGGGAGGACGTGGACTTGGAAATTATTGCCAGGGGCACTCCAGGGTTTTCGGGAGCGGAGCTTGCAAATTTGGTAAATATGGCGGCGTTGAAAGCGGCCGTAGAGAGCTTTGCCGCTGTCGGAATGGGGCATTTGGAGCATGCAAAAGATAAGATCTTGATGGGGGCAGAGCGGAAATCAGCATTTTTGAGCGAGGAAACGAGACGAATGACGGCATATCATGAGGGCGGGCATGCGTTGTGCTGCCTGTACACTAAGGATGCGTTGCCAGTGCACAAGGCGACGATTATGCCCCGCGGACAAGCATTAGGTATGGTGTCGCAGTTGCCTTCAAAGGATATGACCTCGATGTCCAAGAGACAGATGTTGGCGAAATTGGATGTGTGCATGGGGGGAAGGGCTGCAGAGGAATTGATATTTGGGAAGGAGTACGTGACTTCTGGTGCTACCTCGGATTTTCGACAGGCCACGGATTTGGCGGAAGCTATGGTGACGCAGTATGGCATGTCGGACAAGCTGGGACTTGTGATTTATGACAAGGTGAATGAATCGACTGCGACAAGGGCATTGATTGAAGGTGAGATAAAGAGGTTTTTAGAAGAATCTTATGATAGGGCCATGGGGGTATTGAGGAAACATGAGGCGGAGTTGCACCGACTGGCAGATGCTCTGATAATGCATGAAACACTGACGGGGGAGGAGGTGAGACAGGCTATTCGGGGCGATTTGGGTTTGGGAAAAGTAAAGGGGAGGTTGGAGAAAAAAGTGCAAGGACGTAAGGTAGAGGGTAAGACAAATCCGCCTGAGGAGAAAACAGCCTCTGTGTTGGATGCGCCGAATTTGGCAAAGGGAACGGAGGGTTTTGGGATCGCCGAGACAAGCAGAGAAGCACCCCAGAGAGAAGGTGAATAAGCAATGTAATGCGAGGCAATTGTACAAGTGCCATAGGTTTACCTTTAAGCTAGAAGACTACTCTGTTACGACCTAACCGTATGTTCCATGTCGGCAATGTGTTCCTTGGGCGCGAGAAGTGATAGCAACGGCGATTAGGGGTCACAGCAGGGAGTTAGGACGCAGGTAAATGCGTCGGCACATTTTTTCGGCGGTTGGGTGTTGTCTGCGGGCTCTGCGCGGAATCAATGCTCCCAGAAGGATAATCGCCGGGATAGGGCACCAATGGATTAAAACGCCACTGGGTTGGGATGTGGAACCCGGTGCAAGGGACGGACTGTCGGAGGGAGGCTAAGCGTCGTGAGAGCTTGCATTCCAAGTTCGTGGCTTTTTGTCGGCAGGCCAAGTCAGTGGCGTGGACAGCAGCCTCCCGCAGCTTTCGCCTTAGCGGTGGCCTTGAATGGCAATACACAACGGTGATACCGCAGGCGACGGGCTATGTGTCCTGGTGATAAGAGTATCTGCGGTACGGAGCTCTGTGTCAGAAGCGGGAAGGGGACGTCGAGCTGCTAATGGGTCCTGCAAAAAGATGGCGTTGCGGAAGAAATTGAGACGGTCAGCTTAAAATCGGAACTGCAGATACCGACCACTTTACAGTAATAATGAGTCGCTAATCACTAGTATACAGTCCAAATGTGCAACGTTGCAAAGTTGGAATTGGGTGACTAAGCTCTGCGTGTTGCGGTGCGTGACAAACTACGGATGCTGCACAGGTTGACCAGATTGAGTAGATAATCATCTCTACTTGAATGGGTGAATGGGGCTTACAGTGGAATGGGTTGGTATATCATCTTTACTGCATGTATTATGAAAGGCGTACAAGCCTAGCTGACAGTGTAAGCAAAGATAGTTGAAGTTCGTCGCTGCCCAGCTTGGGAGTACGCGCTAGGATCGATGTTGCAAAGGTAGACCATATGGTTGACGAGACTCGTTGCCGCAAGTGGTCAAGGGCTGCCGCTGGTGTACAGAACAGTTGTCGCGATATCAATTTCGCATGGGTCTCAATCACCCCAGAGGTTGACTTACAGGGCGCGGTGAAAGAGTCGAAAGCAAGCGGAACAAAGTGAAAACCGAGCTTTGGAAAGGTGGCGTCCGGGGTCAGGTTAAACGCAGCTCTCACTGAGCAGTCGAAGGTCTTCAGCTTGTCAACGTAGGCCGATTCGGCAAGGTGCCAATGCAGCTTGTTTGAGGGAAGATCGGGCCATTGGATTGCGAATGGTGACATCTTATGCGATTTGCGTCGGCGCTTCGAGCGTGTCAGCTGTCAGCAGGTTCCGGTCCACATTGGACGAGGAAGTCGGCTGGCCGGAGGTAGGACCAGATTGAGTAGCTAAGCTTCTGACACAGGCGAGTCTTCACTCCTCCCGTCGAGCATCCGCTACGAGATGCTATGCTGCCGCGTATGCCTGTATAACCTTGGATATTTCTAAACTTTACAGTATTCCCGAGTTTCTTTCCCTTACATACTGTATGTATGTATGTATGTATAATGTAATGCTTGTTTTTGTTTACTCTGTCTTTCTTCTTTTTTGCGGCCAAGCGGAACTTACCTCCTCCCCTAGACTCCGGCAGCCCTCTCGTCCCCTTATGGGGGCGGCCGGTGCGGGGTTTCTACTAGCGAAACGTGCAAGTACAGTGTATACTACTACTGTACACTGTACGAGCACACCGGGCCAATCAACTAGTGACTCTGACCGTCGCGCGACACAGAAATCGCACGACACGCCCCCACGCTGATTGTGAGCCACGGGCGCCACAAGTTAATAACGGACTTCCAGCGGAGCTTCCTCCACACATAATAGGGCCCCCCGTCACCACTCTCCATGACCAGCTCAAACACCACAACCTCCACCACCGACCCCAGCTCTCACTCAACTTCTCAACCTACTCAACCTTTCAACTCCAGTCGGGCGAACGACTGAGGTGCTGATAAACGGCCAGTATACGCCCGGAGGTCCCAAATTCTCCAGACTCCGTCAAACTGTTTTCTGGTCTCAACCTCTCGGCATCTCAACAAGCCAAGACACTTTTAAAGCTTCCCTTATTCTTCTCGACATCTTCAACCGCCCTGAACTTATTCTGAACCCTCTTCCTTCTCCACAACTCCCACCGTTCATTAATCTATTCTCCGTCCTGCACCTCCTTAAACGCTCAATCCATTCGCAACTCCTTCCTCCCCTTTCTTTTCTCAATGGCTCGAGCGAAGCAGCTTGCTCGTTTGAGCACTGGTGGTCGTGCAACTCGCAAGAACATCGCCGCTAAGGCGGCGCGAGTCACCCGCGGCGCAAAGAGGCCTCATTTGGTGGCAAGAGCGATTTTAATGCGGTTTTTTTCGGAGCGTTCTTCATTTATTTCAGTTTTAGAGGCCCGGAAGGCGGTGCTCGCGACTGGAGGAGAGCGCAGGAAGCTGCGTCCTGGTCGCAACTCCTTGTCCGTCTGGAAGCGCGAGCGGGGGAGGAGAGAAAACCTGGGAGGCAGCAGCGCCGCTCCCGAGTCACTCAAGATTCAAGACTTCATCCAAGATGTTTACGACTTCTCTGGGTGCTTCTTTAGTACTAAGCCTTCTATCATGCGTTCTTCTCTGTCATCGCACTTCAATCTACTCGATTCTTGGTTCTCCTTCTCTTGTTTCCTCACTTTTCTTGCTCTTCTTTAGTTGAATAAATGGGCCAATCTCTTCTGATATGGGACAATCCGGCGCGCATGAATTGCCTTCCTTGTAACGCGACCGGTGGAGGAAAGTAACTCGTAGCGAGGATGATTCGCCTTCGTCACCCTGCACGGTTCATAGAAATACGAGTCGAAGGCCGACCATTTGTGACCCTTATTGAAGGCCGCACCGTGCGCTACCAATACTTCGTGTCCAACTTCGAACTTTTTGACTTTTCCTTTGGTCTTGCGGGGCTCGCTAGTCTTCTCCACCACGCCAGCCCGCGTCCCAGAAACGGCTAAGGTTTCGATAAGCCGATTATGGGGCCGGCTTGACTGAGAAATGCTACCGAATCACTGGCTAGCATCCTCGGATTAATTCCATACATCAGTCGGAAAGGGGAAGGGGCGTCGCTTCGGTCGCGTCTGCGGTAACCGTATAGGTCCTTGGGAGGGCTTCTGCCCAGTCTGCCCCACCGCGGACGATTGACTTTTTGAGCGCGTGCTTGATAGTTCCCACCATCCGCTCCGCAAGGCCGTTTGCCATCGGCGCGTAAGCAAGCACCGCCTTCCACTCGACTCCCTTCTCTTTCATATACTGTTGCACCGATCCTGCCATAAACGCAGTCTCGATATCTGAAACGATTCAATTTAGTGGTCCAAACGGTGATATTATCTCTTCCTCGATGAAACTTATCACGGTATCGGCAGTAGAATCCGTCGTGGCCCACGCTGGGGCCACCCCGTCATACGTTCCTCACCGATCAGAATAAATCTTTTTCCAGTCTTCCAAGGCTTGAATTGTCAAACGAAGTCCATTGAGAAGGTCTCAAAGAGTTGAGTAACGGGAGCTCTCAAACTCGAGTGATACGTCGGCAACCTTCTCGCATGCTGACACCTATCACAACCTTGTACATACTCGGCGACATCCCGGTACACCCTAGGCCAACAGAATCGATCTCTCACGAATTTTCTTGTCGAACCGACGTCCCAGTGGCCAATATCATCGTGAAAGGTGGCCATTATCTCCGAGCGCTGACCGATAGGAGGCACGACACGGAGCCCGTCCTTCTCGCGACGAAAGAGGGTGTCGTTCCAAAGCATGAAACTCTTCGCACTCCGTCTCACTGCGAACTTCTTCTTCGGGTCGGTTTCTTGAACTCTTTGTCCGGCAAGGAACCGTTCTACATATAGAAAGTTCGGTTACAAACCATCCAACTTTGGGTCTGCCCAATCCACTGTCGCTATTAATCCTTCTGTTATGTTTTCATCGTTTCTTCTTTCTTCCTTCTGGTTAGGTCTTCGCGAAAGATAATCGGCCGCCCCATTCGCTAGTCCTGGACGATACTTGATATCAAAGTCGTATTCCGCCATCAACTCCATCCACCTTGCCAACCGCCCGTGAATATCTTTCTTCTTGAACGCGGTTTGAAGTGCTTGATGGTCTGTATAAACGACAAAAGGCTTATCAGACAGAAGGTACACTCGGAACTTCTTAAGAGCGAAAACCACGGCGAGTGCTTCTCGTTCGCTTGTGGAGTAGCGGCGCTCCTGGTCCGTCATCGTTCGAGAAGCGAAGTGAATGGGATGTATTTTCCCTCTTCTTTCTTCTGCGAGAGAAAAACCCCAAGGGCTGCCGAAGAGGCGTCTGTTTCCACCAAGAAAGGAGAATTGAAATCCAGAAACGCCAATACTGGAGGGTACTCAGTTTCCTTTTCAAATATTCGAAGGAATTTTGCATCTCCAGAGTCCACTCGAAAGCCTTCTTGATAGAAGTCGCCGCGTGCAACACTGGTGAGCTGTCCGCAAATCCCCTTATGAACCATCGATACCCGCGAGCCCTAGAAAACTCCTGAGTTAGGTCTCGTTTTTCGGCACCGGGGCTTCCACAATATCCTTGATGTTGTCGGGATCCACCTTCACACCACTGGAATTAACGATGTGACCAAGCAACCTCACTTCTGATTGAGCAAAGCTGCACTTGGTAACATTCAACTTCAGCTTCGATTCTTTGATCCTCCTGACCACTTCTTTTCAATGAGCTATGTGTTCCTCCAACGTGTTAGGTAAAATAACAACGTCGTCCACATAAACCATAGCGGACGGCAACCCGCGAAGCACCTCGTCCATCATTCTTTGAAACGTCGCTGGAGCGTTCATGTGTCCAAACGGCATTACCTCGAACTTGTACGTTACATATCGAGAGACAAACGTCGTCTGTTTCTTGCAAGTTTCGGACATCCTAACCTGCCAGTATACTGTTTAAAGGTCCAATGTTGTGAAGAACTCTGCGCCAGAGAGTTCGTCGAAGGTTTCTTCTATTTTCGGTAACGGCCAGCGGTCTGGCTTCATCACCCTGTTCAACTGACGGTAGTCGACGCAAAACCGGGGCCTTCCGTCTTTCTTCGTGGCTATCACTACCGGAAAGGACCAGGCGGACATTGACGGCGTAATTATTCCAGCCTCCAATAGTTCCTTCAATTCTTTCCTTACGACTTCGTTATGCCTCGGTGGCATTCGGCGGGCTTTCAAATGTATCGGAATCTCGCTCTTAAACTCGAAAGAATGCACCACCGGCACATGAGCAGGCTCCAGGTCGTGAATGTCCCAAGCTATTACATCCGTTCCCTTGAGAGCTTTCGCCAGCTCCTTCTGATTCTTCTCTTCGAGATCGTCCAGCTTCGAGTCCAATAGAGCCGAGCGGTCCACCTCCTCTTTTACCTCCTTCATAGCCTCAGTCTTATTCGAGCGAGATAGATCAGGCTCGTACGGTTCCTTGTTAATGAGGCTAAAACCAGGTCTTGTTCGGTATCAGATCCACTATCGCTTTCGCTAGACGACGAGAACGGGAGAAGAGATTCCTCATCGTCCGAACCTTTGGGAGACGTGAACTCCTCACTGTCCGTCTGAGCCCCATTGATTCTGGACGGCTCTTTGACGAATGGTAACACAACCTCTTCTTCTCCAATAACCAAAGCGACATGTTGGAGTGCGTAATCAATGCGCGTCTGGAGAGCTTTCAGAGTCGGGCTTCCAACAATAACGTCAAACGGGGCATTGTTGACCACCAGGAACTATAGATGCACAACTATTGACCCAAACGACACCGGCACTCCCTTGAGACAACCCAGAACCTCGGCGACAGTTCCGTCTCCTACCGTCACCTGACGATCGTTTTCCGTCGGAGTGAGGGCAAGCCTTTTGCAGAGGTCCCAAGAGATCAGGTTAGGAACTGCACCCGTGTCCAAAAGGGCATGAGTCTCCGTTCCATACAGCTTCACGGCTACTATCTTGAGTCGACGTGAACCTCCTGAAGAGCTAACCATCGACGCCTGTGTAACCAGTAACCTCTTGGATAACAATCTTCTCAAAACCTTTCTGGCCTCCTCGGCATCCCCGCGCAAAATTTGCCCGAAGTTCATTCCTGTGGCAGCGGAAGCCAGTTCAGCGATCACGTTGTACTTCCCTACATGATCCTGAAGTCTACCGGATTTTTTCTTCGATTTGCGGTTTCCTCTCTTGGTCTTCTTCCTTGGGGCGGGAGCCATCATCGGCGAACGATTAGCAGGGGTCTTATTCAAGATGGCATCAAGATCCACCAAGTTTTCCCTCCACTGTTTCGGGAGTGCCTGCCCGTCCGCACTTCTCTTCGCGGCGACAGCCACGTCCTTTTTGCAAGATTCCTGAACAACGGCGACCTTTTCATTGTCCTTCGGCTTCTTAATTTTCAATTCTTCTCCAGACTCAGACCGGGCCCTAGCAACTCCTCCTCGCTGATCATCACCACGAAGGTGCTTGGACCAGCAGGTTGCATCCGAATGTCTTCTTCTCCCACAAATTGTACAACGCGTATCCCTATGCGGATTATGCGGGCAACGGCTCGCACCTTGGCCCTTCTGGTTGCAATAGCTGCAAAAAAATCCGCATCCGCCTTCATCGGCGGCTTCGTTCCGTCAAATTGCTTCATCACGAGCAACGGTAATTCAGCGAAATGGTCGGCCAACTTATCCACCTTGTTTTCCAGATGCTGAGAACTACGAGCATCCGGCCTCTAGAAGATCTTCTTCGGAGCTTCACCCGATGATGCTCCTTGACTTTCTTCTCCGCAGAACGTCTTCTTTCCACTTACGAAGTCCGTGATTGCCTTGTTGAGCCCCTTGTAGTCCGTAGGGGCTGTAAACATCACAAACTGCGCCATGTTTTGATTTTTTGCCTCTGATTTCCGAAGCAGGCCGAACGAAGCGGTATCATTGAATCCAACTCTCTTGTATAGAGCGTCCAACTGCGCCAGGGGGCTCGATAATTCCCTCGGGTCCAACCTAGCGTTGATAGAATTCTGCAATTATTCTTCCGGCTTCGGGGTCTTCCCAAACTCCTCGATGAGCTTGGCCTTAACGGTCGAATAGTCATCTCTCGCGAAAGCCTCGTAGTAACGCTCAAACGCTGCGCCCTCGAGGTGGAAAATGATCTGGAGCGCCTTTTGCTCGTCGCTTTTCCCGCGCATAACTACATTCTCGTACCCGAAAAGGAAGCGCGCGACGTCTGAAGAAGGGTAACCGTTGAAGGAAATGTGGGGTCTCGGGGAATCGTTCAAGTTCATAGTCGACCTTGGACGAGGCAGCCCTTCATTAACAAAGAGGCCGGGGAACAGTTCGAAGAATCCGAACGGGACTCTATCCGCGCCGATTTTTCTTCACAGGCCTCTAGTCACTCAAGTCAGGCCTCCTGTTCTCCACAGCCTACTTTTCATTCTTCCCACCTGACAATCGCCCTTGGGTCTTCTTCTGCGGCTACTTCTTCGCAAACCAAGGCCCGGATTGATCTCTTCTGTACAATAGCATTCAAGGTTGCAGAAGATCGGGAGAGGAGGGAGAGGAACAAGAAAAGCAAGAAGCACAAATTCCATTGTTGCATTTGCGATATCAAGTTTGTCAGTTACGGGCAACAGGCTATTCACGAGGCTGGTAGGAAGCACCAGAGGGCAGAAGAGAGGCTTACAGCGCAGCAAATGCTAACCTGAAGGTCAATTTGACGGCTGAAGAAGTTGGAATTTTAAATGACGTTTATGAATCTGATTTTACAGAAAGAGGGATCATGGAAGGAGAAATTGCTTGAGCTTCAAGCATTTGACTCGCTTTGCACTAACGGTGCGCAGAACCTTGTTTTAGAGCATTTTTCAGTGCTTGCGAAAATAATAATATTATTTTCGTTTTAAATTTTAAATTGACAGCAGCAAAGGAGACTTCGATAAATATAATAGTTCAGGTTACATATATTGAAATACATTTGCTAATGTGCCTTGGTCCCTCTACTAAAGCGAAAATTTTGCATTTAATCAAGCCTTTTGACCCCAGTCTCAGCAAGCCGTGATTATTCGCCCTCAAGCATGCGCAAAATTGAATGCATCCAGCCTTCACTTTCAACCATGTATCCAGGCAATTTTCCGAGAATCTTATAGCCAATATACCTTTATCTCGGGCAACTATATCAGGCTATTTCACACCAGAATCTGGGAACATTGAATCTTTTGATCTGACGGCGTAGAAGCATCGTGGCTTTCGATAAGAACCACTCCAAAGTTGGAGATAAGAGGAATTCGGCCCCGGCTTTCAAAGCGCATAAATAGATTCCTTACTACAATCATCAACCCCTTTGTTCTCCCATTCAAATGTATATCTATCGGATTTGTTTTGATATATTCACGCTGTGTTTCACTCATGTCTGTGTTGACCGCAACTATTTTGCAGCTGATAGAGGACCAAATCCTTAAGAGGATACGGAGTGAAAGATATGATATTGAATGAGTATGGTTTGAGATGCCAGAAATAGGATTTGCATAGAGGAGATAAGCGCGCAGTAAGGAAAGACAAGGGTTTATTTCAAAATTAGTGTGATAGTTCGCCTTGTCATAAAAGGAGAGCTTGCTTGCGACTTGAGTAGTTTGATGAAGAAATTCAAAGGTTCTTAGTAGAGCGTGTAATGCAAAAAAGGGGTTTAAATTATCGGATATTATGGAATAAGTATTTAGAAAGCCTACCCAACAAGATGGCTGTGGAATCGAGAAAATGCGAGAAGAAGATGGTATTGGGATTGAAATTACTTGCATAGATGTTTCATCCTCGGCAATAAACTGCTTAAATCTAATCGAAATCCCATATTTCAGAAACTTGGCCCAAAAGAGTTTTGTTGGGTCTAACCATAGTGCTTGTTCAACCTTTACTGCTACGTGAGGACAATATATAGTGGCACTTCACTTAATTGTTTTTCTGTAATTTATTGTTCTAATTTATGCATTCAAAAATAGTGAAGGTTTTTCAAAACAAATTATACGGTAGTTTCCGTGCTGCCTAAAAAAATGAACAACTATTTTTCATCCGACTAACTTCCGTTTTAGCTTCAAATGGCAATACTTTATCATTCCAGTGCCCGACGGTAGATGTTATCGTTGAACTTCTGCTGAAGAGAGTGTACGGAAAATTGTTTTACTCTAATGTTACCTTTCTGGAGAAACGTTTTAACAGTAACGGATTACTGGCCTAAAAACTACGTTTAGCCGCTAAGGGTACTGTAAATTATATCATGAAACTTGTTTTACCTCGCACGAACCTGTTATACCTTGCACGAGGATATTGAGACTCAGTGAAAGCAATCTGGATGACTAACATCCACCGAAGAAAACCCGAGGTATAGAGTGTTGTAATTCTGTGTTTATACCTTACGAACGGCCTTGAGCTGGCCTTTTAGGGAAAATTTAGAGGTACTACAGGTCATTCTGCAGGATAGTCCGGGCCGCAACCGACCATTTATTTTAAATAATAAATCAACAGACATTTATCCAACCTTATAGAGTTTCTTGCGAATACCCCGCTCGCGAGCAAGATCAAGCGGTTTATACCAGTATGAATGGCACTCGACATGTTTCCAAATGAAGTATAACAGTACTTTAAAATTTAGCTAAAATTATAATTGCTATGGATGGATTGCGAGGCTCAAAAAAGAGCAAAATATTCCATTCCTCAAAAATTTGATGGCTGAGAATTTAATACACGTATTGATTTTTTGCCAATAATTTGATCAAAACTACTAACTCAATGTATCACAGAAATATGGTCCATATGCAGTGCTATCGTGGATAAATACGATATTTTCTCAAAAAGACTGTATTCAGTGGTATGGAAGAATTTTCCGGAAATAAAATTTTGAGGAATCTAGACCAATCTGTATTTTGATATGTTTATTTTCTTTTTAAGCTGTGCGGTGAAAGTTCCGTTTTATTGTCACCTTGTTCTTCTATTCTACACAAGGCCTCAGAATTCTGAATTAAATAAAACTCAAATTACATTGACATCATAATATTACTGTAGAGCAATTGTAAATTACCAAATGATTTAGCAGAGGTATAATTTCAAATAAAATTAAGACATTGCCATAAACATTTTTCATTTCTATTATTTTCTGTACACCAAATACACAAATTCACCATTTCAAAAAGATTCCGAATCAAAACATGAAAAGTCGCTATTTCCAAAAGCCCGCCTTATTTAAATATTCAGCGCGCCATTTACAAATAGAACGGGTAGAGTAATCATGATGAAACCCAAACGCTTTTGTTACAAGATTTTCATCAAGAAGCACTACCCGCTTCCCCTCCATTTAAGTCTGGCTGTATCATCCCTGACTCCTGCCTCACTTCTACTTACCAAACATCCCCTGACCAAACTATCTCACTTTCGGCTCCCTTCTACCACCTGAATCAGGTCAACAAATACAATAACAGAATCAAAAAACATTCTTAGACAGCAGATATGAGCTCTTTTCAACCAACTGGCACCGGGATAAATGTGTCCTCCCCCTCAACGTCTCCCAACGCCATATAATTCCTGGCCTCAAGAGCAGTGGGTTGGGAAGAAGGAGGTTAGTTAACACTCACAGACTTGACAGGACCATGACAGTGATGACGAAATTTACAGATCGTATCCGGTCTTCGATGCTCTCTAGGAATCCGTTGGAAGCAAAGAGATTCAAGAATTGTGCAACTTTGATGCAGCACAGTTCTAGCAGCTTTGGAATGAATTTTCAAGCACCGCGCAGAAGATGCACAATGTTGGACCTGGGGGCAATTTGTCCTACAATGGTATGGGCTTTTTGTTTATGACTCTAGTAGTACTGAAGTACGGTACTAAGTCGGATAGCGCAGCTGTTTTTTTTCAATTTTGAAGGTCCTTTTTTCGAGAAGATGATTACGAAGTATATCACTGATATATGCCAGTTAGGTTCTGAGCGTTTTATTAAAGAAGTAGATTGAATATATCCGTCGTAGGGGGAATTTTTAGAATGCCTCATACGGTTCCGGTAGTACCCATGCACACTTTAGGCTATGGGTGTTCCATTCCAGCAAAACAGCCAACCATAACGGAACATGCAGCAGGAGAAGAATTATTTATATAGAAACATATACATATATTTATATGGAAACCCCAAGACATGTAAAACCATTTGATATAGATTCCAGTCTTGAAGTTTGCCCGTAAAGTTATATCTTTGCAAAATGTAACATCTTTAGTTTAAAAGTGTGTCTCTGTGGTACACCGATTGTTCCCTCCATTCGGCTAAAACGAAACCGGATGTTACACGTCGGCCACGTGCAATGGAGTGTGGGAGAGAATGAATCACGCTACGGAAAATTGCATGTAACAGCTGAGGATGCAATATTTCTGTCCTTAGAAATACTACTTTACTGTATAGTACATAAACCCGTATATTGTAAAATAATAATCGTAGCCACTGCACCGTTAAACTTCACCGTATCGAACCGAAAGGTCGCAGACCGGTGAAACAGGGCTTTTCAACCTTGGTGTATGTCGCAATAGGAGTGCAATTTATGGTACGGCTTTGCGATTAACAGACAAGTACCACGTAGGACATGATCTCAAACGCTCAACTTTTGCTTCGCAAAGCACTTTCATGGTCATAGCTGCAACGTAAACCATCTCTCACCTCAACCTCTCACGTTCTATCCGTTCCGCGCAGTAGAACTTTAACTAAACATTTAATGCAATTAGCGATCGCAAATCACACCTTACTTTTCGCTTAGTTGTAACAGATGTGCATGGATTTGTTCTCATTCTGAGATGTATAGCTTACAAAGCTCATACCTTTCGCAACAGGTACAGGGTAACTGCTATTCTAGCGAAATATCCAGCTACCCATAGTTCGGCTGTTCAAGACCTATAGTATTTTTTCTTCTTCGTTTTTGGTAAGAATCCATCTCAGTTATTGGAATTTTCTGGTAAGTAATTGGAAGATTTATGAAGTTGCGGGAAATATGGGTCCCATGTAGAAATTAAGTGAAATATGTAGATCAAAATGGATTGTTTCAAATAAAGGGTAGTAAAACTACCTGAGTAGGACTGCAAATAATAATAATAGGAAAAAGTATTTATTGATACCTGATCGATGGGAATAGATCGATGGCCCAAGGATTGCTAAATTTTCTAACAGCTCAACACTATTTATACTATAGATCAGAGTAGAACTGCTAAAAAGATGATTCCAGAAGTATAATAACTTTCGCAAAGCAAATTAATGCTCAGTAAAAATTATAGAATAATTATCCAGGTGAGCGTTATTAATCCGTATAATGATTTGTTGGCATTATAGTTCCAGTAATCCTAACTGTAAATTTTAGAAACCAACTGAAAGACATAAAATTGCCTCGCATTTAAAATAGTAAAAGAACAGGCAAGTGAAAAATCAATATAATTGTTCATCTATGATTCGCAATAAGTGTAAATAGTGAGTCCCTGGTAAAATATTGTTCCGCAAATTATCATCCCTGTACTCGATGATGAAACAAATTTAACAGTTTTCCAATACTTGTAATAATTTTTTTTCAATTTTCACGTCCCAGCCTTATTCCATCACTTTATGTAGCCACTCAATCCAAAATGTTTACTGGAGCTGTAATATGGGTGAGATGCTCAATGATTGTGTCAGATTCTTAGATGTTTTTGGCGTCGCAAGACCGACGGGGTTCATGCAGCTGCTATTCTTGTACAATATACCTCTATTTTTTTCCAATGCACAGAAGCGTAAGAACGCTCTTGGTAATCAGGTAAATAAAAGCCCGGATACAATTATTCTACATAACCAAAGCTATGTAGAAGGAAGACGCTGTGATTGGTTTATGTAAATGCGAAGCGGGTTTGAAAGTAACCGGGAGGCTATATTTAAAGATAACAGCCTGTATTTTATAGTGCACAGGGACTTGGGCATTACTCAGAGGGATTATTTTGTACCAGTTCGGGTAATTCACTATTGAAGCAATAAAAGAGCGTTGAATATACCTATTAACAAGTTATTCGTCACCGTGGCATAAGTATTTAAGTAATTAAGGTTTTATTCCCATTTTTTAATTCGAATTGCAAATGATGTTTCATGATAGCCCTACTGTACTCCTTCACATGTCTGCAATACAGTTTATCGACACAATTAGGGGCAGAGGTATGCATTTCAGACAGAAAACTTTCAATAAGACCCGTGGAATCAAAATATGCCCTTTTTCCCCAATTTATTGGCATACAATTAGACCAAATTATAGCTGTGTTTTTAAATTTAATAAATACTTTATATGGCTTCATTGACCAATGGCACCTGATTACCGCCAATATGAAGCTTCGTTAATGGAAATTCGTACGAAAATAAATTTTACGCGTCGGCAATAACGATTCGACTGATAGTTTTTTGACATACCGCTGAGTACTTTTTATAAGTCAGATAATTTTATATCTGTCCGCTAAAACACCCAAATTAATATCCATATCTTCATACACCTCTTTTCATCGCTTTGATGGAAGTCACAGGACAAAAATTTGTCTTACCGGACCAACCAACCGATATTTCGCGCGATTGCACTTGTAATTTCACTGAAATGTGAAAAGACGTGCAATGTTCGCTTTGTATGCTCTTCTGGTGCATTGTTAGTCTTCAGCAAACATAGATAAGGAAACCCGCCGTTACAAGGCAAGAGGAGAACTTATACTACAGTTTCTGCTCCTCTTTACCTCGTAAACACCCCCTTAAACCAACAGCATCTAGTGGAATCAATTACCATATTTTTTGTTGAAGATTACAGGAAGTAAGCAGTTCAAAGTCCCTTTAAGAGAAAACAGAGCCGACGAATTATTCCTTCGAGCATTTTGCAAAATTCATTCCCCGAGAAGTGAACAAGTTCTGCCAACCAAGTAAGAATCTAATCGCGTTGCTTTCGTTAAATCTGATATTATCACCTCAAATTTTGCAGTTCCAGAAGTAATAAGCAAAGAAAAAACTGAACACCTCAATTATTTGCAATCTAGACGAGGTCTATCGTATACTGGAAAAAAGAATTCAAGTAAAAGGTAAAAATGATGTCATTCTTTGTGCAATTGATAATACTGTGTGAAAATTGAAAAATAGTTTGAAAAGTGTTGAGAAACTATTTAATTTGTTTTACATATCGAATAAAGTGATGAAAAATTGTGAAACAATATTTTCTCAGATTTCAACATCTCTTATTAATTTTGAAGCATCGGACATAGTTTTATACATTTTCACTGGCCCATATTTTATACTGTATTATACGTGAAACACTATTTATGTCTGTCAGCTGGTTTTTTTATTCTACATTTATAAACACTGGAATTAGATTACCATGAAACTATTATTTGGATTAATGCTCACCTGGAAAATTATTCTATAATTATTGTTGAGCATGAATCGGGTCTACAATAATTATTATACAGCTGGAATAATCTTTGTAGCTTTATACTCTGATCTGCAGTATACATAGTGTTAGGCTGTTAGAAAATTTTAGCATACTTCAGGCCATTGCATTATCCCTTTCTATCAATAAATATTGGTATTCTTTTAATTATTATTCTCAGTCCTATTCAAGTAGTTTATTATTCATTTATTCGAAACAATCTATTTTTCATCTACACATACCATTTAATTTTTACACGCTGTCCCTCATTTGTTTGTCTTTGAGGGAAGCAGTGTGCCTAAGAGGTCTTTTATGCATTATTGAAAGATGCATGATGGGTCTTATATGACCTTACGACTTGAGCACAAATTTTACTTCGTTTAGAAGGGTGGAGTGAATAAATTGTGAACTTTCTGAGTCAGGAGGCTGTATTTGTTGCACACACCATGAATAGTACGAGTGAGGGGAGGAATTTAATGCTTATTTATGATGATAACCGAGTAAATGTATCACAACGGGTGCTTGAATTATTAAATGAAAACAGTATCATTTTCCACGCTCCTGCTTCACTTTGAAGCGGGATACTCAGTTTCAAAATGACCTGAATAAAAAGTTGCTTCAAATCTAAAATTCGCGAACACCCCTTCGTAGTTTGAATTTTTTGATTATTTCTCTGTGCCACGGCAAACATCCTCAATTCTTCACGGTTACCAATATTTGAGCGTCTTTTTTTGGAAAAGAACTATGAACACTAAGACCTTAGAAGCTTCTAAGTTATCCAATAATAAAAAGAACTTCTAGCATTTTAAAGTAAATGACTTTGGAGGACCAGGAAACTTTATTCTTACAAAAAAATAACAAATAAGGAAATTTGGTCTTAAAGGATGATGTTATTGCTAGAACTGATGTACTTATTAAGACTAGTAGATGAACTTCAAGAATTCCTCCAAAAGTTTGGACTTGGATAAGAGGGAAAAAATTGATTTGCGGAAACGTCAACTCGACGCTGATGAGCAGCCCTCATAACTTGTGGTGGACGACACATGGAAGTTTGTTTCGATGAAAGCGGCCAGAAAATGGTAAGTTTTACGTTTGAAGCGACAGGATTACATGGAAAAGATGGAAGCAGGATCATTTGAGAGTCACATTTTGTCCGCTCGGGAACGTCTAGTCATCGTTCTTCTTCTCAATAGAGTGGAAAGTAATCGCAACTCGTCAAATTTAGTCTTTTTTTTGCTCTCCAAAGTGCTGTGCAATGATTTTTAACTAAAAATTATCGGGTTTACTGTAGAGTTTGCAGACCTAGTCCTTCAAGAAGCTATCCTAACCTCGCTTTGCGCATTTTACCTGTTTTCTATTGAAATTTGATTCGCCATTCAAATTATTATGTTTCTGATAAGCTGAAGCGATTGAAAAAAATGCAAATCGAGCAATGAAAAGATATAGAACCTTTAAAGTTTTCAACTAAGTCATCATTTTTTCTCGTTTTTACTTTTTGAGAGCATCTCAGTAATTCCGCTTCTCTAAAGCTAATATTCCGTAAAAAATATTCGTGGGCTATGAACACGAGGGTAGGCCCAGGGTCTAAAGTTTCATAATGCAAGTATATTTTCTTTTTATGCTGAGAGCAAGTAATGAGTTCTGGATCATCTTACTGGCCATGTTCGAAATTAAAATCAGGAGTGATGCATTCGGGTGACAACATGCGTGAGAAAGGCGACTTGGAGGAATGAGGACCTGGAAGATAGTATCACAGGGTGGCTGATTTGGTGGATTGTGTTTAAGAGGTTCAACGTGATCTCCTGAACTAGAAAAGAAATTCTAGGAAGGGTGAGTATCGATGGCATCAATGATGAAACAGGGAAGAATGAAGAGCCCTCAATCGCTACGCGGGAGCGGTTCAATGAGGAAGCGGGGAAATATTCCCATGTACAGAGTGCCTCAAAGGAGGGGCGAGGGATTTATTTTTTTGTGTGAGAGGCGTGGAGTGACTGTAGTCGTTCTAGATTAAGAGTGAGAGGGCTGATATGAGCGAGCTCATGATTACTCGAAACATGGCTGTATTGAGAGTTAAGTTGGCAGCCTGTGATAAATTTAAGTGGAGCTTGTGACAGGAGAATTGAAGAAGACGAGTGAGAAGATAGTGTTCTTTGAACAAAAGGGAGTCTGTGATGTGATAATGCCAGATTAGGAGTATATATATATCTGGGATCTAGTAAAAGGAGCCTAGATGGTCGGTTTGAGTACTTTGAATGCGAAAAAAGATGCCAAGCACTACGGAGAAAAAGCTGTGTCGGGTCTTTTAGATAGAGAGGGTGGATTCCATATCCTAATTAGGAGAGAGATATGAAAAATTTCTGTATATATGTGGTTGTCTTTGGTGGGACACACGTAGACACACAAACAGAAAAAACGAGCAGTCCTAAGAATCCAACGGAACTTTCAGATAACATGCCGCGTTTTTCGTTTTGAAAGCTCTCGAGACGCTGACTACCGTATTCTTGCACAATCAGGAGTATGAATCGGTATTATCAGGGATAATGTCAGTATTAGAATAAGACGTAGAGATAGAAAAGGGTGTTGAAAGGGTAAATAAAAGAGCTCGTATACTGAGAAGGGCAGGGGCTGATAGTCTAGGCTGGAAATCGACGGGCAGTGTCGATGCTGTTGATACTTCTCTGTTGTGTATTGAAGAGGTAAAAGGAAACTAGAGCCGTACCGGAAATTAAAAAATGCGCAAATCTGCTACTGTAAAAGGTCTTTCAGTAACCTTTGAAAAACTGTTTACAGTAAAGCGACCTTTTTCCGGCCATCAATGCTTCAAATAATCATTTATGTCAATATTTGAGAAAGTTGTAGACTGTCGGATCCCACAATTACTTCCAAGGTGAAACAGTTTTTCTACGTCTGGAGAGTGTATTTGGGTGCAAATTAGAGTACTTATTTCAATATAAGGCCATACTGTGCAGCTCAGGCGCTCATATATGTTCCGGCGAATCATTCATTCATTGATAAAGCAGTTCTGGGTAATTTATGGGATTAAATACGTAAGCATAACGATATTGTGACTGAAGGCGCATCGCAATGGTCAAAAGCGTTGGGTTCGAAGGTAAATTTTTGTGTACGAGCTGAGGCATAAAACTGAGGATGCATGTAGCGCGAGACCGTGTGGTGCAAGGCTTGTACTTTGTATAAGAGGGACACAGAGGTGGTTTCGACAGAGGCTAGGGTAGTGGAAAGGAGAACCGACAGCAAGGACGCTGCCAAAGGCGTACTAGGGACTGCGGTAATGACATTCAGAAAAATTATGGCAAAATGTCAAAGGAAGGCACCTGGATTCTTCAAACAATCCAATGAGTCCCCTTTTTATACACAGCACATTAAACCTGCTTTGTTACTTCTATAATTGTACCAGCGCAGTAGTAAGTAATACAAACTAGAGTTTCAACTAGAGAATAGTACTATCTGGACCATAACTAAAATAAGGAAAACGAGGACGGGAGGCTCTACGTCACATAAAAATAGTGTAGAGAAAAATAAACACACAACAATAAAATATCTAATATGTTAGGAAACACTTGTTAATTCATAAAAAAATCCGATTTCTCTGTTACAACAATTAGTGATAAAAAATGGAATAAAGACGGAAAATGATTTTACATAACGCAGCCATATGACAAATGCGTGGTCCTACCTCTTTATATCCTTTACTATTGACGTCCTTATAAATGCTTTTTAAGTCATTATAAACTGCCGGAGAAATTCAGGTGCAACAATACATCCATGTTACGTAACGTCAACACAATCCTTTGTTGGCATAATACTCCACACCATCGCGTGTATTACTTTGCATTAGACCCAGGAACTTATATACACGGTCAATTTTGTCATGACCTATAAAGACAAAACTTCCTGTTCCGGGACTTCAAGCAAGTCAGGCAGTTCAAGAACTGGAGGAACAGGCACAGAATTTGCATCCGGCGGCTCGAAATATGGTGCAGCTTGGATTATGTGAATGAAAGGTTTGATCCTAGGATGAGCAGATTGATGCAGCCGAAACTAATTCTTACCCATAAGCTCCTTTACCAAAATTTCTCAAGACGTTTCCAACCGAGCTTCTCGGATATTTCAACCCAATGAAGATATCCCCAAACAATGAACGATATATCCTAAGCTTCGACTTGATATTATATTGCTGACCGAGGTATCACCTCGAAGCATAAGCTTTTTGACGATCTTTTGCAAATTTGTAGCCAAGCTAAGTATCCTCAGGAGAACTCTTGAAGTTGGATTGTAGTTAGTCCAAACGCTGAAAAGATATGCTCATTATAGCCAGAAATTACGAAGGATATATAAGAATACATCCCAACAAAAGCCCAAACAGAGAAAATAACGGATCATGGTTCACAGCTGGGCTGTATGCAGAAATTCAAGAAAGAAACATTTCACTACAGGCATCGTGAAGATGTGAGCAGTAACAAAGACGATAGTCGTAGAGCATTATGCTCATAATTTTGGAAGAGAAATCTGATTTTAGGTGTCTATTATTAGAAATTATTAGATTCACACCACGATGATCCATTAATGCCTTCCAAAATTCTAAAATAAAAATCATATCTCTATTTGAGGTTATATAATCCGACAAGACGTATTTTTTTTTGAAGATGTTTGCAAAGAATTCTTTAGCAATGTATTAGCAGTATTATGTATTTTTGCCGTCAAGAGTTTTACTCTCCGATTAAGCCGATCAACCAAAGCCGTAATTGAATTATTCCTACTTCTGTTGAGGAGTAGTAGAACAATTAAATCAGTAGATTAGGATCCCTATCTGCGATCATAAAATTCGAGCGACAATGGATATTTCAACTCACTCTGACTAGGTTCCCTATATTTTTGACAGGCAAAAAAAATTCTTCGCGATGAATTCGAAAATCCGGGCTCTTTTTTTCTAATATAAATATTCAAGTAAGGACAGCGCCTTCGCAAATTTGAATTGTCTACTGAGTTAGGAGTCTTGAGAAAATTTCAAAAATTCCGTAAATGATCCTCGATGCACACACAGATTTCCATTCAAGTACAATCCTGAAATATTTCTCAGAACGACGCAAGTCTCCAAAATTTCCGCTTCAAATCCTCATTTTATGGTCATTATCCTTCCTGAGCTTTAACTACTGGACCTATAAACTGGTCTTCGTCATACATAGGAATGATTTAGTCCATCTGAATGTAGATAACTGCAACGTTATTCACGGACAAGTCACGTTCTAAACATTAGGCATACAAATATTTTAGTAATATGTCTCAAAGAATTTCATTTTTCCAGGGTTGAGTTTTGATCTGAAATATTTCAAAGTTACTGGGAATTTCCAGCATCGTGTTATTGCGACTTATACATGGTGGTAAGCTCTGAAGACCTCCTAGTCACTGAAATATCAAACTTGGATCCCTCAAGATATCACCTGACTCTCTATAGAAACCTTACTAAAACAAGGAGCTCTCTGTTTGTGGCAGTGTAGTCTGACCTAGTTGGTGAAAGTTTCTTGGAATAGAAATAAATTAGATGATCGCTTCCATTCTCATCCAGCTGCGTCAGAGTTCCATAAACAGCGAGAGCCCTGCAGCATCCAAAAAACCGCGCGATAGTTTTCTCATATCAGGAGCGGCTAATATTGGAGCCCACATCATCGCTTCGTTTAATTTGTGGAACTCTTTATCACCAATTCCATCCCGCTTCTCTTTATTAGTGCGAAATGTAGGAATTTCGGAGAATTCCAGTACGAATCTACGGTAAAATTGTATTACATCCATGAAATTCTCAGATTCGTGAGAAATAAGGGATTTGAATCAAAGAGCATATATTTGAAAGTCTATGCATATCATGTTCCTTGAGTTGTTGCAGTCCAATTTCCAGATATATTTAATTTTCTTCCTTACTCTTTGCTGGAGTTCACAAAATCATCTATCTAGATAACAGAGAAGACTTCCATGCGGTCGAAAAGATCTGTTTCATTAAATTTTTAGAAAACTTGTAGGAGCTTTACAAGGTTTCAAAGGCATAACAAGCTATTCAATTTGCCCATCTTTTTATTGAACATTGCCTTTCGGTTTTCTCCGATTTAAACTTTAACTGGTGAGAATCCGTTTTCAAATCAAGCTTGGGAAAAATTTCGCATCTCTAAGTATTGATACTAGTTTACCCCCATTAAAAGTTCCTGTTGTCAGGCAGCTGTTCTCCCATTTTTCAATTCAGGAATAACTGCATAATCCGTGATTTTCTGGACTTGCCTCTCTATTTTGCGACAAAAAGGAAAACATGGTATACATTATACTGCAGGTATTATTAAAAATTGAATATTTCATAAGATTTCTTTGTGCTCGAATGTCACAATTTTAGGCTATAAGCACATATTTTTCTTTAAAATGTCCTGAAAGACGGATTCTTCATTTCGATCGAAGGATTCCCAACCAAAAACAATACTTACGTGTAGAAATTTTTCAATAAGCAGAATTACATAGAATAACTTTTTTCCAGAAACAAGTATTCTTGATACTTAAAAAAACATATTTGAGTTAAAAAAAGCAAAAGAAAAGATGAGGTTTCTTTTGTGCTTTTTAAAGGTCAGAGTTCAGCAACTCAAAATAATTAATGCAACTATTAAAGAAAATTTACTCCCAAAAGCAGCTGAATTTTCTACCAAAAGTAGCTGAATTATCCGTGAAATTCCAAAAATAACTCCAAACTGGACACATTTATTGCCAGATTGTGACCTAATCAACCTCTTCGCAGTTGATGCTGCGGGACTGGCTGCATAATCTCGCGGAAATTATTTTATGTTCTGTGCTCTTCTGAGAGAATCATAATAAAACGCCCGAGAATTAATTGCCCAAACAGATCTTGAGATTGAAAAATCTCTATTTTGGGGATTCTTTGACTGCATTTCAGTATAAAAAATCTATAAAAGAAAAAATATCTTTCAGTGGGATCTACCGGCATAAAACTGTATATATTACAGGACATTATCAATACGTCCGAGCAGTTAACTGACAAAATGAAGTCTATAATAATAGTAATCGTTGATAGATTAAAAAAGAGGCCGTAACTATGCAATTTTCTTTTTCACTTAGTTTGTAACTCTTCTTTGTCAATGTAGAGATTATTTCCGGTTAAAAAGTTAAAGCCTGGATTTTTTTGTGATTATCGCATACTTTATCCGAATATATTTTGTTTCCATTTGTCACTCCTTTTTATTTTACATGTCATAAACTTTACTGAGAAATATCTTAGCCACTTTATTAACTTCTTCCAACATCTTTTCGGAATTACTTATGACTACTTTTGCCTTCTCTGAAACAATAAATTTATTGTTTGTACCTCATAGCCTATTTTAGAATCGCTTCGCCTATAAGAAGGTTGTAATTCACTTTCATCAAATCAAATTTTATTTCAAATTTGGACTTTTCGTTAGCATTATCTATGATGTAGCATAAATTGGCGCCAATTAGCTATCTCGGATATCTGTTGAATTTTAAGGCTTGTAGTCTTTCTGCACCACTCTAAGTTGTTAGTCGGAGTCTGAAAGTCCTTATCGATAGGTGAATGGCTCCTTTTTTGCCTTAAAAGCTACGAAAAAAATCATCCAATTGGGCCTCTCCGGCACTATAATATCTGATAGGGATAAATAATCGTGAACAGAGATACTCAGAACCAGTTACCCCAAGAAGGAGGTGTTCGGAGCGAAATAAGTGCTACCTTGGTATAGTTGAGCAAACAGAAATAGGCAGGTGAGGAAGACTGTTGATAGGGCTACAAGCGAATATGCAAGGGGCATGGCCTACCACTTATGCTTTGTGATCAGCGTAAGAAAAAACGGTTCTTGGGTTAGATGTCGACTCTCAACTTCCGAACTATTTGGGACTTGACTTGAAGTTTTCTTCCAATTTGCTTGACCTCCACCAGAAAAAGCAGCTACTCAGCTTATATAGACTGTTCGATTAACCCTAAAGTCTCAAAAAAATATACTAAGTACCAAAAATGCATAAAATGGAATCGTGTGAGCGATAAAAACTAACAGCAGATACTATCAGGATAAGTATCTAGATTTTCTCCTCCTTTCTCCTCAAAATCTTAGTGCTCGAGATCGGAGCCAAAAAATTCCTCCAAAATATCCATACCCCAATGCAGTCCCTACAAATGCCGTCGAACGGTCCAGAATGATATGTGTCCCCTCAGACATATTAACCTCCTCCAACTCCTCATCAAAACCTGCAACCTCCTTTTCATCCCTGTAAGGGGAATAATAAGTAACTATTACTCCCTCACGCCTTCCTCCGTCCTCCACAGCGGTTCCCTAACCGTTGTACAATAGTGGATCCTACGGCTCCATCCACTGCTCTTCACCTTTCGATCCTTCCATCTCAGCCTCAGCCTCCTCCTCCTCTGTCTCCTTTGCCTCCTCAGCGTCGGCGGATCCACTCCCGAACGCGTTTCTCGTCAATTCTTCTACAATAATCATCATATTCAGTTGGTCCACTGGCTATCAAGGGCGGGACGTTGAGATTTTAGTGGGCTCTGGATGACTCGGCGATGGTAAGGGGTGGGCGGAGGTTGTTCATGTTGAGTGAAAAAAGGCGGTGAGCCGATGGGGTGGTTGAAGGCGGGGGTTTTGTTTCAACGACGTTCATGTCGAACTTCAAATAGCCCGAAGTGTTCGAAAGTTTTCACGCTTTGGACAATATAGAAAAATGTGAGGCAATGACGCAGCTTTTAACTTGCACACAATCAGGGCTATAATGAAAAATCTGCTCGATAAAATATTGGAACTGAATTTTAAGGACGAAGCGGATCACGAGTTGAAAGATTTCTTCTCTGAAAAAGGAGGACCAAATCCTTAGAGATAAGGCAGAAAATGGAGCTATAAACTGAATTTGGATTAGTAGCGGAGAAGCCGTTTCAGGATTTTGTTCTTAAAGAAAAAATAGGTAGCAAGAGTTGATTCGAAAAATAAGAGGTCAGGGATGAAGAATACAGAAGTTTGTGGAGAGGAACGCTCTCCTACAGAAAGGACCGTTTTTATAGAAACACTATCCAGATCCAACACTTAATTTGGAAGCGTTCTCATAGTGATAAAAGCGATCTGAAAAAACTTAGATTTTTTAGTACAAATGACGGTGATTTTGGTATCCTTTTCATTTTCACCTTCTAATATCACCGTATTGTTCCTGAATTGGATATTAGGAGTCTTTTTTTGCAGTGTATTCCCTCCATTTTTCCCTGCTTTTTAACATTTATGCCATTGCTATTACTGTCTTCGCTATTTTCTCCCAGTCTCCTCGATTTTATCACTTCATGTCTGAGCTATACGTTTCAAAAAACGCTCTAATGATCTAATTAGTTAGCATCGATTTCATACGCGATTTGTTCCCTTATGGCTATGACTCTAGGAGCCTCTAGTTAAAAATTTTTAAATCATCCACACAAAAATTGGATGAAAATTCCCTCGAAATACTTTGGACACATATTCCCGTTGTTATTTTCTGCGCACAGTGCATTGAAACTGTCGACAGGGCGCCTGGAAACATTAATTGAAATATTAGGGATGTTTGTTGAGTCTTTATGCTATGGCCATTCTTACTAAATGACCAAAGCAAGCAATATGCGATTAAATGCTTGTGCCGCGGGTTTGCAGGGTCTGGGACAAGATTTTTTTAACGAGCCCGAAGTTTTTCGCGGTATAACTCGTGAAACGGCGTAGATAGAAGCAAAGGGAAAAGAAATAGAGCGGCGCTTCAGTTTGTTTTCAAGTCGCAACAAATCTGTCGAGACCGAAAAGTTTTAACCTGGCGTTGAGAGAAGCCGAAAAGAGAAAGTAGGCTGTTCTCTGCGCTCAAATTCTGATTTTTGCTCGATCGAAGTAAGAATAACACTGAAATTGAAATTCAACTACTTTTGAAAAGCTCTAACCACAACGTAAGTGAAGAGTGAGTGCTTCTGATTGCTCATTTGTCATGAAATTACGCTTCTAAATAAACAGGCCGAATATACTGTAGTTAAATTTATCAAAGGAAAAAATTTACAGTAGATATTTTGATACATTACCGATGCTAAAAATGAAGAGAACCAGACCTTCCAACGCATTTGAGTCAATTGTAAGGTATATGATACTGTTTGATCACATACCTTACAATTGACTCCGGATGCGATTTACCGTACAGCATAGTGCCGTACTTGAATAAGCGTGTTGTTCTCAGAGAGTATGCAAGAGTGTTCATTGTCTGTAGAACGCTGTTATAACAATCTCTGTGTTAAGCGATTAGCTTTAGGTATTATACTTACGCGCAGAAAGTCACTCTCTTTTAAGTCTCTCCTCATTCCATTTTCCTTTGTTTCTAACTTCACGTTCTTTTCTTTTTGCGTCACGATTTTTTCATTTTTTTATACTCTTTCCTTTTTCTCGCTTCTCTCTTTATGAGAACTTACCTCCCCCTTTGATGGTAATTGTTTTATATTTCTTCGCTTATTTTACCTTCGCAGCCATTTAATATCTTTTTCATTAAACAATATTTCTGCACATGATTTTCGTCTTAAATCACCCATTTAAGGCGGTTTTCACTAAATCCCAATAAAGCATCAATTTTCGCCTGCTTTATAACCCAGAGGGCTTGTCAATCTGAGCTATTTGGCGCTATTTAAACACGTTTAGCGCCAACTAATATTTTCCCTCTTCCCTACAGCAACAAATAATCGACAATTCACACCCTCCCTTGACAGCCAATATTCAACGAATCCCTCCTTCTCGCTCTATTTCCAGAACCCGTCACCCTCGCCCCATCACTGACTCTCCTTTATTCACTTCTGGATTAACTGATGTCGAGGACCAGTTACGACTCCAAACCAGGAAAGGTTAGACAGAGCTCGTTGCTCGTGACTTGGTGGAGATCGAAGCACAAGAATCGGTAGAGGGGGCTCTGGGGAGGGAGATGGTAAGGCTCGAAAGTGCTTAGAAGAGTATAGCGCCCCAGACGGTCTGCGGGATGGAACAAGGGGAGGCCGAGGATCAGTAAGAAAAGGAGAAAGAGAGAGAGGAGGCCGGGGAGGAATGACAGGAAGACAAGGAGTCCGCAGATGAAGAAGGGGGCCTCGAACTGGGTTATATGGGGGGGAAGGAATGGATTGGTTGGGACAGGTGGTCCTGGCCATGGATCTTGTATTCCATAGCTTCACCTTCCTTTTTGATGTGGCATTTCACTGGCATTACATCTTTACAATAATTTACTGCATCGTACTGTACTGTAGATACAAACCATCGGTAACCTTACAACCAGGGTGACTAGGCACTTTGTTGTCATTACACTTTTCCTTACAGTTCTGAACACAGCGTTTGACCCCATTCGTACACTTTGAATAGTTACAGGCGAATTGAACATTGAGATACTATATCACTGCTTTACCAATCAAACGTTGCCTTGCCTTCCCATGCTACCTGGACTAATGTACGTCTTATATCTTGTCATAGTATGTCACTCGTGCCGACTGGAACTCTAAAAGCGCTACTTACGATACCGTCAGGGCTGGTCTCCAAGAAAGTCTTTGCATTCCCTACTGTTAAAATAAATTTTGCTTTAGTATGTAGCTATCTTTAGTTCTTCCGCCCTCTCGTGCTACGGGATGAGACGAAGACCATGGATGGGCCTCCTAGATTTATTTCCTGAGCTCGAGCAGAGTTCGTAGTGCGGGTGTCTCGCTTTGGTAACCACACATGGACTGGAGTACTTCGTTTCGAATGCTGGCCACCTGACTGCCTATTGCAACGCCTTTCCGTGGATAACGAGAACTTTAGAACCGACTATAAATGTCCGAGCTTGCGTATCCGACCGACTTGCTCCCGATTTCATGGCAGCAAGCTCCGCTTTCAAATTCCCGGCAGATAGTAATTCTATTTCTATTGCATCCTCAACTAGCCCATTTTATTGAGAGAGCGCATCTTCCTTGACCATTCTTGGACTTTTTCCGTGCATTAACTCAAAAAGAGAATGCCCCTCTACCCTCTCCCTCCTTCTATATCCATAAAGTACCTTCCTAATTGCTTCTTCCTATTCCATGCCGTTACCCGATATGGTCTTTGACATCGCTCTTTTCATCGTTCCGAACATTCTTTCTGCTCGGTCGTTAGACATAGGAGCGTAAGCAAGAACCGTTTTCCAATGAATTCCCCGTTTTTCCATGAACCTGGCAACTGCCGTTGCTGTAAAACAGAGGTCGTTATCTGAAATAATCGTTTTCGGGTGGCCAAAAGGTTCTATAATTTGTTCCAGTACAAATTTCAGAACAACCTCCGCGGTGGCATCCTTGACTGTTACTGCTATAGGCCAGCCAGTAACGTGCTCCACTCCAATTAGGATGTATTTATTTCCATTGGAAGTTTCTCGAAAAGGCCCTGTAAAGTCAACGGAGAAATTCTAAAACAGAGCGGAGACTGTAAATTTCAGCGTCTATTTGTACTTTCGGATGGGCGTGAACTTTTGGCAACCATCACAACTCTTCACAAATTCGAAGGCGTCCTTATGTAGGCCAGGCCACCAAAATCTGTCCGTGATGAACTGCTTCGTCGTATTCAGGTCCAGTGACCGATTCCATCATGGAAGGTCCTTAGAATTGTACTGCGCTCCTCTAGCGGTGGAACTATCCGGAGGACTGATTTGGTCCGTCGGAACAATCTCCCTTCCCAAATGAAAAATGCCTTTTGGTTCCTCCGAACCCAATCCTTATATTTTGGGTCTACCATTCTTATCTCAAGATCAGTGACAAATTGAGTTAGGGCCGTAAATTCGGCTTCATAGCTGTTTACCTCTGTCTTCTTTACTTCAATTGTACCTACGACATCTTCATCAAGGCTTTTTTTCGGTTTTCGGTCTTCTCCCAAACGATAAAGAAAGTCGGACGGTTGCTTCTCACGTCCAGGTCGATACGTAACCTCGAACCTGTACTCCGCGAAAAGGTCAAGCCGCCTGGCCAACTGTTGGTGCACGTCCTTCTTTTGAAATGCTGTCCTGAGCGCCTGGTGGTCAATCACTAAAGCAAACTTTTCGAGCGACAAAAGATATACCCTAAATTTCTTCAATGCGAAAACTACCACCAACGCCTCTTTTTCGTGCACAGAATATCTTCTCTCCGCTTCTTTCAAAGTTCTGCTTGCAAACTGGACTGGGTATAATCTACCTCCTTCATCCTTTTGGGAGAAAACGGCCCAAACAGCATGATCTGAAGCATCTGTTTCTACTATAAAAGGAACCTTGAAATCAGGATAAATGAGAACCGGAGGAGCGCAAAGTTTTTCCTTAAAATCCTCAAAGCCCTTTTGCATGTCTTGGTTCCACCTGAATTTTCCACTTTTTGACGTTCTAGAATTAAGAGGGGAAGCTATTTTAGCGAAATTCTTAATGAACCTTCTGTGGTATGTGGCAAGGCCAAGGAAACTTCTTATACCTTTCTTTGAATTTGGCCGGGGTGCCAGCCTGATTTTCGAGACCTTGTTCGGGTCCGCTTTTATTCCCTCTCGGTCTACTATATGGCCCAGTCGTTTAACAGAAGTCTGTGCAATGAGACACTTGCTCAGCTAAATCTTCAGACTGTAATTAGATATTCTTTTAACCACTTCTTTGATATGAGTCACGTGGTCCTCCAGCGTTTTTGAAAAGATCACCGCATCTTCGAAGTATAACCTTGTAAAGGGTAGTCCCTTCAAGACTTCATTTATCATTCTTTGAAAGGTTGCCGGTGCGTTCATGAGACCAAAGGGCATCACTTCGAATCTGAAAGTTCCAATTTTACACGTGAAGGTCTTCATTTCTTTGCATTTTACCTCCAAGGGAATTTGCCAGTAGCCAGTATAAAGGTCGATCGTTGTAAAATATTTCCCATCTTTAACGTCCTCGAAAATTTACTCCATGTTTGGAATTGGGAACCGATCAGGTACAATTTTCCAGTTCAAAAACCTGTAATCGACGCAGAATCTGGGAATATCGTCCTTCTTGGTCCCGATGACAACTGGGAAAGACCATGAAGAGGAACTGGGGGATATTATACCATTTCTTAGCATCTCGTTGACGTTTTACTCTATCACCTGATCCCACTTTGGTGGTTGCCGACGCGGTTTATGGTATATTTGATTCAGGTCTTCCAGATAAAACGTGTACTTCACAGGTACATCTGGAAACCTTGCACGCGATTACCCCAGATAATACGAGTGTCTCAAAAAATTGCTTGGCTGCTGGAGAAGGGAAGTGATGAACCATTTTTTCGTTTTTCCCACTCTCTTCTCTTTTTCTCGGCCTCCCCTTCTCCTATGAGGCTGATATCTTCTTTCAAGCACTCATTTCTTATAATTTTTTCCTTATTTTCAAACTCTTCTTGCGTGAAAAGCGCGACGCACTCCGTTTTTGTGTCGTCCCCGTAGCCCCTGTCGTCACCTGTTTCAAATCCAGACTCTGAACTGTCCCAAGCGAAGTTAAGTATACCTTCCTCCGATTGATTCAAGCCTTTATTTTGATCCTAACTCCCCGAATCCTCACTTCCATAACTGGAGGTGAAATATCCGCTGTTCGTTCCAATTAAATTTCCCAAACCACCACTCCTATCATAGTCGAGGGCATCCGAACTTCCGTTCCATCGACCCGAATTGACACGCTTCGATTGCCTAGATCGATGCAAGTTTCCAACTCTTCCATCGTTGGGCAGCCAATGATCAAGTCAAATGGGAGTCAGACATGACTAAGAAATCTAAATTCACTTTTAGGTCCGTGAAGAACACTGCGACCTGTTCAACCGTGCCCATACATTGAGAGACGGTACCATCAGCGACCGTTATCTTCTTCGTTGTAGGAATAGCGTTAAGGCCAGGATGGCTCACCAAACTCTGCGAGATTGAATTAGGAACAGCCCCCGAATCGAATAAAGCCTGGGCTGTAGTTCCTCGACCCTTGATAGGTACCTGTTTGAGACGCCTCCGAGTGGTGGAGGCTGAATTGAGCATAGCCCTCTTGCTGTCTGCGGTCTTAATAATTTTCTTCAGTTCTTTCCGGGCATCATTCGCATCTCCTCTTAGTAGTTGTCCAAACTTCATCCCTTTTGGAGCCGCCGTCAGCTCGGCCACTAAAATGTATTTCTCTACGTAACCTAGTACATACTTTGAGATACCCTTACTTTTCCTTTGATTTCTCGTTTTTCTGGATTTTACGGCATCCATCCCTGGAATAATTGGGTGAAACCTCTTCATACGTGGTGCTACAGGGGCGAGGATATGTTCCAAAATATCTATCCCCAATCTTTATCTCTTTGCCAAAACTTTGCCTTCTGCATCCCTTTTTGTCGTGTTTACCTGGCTAGATTCTTCCGCAATCCAGACGTTTCCGGCATTCCCCTTGTTTTGCTCGGACTTATTTTGTAGTAGTTTCAGCTCCGGACCTGATTCAATTCGTGACCTTTGGATAATCGCCCGAAGTCCATCTTTTGACCAACAGTTGCTCTCATGGTGACCATATCGACCACAACGTCCACACCGAGTATCTCTGTGTGGATTATCTGGGCATCTATTAGCGAAATATCCCGGCTTATGACAGTAAGAACATACTTCAGGTGCCCTAGTACTCCCAGTTTGGTTTTTCTTTATGGTTAGGGTCAAGCTCTCCAACTGCGACGTTTTCATTTCCAAACGATTATCAAGCGAGTCTCAAGCCTTTGCTCCATATCTTTGACATCGCCTCGAACAGCTTCTAGGGCTTCAGAGCTAGTCCCTGGCCTCTGATAGTTCTTGTTAGGATTGACGAAGACCCCATGCATAGGTACGCCTTTCTCCACTGACCCCAATGCTTGAAAGGTCTCAGAATTTTTCACAAACTGAATTATGCTACCTTTTAACTCGCCAAGAGTTAGACCTTTTACAAGGAGGAAATTCGAAAGGAGTTTATCCTCCACCGCTGCTTTGCGTAGCATCCCATATTTCGCTTGATCATTAAAACCTGCTTTTTCGTACAAGCCACAAATGAAAATCACCGAACTCAGCAAATCGCGAAAGTCTAGTCTAGCTTCGACAGCAATACAAATCATCTAATCAGGCTCTACCTCCTTAGCATACTCATTAATAAGCCACTTGCAGACCTCATCGAAGTTACGACCATTGTCGTTGAGCGACCACCCCTCGATAAACTTTGCCTTATATTTTGCCTTTGCATCACCGGAAAGGTAGGTATAAAGGCTGGTGGCCTTTTCCCCATCGGTCTTTTCACCCGTTTACAACGTTGACAAATGTGTAAAGAAACTCTTCAACATCTTCCTTTTTGCTGCCTCCATACATCAAGCAGGCAGTGTTATTATCCATCTTATCAACTATTTCATCTCCACACATAGACTTAAGACCCCCGTATGTGGCAAATTAACAAGCTACTACCGGTGCAACAGCCCTCCAGAAGAGTACCAAAATGTTAGCAGAAAGTCGGCGTAAGAGAGATATCAGATGCCCACTATCCAAAAACGGAAGTGTTGCGAGCGACAAAAGTGCTATGCTAAGGTAGTTTTGGGGAAAAAATGTGCTGTTTACGGGCGAAAGACCTAGGGCAACCGACTTTGTCCGAAAGAGGCAGGCTGTACCTCCGCCTTGCGAATAACAGATATGCTTCCGTGTACGTTGCAAGGGAACTGCAATGGGCTGAAATGGAAGAGGAACTTCCCATGCCTCCCTTTCCATCATCCTCGTCCTCATCCTTGTCATCGTTAACCTCGTAGACCAATTCCGGGGCTGCCCACTCCTCGAAGATCTCCCCAGCTCCCTCGTCGACTTCCCCCTCCTGCCCCTAAGGTAACTTCTCCGCCTCCTCCTCGACGAACAAGCGACGCACGAATTCGATCACCATTTTTTTTGTTTGTCGGTGTAGGTAGTCATCGCGGTCAGTAGGTCCGATAGGGAGTAGGGGAATGGAGTTTAGGGTGCGGGGGTGGCGATTCTTCGTGATGGAGGCGGAGTGGCGAAGGTTGTTCATTTTGGTTGGAAATGGAGTTGGGCGATTGTGGATGGAGGGCAGAGGGTGTGAGGGGGAGGGTTGTGTGTGTAGGGTTTGGTGGATCTCAATGGGTAAAATGGGTTTAAGTACACTTTAGAGGCGGACTGGAGTATGCACTAAAAAGTTAAAATCGAAATTTCAATAGCGCATTTGCGTGAAATTTCTACATAAGGAGTGAATTTGATCTCTAGGGGTGTTACCCGCAACTAAATCTGTGTCTGACGCCCTCCGAGCTAAACATCCTCATTCTGCCTGGAGGGTGAGGAATACTTTGAACCGCCTTCCGCACCCCAGACATCTCAGCGATCACAAAGGATGATTTTTTGCGGTCAGTTCGCTCTTTCAAACCCGGTTCAGCCCCGGGGGATCCGGACTTTGCCCCTCTCACGTCGAAGAGCTTCTACGGACACCCACATCTTCCTCGCAGGGGAAATTCTTGGATTCATTAACAGAACTGGTGAACGTCCTGGCTTCCGGAAAAGCTCCTACTGCCCTCACCCCGTGGATTGCTGGAGCCCCACTCACACCACTTAAGAAGAAGGACATGACTCCGCTCCCCATTGCAGTTCGAGAGACTTTGCGAAGGTTAGTTAGTAGCTGCATTGCTACTCGGGTTAATGAGAAGGCCGCTCCGTACTTCCAGCCTCTTCAGATTGGTATCGCTACAAGGTCAGGAATAGATGCAGTAGTTCACGGTGTTCGGCGCATCGTGAATAAGTTTGGTACACGCTCTGAATATGTGCTCTTGTCGGTCGATCTGAAGAATGCGTTCAACCTGTGCATCCGTGCTTCCTTTTTAAATGCCGTCCGGAACCTCTTTCCCAGTTGCTTCCTTGGGTATTGTATTGCTACAAAAACGATCCAGCGTTCCTCTGAACGGGATTCGAGATTATACGGAGTTTTGTGAGCACTCAGCAAGGAGACCCGCTTAGCGGGTTGCTTTTCGCTCTCGTGCTCCACACCATCGCCCTGAAGATCAAAGAGCTAATGTCAGGATTCCCCGACGAGAACATAGGGTTAGACACACTGCTTTTGGAGTTTTGGTGTCACGACGATGGCTACATCGTAGCCAAACACGAGGCCATCCTCAAGGTAATCGAGGTTCTGTCTTCTCCAGAGGCCGAACGTCGTGACCCCCATCTGGCAGTCTCGAAATGCAAAGTATGGTGGCCCACTGTCCCTCCGCGTCGGTTCAGTCCACATATTCCTCTGATATGCGGCAAGAATACAGTGCTGAGACTTTGGTTTTAAACGCGCCAGTCGGCTCCCAAACGTTCATGGAACAATACTTCCTGGACCATGTACACTCCCTTGAGCCTTTACTTAACGCTTTCATGGAAATCGGGGACGCACAAGCTTCGTTCCAACTACTACGTAATTGCTTTGGGGTTTGCAAAAGTTGGATACCTTTGCGAGTTTTGCCGCCCTCCTAATTGCGGAAATGGGCTGAATATCTCGACAGCTTAATCGAGTACTGATGCCGTACT
Organism: Kappaphycus alvarezii; assembly: GCA_002205965.3. Lineage (NCBI taxonomy): Eukaryota > Rhodophyta > Florideophyceae > Gigartinales > Solieriaceae > Kappaphycus > Kappaphycus alvarezii. The sequence goes on along the minus strand of NADL03000496.1, from coordinate 536,967 downwards.
TTAGCAGGTGGAATGCTAGACACCTCTATATTCAAGGAGCTGCAACTGCCCATTAAGCCACTACAGGAAAAGAAACCGACCTTGGTAATCGGCCTCACCTCTGCGCGAGACGTCGCCGCCGCTTCGTTTCTTGCGTCTAGCGCCGCGACGCAGCAGTTATGCGAGAAGTCTTTGCCGTCCTTTGTTCAAGACCTGACACAGTACGAGGATGCTACAGCCGCCTTTGCCACATGGAGCGCCTCTTGCAGAACCTCAGAACTAATTCCGTTCAGCAATTTCTGCTCCTTCAACCCACCATCGCAGAAGAAGCTAACAGACGCAATTCATATGGCTGCGCAAGAGGCCTTGCCGCTCGAAACCATCCGCACCCGCGCCTTCCACGCTAGCATGTCCCTCCCCTGAGCCAAAGGCTGGGTATACTGTGCACCTTGCCCAGGATTGAGAACGCACATCAAAAGCAAAGACTCCTCCGTGTGGTTCCAGTACTTTTGCCAAACCCCTTTATTCGCCCCAGGTACCCCTTGTCCAAAAGCAGGGTGTCCTGAAATGCTGGATATCTACGGGGACCACTTGCTACATTGTCGCTTTGGCTGCGAGCGGAATAATCGCTACAACAACCAGGTGACTTTACTGGGGAACGATTTAGCAAGAGGCGCCCGACGTCCTTTCATTGAGCCTCGTTCACACTTCCAAAACAGGACAAGGCCGGATATCAGGGCAATGGGAGCCGTCGGTGGCACGGATTATTTCGACTTAACCTTTTTAAACCAATTCGCTCCGTCCCACGCAAGAGCCATGGCTTTCAACCCACTCACAAGCTTCAACGCAACCCAAGCACAGAAGCAGCGTAAATACCAGTGGTTCTGGTAGGGGTAAATCGTCGGGAGAAGAGATATTCAGAATCAACTGCCACCAAGAAGGAGGTGTTGCAAGCGACAAAAGTGCTTCCGTGGTATAGTTGAACGAACAAAAAGGAGTGTATATGGAAGAGAGTTGAGAGGTCTGCAAGCAAGTATGGAAGGGGCAGGGTCTACCACTGATGCTCTGTGAGCAGCGTAAGAAAAGGGTTTCTTGGGTCTGAAGTTGACTCTCAACTCCCTACTACTCAGGACTTGGCTTGAAGTTGTCTGCCAACTTGCTTGATCTCTCCATGAGAGAGCAGTTTACTCAGCTTATATAGACTTTTGGCTACTCCTAAAGTCTCAAAGAAACATACTAGGAACCATAAAATGCACCAAATTGAATCGTGTGAACGAGAATGACTAACAGCAGATACTATCAGGATAAATATCTAGATTATTTCCTTAATATCTTAGTCCTCTATATCAGAGCCAAACAGTTCCCCCAAAATATCCTTTCCGCCCAGGCAGTCCACATAAATATCCGCGAACGGCTTAGAGTTCTCCATTGCCTCCTGCGAAATATTTAAACCACTGAGGACGCCCCCATCCAGTTCCAGAATCGGGAACACCTGGTCCATATTTTCCGGCCCCTTATATAGAGTTTTCAACCCTCACAATCCGTAGCACCAATACAGTACCTATATGCCCTACTGGCACCGCTACAGTACGGCGCAAAGCCCCCTCTAAAAATAATTGAGAATAAAACTGTAACTACTGTGACAGCGCAGCCACCGCAGCATGCCACCGCAGCCAGCGCAGCATACCAGCGCAGCCAGCGCAGCATACCAGCGCAACCAGCGCAGATTGCCAGCGCAGCCAGCACAGAATGCCAAATAATATCTACAATTTTCATTATATCACGCCCTCTCACTCAAGACGAACGTCCCGACTCGTCCTTAATGGTTTTTTGTTCTTGTGGGAGTTCTTTCCATTCATCGGGGAGGGTATATGGTTGACTGAGAGGATATGGTAGTAGCTCATTTCCAATATGATGAGAGAGTGTGTACCGTGCGATGACCGGCTCATCTCCTTGGTCAAGAGTCTCGTAGATTCTGCGTACGGTTTCATAGTGTTCTCTAATGAGCTCCTCCTGTTTCACTTCTCCAAACCTTCCAAATGTGAGGTAGTAAACGTAGTATGCAAACTTTTCTGGCAAAGGATCCAGAAACGGGTATCTGAAGGAGAAAAAAACTCGCAACATAAGGACTGAGTCCTCACGAGTAAGGTGCGCCCCGTAAATGGTTTGGAAGCACATGCAAGTACTAATGGCAAAAAAGGAAATTACTTCTGCTTCTCGAGGGTCCTCTGTTATCTCACGAAGCCAACGTCTGATTGGTAGTCGTCCAATAATTAAGGAGGCATAGTTTCCCCCTGGGAGACTAGGCGGTGTTTGAGTTGATCTTCTTGGTGATCCTCCTCGCTGCTCCAGACGACTTGCCCTCTTCGATGATCCGCCCCGATCACTTGATGGTCCTGCTCGTATCATCATGACGGTCACGGGAGGATCTTGATTCTCATCTGAGCTTATATTTCTGAGTGGAGAAACGTAAGGTTCACATAGAGGATACGGGACCAGTCGATATTCCATATCAGGGGGTAAGGCGTAACCTCTCAGTCGCACATCTTGGTTGTTCTTGAGAAATACGTAAATCGGACGGACAACGTTCAGATACGTTTGACAAGTCTCCGATAGCTACCATTCCATACTTTCCTATAGAGTAATGGTATTTTACCTCTACAAACTCTGGACCTGCTTCCGTGAACCTTCCGTTTTGGAATGAAATAAAACTCTTATTAATAGTCGGAAATCTTCTTGAGGTTGCAATGGTCCGTTCAGTGTACAAAAACATAGGCATATATTAATGTAGAAATGGATGATTACGTGGAGTTCGTAGTAGTCCTGTCTAATCCAAAAGATCCATTCCCAGGCCCTTTTTCCTCCCATAGGAATCATTCTATAGTTAAAGATGAGTATGCCCCGTGGTTGCGCATAGTCCTGTGTGAGAAGAAATTCTTCAGGCCTCTGATGGTAAGGGACCAGACGACGTGCGTGGATAGCCCTCTTTGATCTCTTCCCTGAGCTCGAACAGAGCTTATAATGCGGGTGTCTTTCCCCCGTGACGATGCAAGGATTCGAGTACTCTGTTTGGAAGGCCGGCCACTTCACAGCCTGCTGCATTGCTTTTCCATGTACTAAAAGTACTTTAGAGCCGACTGAAAAGGTTTGGACTGGAGGCTCTTCATCATTATTTCTTGTCTGTGTTAGCGCTAGGTGTGATCTCCAGCCTTCAGTGGCCATTAGTTCGACTTCTCTACTCTCTTCATCGATAATATTTGTTTCCATGTCTCTCTGTAACATTCTAGGAGCCCTTCCGTACATTAGCTCGAACAGTGACCGTCCACTTCTTCCTCTTCTTCGACGATAGCCGTATAACACTTTTGGTAAGGCATCTTCCCATTGGATTTCATTCTCCGACATAGTTTTCGATATTGCTCGTTTGATGGTTCCAAACATCCTCTCCGCTTTACCGTTTGACATAGGAGCGTATGCGAGAACTGTCTTTAGCTGAATACCTTTTTCTTCCAAGAAACGAAGCAGTGAAGCTGCAGTGAAACAAAGGGCGTTATCCGAGATGATCCTCTTTGGAAGACCAAATGGTTCAATTATTTCTTTTTCGATGAATCTCAGGACCACTTCAGCATTGGCCTCTTCAACTGCAATTGCTATTGGCCATCCAGTAAGATGTTCCAGCCCTATAAGGAGATATTTGTTTCCGGAAGAGGTTTCCTTGAATGGGCCGGCAAAGTCAATTGAAAAGTTTCCAAAAGACCAGAAACTGGAAAGCTTAGAATTGTCTTATAGTTTCGTATCGGAGTGAATTTTTGACAGTTGTCGCAGCTTTTCACGAAATTAAAGACGTCCTTGTGGATATTTGGCCACCAGAATCTCTCCGTAATGAATTTTTTGGTTGTTTCGAGATCCCAATGCCCTAACTCATCATGAAAAGTCCTCAAGATCTTCACTCTTTCTTTCATAGGGGCCACTAGTCGAGAACCGGCTTTTGTGTGTCGGAATAGTTTCCCATTCCACAATATAAAAGCCTTTTGGTTCCTGCGTACCCAATTTCTGTGTTCGAGATCAACCTTTCTCATTTCTAGTCCATCAAGGAATTTAATAAGTCCGTGAATATATGCTTCTTACTCTTTATCGATCGGCACTTGCACCTCGGCAACTCCGACGTTGTCCTCGGAAGCTTTTCCATTTGGAATTAGTGGGTCCCTCAAGCGGGATAGGTAATCGGCAGGCTGATTATTGCGTCCGGGCCTATACACAATTTCAAACCGATATTCTGCGAAAATGTCGAGCCATCGAGCTAAGCGGTGACGTACATCTTTCTTTTGGAATGCTGTCTTAAGTGCCTGGTGATCAATTATCAAGACAAATTTCTCGAGTGATAAAAGGTAAACGCGAAACTTCCAGTGCGAAGACGACAGCTAGCGCTTCTTTCTCGCAGACTGACTATCTCTTTTCCGCATCATTCAGAGTGCGACTTGCGAATTGAACAGGGTGCAGTCTTCCGGTTTCATCTTTTTGGGACAAAACGGCACCCAAAGACCGTTCTGAGGCATCTGTCTCCACAACAAATGGTCTCTTGAAATCTAGGTACATGAGGACTGGGGGGACACATAGCTTATCTTTAAGCTCCTCAAATGCAGTTTGCATTTCCTTGTTCCAGTAAAATTTTCCGTTCTTCGTAGTGCTGGCATGTAACGGTGCTGCGGTCTTGGCGAAATCTTTGATAAATCTTCTGTAATACGAGGCCAGTCCTAGGAAGCTTCTAACCTCCGTCTTTGAAGCGGGCCTTGGTGCCAACTTGATTTTTTTTCGTTTTCTCTGGATCCACTTTAATTCCCTCTTGATCGACGATATGACCGAGTAATTGGGTAGACTTTATCGCCAAGAAGCATTTGCTCAACTTAATTTTCAGGCTGTACGCAGATATCCTCTCCACCACCATCTTGACATGCGATATCTGCTGATCCAAGGTTTTCGAAAATATCACCATATCATCGATATAAACTCTTGCAAATGAAAGTCCTTTCAAAACCTCGTTCATCGTTCTTTGAAACGTAGCTGGTGCATTTATGAGACCAAAAGGCATCACTTCGAACCGGAATGTACCGGCTTTTCTGGTAAAGGTTGTTTTTTCCTTACATTTTTCATCCAGTGGAATCTGCCAATAACCAGTGTAAAGATAAATTGAGGTGAAGTATCTCCCGTCCTTCAAGTCCCCGAAGATTTCCTCCATATTTGGAATCGTAAATCGATCGGGTATCATTCTCTGGTTCAGTTGTCGGTAATCGACGCAAAGGCGAAGTTTTCCATCTTTCTTTGGTGCTACCACAACTGGAAATGACCACGGGGATGAAACTGGCCGAATAATATAATTTTTCAGCATACTTGTAACATTATCTGAGATAAATTGGTCATATCTCGGCGATTGACGTCTAGGCCTGTGGTAAATTGGTTGAGTATCGGTAAGTTCAAATGAGTGGGTGACCGGTACACTTGCTTGTCTTAGATCGGAAGCGCTCCATGCAATTACTTCGGAAGATGTTAAAATGTCGGATATTTTCATTGAGGCGAGGGCAGGAAGGTGCTGTACTTTTTCTTGAATTTCTGCCATTTGGCGCTGGTCTTGTTCTCGAGCCTCTCCCTCCAAATTTTGAAGGACCTCTTCCGGCGTGCTCACATCTTCAGATATGGAATTCGATATATTCCTGTTTTCCTTGCAATTGTAATCTTCTTTCATGCTCCGAATTCCGTCCATTGATTCGTTATTATCGCAAAAAGAAACACATTCAGGTGTCACACCTACCCTAGAATTCCAGTCTTCATCTGTTTCGAACCTAGAATCATAATCGTCCCAGGCAATGTTCATTATCCCCAAGCGTACCCTTCTCCACTTCCGAAAGTGTTAGTTGGTTCGGAATCTTCGCTGTCATAGCTAGAAGCGAAATCTTCACTGTGCGTTTCTTTTAAATCTACCGGATGTGTGCTTTTGTCGAAATCCAGGGGCATCTTCACGGTTCTGCCGTCAACATTAAATGAAACGATTTGGTTGCCCAAGTCAATGCAGGTCCCTAGTCTTTCCATGGTAGGGCAGCCAATGATTGCATCGAAAGGGAGATCAGGCATGACAAGAAAGTCTACATCAACTTTAGAGTCCCCAAAGAACACGGAAACCTTGTCAACAGTGCCCATGCATTTTGATACGGTTCCATCCGCCAGAGTTATTCTTCGAGTAGTTGGAATAATTTCAAGACCTAGATCTGTCACCAAAGTTTCTGAAATGAGGTTTGGAACAGCGCCCGAATCGAAAAGAGCTTGGGTTTTCATTCCCAATACTTTGACCGGTACCAGTTTAAGACGTCTTGGTGCTGTCGAGGCCGATTGAAGAAACAGTTTCTTACCCTTAGCGGACTTATTAGACCTGATAATTTTTTTGAGTTCTTTTCTCGCGTCCTCTGCGTCGCCCCTCAAAAGTTGACCAAATGTTATTCCAGTTGGGGCCGATGCAATTCAGCCACCAAATTGTACTTCTTCACATATTCTAGTACGTCCTTCGGGATATTCTTTGATTTGTTACTCTTTTTCGTCTTCTTGGCCGGCGTGACTCCCACTCCTGGAACAACTTGATCAGGCCTCTTGGTTCGAGGAGGTACAGGTGCTGGGATATGCTCTAGCATTCCAGAATCTAGCCTGATTTTTTTTTGATAAAATGTTCCCTTCCCCAACCCTTTTTGTCACATTGACTTGACTGATTTCTTCAGCGATGGATACGTTACCGGCATCCGTCAACTTTTGATTCTTTCTGTTTTGTAAGATCAAGCAAGTTGGCAGACAACTTCAAGCCAAGTCCTGAGTATTAGGGAGTTGAGAGTCAACTTCAGACCCAAGAAACCCTTTTCTTACGCTGCTCACAGAGCATCAGTGGTAGACCCTGCCCCTTCCATACTTGCTTGCAGACCTCCCAACTCTCTTCCATATACACTCCTTTTTATTCGTTCAACTATACCACGGCAGCACTTTTGTCGCTTGCAACACCTCCTTCTTGGGGTATTTGGTTCTGAATATCTCTTCTCCCGACAATTAACCCTATCATTTGGTACTCTTGTGGAGGGGTTGCACCCGAGGTATTCGAGTTGAGCAGTATTAGGGAACCGTTCGAGGGATTTCTTTTCTGTAATCATGGATCTCAACGCTGCTCGTATAACGTTCACAGGGGGCAAGAATGAAGACGTTGAGGAGTTTCTCTATACATATGTCAATGTTGTGATGCGTGAGAAGAGCGATGAAGAGAAGGCCGAAAGTATCTTCGCCTATCTTCATGGTGACGCAAAGCACAAATATAAGGCCAAGTTTATCAACGGGTGGTCTCTTAACGGGAATGGGCGTAACTTCGGTGAGGTATGCGAGTGGATTTTGAAAGAGTATGCTAAGGAGGTAGAACCAGATGAGATGATTCATACCGCCATAGAGGCCCGGCTCAACTTCGACGATTTGTTAAGCTCATTGGTATACTTGTGTGATCTCTATGAAAAGGCTGGGTTCAACGCCCAAGCCAAGTACGGAATGCTGCGTAAGGCGGCGATGGGGGATAAGCGGCTCTCCGATTTCCTCCTCATCAAGGGCCCTCACACTTTTGATGAACTGAAGGGTACCATAGTAGAATTTGTCAAAAATTCGGAGACGTTTCAGTCACTAAGTGAAATACCGAGGGAAACCCGTACATCTATGCCGATCGTACATCCTGAAAAGAATTATCAAAGGCCGGCTACTAGTGCAGCAGCATTGGAATCAGTCAGGAGCGATGTCAAAAACTTGGAAGAAAGGTTGGAAACCCGATTCGATAATCGACTTGACATGATAACCTCGCAGTTGGAAAGCCTTACTCTTACCATTAAGAAGAACCAGTCCGGGGCCCCCAAGGCCGCAAAAATCTGTTCCTACTGTCACAAGCCTGGACACTTTGCAAATAGTGTCCTGATAATCCACATAGAAACACTCGTCGTGGAAAGTGCGGTCGATATGGGCATCATGAAAGTAACTGCTGGTCTAAAGACGACAGAAGAGCAAATTTATCGGACGCAAGGAGCGAGGCAGGACCAGAGATGAAAAGCTTACAAAACAGGAAGGATCAAAAGTTGACGGATGCCGGTAACGTATCCATCGCTGAAGAAATCAGTCAAGTCAATGTGACAAAAAGGGTTGGGGAAGGGAACATTTTATCAAAAAAAATCAGGCTAGATTCTGGAATGCTAGAGCATATCCCAGCACCTGTACCTCCTCGAACCAAGAGGCCTGATCAAGTTGTTCCAGGAGTGGGAGTCACTCCGGCCAAGAAGACGAAAAAGAGTAAGAAATCTAAGAATATCCCGAAGGACGTACTAGAATATGTGAAGAAGTACAATTTGGTGGCTGACTTGCATCGGCCCCAACTGGAATAACATTTGGTCAACTTTTGAGGGGCGACGCAGAGGACGCGAGAAAAGAACTCAAAAAAATTATTAGGTCTAATAAGTCCGCTAAGGGTAAGAAACTGTTTCTTCAATCGGCCTCGACAGCACCAAGACGTCTTAAACTAGTACCAGTCAAAGTATTGGGAATGAAAACCCAAGCTCTTTTCGATTCGGGCGCTGTTCCAAACCTCATTTCAGAAACTTTGGTAACAGATCTAGGTCTTGAAATTATTCCAACTACTCGAAGAATAACTCTGGCGGATGGAACCGTATCAAAATGCATGGGCACTGTTGACAAGGTTTCCGTGTTCTTTGGGGACTCTAAAGTTGATGTAGACTTTCTTGTCATGCCTGATCTCCCTTTCGATGCAATCATTGGCTGCCCTACCATGGAAAGACTAGGGACCTGCATTGACTTGGGCAACCAAATCGTTTCATTTAATGTTGACGGCAGAACCGTGAAGATGCCCCTGGATTTCGACAAAAGCACACATCCGGTAGATTTAAAAGAAACGCACAGTGAAGATTTCGCTTCTAGCTATGACAGCGAAGATTTCGAACCAACTAACACTTTCGGAAGTGGAGAAGGGTACGCTTGGGGGATAATGAACATTGCCTGGGACGATTATGATTCTAGGTTCGAAACAGATGAAGACTGGAATTCTAGGGTAGGTGTGACACCTGAATGTGTTTCTTTTTGAGATAATATCGAATCAAAGGCCGGCATTCAGAGCGTGAAAGAAGATTACCTTTGCAAAGAAAGGGCTCTAGTAAGGACATTGATAAAGATATTGAAGAAGATTGGGGGAGAGGGGAACCTTGGGTGAGACCGAGGCGGATTACCGTTGTTGTAGGGGTGAAATCTTCTATTTTCCTGACCCTGAGGGGGAGAATTCATGCTCTTATCATATCTGTTTGTGTGTGGGGAACATGAGTCAACAGTCGTAGAGGGGAAAGTGGAGCTTGACGGCGGTTGACCCTGACATAGGGCTTGAACGTATCCAGGGCAGCAAACCAGCCATCCCTTGTCGCATGGCTCCTTCCGTGGCTATGAGGGCGTGAAGGGGCATTGAGTGGAGGTATTTGAGATCGACAAGGAAAGAGGAGAGACCACTTTTGATGGGTTTCTGGAAGTGGAATAAGAGGCAAAGTGCGCGGTAATTCGCTGGAGTACTGTATGTTGGTCCCCACGTTTGTGGACCTGGATCAAGATGCCTGTGATATAGATAGGTCTGTTCAAGGAAAATGCATATGTTTGATGATGGAGATATTGCACAGTTATCGATTGATTTCCTATAAGACAGCCATAATTTGAAATTCACCAATAGTTTCCAGATTTACTGCAAACTTTGAATTTTAATCAATCTTGTAAATAATTATTATTAAATTTGATAAAGATGAAACCTGTTCCGAATTATTTAGGTTTTTTCAATGAATTTATGCAATAGCATTGCAAGCAGTCATTTATGTAAATGACTGGGTAACTTGACATGCATATTTTATTTACGTTAAAGTACTTTTGTGGTCCAAGTTGAAAGATTCAGGTACAATATACCGTTCTGTTGTAAGTGTAGCTTTTTTCATGCATTGTTATTTCAGCAGTAAGCTTAAAAACCGCGCCCCAATGGCAGAATGCTCAAACACGGAGCAAATCTGCTGCACATACAATACTTTAAAGCGTACCAGCGAGGACAAGCAGTCATCTTACCCCCTGTTGCTTCGAGATCCCCTCAATTTGAAGATTTCTGAAAAGTTAGTCGCAGGGTGGGCTTGGAAAGAAGAAAGTTCTTGAATGAGGATATAAGAATCAAAGAGGATTCTATGCCTCTCTTTTATAGAACTAAGGTCAAATACATTGAAAAATCTGGAGATAACAGGTATTTCGATGCTGATATCGTAATGCTGAGCAATTGGAAAGTGTATCTCTCTGATATGAAGTTCTTTCAAAGCATGTCTACCATTAACGAAAGGGATCCAATTGCTATGGCTAGTTTCCGGAAAGATGTTCAATCGAAATTTTCATTATTTTCAAGGTTGGTGCGAATATGAAGAAGCACTTGAGGGATACTAAATTAGATTTTTCGCATAGGTCTTCTCTAAAAAAGCTGTGAATAATATATTCCAGAGATTCAAAATAGCGTCTAGACAACAATCCTTCGCCGATTTTTTCTCTCCAGCAGGAAGAACTTTCATGCAAGAAGTCTGCATACAGGTTGTGAGCATAACTGATTATGTTTTCAAAAGTATCGCAGAAGAAAGAACAGCGGAACACCTTCAGATATTCATTGACTACATGAATAACATACGGCTAGAAAATATGGAGGAACGGCAACATTTATGTATTGGAATCCGTTTGGATATTGGATACTCTTCTCTGAGTATTGATGCGCTATACGATTATGAATCTATGAAACATGCTCTGACGCTTGGTTATGATGTAATATACAGGACAGGGAAACTTGAGGGCCGAACAATATAGAAGTAAGGTAGAGAAGAATATTGCAGGATTTCAGGATCAGTCAAGCCAATTGACTCCCTCAATTTTATCCATACTTTCATTTTCAGGGAGCTCCACCATTCCCTTTTGGCCGCCGTTGAAGATAAATTACCCCTTCAGGAAAAGAAGAGTGAGGTGGGGCAAAAGTTTTTTCACTTTAAACCAAGACAAACAAGCTCTGGGCAAATTCAATAATACTAATGGTGACATACCGATCATCGATATATCGCATCTCATCTTACCGAGCCGCGCACCAAGGCAGTCCAGTAGTTTCAACAATCAAAACCTTACTGCGTTACAATCTAATTTTAGTAATGATCAAGCTAAAGGAGATGGTATCACTGGTGATGATATTCATGAAGCACACCTCGAGTCAGCTGCTGCGAGAAGTCATCAAGGCTTAGGGGAATCCGCACTTTGTCTCATCAAGGAAAAAATATTCGTGGTTGATTAACCTGGGAGACTCCTTCCTTGACATAGTTGGCAACTTTTGTTACCTCATTTATACATTGCTCAATTCGGCAGGTGTCTTTTCAAATTGTAGATTCAGCCACCACATCTCGGAACGGCTCCCGATATTTTGCTTCAGCTCGATGCCTCTATTCTTCAACTCTTGACAGTGAAGCACATGTGTCTGGTTTCGAGAGTACCAACAACGGACCTCGAATATTGCATGGTATCTGGATCCGAGGCAGTGGCACAAGTCTGTATGGATCTGGTCGATGAATGCGCTTTAGAATTGCTACCACCGTACTAAATTGCTACCACCGTACTAATTCGCACCGGTGGGACAAAGATTAATTGGACCGCCTGGACGGAGCCGAAGAGAGGAGATTGTATCATGGTGTGGAATTTTTTGAGATCTTCAAAATACTTGGATACCTAAACCCGACTTTATGGGCTCAGCTGGAAGGGGAAGAGGGCTCAGCGGGAAAGGGAAGAGAGTTACGTTAGTTTCGGTCCAGTCATTCTACTTTCTTCAATGCTAGTTTACAGCGAAATGTTGAGTGGAGAGGTACACCTTGCAAATGTCACGGCCTCCGTGTCATTAGAGAATACTAATTTTTCTTTATCTCCTGGGGATTTTCGACATGTTGGACCGTCCACTTTTGATTCAAATTGCGTGATTGAATTGCGACTATTCCAGGGTGATCGTCCGAGTGTTTCAAAGATAAAGAAGCCCAATCTCTTGCAGCAGGGGACTGATTCTCAGGACCGTAATGTTCAGTACTTGCTTAATGTCTTGGTTTGGGATGATTTAAGGAAGAATAAGTATTTCCATAATGGGGTGAGTGCATTTGCGAGCTCCGACTATACAGTCAAAGTTTACAAAGTCTGTAGTGGACTTTTAGACTACAATGTGTTCTCAGCCGTGGTCTTTTGCCTTTATTATAATGATCCTATAGATTGCACAGGGTTTTCAGATGCAGGATTGGCCAAAGAGTTGGTTTTTCATGAACAAGATTTCCTTCTATCAATCCTCTCCGTCACAAGGGGATTGTGTCTACAGAGAGAGCCCACGGAAAAGCCTGCAGCTATTCGCGCGGTTCTAATGCCCGGAATTGAATGTGTAATTGATTTTTTGGAAAGATAAAAGCGGTCGATCAAGAGCTTAACTTCAAAGTGTTCGCTGACATTTAATGAATCTCAGTTTGAGGCTTTTGTGTCATTGGCTCGCATACCCGAAGTGATTTGCTCTATTCCTCAAAACAAACTTTAAGTTTACCTGAGAAGGCGTGAAGTTCTGTACATGGACATAGAGGAACATGGTTTTGCAGCAAAGTCATTTTCTGTCATGGCCCTCTGGGAACCGGTCAGAGCCACGTCCCAAACATTCTTATCCGCGTTACATCGGATAAAGTAATTTTAAATGGCGGGGATCCAGATAAGACTCCGCTTGACCTTGTCAACGGCCGAGGTCTGGGTTTAGACGTACGCAATGGAAGACTTGTTCGTGAATTATCTGAACAATCGAACGGTGAACGGAGAAATTTTGAAACTAGATCGCATTGGTAAGCACTCAAACTTCCGAAAAGTAATGGATCGAGAAACGTAAAGACTGTCTACAAAACGGGAAATGATTCCGTTTATCAAAGAGAAGAAAAATGATGATTCTCCAGTTGCAAGTGTCGACATTTTGAAACACTTTCGACCCAAGTTCACTGCTTTCGACCCACTTGCATTAGCATCTACTTTGGTAACGGAGTGGGATTTTATTCGACCTTTTGTCACAATTACCATGGACGAGGCGTCTCTGGAGGGCAAACTTTCAACCATATCCGCATTGTCAAAATCTATTTCGTACACCAGCGCACCCCGATTTGGAACAGCGGTGGTTTTTGTTGAGTATCCTCAGCAGAAAACTTCTTGCGAAAGTTCGACGTTCAAACAGTGGCTAAAGCATCTTAAAACAGGCGATCATTTCATGGAACGGGGAACAAGGGCAAAGTCCGGTGATTTGGCTAATAATACGCAGCAGTTTAGGAGAAACGACTGCATAAGGTATCTGTATCCTCCAACTTGCTTCCCACCAAATTAACAGATGAGAAGCGCGGAACAGATTGGATCTTTGGTCAGAGGTTTTTGCTGCGCTGGGATGGTTAGGAATGGAAGAATAATCCCCAGTACAACTTGGAATCGCACGCGATATGCAGATGGTCTTTTCTTCAATTGACTGGCGTTTGGGGTTGTCAAGATTCTTGATACAAACGAGACCTATGAAAAATCCTCTGAGAAAATGTTTTCGGGGCTGTGTACCCAAATGTAGCCATTATGCCCATAAACTACTTCAAATACCCTGACAGTATCCCTCCAGTAACCTGTACCAAGGATTTACACTGCAAGAAGACATAAGTGCAACTTGTGCACTCTACGTATGCACCAGTTTAAAACATAAGATCATGCCACTTTGTGCCAAGCCAATTACATGGAGCCATCGTGGCGATCTCGCGTGATTTTCGAAACATTTCGGACCCCACCAATCAACAACTACTTTATGCCTCCTTGCCAATTGGACCAATAGAACTTTGTCATGATGCTTAGTTCTGTCGGTATCACTGATGGCTGCTACATAAATTTTCAGAACCTTGTAGTTTGATACCTCTACGGTCTTTCTGGAATACCCTTGAATTCAGTACCGTTTGCTAACAATTTATCTCTGCTTGTGTTGAGTACTTTCTCTGTATAAAACCTGGTCTGATGCTTCAAACTGTCTACCGGAAGCATTAACCAACAGTTCAACCATCGATTACCATTTGTGTGCTCAACAACTCAAACCAAATCTCTTCAAGGCAAATTTGATAGTCTCAATGATCAAAAGTTGGAAGCCAGACATGTCAACAGTGACGTTCGCTATTTTGACTCCTTATAAAAAGTAATTTTACAGAAATTTAAAGCACTCTCGAAAGAGATAGAATGGAGAATGTAGCCATAATGACGTTCGTCTCATGCCAGGGTTATCAATTCGAATCTGTTTTTCTATCATTGGTCCGATCCTCATCGGCAGGCACAAAAAAATTCGGGAACGCAGCCACAGAGGTGATGAGCAACTCCTTGGATGACAAAGGAACTGCATGTGTTGCTTTGCCCGGAGTGAGATAAGTTAGGGTGAAAGTTAGCAACAGTATGTCAGCATTCTGAGATATTGAGGAAAGTACTGGTTTCTATTCAAACCACACCAAAGAAGGTTGCTCCTAGAATACTTTCTCGATTCCCCGCACTACCAAAAGTGGTGCCGATATAACAGCCGCCAAAGTAGATCGAACTGCAAAGTAATGTAAGAGAGGTTTCATTGATAGATAAAATCACGTGTCATTACTTGTATCTGTTGAAAAATAAAATCATTCTGGGATAGAATCTCCCATGTGCCTTAGTTTTCTCCTGAAAACGTACTAACAGTTGAATACGGACTCTTAATATGACAATTCTCCCTTTGCTCAGGAGATGAGAGGCTGTGTAATATTCAGAAAAATGAAGTACGAATCTTGCAGAACTGAAAGCTAAGACGTAAATACTAGTGATGGCCAGCACTATTTTTGAAAAGATTATAAGTACTGGTAATACATTTTGAACACAACTGTATTTTCGTACATGGCAATAATAATTCCCCGGGGATATAAAGCACATAGTGGACTAGCAGGAAACTCCAGGGCCCCTCTGTCGCCAGGCCCCCCTTGTCGCCAGCATCCCTTGGTAGCCAATGCCCTTTGCTCGCCCTGGTCGCCAGGGGACCTGGCGAAGTGTTGTATGTACGTAATGCACTGTACAGTGCCGTATATGTAATACTGGCAACGCTTCGGCTTTGAGACTAAACATACTGCTATTCACTAGCTAGAGCGCCCGCCGGAGCCTTCGGTCCACCCTTAACCCCTTAATAAACCTCGTAACTAAACTCCCCCAGCTACGCCTCGGCCAACGTTGGTGGCCCTTCAAGGTCATAGCCCACAAAAGGCCCCTTGTTGATGTATTCAACAAATGTTCAACCCACCAAGGCCCTTTGGTAACGGGAGCTAAGTAGGGTAAAAAAGACGTTGTATTTACTATTAAGGATCAATGGTAGAAAGTGTTGAGCTGTCGCACGCTATCCCCAATAGTTACTGAATGCGTTAAACTTCTTTCTTCCTCTTGAGCTATAGATTAAAGGGAAGAGGCCTACTGTGCGTGGTAACTGATTTATCCTGAGGTGAGACGTTCTCTAAAACCAACTTGCTGTGGTATTAAGTTCAGCTCAAACCGCGCCCCAACAAATAACTGGGGTTAATCTGGACGAGTCTCGCCGTGAAGCGTGCGAGCAGTGTTTTTTGCGCCTCAACAATCGAAACTACTGCATGTGCAGCAATGCTAGTCGCAACCCGGTTGGCTAAGTCCATAGCAGCTTTTTACCAGCACCATTGTGGAGTGTGGATGGGCAATGAAGCGATACCGAGGATCGTTCGCTCGAATTAGTTCTGCAAGCGAGTATCCTTACCAAGGTGGGCATGGTAAAGGGGCCTGAACGAAAATCGTGCTAGGGACGGGAAGCGGGCAAAGTTCAGGGCATGAATGACGGTTGCGTCATTACAGTATATGCCCTGTGGTCGCTCGAGGACAGGTGTCGGCGGCTACCAAACTTCCATACCCCGAGGCAGTTGCGCAATATCTGGAAGCAGGCATTTTAATCTTTTAGTTCCACGGCGGCCTGCATAAATGGTTTCAAAGAGTACACGCGGGTGGTAAAACACCTTTTCATAATTCACCAAAGCCTATGGGCGCATTGAGTACTGCGGGTCCCTTGTTGTAAACCTGTTGGATCTCCGATAGGTACCGGCTTTAATTGCGTTGCTTGGGCTGTGGTACACCATATCGTATATTTAGGGAGTGCCTAGTGCAAACCAGATTGCATTGCCTCAGGGGAGGACAGAATTGAATAACTTTCAAGAGAGGACTGTACTTGGTCACCATGTAGACATCTTAATGTTTCTACCACAGCTACAGGAATATATACTGGAGCTCCTTGTCGCCCCTGGGCAGCCTCAATGTGTCCTTTAGCTTCAGGATTAGCATATGTAGAAAAATGGGGACTGATTGGGGAATGAAGGTACTACTAATGCCATTAGGGCACTGGTGGTGGAATATGTTAACCAGTGCCCCACTGTTCACCTCCTGCGACAAGTGCTCCTACCAAAAGCAGTATTTTAACACACTTTTAGCTAGAGAAAGACTAGCAGCGTGCTATCTGAATCGCCTGGCGATAATTTTAGGCCAAGTGCCGTCCTGTCGGCGTGCTGTCGATTTTTTTCTACCGTTGCATAATGTTTTAGGGCTATTTGCGCGCCTATCCGAATTTAAGGATAGCCAGACGGCTAACCCCGTGCCATTTTTATTTTATCTGTAAAAAAACACCACCCTAGCCAATGAGAAAAAAACAGTTATGTTACCTAGCCCACGGCGCTGCCTGGAGGCCTTCTGCGGCGCTCAACTTCCGCCAACAGCCTGTTTATGTTGATTATTGGTTCCAAAAGCAACAGATGACGTTCCCCAGTCTAACAACTGTCTATCCTCTTCGATTGGCACCAGCATCAGCTGTTCAAGAGGAGGACAGGCTGTGATTTTTGGCTCTAGATTGGAGAGTACATATGAGTGTTAAAGAAAGGTAGACTCTCCCAACGCATATCACTTGATCATAGGATAGCCAGCAAGGATCAATTCCCATTGCTCCACACTGCTGCAAAAGAGCACCTTCCCGGGTTGACCCGAGACCCTGCCATCGTTTCAGACAGCCTTTCAAGGAAAATTACAAGAAATAACGGGAAATACTCTTGAGTACGAGGACGGCACGGATCGGATGAGTTTCCGGTGTCAAAAGTATCAATCAACCATATTCCCATATCCGACTACAACTCGTCGCTTCCTCCCGTTTTACCGAGATATTAAAACTCGAGAAAACTGTACCAACAAAGCCAGACAGTGGGGAAAGAATTTGCAACCGAGTGCAGATCACCGAGACTAGTAGGATCTTATGTCTCTCAAATTTACTCCCTCTGAAGACAAATACACCTACATTCAGCTATTGCCAAGGGTAGCGACCAGTTAAAACTCCTTCTTCTCCCATATCAGGAATGCCGTTAGTCCACATTCTCCTATCCATACGTCAAACCTAGATATATCATTATAAGATAATATAATAATATTATCATATAATAATATAATTATCATATATAATAGATGTATCCATACGTCCAACCTAGATATATCATTATAAGATCGTCCAAATCCGTCTCCCAAAAGAATCGAGATGCCTTCCTTATCGTTTCTTACGCCCTCTCAGCCGCACAGACGCGGAAGATCGAAAGTCTCCCAAAACAAGTGAAAATCAGTGGCTTCAGTAGCCCGAGAACAGAGCAAATCAAATGTAGGTGCTAGTGCTCTAGGTCGTGGAAAGAGTTTCATAAAGGACGAGTCACTGGCTTTGGCCAAAGCGTGGGCTGAACAATCGTGTAAGGGACCAAATGAGACGAATAAAGTGATCTGAGAAGGATTGATGTCCATTCACAGCCAATATAACGGATTAAATAGGACGACAGAGTCTTTGAGGAGCAATTGGAGAAGACTGCGGAGAGATGTACAGATTTATTTTGCTTGCAAGGAGGTCATAATGGGAAAAGAGCCATCTGTTATGAGCAAAGAGGACATTGGAAGTATGGCAATGTAGAGATTTAGGAACAAAGCAGTAAGGACCGATAATAATGGGGCGTTTCAGTACGCACAGCCGTTTGAAGCATATCGAGGAACTCTTAACATGCTCCCTGAGGGCACATAAATCTACCTATGTAGACCTCAACCTAACTACTACTATACAGTGTAGTTCATATTTATGTGAAATACACTATAGGGAGGTGGAAAACTTTTTCACATATTAGACTCTCTTCTACCACTCTTTCGCCCTCCTGAGTAGGCTTATAGACTACCTAGAAGTTTTTCCTAGAGAGTGTGAGGGCAAAAACCCTCCAGATGTAATTTGGGTGATATATGGCAGCGAGGGTATCGACGCATGTGTAACTGATCATGATGATGCCCTCCTTATACTAATATAAACATTCATTCCTGAGCACTTTAAATCTTGATTGAAGAACTTCGAAAGCCCTCTGTATGTCTTTTCTTATTGCTTTCTGAACCCTCGTATATCGCGACTCGTCATCATTTGTAGGGTGGTGCATGGGTTTTGCAAAACGGGGGCAGTCGGGGTAGATTCCATTTCCTAAAAGTACAACAACTCTCGCATTGAAACAGAACTGAGGAGACGGGATTCAGATGCCGATCGAAACTTAAACTTGCCTGATAGGACGTTATTAAACAACGGAGAGAATGAAAACATTGTGTCTTCATTATTTGTTCCGGCTCGACCTGGGAACCAATTCCAAACATAAAGTCCGTAATCGCACCAAGCTTCCACTTGAATTGTCGCCTTGCTTCCCTCCTTTTTGTTGTGGTACTGCCCTTTTTGGGATAGAGGACAGTTCTTGCATTTGATTTTGCTACAATATGCCTCATCCAAACACTCGACAAACCCATTTGAACTATAATATTTCTCTATATTTTCCAATTCTGCCATGTTTGGCCTCTTATTCAGATACTTGTCACTATACATTTGAACGACACAACGGCAAAACTTTCGAGGGTATCTCCGAATTGTTTCTTGGCTCATTCATTATCCAATTCATCAAGTGCCCTTCCAGTGCCTAGGAAACGAAGGCAGGCAAGGTTCCTTACTTCGGCTGGTATTCCGACTTTTCTTGCAGCGTTTTTGAGAGTACCAAATACGTGGGTAAATCTGTTTCTCAAATCTCTTTATAAAATATGAAACATAGCTCGTGGAACGCGGAATCTCCTTCAGAAGGAACGCCTACTATAGACAGGATTTTATACCAAGTAATCTTTTATCCAGAAACTAGTCCTGGGTCTATGCTTTTCCTGTCCGGTAATCTTCCTCTTCTCCCATTTCTACTCTTCTTACTGATCTGAGATAAAATGGCCGCAGTTGCAGCAATAGCAGATCCCTCCGCTGCCGCTCTGCAGTTCGAAAACCATGAGAGCACCGCAGCCATGTTTCTTTTCATACTGGCTGGTAGAGAGGACCAAAAACGTAAACTGTTTGGTGCGGATCTACTGTAGTGGTATAGAGAGCGAACAGCGGGAAACAGATTGGATTACAATGGTTTCTATGGATTCGCGCGTGGCTTGTGTAGCGGCTTAGAGGACTGGTACAGCAAAAAATGGGAAACTGTTTGTTTGGGATGGGTTTTGTGGGTTACTTGTTTTGATTGGCTTAGAGGACGGAGAAGATAAACAACGGAAAGTCGTGTGTGTGGGGGCGCAGGTGAGATGCGACTATGAGATGTGACAGTGAGATGAAACGGTGAATTTTGTGTGTATGCCTCGTGTGGAGTGCGGGCCGGAGACGTGGAACAACGGGAAACCCTCGGGATAGGTTGCATGTCAGTGGACGAAGGAGGAGGTCGTGGGAGAAGGTGAGTGACTTTGGTGGGTGTTAGTGAAGTGGGATAGTTTCTTCCGTGGGGGATGAATGACCATTTTCGAAGCCACTACAGTGAAATGGGGAGGAAAGATGGGTGCAGTCGTCCAGAGTATCAGCTTTTTCGTTTATTTCCATGTATATTTTCACTTTTTTTTAAATGATTGGCCAGAAATGGGTATTAGATCGGGTATTGGCATGCCGTAAGCAGCAATAGAAAAAAAGTACTAGAAATGTTTCGTGGCTATAACATTTTTCCGGGTATCCGTCAGGCATATAGTTTTCGCCACTGTTAGTCTTGCTCTTACTAGCAATTGTCAAAATTGCAATTATATTGCCCCTGTGGCGTGAATTTTGTGTCTCGCGACTCACAGCGTCGCTATTAGATTGGACCGGTTCGCTCGTACAGTATAAAGTACTACTGTACACTATAGTTGCACTGTAAACGCGTAGAAACCCCGGACTGGCCGCCCTATATGAGGACTAGAGGGCTGCCGGGATCCGGGGAAGGGAAAAAAGGTTCCTCTTGGCCGCAAAAACAGAAAAAGGAGAGTATACAGAAAAAAGCAATTCAGCCCCTACCGTGCAATTGCCAAATAGTACTGGCCACCACTAATCAGTACTTAGAAAATGAGTGCTCCTGTTGTACCGCCAACAGTGCGTACAATATTCGGGCACAAATTTGGCTCCTGAGAGCCATGAAAAGTATTGTACATGGCCTCAAATTTGGATCGCGCGAGCTATGTACAATACCTTGCAAGGCTTTAAGCCGCATATTGTGAGCATCGCACTACAATACAGTGCGATAAGCACAACTAACGGGCTAAAAAGTATTGTAGAGGTTACTTTGTATCTTTATTCAAGGTTTATATTGCTATCCAGCGCATTTTGATATTTCTGAGTGGTCGATACAAAGAGGGGTGAGAGTTTCAGTCTTGGTCCGAGGAGATGAGAAACACCCCGAACACCCTGAAAACCTCCAAAATGAACGAAACCCACACCAAAACGCCACTAAAAACCTCAAACCCCCCCACAGACTACCATCACTATCACGTTGCCTTTTCCTGTCTGTTTTCCTCAAAGCAGTGGTGCCCCTTGTCTCCTTGGACTTACGGTGTGCGTAAGAAAGTCCAAGGGGGAAATAACCATTATACTGCAGGGGTCACATGTCTCTTTGCACTTTCGGTGCTTAGCTTGAAGTTCAATGGGACAATACCCTCAGTGACTGCTAAACTTCAAACCTTCCTGGTACTCGAAGGAATGGTTGGATTGAAAAGGAGGCCAGTACGGACTTCAGACGATCATCGAGGGTACAGGGAGCCCCTTTGGTGGGAAGAAATTGAAAAGCTTGTTAACAACTCCGCCGAAGAGGAGAGCTTTACCATTACCGCCTACCTGAGGCACCTTCTCATTGTAAACTAGGCCAAGGATTGGTCCGAAGAATCCGAACAGGGCTTTATCCGCGCCGAGTCTTCTTCACAGGCCTCTAGTAACTTAAGACAGCCTCCCGTACTCCACAGCCTTCCTCTTGTCCTTGTCAGCGCAAAAACGCCCTTGGGTCTTCTTCTACGACTACCTTTTCCCGGACTCAGGCCCGGACTGATCTCGCCTGTACTACTGGGAGAGGAGGGAGAGGAACAAGAAAGGAAAGAAGCCCGAATTCCAATGTCGCATCTGCGACATAGAGTTTGTCAGTTCCGGGTAGCAGGCTGTCCACGAGGCTATTGGGAAGCATCAGAGGGCAGAACAGGGGTTAAGGGAGAGCGAGGATCCCCGGCGGTGTACCCAGTGCGATATTACTTTCGCCCAAGAGATCGACGTAGGGACCCACCAGTTCTGTAACAATCATCATAGGAGACTTTCCTTTCTCATTGAGAGGGGACGTAACTAGAATATTTTATTGAGTTTCTATTGCTAAAAAAGAAATAAAAGAAACATGAAAAGAAGAAAACAGTGTGGGGAAAGAAAAAGGAAAGGAAAAGGAAAAACAGAAATGAAATAAGAAGCCCAGAGATAGAGGTGCGAAAAAAACCAGAGCCCTTTCCAGTGCCTTACAAAAATCAGCACTAATAGCTACCAAAATCAGAAAGAAATTAAAAAAAAGAAAGATATCGTCCATATAGGATAAGCAGTACATGCGATATCCCTAATGCCAGGATTTAATGATCAATATAGTAATCGCAACTTTTTATGAGGCATTATTTCGCCACTTGTCGTTCTTTCGGTCAACAAAGTATATGAGCTCGTTAAAGACGGAGTGGGAGGCCATCTGATAAAATTTGGAGGCCAACGGTGAAGAAAGGCAAGAACGTCAAAGTGTCAAACCTGCGTCGTCCGATACACTTCCGGAGGGGCGAAAATCGTGAGTTGGTCACTATAGTAATCGGAAAAGCCTTGTCTCACCTCATTTTTATTCATGAAGGTGGCTGCAAAAATGCCACAAACAAAACTGATACACTTTCAAAGAACTTAAAATTATGTCCTACGGGTTCTCTGCAAAGGTTGGGGAGACACATCAAAGTTATCATCATCCGTAAAGCTCCGTTTACGGCCAGCTGAACGTGTTACTGCCCCGCTAGTTGGTTTTTGTTGTATTTCACCGTACCCTCCTTTATTCTCTGGGTGTTCTTTTTCGACACCAAAAACACCAGCGCCCTCGTTACCCGAGCCCTAGTTTTCCGCAGTTTCATTGGCCACGTCTTCTGTTTGGGATTGACATACTGACGTTCCCGTTTTCCTCTGTTGAAGGCGATGGCACTGGTGTCTGTCGGAGTTTCAGAACTTTGGAGGTGTGAAAAACGTTCCAAAAGCTATTGCGAAGCCCTCGGTACTTTCTCATGCAGAGATGAACGTTACACAGAGAAAAATAGAAATTCGAACTGTTTTTTCTCCAGCTCCCCTTGTTCTGACCGCAAAAAGAGCAGAAGAAGATTTTTGACGTCTGCTTGGGGGTATGGCCTGGAATAGATATGCGTAGAGCGACAACATCACTTACGTTAAAGAAACTCAGACGCATTCGCTTCTCTATATGTGCTTTCCTAGTTAACTGGTTCATCGCACATGCGCTTAGGCCCCCCATGTCCCTATCTCTGCTTTTTGCAGCAAAAACAACAACTGTTTTCGCATAGCTAAGGAGATCCGTAGCGGCGTCAAACATAGAATCAGCTGTGGATTTTACCTTGTTAAGAAGATTGCGATAGATGTCTCAGGAGCGAAATGTTTCGGCCTTCTCTTACTGTTCTTGTCTCTCAACGATATGCCATGCAATGAACGCATTTACAGCTATCGTCTTGATTGTCTGAGAGACAATCTTTTGTTCCCACTTGAAGTGCGAGTTTGAACTTCTGAACATAGCCCTCCGTCGGGTAGCTCCGTTCACACCTCCCTTGGTTTTGGAGTACTAGCTCTGCGCAGCGTGTTTAAAGAGTTTCGGTGGCAGAAAAGTGCTGTTTTCGATGACATGCTGATCAATAAGTCGCCAAAATGTGTGCAGAGAAACTAGAGTCGCTCTGTATTCTGCCAGTATGAATGCGGAAACCGTAACATTCTGCTCATGCGCCCATTCAACGAAGGGAACGGCAACAGCCTTCAATACCTGAAAAAATTTTTGCAGTGTGTCGTCCGAACACCTCATCACAGCTGTGTATAAAATTACAGCTTCTGCTGCGGCGACATACACGGCATACCTTAGGTCAATCAAAAGGAGCTGCTGCAAAAAATGGCCCGTGCACTCGTTTTTCACGTACTTTTTAAAACATTTGCCTCCACCTTCGCATTGAATGACTTCCGCGCTCGACAAAGTAATAGCTTGGCCAAGGCTTGATGGGTAGACTCTGTTTTTGATCTCTACAGGAGCCACCACGAGATGTTATAAAATGTCAGGGGCAAAGTTGAGGCCTCTCAGTACCGGCGCTAGATTCGCAAAAACATCAGGGTTAAGCAAACCAAACCATCAGGCGAACAGGTTAAATATCGCGCAGTTTTCATGCAAAACATGCCCACCTCGAAATTTTCCTCAACTAGTGGCAGGGCTCGCAGAGCACTCATGACCGCATCTTCATTTACGCTTCCCCTTTTTATGGCCTCAGTTGACACTTTAGAGTTGAACCAGCTCTGAAATAATAACTCGACCCATTCGCGCGGTGATTTTTCCTGACTTTCGCCAGTGGGTTGTCCTAATACAGATCTCACTTCTCCGTTGCTAACTGCAATGACGCTCGCGTTTGTGCCCGTTACGCGGAACTTCAGCAGCACTAACCAGTCCGCACATCGCTTATTGACAGTAAGCAGCTCGCAATTCCCACGAAGGGCGTTTTACAGTAATTCTTTCACCGCAATATTCGCCCCTTTTCCAATAGCTTCGTCAGGTCTTTTCTCGTGAAAAGAGCCTTATCTAGACGAATATTATATTTTGGGACAGCAATCCATGTGTTCAGATTTTTGTGCACCGAGGACAGTGCCGTGTATATGAATCGTAGAATCCTGCAAATTTTCCCAGTTCCAGGCTCAAGAACGGCGATGGCGGTCGTTCTGCGCTGCCCTATGCGGTTTCCAGCAGTAGCCTCGCGTTACTGCTTGCAATAAATACATCTCGTACCAGACGAGGATCGTCATCAATGACGAAAGATCTTCGCTGATCATAAATTGCAGTGGGGAAGGAAGGGCCTGTTATTCGTCACCTTTAAGGCCAGTGACGGCCAAGCGACTGTTTTCAATCGCGCCGCCGTCCTTGAGCTCTTCCAATACTGCCGCTTCCTCCTCAAAGTCATTCCTAATTGGATCGAAGTAGAACAGCCCAACAAACCGGTGAACTCGGAGGAGGTGCTCGAGCATGGAAAACATAGAACTGAATCCTAACTAGGGGAGCAATTCAAAGAATGATTCCGTCCCGTAGCCTCAGTCCGCCGTCACAGTGCACCCGTTTGAAGAATGTTCCCTTCAACTGTCTTTCAGCGTCGTGAGCATCTTGAACACCGATTCCAGTTGTTTTTCACCTCTCCTTCGGAATCATAGAGCCAAAACGATGCGTAACAGCGCTTCAGCAACTATTTCTGCTGAATGACCCTCCCGATAAGCCTTGTAAGCACCAAAGGTCTTAACTTGATTGCCTGCAGCCCTTGTACCAACATATATTCGTTTAGGGTCGCTAATTGGTAGAGGGGAATGAAAACCAGCTTCCAAGTATCTCAAAAAGCCAGTTGTTTGAAATAAAATAGATGTCTGATCTGGTCGCGCTGAGCATTCCAGCCGGTTCCCCCGTATGCACCTCCGCCAGTCGCTGGATAGGTTAGAATGTTTTCAGCTGTAAAGCGCATCCTTTCAACTGAAGTAGTTGTGCTTCCGTTATTTTGCAGCATAAAAATAGTCTTCTCATAACTGAACCCAGTAGTATGTGATAAAAACAAGACAACTACATAGCGATAAATATCCGCTAAAGTGAACGGATCCGTGTCTATATCTCGGAGCCGTATGAACTGGTTCAGCCACTCCAGTAGCTGTTCCAGTAAGGCCTTCATCAGAAGAACAACCAATCCGCACCTTGTCTCAGCGAGCACGCGAACTGAGCACTCGAGCAATTTTTTTCTCACGGCTGTGCTAAAAGGAAGGCGCTCTTGGTGATGTATTATTTTATCAGAAAATATCTTCTCCAGAATCACTAATGTGCTGGTGACAGTCTTTAATAGCCATCTTTCGCTTGGGTAAATGCCAGTCGGTACCTGTAATCTATTTTCGCGACCTCTTCCTCGTCCACGGCGAGAAAAACGTCCCATTTGTTGCTCGGCTACTCCATTTTTTCGTCTTCCGCGCCCACGTGAACCTCTGTGAGACGCTTTTCCACGTTCATTCAATATAGGTGCTTTTGCCGCAAAGTGCGGACCTTTAGGCTCCACCTGCGCCGTTTCTTCCCGTGTGGCACCAGTTGCAGGCGCGGTGCTAGTAATATGGGCAGGGTTGTCATTATTGTTGGCAGGAGCCGTCGTACGGCCTTCCTGAGCGGCACATGACGACAATGTCGCCATGGAGAGCGCTCGCGTGGGGGTCAATTTGAAAGTGGACATAGCTTAGCCGTTACTCAGCCGAATTGGAATGTTCAACATTCAATATAACTGGAAAAGTCGGGAGATTAAAATGGATATTCAAAAATTCTCATCCAAATACTCTGTACGCAGAGTTTGGAGCCTTCAAAACCCACCACTTTACAGCTTCATTGATCAGTATAGTGATCAGTAGAGGAGTACCGGTATTTCCCCGAAAAACACTAATGGTCACTATAGTGATCAATACTGGCATTGGGGATATTAGCAAACATTCTCATGTTCATTTTTCCAAGCACAATCAGATCTCTTGTGTTCTTGCAAAACTACACATACCATACTTTGAGTTGACCGGCAGTTTGAGAGGTGAGCTTCGATTTTGTTAGCTCTTTAAGAGCTCAACTTCGATTTTGCCAGTTTTTTATGAGTTTATGTACTTGCCGCACTCCGCAATCTGCAGTACTGCCGCAACCGTGCCATCTGCGACATTTTATTTACTGTACATGCTAAAAACATACAGATTGCTGTCAGCCATGCTGTCCTGTCTCGCTCGTTTCGCATATTATGTGATAGGGTCGGAAGGGGAAAAGATTTAAAAAAGTGTTGGCGAGCCCAGGAGGTGTGAGGTTACTGTCGTTAAACCCGGTCTCGTCTCAAAGCGTTCTGAGCGGCGTCGATCGACGCGGTACACCAGAGCGCTTTAATGAATAAAATATTGGTTGCTTTATTGGTAGAGAAGGGCTGGGGCGGGCGCCTCAGCAATGCAGCGGATGGTAGTAAACATTGCGGTACTTCTCTCGGATGATAGAGCTTCTATATAGGCGTGCAAGCGTAGTAGGGGAAAGGACAGAAAAAAAATTGAACTCGCGCGCCCAGCATAGCTCACACCGTTGAAATGCGTGGACGTTTGCGCAACCTTTTGTACAGTACAGTACATTAAATTACGGCCTTACAGTGTATGGTGTACTGTACTGTACAATACAGTAACTGTACTTGATTGACACTCCCCCCGTGGCGCAATGCGGTGTGCGGCAATTACCAAGCAAGGTTCAAAATGACCAAACCCTATAAAGCGAATATAAGAAACGGGCAAAAATTAAAAATTTGGAATTGCTGGGCTTTATTATACAAGGAATGGATGCAAAAAAACGGTAGTTCGAATGCCATTCATTTGTATGAGTAACGGTTTGACACTCGGCGTTTGGCTCACTTGGATCTTCTTATTCGGGGGTTTGCTGGGTCCAACCTACAACTGTGGTGTTCAGGAAGCTTTTCCGTATTCCTTTGTACGCGTGCGGCGAAGATGGCGACCGGGTGGAGTGTAAGGGAACGGGCGATGAGGTTGGTGACACGGTTGTCGAGGGCTGATGGCGAGGGTCTAATGGGGGAGGCGGATGCCTTCGGTATGTATGTGCTGAAGAAAGCTATCGGAGAGGTATGAAAGGATGATATCGAGGTCAAGCAGGGTGGCTGAGCCGTGTATTAAAGCGGAATTGGAAAGTTAGGTGGTTCTTCATCGCAGAGAGGAAAGGTTGTTGAAGGGGAGGAAGCAGATAATGGTGTTACCTTCGCACATAAACCCCGCCTGGCCGACACGACACCATCCGAGATTGAGGCGATCATGTATGGGAGCGGGGTCTCCGTGAGGGGGAAGGAATTCAAGGGGGATAAGTGGTATGCGAGCGCCGGCGGTGCAGGTGATGTGTTTTCTTACTTCACCATTATCGGCGCATCTATAACCCCTCCCAATTACACGAGTCGTGAAGTGACCCTAGATACTCTTGCAGTTGCGTTTCCAGAGGGTAAGGCCGTTACCCGGAATTGTGTCATAAATTATGGCGGGTTGAGAAGGAAAACGAGTGGTGATGCAACTAGTGGAGGACTTCGAGCACTATATTACATGAAGGGGTTTTGCAAGAGAAATACCTGGGTATCTGTTGTGTTAGGTGGACCGGGAGCGCGGGATAATGACTCCCGACTTTCATCCTATTTCAATATCGACAAGAAAGGTTTTCTGATCGGCTTAAGCGGAGACCTGGACTGCATACCGGCGGCGACTGTTAATATAATATGATGTTTTATTAACAAAGGTGTTTTGAGGATCGTGAAAGATCGGACGATGCAGTGTGTGAAGCATTTTAGAAAGGTAGGGCAAGTGATCGATGTCATTCGCGGTGTGTAAGCCGCGCGAGGAGAAGTTTGCTGCGCGAAAACAGGCGTTGTGATTCGGCAAACTGGCATTCGAGTGGTTTCGGGATTACAACAGGTTACAGGTATGGGATTTACTTGGTGCGCTTGTCCCATTTCATACGTGGGCTGCCAAGGTTTGAACATTGCGTCGCGGTGGATGCGTCCAGAGGCCTCATTCCTGACATTGTTGAAACTTGTCCGATATGGCTTTCTACTGAAACGCTGCACATGTGTGGTGGTCCGAACACTCACATGTTGGAAGTAGCAAAATTCCTTCAGCTAGTCATTGAATAAACTAAGGATCGTCCCTGGTTCGGAAGATCCACTGTTGTGGTTGAATATCTAGATGGCCTGTTGCTACAGTTTTCTGAAGCTTTTCTCGATAAATTGGCTTCGTAAGGGGGTCGGCCAGTTTGTGTTGACTTCGGACGAATCCAATATCAGAAATAACCTTATCGCGGAATCCTTCACTTGCTGCTGCGATGTTTAGCATCATCCTCTTTTCGGTTGTCCGGGATCCGTTTGAAATGACTTCAAAGAGAGACTTGATGTCCGTGAGAAGTTGCATTGGTACGCTTCGGGAGAGCATGCGCTCCAACTCCTGTCAGATAGCGATTGCTGTATCGAACATGTCGCTGAAGGCAATGACCTCACCATACATCGCAGATCTGGTGACGCGGCGTGCCTTGTAAGACTTGAAGGAAAGGGGGATGACTGTGTTGGATGCGTCGCCAAGGAGCACTATATGCCCGAGCTGGGAGGACATGTCACTGTTATTGGCGAACGATGAGTCGGAAAATCCGATCAGACGCAATGAGTTAAGTTCAAGCTTGTCAGTACAGAGGCGAAGTCGATTGTTAATTGCATAATTGACGGCCTTGTTCAATCGGCGGATCATCGACTGGCGCTCTTTTTCGTAAATGTCTTCGGTGACCTGAGATATCTGAGATATTTCGAAGACGCACTCTGACCTTGAGTCAGCGAGCCAAGCTAGCCTAGTAGGCATGGACCTGAAATGATGAAACGACGCGTCTGACGGTAGGCACTCGAGCTTTCTGAGATAATGGCTTTCATCAATATAGAAGTATCCATCATCCTTCTTGCTCACGATAAAGCCTGTGAACTCTGCGGGAAGCTCCTCGTCGGCTTTCATCTCTAATTTCTGACGGGTTTGCTCAGATATACATCGCAACTCGTGATATACAAATCGTATGAGATCTTCGACATAAGCACTGCTGAGCCCCAGGAGTACACCATGAGTAAGTCGCTAATAAAAGGCAGGGCCGATGCGCAGCGGCGTCATGCCGAGTTCTTCGCGGTGGTGTTTTTCAATAGTCATATGCCATAGGTCGCCGGCGTCACATAAACCATACAAAGGACGGAGAAGCTTCAAAAATTGGTCATGGTTCAGTTCGAACTCTGGGCTGGCTTGCCGATGAATAAGTCATGGGTTAGTGGCTCGGTGGATTGTAGGTATGCCTGAGTGATATCAGCAGTCCAGACATCAAATCCGAAGATGGCTGCCAAGCCTAAGAGCAGGTGAACTGATATCGTTTGTAGTGTTGTTGATGAGTGGACAAGAATGTGCTTCATCTTTTCACGATGTCGTCCGATGACACATCTTTCCTTGTACTTTGTCTTCCCATCGATAGTCGACCTGAGGGACGGAAGAAAGCGTTCCGGTAAAACGTTACGTCATGTGGTACTTCTTCGCGAAGCTGTACCTTGAAGGTTCCTCGTTCTAAAAGAGCGCGTATTTCTGCCTTCTTTGCCTCCGTCATCTCTGGTCCTCGAGCGCAGTCATCATTTGGATCTAGTACTTCGACGACGAGGGTGAAGTCTTCGCAAGGCGACTTGAAGTGGCTTAGGCATGTAGCAAAATCGGTCAGAAGTGTATGCGCGAGATGTTCGGGCTCTAAGTACGGCTTCACTTGTGCAACGGTAAAATTTGTTGCCGGATTTGAGACATAGTCGCGTACGAAGATAATTTTCCGTCCAGGGTCAAAGTCTTCCACATTAAAGGGTCCAAGCCATTCACAGATGCGGTTAGACTTGACCTTCTCGCGCCAAACGGAACTTTCCCTCTGGTTCATAAACTTTGTCGCTAGCTGGGGGCACCGCGTGCTTCAGAGCACGCTTTAGACGCGAAGTGGCCATGTTTTTTTTGCCATTTCTCCTCGCGCCAGTGTGGCAATTTGGGCTCTTTCTTGTACCGTCGGGTGTCTTTGTTGTGGCCCGGAGGGGGTGCGTGTCTGAGGGAATCCTTCAAATACTTAAGCCGATGGCACTAATCATTCGGGCCCAAGGGTTTCATTAATGGCCTTGACTGCAAATGCAAGTGCAAGAAACTTGTCGACCTTAGGTTTCGCTGCCATGATCTTACAGAACGTCGTGCGAAGCGGATCGTGGTAGCGTTCTCCGATACCGAGACTTGAATGAGCGTCGACACCTGTGCGGCTGACTTCGACATCCGAAATCCTTGCGAGGTGAATAAACTTCGGGCCGAAGGCAGAATCTCTGCCGGTGATAATCTTGTTTGATAGCCTGGTGTAGATGCTCGCCCAGCTTTCGATGATCTTCTGCCAGATATGTTCCGTGGATACATTGGAGAGTAGTCGAGCTGCGCTGAAGCGAGTTCCACCGCCAACAACATGACGCAACGGCTCTCCATCAATGTACATGATGTCTAACAGGATTATCTCGTTGAACCTGGCTTCTACAGCACCAAAGGAGACGCGAAAGCGGATGAGTGCATGCTGAATCCTTTGGCAATGGCCGCAGCGTTTTGGTATCTCCTGAAGGGTCCGTACTGTTTCGGGAGTTGCTTCTTCAGGACGTGAGCGGGATATGAGGTTGAACTATTTCTTCGACGCAGGGTGGAAGAACTGGTGATGGAGTCGGGTAAGCTGCGCCTTGGTGAATTGAACTCTGGTGGAGGACCTAAAAGGGACACAGAGGTAATTTCTCGCGGATCTTTTCATAGAAATAGCCCACTGGTCCATGTATGCAACACATTGATTAGCCAGAGCATGCGTTGTGCGATGTGTGAACCGGTTAGAGACAGTGGAAGGGGTCAAGGATTCCCTACCCATGACGTCTATTCCGAGGAGGGCAGAAATATCGGCATCGACGATATCTATGTTGAGCAGGACGATAGAGGCACCGTGTGGGATCTGCAAAGGCAATGAGATGCATCCGAGTAATTGATAGGAGGCGTCGCCGAAGCGGAATGTGTTCTGGGAAGAAAATATCTTCCGTTTATGGATACCGAGAGCGGTCAGTATCCGATTTAGTTCTTTGCGACCGACGACGGATTTCGGGGCATCTATTTCAGCTACAAAGCCAAGCGGGAGGCGATTTCGGACTTTTTTACTCAATTCTACAACGAATTTGTCCGTCATAAAGATATGATAGTCTTCTTCTGAAAAGCGAGTGGGAAAGGGTTGAAGCTCCGTACCTCACGTTACGACATCGATTCGCTACAGTTTTCGAAGAAAACCTTGCGGGCTGCGCCGTCAAATCAGTGGATGAAGAAGTCGGCCTTCTGCCCGGGGGACAGACCGTACTGACGTGAAGCTTCTCCATACAGCTTGAGGGTTTCATGAATATCTTGTGAAATATCGCCGGAGAACTTCATGTCCTTGAACATCTGCTGGATGTAATTGGCCTTAAAGGCGTCGTCTCCACCTCTTAGTCCATGTGACTCTGGGGCTGTAGTGTGTCCGGCAGCATGCGGCGACTGGTGCAGAACTTGAGGAAACTCGGCGGTAGGTCCGTCGTTTCTGAACGTCGGTAGCGGGATCGCGGGAAGAGACGTAACCGGAAGGGGTGGGTGCGGGTTGCTGCTTACCATGTGACCTTTTCTAGCCGAAATCAGGGTATCGGCGTGAGGCATAGCAAGTTTCGGCGGTGTAAAGCTCTTGTTGGATTCATTTGGGCTGAAAACTCCTTTGCAGATTCCCCAATGTGGACTAAAGGGGCATCGTTGATATCATTGCACTTACAAATAGCAGATAGAGCGAATTAGGCCTTACAACCTATGAAATAACATAGCCATGACATAGTTGAAATGCGTTTGTCATTCTTCCCTGACGTAGTCAGAAAAAGTCCATTCGTAAATTCGTCCGGTACCTTATCAAACGAGAATAGCTCTGCGACCGAAACAAGAACACGAAAGGGGAAAATGGAAGAACTGAAGAACGTCGCATCGAACATGACATACGGGGCGGGAGGGGATCTCGGAGAAAATCGGTCACTTCTTCGCTTTCCGGTGCATCCCGAACACTTGCAGGCCAATATGTTTTCCTCCTCCTCGTTATCTATTGAAAAGTAGTTCAAAGTAGACTTCGCAGCTTGTAGTGACTCATCGGTAAAATTTCCGTTGATCGATGCGGCAGTGATTATTCGATCGATCTTACTCTTCTTCGATCTGTACGACGCGACTGATGTCGGTGCCATCTTGAAACGCTTAAGGCAGATCTGCTATGTCGTGAAAGGAGCAGAGTTGAGAGGTTTGTGAGGAAAAGAATAAATGTGGAAGAAAGGAGTGCACCAAAGAGAATAAAGGAGATAGGAGTTGAGGCAACGAGTCTCGAATCCGGATTGTCGGGGAGTACGGAGGTGCAATTTGAGATTGCCTGTATACTCGTGGAAGCTGATCTTTAGTTGTGCACTAACACCGCAATGGCGACAACGAAGCAGTTGGCTAGGTTGAGTATGGGAGGAAAAGCGCCTCGGAAGAAGATCGCATCCAAGGCCGCGCAGATGTCAAAGGAAGCGGACGCCGAAGCCCAGTCCAGGCTACCTCCGCTGACAAGGGCTCTTCTTGGGAGGTCGGACATTATTAAGATCAAATACATGTCGTCAAACGAGCCCGAACTCGTTGTTTTCACCTCCGGGTCCTCGAGCAAGACGAGTGTTCGCACTTGTGACTTTCCATCCTTATATTTAAATCATAAAATGGACGCAGTTTCCGTTCTGCCCACCAGAGAGCTTACAAAGGAGGTCGCCTGCCAATTTGGCTTGATAGAATCCCTTTATGACTCCCGTACGTATAGGAAGGTGTCGAAAAAAGACTGGATCGTCAAGTCTATAGTATGGGATGAAAAGGATGCGGTGTACAAGGAAGAAGATGACGCCACCAGGGAATTCCGTGCTATCATTCTGTACACCCTTTTCTTTGAGTGTTGAGGCAGCTCCTTCATGCACGACATCGACGAAGAGGGTTTATTCAGGCTGGGTTCGGACAACAGGTGGGAGGCGATCTTTGAAATCCACGAATGGTGCCAGGAACACCTTCGCCGGAAGCTTTTTCTTTCTTTCACTCGCTCTTGGGAACCCTGCGTTGATGAAACCAAGTTCCGCTCTTTCCCGCTCCTTAAGACCCCGTTCATTGACCAGACGGAATGATGTATTGGCGCCTACATCGCAAATGGGTTGCGAGAATTAGGGAAGGAGGGCGACGCGAAGCGTTAGTGTGACTACTCCGGTCAAGTATGGCTCGATGCCACCCGGATCACTTGAGAGGAGGCCGTATTCGAGATCTACGGAACGCCCAAAAGCACCTACCCCCAGGGAGATTGTGGTCAAAAAACCGCTGCCGATGTACCCTTCCGTTAAATCTGCGTTGGCCTTGGACCCCGCCGTCTTTATCGTCGCTTTAGAAGATTCCCACGGCGTGAGTCACTGCGTTGTGATGAATCCTCACACGGGTCATCTTCTCGACCCTGCTGAAACTTTCGTTCTTGAGCTTTCCAAGAAGTCCTTGGTTGAGTGCGTGGGCGGGAGCTCGACCTTCATCACGATACTGGAAGTTCGAAAGCTTTCACTTAGAATTGGACAGGCATCGAGGCGTCCCCGCCGCCGTGGCAGGACCAAATCAGAAATCCGTAAAAGTCGCGGCGCTCAGTCTGAGGTGAAGGGGAAATCGAGTAGCTCCAAGGAGTAGGGTTCTACCGTAATTCAACGGGTTCAATCACTCAATTTTATTCTTTGGTAATTCGTTTCTTCTAGCTTTGTTTTCATTTTTTTCTTTCACTTTCTTTTTTTTTGTGTAGGCATACGTTTTAAACCAATGAAGCAAATGTATTACTCAAAATATCTAAAGATATATTGTTCAAACAAACAGGGGAACAGTTCTGATAAAGCTTAAATTTGCGACCACTATGATGGGCGAGAATGGAGGGGACTAATTTTGCATGCTTCTCGGGCTGACCACAAAAGGAACCAAACGCCTTGCGTGGATAGCACTTCAGGAGTGATGTCCACTATACGAGGTAATCCAATACCTCGGGTGATCCCCTTTCCATATCTGGAACGGCCCGAAGTATCTTGATTTGAAAGCTGGTCATTTAAATGATGTCGGCAAGACCGCCCCATGTGCGACAAGGACCCAGTCGCTTATGTTCAACCCTACAGGTTCCAAAAATGCCTCGTTTCTCAATACACGCTCTTGCTCATCCCTTCTTCGTGCCAGGAGTGCCACGTTTGCTAACAACTCCAATCGTCGATGGCTCTCCGAGGCGTTGGAAACTAGAGCTATCGCATCTGATGATTCCATGTGGGGCACAACTCCGTACATCAACTCGAATTGGGATGCTCCGGAGGCGAGGCGACGACGATAGTATCCATACAAAACGTTCGGCAAGCTCTCTTCCCAGTCCATTCCCTGACCTGGAACCATTTTCTTGACGGCAGTCTTGATGGTGCGTACCATCCTCTCGGCCCTACCATTCGACATGGGGGCGTAGGCTAGAACAGTGCTCCAAGAGATTCGGTGCTTCCACAAAAAGGAAATGAGAGAAGCAGCGGTGAAGCATCCAGCATTCTCAGATGCAATGGTCTGTGGGGGACCAAAGTGGAACAACATTTCCTTCTCTATAAACTGAGTAACATTCGTGGCCGACAAATCCTCTGTGGCCAAAGCTGTTGGCCAACACTTTAAATGCTCTACCGCAATGAGCGAGAACTTCTTCCCGCCCTTCGACTTCGGAAGCGGCCCGGCGAAATCCATCTAATAAGTCTCGAATAGGCTTGACAGCGTGATTTTCAGGCTTGTATGGTAAGATGGAATCGTTTTTGTCCTCTGACATCCCTCGCAACTTCTAACGTAGTTTTGGATGTCCTTATGCATACACCACCAGTAGCGGTCGGAGATGAACTTCTTCGTTGTTTCGGTGTCCCAGTGTCCAATATAGTCGTGTATACTGTGGAGTATCGACGTCCTATCCTCGAGGAAGGGAACAGTCTTGAGTCCTATTTTCGTGCGTCGTAGTAGCTTCCCCTCCCAAACAAATGAGCGTTTCGCAATACCATTGATTGGACGCCTCTTGTTGTCGTCTTCTTCTTCGATCTTAAACTCCTGCAAAGGGCGAGCGACCTCAATAAGATGGGATTCCAATGAACGGCCCTCCATGGCAGCGACTAAACCAACTGTTGCAACCAAGTCTCCTTCATCGACCCATGTGGGTGGTGTGGAATCAGTAGGGACGGCTCGCGACAGGTACTCTGCGGCGCCGTTATTTGCGCCCGACCTATACTCTACCTCGAACTCGTACCCAGCAAGAAAGTCCATCCACCGAGCCAACCTTCCATGGATTTCGTTCTTCTTGAAAGCGTAGCGGAGTGTTTGATGATCGTTAACCAACCTGAATGGCTTTGTCGACAACAGGTATACCCAAAACTTCCGCAAGGCGAAGATTACCGCTAGGTCTTCCCTTTCACATGCGGCATAGTTCTTCTAAGCCGGATTCATAGTGCAGCTAGCATACTGTACGGGTTGTATCTTCCCGTCTTCCTTTTTTTGGGCGAGGACTGCCCCTGCCGGGACGCTTGAAGCGTCAGTTTCCACTATGAATGGGGAATCGAAGTGTGGAAATGCCAGAACCGGTAGAATGGTGAGCTTCTCTTTCAAGGTCTCGAATGCCTCTGTCATTTCCTCTGTCCAGTTGAATTTCTTATTGCCAGACGTAGAGGCATATAATGCCGCTAAAATCTCAGCGAAGCCACGAATAAAACGTCGATAATAACTGGCAAGGCCAAGGAAACCGCGCAACTCAGTCGTATCCTTCGGAACCGGTGATTCCTTGATGGCCTTAATCTTTTCTTCGTCGAGGTGAACTCCGTTTTTGTCAACTTTAAGTCCCAGTAACTTCACAGCTGGTTTCGCAAAGTCACACTTGGTGGTCTTGAGCTTCAGACCCGCCTCCCCGATAGGGTCGAAAATTACATTTAAGTGATCAATGTGCTCCTCGACGGAGTTAGAAAAGACGACAACATCGTCCAGATAAACGAGGGCAAAGGGAATGTCCCCTAAAACATAGTCCATCATGCGCTGAAAAGTTGACGGCGGATTCATGAGACTGAAGGGCATAACCTCAAACTTAAACGTCCCGTAACGGCAAACAAAGGTAGTCATCTCCTTACAATATTCGCTCATGCGAACCTGCCAATATCTTGCGAACAAGTCGAGGGTATTGAATACCGAACTACCCTTTAGGTCATCGAATATTTCTTCTATCTTGGGCAGAGGCCAACGATCGGCCTTCATCTTACGGTTCAAAAGGCGGTAGTTTACATATAATCTCGGCTTTCCGTTCTTCTTGGAGGCGGTCACTACAGGAAAGGACCATACCGAAGACTCTGGGGTAATAATTCCTGCTTCCAGCATCTTATCAACTTCTTGTCGGACCGTATCGTTTTGACGCGGAGCCAGGCGAAGAGCTCTGTGGCAAACTGGATTTTGTTCCTTTAGCTCAAACTAGTGTTCCACTGGAACTGCGGTGGGACGGAGCTCGTCAATCTTCCAAGCGACTATGCCATTGCTTCGGAGGGACTCGATTCGCGCTTGGACTTCTTCTCGAAGGTGTGCTAGAAGAGCCCTTTGAGCGCCACGAACTTCGTCT
Organism: Kappaphycus alvarezii; assembly: GCA_002205965.3. NCBI lineage: Eukaryota > Rhodophyta > Florideophyceae > Gigartinales > Solieriaceae > Kappaphycus > Kappaphycus alvarezii. Next base: position 499,906 of record NADL03000496.1, on the reverse strand, counting down.
TCTTCTTCATCTTTAGTGCTTTCTCGACCGTTATTTTTCTCACCTTCTTGTTCCACGATGTCTCCGCGAATGAACAAAACAAGTTCTTCTTCGGATGAATCCGATGACTCCGGCCCAGCGTTCGAATCGGATGTGAAATTCTCGCTGGGAGTACCGATATCTTCGCCTTCGACGAGCCTTTTCTCGGTCGCTTTTGCGTCAGGTTCGAGCGGTAGCACGACTTCTTCGAACCCGATGTACAGGCGCACAATCTGTGCTCCAACATCTAGACTCGCGCGTATAGATGCAAGTGCAGGAAGTCCAATGATAATGTCAAATGGAGACTTCTCGACATCAAGGTAGTCCAGCTTGACCCCTTGTTCTCCGAAAGTAGTAGGGACATTCAGCGACGAGCCGACACAAGATGAACTTTCTCCATTAGCCACTGTGATCTTCGTTGACGTAAAATTAGGCGATAGATATAAGAGTTGAGACAAGAAGGCAGACATTACGTTGGGTACTGCCCCAGAGTCTAGCAATTCCCAAACTTCAGTGCCATAAACCCTAAGTTGTACGACTCGTAAAAGGCGAGATTCCGGGTTAGACACGACCGCGACGCGGGGTATTGACTGCTTCCCGAGCAAAGGGAGCATTATCTTGGTAGCTCCATCTGCATCCCCAGGAAGGAGCTGGCCAAACGTCAGACCGCAGTTGGCATTTGCAAGTTCCGACACGACATCGTATTTGCCAACGTACTATTGGATCTTGTTCGAGTTCTTTTTCGCGCGGTTGTCCTTCTTCGGCTTCCTCCTGCGACTTAAATTACGAACTTCTTCTACCGGAAGGACTGAGGGAATAACTCGGGCTTGCTGCGGGTTGTTCACGAGACGGGATATTAGAATCCCTTCGTAGTCTCTTTAGCGAGGCTGTTTCGGTAAGAACTCGCCATCGTCTGTTCTTTTTGTTGCATTAACGACTTCTTGGATAGCAGAATCGGTTTCTGAATCCCTTTCACAGACAATATTAACCTGCCCTGCTTTTCCATCTTCCTCCTTCTTTTTTTTATCGTGAGCCCCCGAAGACCTGTCCTCAGCGGCAGACCAACAAGTGGATTCCGAATGACCAGTCTTTCCGCAATAATAACAACGCGTATTGCAGTGGGGGTTCTTCTCGCAGTTCATGGAATTGTGACCTAGTTCGTTGCAATAAGAGCACGGACGAACTTTGTTGCCCGCCTGTTGTGCCGGCGAAGGTCCTGCCTCGTTATCTCCCTTTTTATTCTTTAAAAACAATGTCAGTCTGGAGAGATCCTCAGCCACAGCGTCCACACTGTTCCCGATGTTAATGGAACGGGAGACTAGATGGACTAACAACTTGGCCGGTGGGACGTCTGAAACTCGGCTTAAAGGGCCAATGAATGTGAGGCGATTCGAACGAAAGTCTGTTAGAGCCTGTTTGATGCTTGAGTAGTCTCGAGGCCCACGGAAAACTATGAAATGTTGTAGCTTCTGGTGATGACAGGCGGCGGTTCGTAAAAGTCCAAAGCTTGCACCGTTATCGAATCCGCCTTTCTCGTAAAAGAGCTCGCTCTCTTTCAGGGAGCCTGCAATGTCTTCAATGTCGAGTCCAACTTCTATAGCTTGTCGTATAACGTCTTGAGGATCTTCTTCCTTGACGAAATGTTCTAAGAATTTTTGCTTGACGGTGGAGTAGTCTTTTGCCTCATCTACGAGTTCGACATTAGAGGCGAATGTATCGTAGTAGAAATCAAAAGCCGGGCCATCTAGATGTCCAACGAGAGTAAGTGCTTTCTCCGGATCGGGTCTACACATAAAGCCCATAACGACGTTTTCGTAGAAAAAGAAAAATTTGCGGACATCGCTAGTGCCGTCGAACACTGCCGCACAGGGGCCGGGAGTTTCAGCCCTCCACAAGAGTACCATGTTGTTTTCGGTCGTTGTGTTGTCGGTTTAGTTTCTCGCATCCGACGCTTCGTCTACATAGATAGGCAAGCGCCGAAAATGCATGTGGCCAAAGGGCGGCCGGCGGCTCCTAGAAAACAAATGAATTTTAGCGTTGTAGTCTAAAAATGTAAATAAAACTCGTACAGCACAGTATTGTACCGTACTGTTACAGCTTACTGCGAAGACTGTAAAGCACGGATCAGGTTGCTTGTCACACGAACACTGATGCCTCTCTGGGCCTGGAGACCAGGCCAGGGGCACTTTATATAGACTAGCGAGGTGCTGTAAAGTCACTAATATACTACCGAACTGTGCACTAAAATGAATCAAATGCAGTAATTGAATCGAATGCCGTAGTTGCATTTGACCCGAATGCATTAATGCAGTAGTCCATAATGCAACTGCCACTGTACTAGACTGACAATACGCGTGCACATGCCACGTACTAATTGAGCCGTTACATTCGTACCTTGTGCACTCCTCGCGTACAGTACATCACCCGAAAAATAAAATATCAACTTGAAACACACACAAATTCAAATCAAAAAATCGAAAAAAAAATCACGAGACAAATTCAATCACATGAGGCATCGACTCAGGCAGTATTCCCCGACCTCCCCTTCGACTCCAAACCCGCATCCGCCTTACAGGCCAGCTTGGACGTCTGCGGTACTTGGTCCGAGCTGCTTGCCGGGTTGACTGCTTGCGATTGCGCATCCGGGTTTCCCAATGAAGCAGCTTCTGAATGTTCCTGAGAACTACGTGCCTTCTTTTTCTCTGGTTCCTTTTGCGCTTCCTGTTCCTCTTGCGGTCCCTGATACTTTTTGTCCCATTCGTCGACCACTAGACTGCTGTAGTCCCACCCCTTCCTCTTGCCCCGAATTTCTCTCACGAACTGCACCTCCTCGACGTCTTCGGCCAGAGGCACCTCCCGCACCACCTTTTTAATAAAGCGTTCCACTTTTGCGAGTTTCCTTCTCACCCTCATCATGAATTTTTCCCTTCTATCACCGCCTCGTATGCTGCCCGGATCTCCTGTTCAGCCATCCTGATGTTCTGCGGTGAATTCAGGCTCTGCACCGCAGAAACCCCCTTCCTTATGTAGCCTTCTTGGCCAGTAGAAACCTGCCATTTCCGTAGCGGCCCCTCGTAAATGCTGACCGATTTCAATTTTAGATCAAACATTAAATTGTTGGCCAATTCCAACCTTCTCTCCAAATCTCCTTTCCCCTCTGTTTTACACTGTAGGTCTCTGTCCGGGAGAGCTGGAGTCGCCGCACCCCTTTGAAGGGAAGCGATCTCGTCACCTCCTTTGTTTTACACTGTAGGTCTCTGTCCCGGAGAGCTGTAATCGCCGCACCCCTTTGAACGGATCAGCACAGGTCGGCCTCGTTGCAAACAATTCCCCACATTTCCGCTACAAGTATCGCAACCCCTAGCTCACCTGTAGTACGGAGCGCCGCCCTCCGTCGTCCCTACTAACTTGCAAAATCTCAACCACTCGGGCTATTGCCTGGGCTACCCAGACTCATTTCTGCATACTGCTGAGGTCGGTGTTGCGGATGACCTTGTGCCCAAGCTGTCACGCAGTCCTCAGGATTCGTAGGCCGTAATTCTGTTTCGACCTTCCCACCCTCTCCAAATCCGAGTGTCCAGGTCCCGTCAGTTCTTGATTCAGCTCTGCCGGATGCCGGGCCGGGCCCGTTGAATTTGGGTGTCCACATTAACAGGCCCTCCTCACTAAAACCGCAGCGAGCCATTGAATGGCCAGTTCTGGTTCCATCCCATCCGGAATCCATCGACCGTCCCCGATCGCTCCGCACCGTTTTTTGAATCAGCACCCAACGGCCTTGTCACGTCAACATACCTCGGCATTGTTGCATCAGCACACATCGGTATTGTTGCCGAACAACCCACCATCCTCTCTGCAACAGGTACCGCAACCCTTGGCTCCCCAGTCTTACGGAGCGCCGCCTGAAGCAATACCACACCTTCAGGTTATGCTACAGAGGATGTCAGTTCTTTCGGTGTTTCCGATGTTATGGCCAGGCGAAACTCTGTTGACGGTCGGTCTCATTCCGTTTAGGACGAATCACAAGCAGGGAGGGAGTCCGCTGCCGGAACTCCTTTTGACTCAGCTGGATGGAGTGTATGGGAGAGGTCCCACGTCTACTCAAATGTGCATTCCTGATTGCACTCCGCCGAAGGCGAAGCAAATTGCTACTGTCACTCATGGTGGCCAGTTCTCCCCGTCTCCCCTTCTCTTCGCTTGTGCTGCTAGTCCCTCATCGTCACTCCAACCATCCCAACAGCAAGCCGTCGCATCACTTATTAATCGCGAACGTGACGTCCGGAAAGCCTGGACGGGAATCCTCAACCTGCGTCGCGGCGCTGCCCGCGCTATCCTCCCTGGTTTACAGGAGTGTGTTCCCGCCGCGGTACATTCGGAAGTTGCACCTGTCGGCCACGCACGTGGTAAGACGAGACTACCTTTGTCAGGACCGTCAAGCGGCCTCCTATCAAGTGGACTTCTTCAGTAACACATTGCCATTGATGTGCGCAAATTCGCACACGAAAAAATTTAGATGAGGACCATAATTGTATACAGTATTGGAACTGGGAAGATATTTTTACAGTTTTTGAATTTGCAAGATATTTTTAATTTGGGTGAGTGTGGCAAATTCATCGGTTGATTTTTTATTTTAGGACACGCTGTCATAGTGGATGTCAGTACAGTTCTAGGTTGTGGGTGATACTACGAGTGACTCTGAAAGGTCTATATAATGGCCACATCAATTCCCACCCCTGGCCGATGGGTGGCTGGCATGGGTATGGCACCTAGATATTTACCTTGAGGAAATATCTTCTAATGGTCTCTCTGGTTCACACGATTCCCGTGAATGCGTTTTATGGTATTTAGTATGTTTGATTGAGACTTTAGGATTAGCCGAAAGGTCTATATAAGCTGAGTAAAGTGCTTCCTCCTTGAGAGGTCAAGCAAGTTGGCAGACAACTTCAGGTCAAGCTCCGAGTAGTAGGAAGTTGAGAGTCAACTTCAACCCAAGAAAACTTTTTCCTAAGCAAGTCGCAGAGCATCAGTGGTAGACCTGCCCCTTTTATACTTGCTTGTAGCCCTCTCAACTCTCTCCCATATACACTGCTTTTTATTTGTTCAACTATACCACGGTAGCACTTTTGTCGCTCGCAACACCTCCGTCTTGGGTAGTTGGTTCTAAGTATCTCTTCTCCCGACGATTTACCCCTATCATTTGGTACTCTTGTGGAGGGGGTTGCACCCGAGGTATTCGAGTTGAGCAGTCTTAGGGAACCATTCGAGGGGATTTCTTTTCTGTAATCATGGATCTCAACGCTGCTCGTATAACGTTCACAGGGGGCAAGAATGAAGACGTTGAGGAGTTTCTCTATACATATGTCAACGTTGTGATGCGTGAGAAGAGCGATGAAGAGAAGGCCGAAAGTATCTTCGCCTATCTTCATGGTGACGCAAAGCACAAATATAAGGCCAAGTTTATCAACGGGTGGTCTCTTAACGGGAATGGGCGTAACTTCGGTGAGGTATGTGAGTGGCTTGTGAAAGAATATGCTAAGGAGGTAGAACCAGATGAGATGATTCGTACCGCCATAGAGGCCCGGCTCAACTTCGACGATTTGTTAAGCTCATTGGTATACTTGTGTGATCTCTATGAAAAGGCTGGGTTCAACGCCCAAGCCAAGTACGGAATGCTGCGTAAGGCGGCGATGGGGGATAAGCGGCTCTCCGATTTCCTCCTCATCAAGGGCCCTCACACTTTTAATGAACTGAAGGGTACCATAGTAGAATTTGTCAAAAATTCGGAGACGTTTCAGTCACTAAGTGAAATGCCGAGGGAAACCCGTACATCTATGCCGATCGTACATCCTGAAAAGAATTATCAAAGGCCAGCGACTAGCGCAGCAGCATTGGAATCAGTCAGGAGCGATGTCAAAAACTTGGAAGAAAGGTTGGAAACCCGATTCGATAATCGACTTGACATGATAACCTCGCAGTTGGAAAGCCTTACTCTTACCATTAAGAAGAACCAGTCTGGGGCCCCCAAGGCCGCAGAAGTCTGTTCCTACTGTCACAAGCCTGGACACTTTGCAAATAGGTGTCCTGATAATCCACATAGAAACACTCGTTGTGGAAAGTGCGGTCGTTACGGGCATCATGAAAGTAACTGCTGGTCTAAAGACAACAGAAGAGCAAATTTATCGGACGCGAGGAGTGAGTCAGGACCAGAGATGAAAATCTTACAAAACAGGAAGGATCAAAGGTTGGCGGATGCCGGTAATGTATCCATCGCTGAAGAAATCAGTCAAGTTAATGTGACAAAAAGGGATGGGGAAGGGAACGTTTTGTCGAAAAAACCTAGGCTAGATTATGGAATGCTGGAGCATATCCCAGCACCTGTACCTCCTCGAACCAAGAGGCTTGATCAAGTTGTTCCAGGGTGGGAAACACTTCGGCCAAGAAGACGAGAAAGAGTAAGAAATTTAAGAGTATCCCGAAGGACGTACTAGAATATGTGAAGAAGTACAATTTGGTGGCTGAGCTTGCATCGGCCCCAACTGGGATAACGTTTGGTCAACTTTTGAGGGGCGACGCAGAGGATGCGAGAAAGAACTCAAAAAAATTATCAGGTCTAATAAGTCCGCTAAGGGTAAGAAACTGTTTCTTCAATCGGCCTCGACAGCACCAAGACGTCTTAAACTAGTACCAGTCAAAGTATTGGGAATGAAACCCAAGCTCTTTTCGATTCGGGCGCTGTTCCAAACCTTATCTCAGAAACTTTGGTGACAGATTTAGGTCTCGAAATTATTCCAACTACTCGAAGAATAACTGTGGCGGATGGAACCGTCTCAAAATGCATGGGCACTGTTAACAAGGTTTCCGTGTTCTTTGGGGACTCTAAAGTTGATGTAGACTTTCTCGTCATGCCGGAGCTCCCTTTCGATGCAATCATTGGCTGTCCTACCATGGAAAGACTAGGGACCTGCATTGACTTGGGCAACCAAATCGTTTCAGTTAATGTTGACGGCAGAAACGTGAAGATGCCCCTGGATTTCGACAAAAGCACACATCCGGAAGATCTAAGAGAGACGGACAGTGAAGATTTCACTTCTAGCTATGACAGCGAAGATTCCGAACCAACTAACACTTTCGGAAGTGAGAAAGGGTACGCTCGGGGGACAATGAACATGCATGGGATGATTATGATTCTGGGTTTGAAACAGATGAAGATGGAATTCTAGGGTAGGTTGACACCTGAATGTGTTTCTTTTTGCGATAATATCGAATCAAAGGACGGAATTCGGAGCATGAAAGAAGATTACAATTGCAAGGAAAACAGAATATATCGAATTCCATATCTGAAGATGTGAGCACGCCGGAAAGGTCCTTCAAAATATTGAGGTGAGATCAAGAAGAAAAGGGCGCCAAATGGCAGAAATCAAGAAAAGTGCAGCACCTTCCGCCCCGCCTCACTGAAATATCCGACATGTTAACATCTTCCGAAGTAATTGCATGGAGTGTATCAGATTTAAGACAAGCAAGTGTACCGGTCACTCACTCATTTGAACTTACCGATACTCAACCAATTTACCACAGGCCTAGACGTCAACCGCCAAAATATGACCAATTTATCTCAGAGAATGTTACAAGTATGCTGGAAAATGATATCATTCGGCCAGTTTCATCCCCATGGTCATTTCCAGTTGTGGTCGCACCAAAGAAGGATGGAAAGCTGCGTTTTTGCGTCGATTACCGACAACTGAACCAGAGAATGATACCCGATCGATTTCCGATTCCGAATATGGAGGAAATCCTCGAGGACTTGAAGGACGGGAGATACTTCACCTCAATTGATCTTTACACTGGTTATTGGCAGATTCCATTGGATGAAAAATGCAAGGAAAAAACAACTTTTACCAGCAAAGCCGGTACATTCAGGTTCGAAGTGATGCCTTTTGGTCTCATGAATGCCCCAGCTACATTCCAAAGAATGATGAACGAGGTTTTGAAAGGACTTCCATTTGCAAGAGTTTATATCGATGATGTAGTGATATTCTCAAAAACCTTGGATCAGCACATATCGCATGTCAAGACTGTGGTGGAGAAATAGCTGCGTACAGCCTGAAAATTAAGTTAAGCAAATGCTTCTTTGCGAAAACGTCTATCCAATTACTCGGTCATATCGTCGATCAAGAGGGAATTAAAGTGGATCCAGAGAAAACGAAAAAAATCAAGTTGGCACCAAGGCCCGCTTCAAAGACGGAGGTTCGAAGCTTCTTAGGACTGGCCTCATATTACAGGAGATTTATCAAAGATTTCGCCAAGACTGCAGCACCGTTACATGCCAGCACAACAAAGAACGGAAAATTTTTATGGAACAAGGAAATGCAAACCGCATTTGAAGAGCTTAAAGATAAGCTATGTGTCCCCCAGTGCTCATGTATCCAGATTTCAAGAGACCATTTGTTGTGGAGACAGATGCCTCAGAACGGTCTTTGGGTGCCGTTTTGTCCCAAAAAGATGAAAACGGAAGACTACACCCGGTTCAATTCGCAAGTCGCACTCTGAATGATGCGGAAAGGAGATACTCAGTCTGCGAAAAAGAAGCGCTCGCTGTTGTCTTCGCACTGAAAAAGTTTCGCGTATACCTTTTATCACTCGAGAAATTTGTCTTGATAACTGATCACCAGGCACTTAAGACAGCATTCCAAAAGAAAGATGTACATCACCGCTTGGCCCGATGGCTCGACATTTTCGCAGAATATCGGTTTGAAATTGTGTATAGGCCCGGACGCAATAATCAGCCTGCCGACTACCTATCCCGCTTGAGGGATCCACTGATTCCAAATGAAAAAGCTTCCGAGAACATCGTCGGAGTTGCCGAGGTGCAAGTGCCGAACAATAACGAGTACGAAGCTAATATTGACGGACTAATTAAATTCCTGGATGGACTAGAAATGAGAAAGGTTGATATTGAACACAGAAATTGGGTACGCAGGAATCAAAAGGCTTTTACACTATGGAATGGGAAACTCTTCCGACACACGAAAGCCGGTCCTCGACTAGTGGCCCCTTTGAAAGAAAGAATGAAGATCTTGAGGACTTTTCATGATGAGTTAGGGCATTGGGATCTCGAAACAACCAAGAAATTCGTTACTGAGAGATTCTGGTGGCCCAGTATCCATAAGGACGTCTATAACTTCGTGAAAAGCTGCGACAACTGTCAAAAATTCACGCCAATACGAAAGTATAAGACAACTCTAGGCTTTCCAGTTTCCGGTCTCTTTGAAACCTTTTCAATTGACTTTGCCGGCCCATTCAAGGAAACCTCTTCCGGAAACAAATATCTCCTTATAGGGGTGGAACATCTTACTGGATGGCCAATAGCAGTTGCAGTTGAGGAGGCCAATGCTGAAGTGGTCCTGAGATTCATCGAAAAAGAAATAATTGAACCGTTTGGTCTTCCAAAAAGGATCATCTCGGATAACGCACTTTGTTTTACTGCAACTTCACTGCTTCGTTTCTTGGGAAAAAGGTATTCAGCTAAAGACAGTTCTCGCATATGCTCCTATGTCAAACGGGAAAGCGGAGAGGATGGTTGGAACCATCAAACGATCAATATCGAAAACTATGTCCGAGAATGAAATCCAGTGGGAAGATGCCTTACCAAAAGTGTTATACGGCTATCGGCGAAGAAGAGGAAGAAGTGGACGGTCACCGTTTGAGCTAATGTACGGAAGAGCTCCTAGAATGTTACAGAGAGATATGGAAACAAATGTTATCGATGAAGAGAGTAGAGAGGTCGAACTATTGGCCACCGAAAGCTGGAGATCACACCGCGCGCTAACACAGACAAGAAATAAGGATGAAGAGCCTCCAGTCCAAACTTTCTCAGTCGGCTCTAAAGTACTTGTAGCACACGGAAAAGCAATGCAACAGGCTGTGAAGTGGCCGGCTTTCCAAACAAAGTACTCGAACCCTTGCATCGTCACGGAGGAAAGACACCCGCATTATAAGCTCTGTTCAAGCTCAGGGAAGAGATCAAGGAGGGCAATCCATGCACGTCGTCTGGTCCCTTACCATCAGAGGCCTGAAGAATTCCTTCTCACACAGGACTATGCGCAACCACGAGGCATACTCATCTTTAACTATAGAATGATTCCTATGGGAGGAAAAAGGGCCTGGGAATGGATCATCTCGATTACGCGTGACTACTACGAACTCCACGTAATCATCCATTTCTACATTAATATATGCCTATGTTTTCGTACGTTGAACGGACCATTGCTACCTCAAGAAGATTTCCGACTATTGATCAGAGTTCTATTCTCATTCCAAAACGGAAGGTTCACGGAAGCAGGTCCAGAGTTTGTGGAAGTCATATATCATTACTCTATAGGGAGGTATGGAATGGTAGCTATCGGAGACTTGTCGCAAACATATCTGAACATTATCCGTCCAGTTTACGTATTTCTCAAGAACAACCAAGATGTGCGACTGAGAGGTTACAGCTTGCCCCCTGATATGGAATATCGACTGGTCCCATATCCTCTATGGGAACCTTACGTTGCTCCGCTCAGAAATACAACCTCAGCCGAAGACCAGGATCCTCCCGAGGCCGTGATGATGATACGAGCTGGACCATCAAGTGATCGGGGCGGATCATCGAAGAGGGCAAGGCGTCGGGAGCAGCGAGGAAGATCGCCAAGAAGATCGCCTCAAACACCGCCTAGTCTCCCAGGGGGAAACTATGCATCCTTAATTATTGGACGGCTACCAATTAGACGTTGGCTTCGCGAAATGACAGAGGACCCTCGAGAAGCAGAAGTAATTTCCTTTTTTGCAATTAGTATTTGCATGTGCTTCCAGACCATTCACGGGGCGCACCTTACTCGTGAGGACTCAGTCCTTATGTTGCGAGTTTTTTTCTCCTTCAGATACCCGTTTCTGGACCCGTTGCCAGAAAAGTTTGCATACTACGTTTACTACCTCACATTTGGAAGGTTTGGAGAAGTGAAACGGGAGGAGCTCATTAGAGAACACTATGAAACCATACGCCGAATCTACGAAACTCTTGACCAAGGAGATGAGCCGGTCATCGCACGGTACACACTCTCTCATCATATTGGAAATGAGCTACTACCATATCCTTATAGTGAACCCTATACTCTCCCTGATGAATGGATAGAACTCCCACAAGAACAACAAGAGCAGTGACGAGCCGGGACGTTCGTCTTGAGCGGGAGGGCGTGATGTGCGCAAATTCGCACACGAAAAAATTTAGATGAGGACCATAATTGTATACAGTATTGGAACTGGGAAGATATTTTTACAGTTTTTGAATTTGCAAGATATTTTTAATTTGGGTGAGTGTGGCAAATTCATCGGTTGATTTTTTATTTTAGGACACGCTGTCATAGTGGATGTCAGTACAGTTCTAGGTTGTGGGTGATACTACGAGTGACTCTGAAAGGTCTATATAATGGCCACATCAATTCCCACCCCTGGCCGATGGGTGGCTGGCATGGGTATGGCACCTAGATATTTACCTTGAGGAAATATCTTCTAATGGTCTCTCTGGTTCACACGATTCCCGTGAATGCGTTTTATGGTATTTAGTATGTTTGATTGAGACTTTAGGATTAGCCGAAAGGTCTATATAAGCTGAGTAAAGTGCTTCCTCCTTGAGAGGTCAAGCAAGTTGGCAGACAACTTCAGGTCAAGCTCCGAGTAGTAGGAAGTTGAGAGTCAACTTCAACCCAAGAAAACTTTTTCCTAAGCTGGTCGCAGAGAATCAGTGGTAGACGCTGCCCCTTTTATACTTGCTTGTAGCCCTCTCAACTCTCTCCCATATACACTGCTTTTTATTTGTTCAACTATACCACGGTAGCACTTTTGTCGCTCGCAACACCTCCGTCTTGGGGTAGTTGGTTCTAAGTATCTCTTCTCCCGACGATTTACCCCTATCAGCCATACCCTCGTGGCGAAAAAGATGGACGTGCACATGTTGCAAGCGAAGGTTTGGACCAACGCCTCACAGGACGATGTACATTGTAACGTCGTACTCAAGGACTCGCGGTCACCTGTGCTACGGGGAGAAGCATTTGGGACTCGCTACAACCTCACTTGGAGAACGCATGAGCGAACTACAACGAAGCATGTTTGCATAGTGTGCAAGGGCCTGTCGTGGTGTTGTCGAGCCTGGCCCGGCATCAACGAACTCTCCACACCCAACTGCAGGTGTTGCCGCTGTCGTCGCACTGGGGATGCCGAGTTTGCTTTCTAATTCCGCTCGTGCCTCGACCAGCGGGCTGTGCCCGATCTGCATCCTTCGCAACGAAAATTCTGGGCTCCCGCACTCTCCTGAGTCGCACGAACTACACGATGCGCTCGCTTCTCTGACCCCTTCACTATCCTGCACTTCCCAGTCTACCCCTCGGCTCTCAACCTCGTCGCTCAACCACTTCACTCGAATGAAGGCGGAACTACGTACATCAAGAGAGAAATGCCTTACAGTGGGTCCTCTTACAGTAGCACAACCTGCAGCACCGATTTGAGGCCAGGTACAGTAACCATTGAGGCCCGGGTACAGTAACCGTTGAGGCCCAGTAACTGTAGCCTACTGTAAGCATACTTCAGGACCCTGCATTTGCACCCCCTTACATACCTACGGTCGGTGATTCCGTACCATCCGTTTCAGCAAGGCTTGGACGACGAGCGGTCGATGCGACTTTATCGCGGACGCGAGCCTGGCGACTTGAACTAATGCCGGTCGTACTGCCATGCTGCCTCGACCGGTCCTTAGGGGCGGATAACGGTGAGTGCAAGCGAGTATTTCCGGCAGACAGGGTGTCGTGGCGTGCAGTCTTTGTCTTGATTGGAACTGGCCGCGCAATTTCCTGCAAGAGGCCAGCTGGGCTAAGGGCGAAAACGGGCTTCCGCTAGTAGCTTCCTTGGGACGTCTCATAAGGATCATTTGCACCCATCCCGTGCGTGCAGGATGAGACAGGCAGCTGAAACCACGTCCTACCCAGCGGGTCGCTGGGGCCGGGTGTCCGACACCTAGGGATCCTTGCAATGATGCAAGGGTACCTGGCCCATCTTGATTCGCGCAAGATGTGGTTAGCGATGAAATCGTGTCCCACCTACAGGGTCTGTAGGGGCCTGGAGTCCGACTCCTGAAGAGTGTCCGAAGCCTGTAGCGTAGTCTCCCAGTGGGAATCTGGGCCGTCCTGCGAGAGCGGGTTATCAACCCCTTTGGCTACACGAATTTCATACAAACGCACCACAACTTCCGGTAATTCACTTTCCGGGGTCCATCTGGGCGACTTTCTTCCCGAAAGTTGTACCTTGAAATGACGTTCTAATTCACCTGTCTTCTCATTCCTCCTTGTCTCTTCTCCAGATATTTTCTTCACTGTTCGTAAGGAATCCGGGAACACACCATCGGCAGGGTTTCCAGTTTCTGCAACTTGAGCTCCGATCCTTCGCAGCCTGTTGGCGTGTGATCTGGCTACCTTACCCCCTACTTCAGACTCCAAGATATATCCGACTCTTCCTAGCCTTTCTTGACCCTATACGGTCCAATCCAGGGCTTGATGACCTTATTTCCTTCGGCTTTGCTCAATTCTACTGACCATAGCAAGACGCGATCTCCCTCCTAAATTCGATCGGATTGACCCGTTTGTCATATTCTCTCTTGGCTCTGGACCTTGAATTTCTTCCTTGGACATATAAGCGGTGGTGAAGAAGTTTTAAGCGACTGGGAAGATCCTCCGGCTCGTCTTCAAAACAGGCTGTTTCCACTTCGCCCCAGGACTGGAATGCTTCAACCCCAAACATAGCCTTGTACGGCGTGATACCGGTCGCTGCGCACACGCCGGTATTGTACCGAAAACATGCTAAGGTGACGTGTTCATCCCAATCCTCCGTGCCGGTGGCCATAAAACTCGCCAGGTCCTTGATAAGGGTACGGTTCCATCTCTCTACTGTGCCATTCGCTTGAGGATGAAACGGATATGCCTGCATTCTACCGATGCCCAAGAAATCAGTCAGACTTCTCACCACCGATCCAGTCAAGTTTGGACCCCCATCTGACATCAAGGTCTCCATCGGGCCGAATATCGAAATCCATTCGTCGATGAGCACTTTCGAAATAGTCTCAGCCCTTTCATCCGGTATGGCCTTAGCCCTTACAAATCTTGTGAAGACATCAATTATTGCTAGAACTTTGATGTTACCGCTTGCCGTGCGTGGAGTGATCGTCTGGATGTCAAAAGCGACCTGCTGAAACCTTCGTTTCGGATGAACCACCTCCAAAGGAGCCTGTCGGGCTGGATTACGCTCCCGTGCTACTGTGCACTGCAGACAGTTCCTCAGGAATGCAGCCACATCACGCCGCATCCCCTTCCAGTAGTACCGAGGAAGCAACTTGCATATCGTTCGTCGGAGACCGTAGTGCCCATGCACTTGTGAACCATGGACCCATTTAAGGACCTCAGGCACTAATGACTTTGGCGTCACAATGGGAAGCTCATCTCTTCCGGAGTATCGCAGAACCCCGTCTTCATCCACCAAGAACTTATCCTGCGATCGTGCGTAGGCCTGCAGGTCCCCAAACTCTGCGATCTGCGTCTCCCGCAATCGCTGTTATCTGGCGGGTATCGTTTGTGGTCGTGCTCTGGTGTTCTGCCCTGATGTTCTTCTACAAGTCTCGAAATGGCTTCTTTCCCTGCCTCCTCCCTAGCCCGCTCCAAACTCTTGGAATCAATTTCCCCGTAGCACCTCTGGCATAGGGGCTTCGGGACTGCGTCCCGGCTCAGGGTGTCTGGGACAACTAGTTCTGGTCCGTTACGGTGCTCTATATTGAAGTCAAAATCCTGAATTGCAATGACCCACCTGGCCAACTTCTCCCGAGGCTCTTTAAGGTTAAGCAACCATTTCAGTGACAAATGGTCTGTAACTACCGTGAAAGATTCTCCATGCAGATAATGCCGCCATTTTTGTAAGGCGTACACGATTGCCAAGCACTCTTTCTCCGTGGGTGCATAGTTTTTCTCCGATTTCCGAAGGGCTCTGCTGGCGAACGAGATGGGACGCCATCGTGTCTCATCGGCTTGCAGCAAAACTCCACCGAGTCCGTATGAGCTGGCGTCTGTCATCACCCTTTTGTTTCCTCCCCGGATAGGCGCGGCTAAGACCTCTGGCTTACTTAAGTCATCCTTCAACATTTTCCAGGCCTTCTCTTGCGCTATACCCCATTTATCCGACCAGTCCGGTATAATCAGTCGCTCCCCATGCCGCCTTTTCTTGGAAAAACCCTGTCCCCTTGAGGACTCATAGAGTGGGGCGGCTTTGTCCGCAAAATGGTCTACGAATGCAGCGAAGAAGTTCACGAGCCCCAGAAATCTCATTAGTTCATCCCCTGATGCCGGCTCGACCAGGTTCCTGATAGCCTCAATGTGCTTGTCGGAAGGCCTCAAACCTTCTTCGTCCACTACATGGCCCAATACTTCCGCTCGCCGAACCCCAAAGGAGCACTTGGATAACTTGAGTCTCACACCAGCCTTGAGCAGAGTATCCAATATGGCACCTAAGGAATCGAGATGCTCCTCCTCAGTGCCAGTTCCGATGCTTGTATCATCTAGGAAGGTCCAATACGTCTCTCCCCTTCCGATCCCCCAAGATGTTGTTGACTACCCGTTGGAAAGTTCCAGGAGCGTTTTTCAACCCCATAGGCAGTCGGTGTATTGATATAGGCCTAGCACTGTTCGCACCGCCGTAAATGGCCTGGAATCAGGATGTAAAGGGACCTGGTAGAAGCCATCCTTAAGGTCAAAGACTGAGAAGATCTTCTTACCACCCAACCAGTCCAAGATCTCTCGCATGTTCTCCATTGGATAAGAGTCTGTGATGGTGAGATCATTTAGGCGTTGGAAATCGGATGTAACCCGAATTCCTGAATCCTTTTTTTTCACAAACACATTATTCGTAGCCCAAGGATACTGACGGCTCTAGAACCCCAAGTTCAATAAGCCTCTGCATTGAAAGGCGCTCGATCTCTTCCTCTTTGGGTGATCGCCTCCGCATCGGGGCACAGACCGGCTCCACGTTGGGTTTCAGTGATATCCTGTGCTGTATTCCTACAATTTTCCCAAGGCCCTTGAAAATATGTCGACGCTCCCACAACAGGTCACGAAGCTTACCTTGCATCTCCTTGCTTGAAGAAAACTCAAAAGTTCCATTGCCTCTATGGCTTTGTCCACTTCATGGTCCTCAATGACCGCCTGAATTGTTTCATGCACGAGTTCCTTGCTCTTCCCGTGTGGATAACGGACCCTTGACCCTCTTCCCATGATACAATATGGACGCTGAATCCGTTTCCAAGTCTAGCCAAAGCTTGTGCTTTCGCCAGAACCGCCGCCCTATCAACAGCTTGTCCGGAAGTTGGGTCATTACACGGACATTTTCGCAAAAACTCAGTCCCCATATATGGAACTCGACGGAGCCTTCCCCTTTGACTTCAACACCCCGACCATCCACCGCACGAGCTCTACCATCTGTTGGATGCAACATCCCCCATTATCCTGGAACCACTTCCAGTCCACCCAGATTGATGAAGCTGCTGTATCTATTGGTGCCTGAATATCGTCCCCAAATATCTTGACTGGGACTGCCACCTCTTCATCGTCAACCATCCCCTGCCACCAAATCGGCTCCCGACAAGCGCAAACACCCTCACGCTTGTTTTTTACCTCCCATGGAGGCCCTACTTCTCGAATGGGGGCTTCGGACCCCCCAGGCCTTCCCCCTGTGGGATTTTACCACGATAGCGCCGCATCACGTCATTCTTCTTCTTCCAACAGTCCCTAACCATATGGCCCTTTTCGTGGCAGTAATAGCAGGTTACTTGAGGATATTTATACCCTGCTTCCCCACGCGGTACTCCATGTATTGCTTGACTGGCTCTTGGACTTGCCGGACACTTTCCCGACTCGCAGACTGACGTACTGCCGCAAACCTAGAAATGGTACTTACCACGGTGTCGTAGTCCCTGATACCAGAATTGCTTGCTCCTGGAGACTTGGGGGCAGACCTGCTTTAAAGCGGTTCACCATAATTTCGTCTGAGATTGGAATCTGCAGAGTCATGGAAGCAGACCTTAAACGTTCTCCAAAAGCGGACACATTTTCATATTTCTGATTCCATTTCATATTGAAAAACTTGTCCTGCAATGCACTTAGCTGCGCTTTGTTGCACAGTCTAGCCTCCAAGTGGTCCCAGAGCTCATCTGCGTTGGCATTCCAGTGCACACTCGCCACACTCTCGAAAATTCTAGCCGCATCTCTTTCGAATGCACAAGAGAAGGCGCCTCTCGTCACTCTCCTGAATTGGGAAGTCCTTTAATAGGCGGTACCATGTTCTTTTAGCATCAAAGAAGGAGCCGTCTCCGGCCTTACGACATCGAGAGTTTTCGAGAGAGCTTTTGTATATTTTGTGGGCTACGTGTACCGGATAAGTGCCGCGGGAATCCTTCTTTGACTCAATCCTGTCTTCATCTTCTTCGGTCGCCATCTCCATATGGGCTTCTTCTGTGTTGACTTCCGCAGAATGACCCCTTGGAATCCCTTTTATCTGTCCGAACTTACTGGTAAGCTGAACCATCTCCTTTAGTACGGTCGAAATGCCAATTGACCGCCCACGAAGTTCCTCCATTACCTCAACAGTGCACTGACTGTCTTGTGGCGTGGCTTCTCCTTTGATTTCATCCTCTGCGTGATGCATAACAGAGTCTTGAGGAATCGAATCTCCTGGCTGAAGCTCAGCACCTTCCTGACTTTGGTCCGGCATTTCTGAATTTGGATTCGCTCTTGTTCCCGGGCGAACCATGTTTCTTTCCTTAGGCGAAACTTGACCTTCTCAGTCAGCAGGTTGCGACCCTGGCTCTGACTTCGACTTTTTCGAGGATGTATCCTCTTGAACCGGCGAATGCTCGCCTCGTGCGCACAAAATTCTTCCCGGGAGTCCCCTCCCTTATTGTCAGCTTATAGCCCTTGTTTAACGTGCCTACGAGAAGTCTAGATCCCGTGAATCCGAAAAGTGCCCTTCGCGGACGCACCAAGAAGATGAGTTCTTCAAATAAGGCTGGCCTTGCCTCGGACGTTGGATGCCGTCCCAGATTCTGAAGACTTTCGTACCTTGATTGCACCCTCGCAA
This sequence comes from Kappaphycus alvarezii, assembly GCA_002205965.3. NCBI lineage: Eukaryota > Rhodophyta > Florideophyceae > Gigartinales > Solieriaceae > Kappaphycus > Kappaphycus alvarezii. The sequence continues at coordinate 481,696 of NADL03000496.1, read as the reverse complement.
TGACTAGCTCGGGTAGTCGTGCTGGTAAATCGATTTTATGTTACAGCTTACTGCGAAGACTGTAAAGCACGGATCAGGTTGCTTGTCACACGAACACTGATGCCTCTCTGGGCCTGGAGACCAGGCCAGGGGCACTTTATATAGACTAGCGAGGTGCTGTAAAGTCACTAATGTACTACCGAACTGTGCACTAAAATGAATCAAATGCAGTAATTGAATCGAATGCCGTAGTTGCATTTGACCCGAATGCATTAATGCAGTAGTCCATAATGCAACTGCCACTGTACTAGACTGACAATACGCGTGCACATGCCACGTACTAATTGAGCCGTTACAGTACTGTACTTCAAACATATATATATAATTAAAAACAATCCAGAATGCAACATTTGTCCCATCAAGCCACATGCTGCGAGGCCGACAATAACTAAAATACTGTAGAAAATAATAAAAATAATCCTAGAGTACAGTATCTGATAAAAAAGAAAACTGAGGACAAAAAGCGTCATGCAAGTAGTCAAAAAGGGCAGATATTTGGTGACCCTTCAGAAGCAACCAACAGTAGCTCCTACTCCATACTGTACCAGCCTCGCCGCCAGTGCGCATACAGAAGTACTGTTGAGGTAGCACTTTCAGGGGTCAACTTCCATACTGTACAGTGTTTACAGTATTACAAGAGCATGCTAAAGAAATACAGTTTACTGCCAGCACTGTACGAGCTCTTTTTGCGTATTTGCCAATTTCTTGTAAGGAGTCATTTCGAGGGAGAAAATAGTTTTAGTCAGCTGATATGTTTAGTCGGTTTCTGTAATGAGAGAATATGCCGTGCTGTACTTTCAGTTGTTCAGTACCTGTACATGGGTTTCTCTTTCTGTAAGCGGTTACTAGGGGCTACGTACATCACCAAGTTGCTCGCAGTCCTGTCCATTACAGTGACGGATATTCAATTAAGTCAACCCCTCTTTTCACAAAGAAATTGAGAACCAATATGTCAATTAAAGCGATATCTACTATATGAAGAAGCTAAGTTTTGTGTTCATTCTCCAATTACTTTTAAAAAATATTAAGAAAGGCTACCCAGGGAGGGGAAAATCTAATTACGTCATTTTTTAGTAATAATACTATTAGGGCGTTCCCGCCAATCATACCGCCTTTAAGGACCGAAAATGCTTCCAGGTGGTTTGGAACTTGATCCAAACAGGCCACCAGCACTCACAACATGGTTTTAAAGCCAAGTTTGACGGAGAGAGAAAAAGAAGGGACTTTTAAGCTCCAAAAGCTAGAAATACCTCTCACCGAGATCACGGACGTGTTAAACGTTCTCTTTCTTGTATTTGTTGTTTCTTCGGGATCCAGAGAACTATTGAGTGAGAAAAAATATAAGAAAAAATTGCAAAATCAGTAATGCTGACAAGCGCCGTATATTTCGCGAGGCTTCAAATCGCTAACAACCTCAACCAAGCTCAAATACGAACCATTTCTAACCGCATACGCCAGCTATTAGCCGCTGCACCCCAGCGGCAATATAATAAGTTGAAACTGAGCAACTCATCACAAAATCTCACATCAAAGCTCTTCTGGATTGGGCTCGGAGAGACACAACTGATCTCATCAACAGTGGGCTCGTGTGGTGTTTTCAGACGAAAAAAAGTGGAATTCAGAACGGACTTGATGGATGTAAATCCTACTTGCATGACCTCCGGCACGAGGAAACAGTGATCTCCCGCCAGTTAAATGAAGATAGGGTTTTGATGGTTCGAGGAGCATTTTGCGAGAGTGGTTACTTCCGAAATCGCATTTCTTAATGGCCGTCAAAATGCTTCTAAGTATTGCGATATATTAGAGGCTTATCTTGTACCGTTTGCGACTTCTTTATTCTGGAAACATGTAAATTCCAACAAAAACAAGCCTCTATACTCAAAGCTAATTTGACTTTGGAGTGGTCTTCGTCGAAAAATATGATGGTTTGTCATGACCAGCACGCTCCCCATATTTTAATCATATCGAAAACATATGGGGGGTAATTTCTAGGGAGGTATGTGCTAATTGGAAAGCAGTTTGACACCATCGCTGACTTAAAGAGTTGCATTCTTTCTGAATGGGGTCAGCTGGTCGGAAGTTACGATATAACCTTTGTCAAAAGCATGATCATCGATGCGGAGAGGTGCGCGAAAGGGGGAAGGAAGACTAAGTACTTAAACGCAGGTTTACTTAATGTTAATGTGGTAAACGCACTATCTGTCGTAATCAGATTTCCCCCTTCCTGGTAGCCTTTTTTAGATATTTTTTAAAAATAATTGGCGAATGAACACAAGACTTAGCTTCATTATATAATGGATAGAAAGAATAGGTCTGGCAAAGTTTCGCTTGAATTGAGTTATTGGTTCTCATTTTATTGGTGAAAAGAGGGGGTGTCGTAATTAAATTTCCGGCACAGTATTGTGAATAACTGAAAAAAGGATGGTCTCAGTGGACTTAGGGTTAGACACGTGGGAGCACCGGCTATATTGAAAACTCTAAATTACTGTAGCACTGATGCAATTATTCACTCACTTCAGGCTGTAACCCGGAGGAAGGTGGGTGTGGGCTTACAGAGTATGTACGAGGTTAGCAGCGTTGCCGTGTCACCCAAGAAAAAGCGCCCGAGTTGCTGATTTGAAAATTTGTGCAGTGTAATCTTAGTAGAAGATTACGATTGGCCTGATTTTTGAAAAAATTGCCAATCAGATCCCTTAAATTTCAGTTTTTTGGTGGCTGCTCAATAGCTTTTCCGGGCACCACAAGTATCACCTTTTGTCAACGCATACAATGGAATTCTTGGGTTTTTTGAATATGGGAGATGTGGACGGTTGAGGTTTCGCATGGCAGTGCAAACAGAACCTTGCATTCGTTCCTTGGAGATCCATCGCATCTAGACTGCATCCACTTACCGGCTCCATAATCCGTATGATCCGCTTGGAGAGCTATCCGTAAAGGGGCATTCATCGAGGAAACGAAATGAAAACTCTTTGCTCATTTGCTGTTGTCGAATTCCCAGGGTTCCTGCGAAATCCAGACGACCCACGACACGCCATAGCTGCACTTGGGGGTGAAGATGCCGTCGTTCTATCACTAGACTCACATTCGGTGACGATTCTCGCCGCCTAAGGCTCAACCTTAGACTCGGCATGGTTCGAGTCCTTCAAACATTGCTTCGGAAGAGCTCTCGCCAAAATCTAACCTTTTTGTTCTTACTGTTTCTACAAATCTAGGTGCAGATGTAACCAACAACACTCTGGCGACCAAGGTAAGCACCTCTCCCCTGTCAAACCCCGAGTCCCATATGTCTCCTTTGTAACTCTGGGCCAAGTAACATCCATCACATCATTTCATAGCATTGCTGATTACCAGTTTTCATCCTCGCAAGCTGATCCAGACGGCCCGAAAGTCGACAGTGAGTACTCCCCACCGTCTTTTCAAACGTCCCTCAGAGGTAGCCAGCGAGGCCCTCTTCCCTGTTGCAAAACAACTCTGCAGGGAGCCACGCGAGGACGATATCGACTACCTCATTGATCGCCTCCGTCCTACTCGTTTTCTACGTTGTACGCTCGAATACGGCGACACAGACTTCTGGTATCGACAGTTTCGTGCAATTTCAAGGCAGCCATGCGAATCCCCAAACCAGCAGGCCGGCTAATCGCGCCTTAATTGAAGATCGGAGGTCGGACGCAAAACGCTTGGAGGGCCTTTCATAGGGTCAAACTTGATGTCGACCAAGTACCCGTGAGCCCGCATCCAAGTAACAATTTGCCTTTAGTTAGAGGAAGGAACTCAGCTGCTACCTTGCAAGCGCTCATCGACAAGCTTTTCAAAATTCGCCCATATGGATTCGAAGGGCTCTTCTGGAAGGCATCCCAATGAATCTTCGCAGCTCTTTCAAGAGGGTCATTGTCAATGCGGGCTACTGTTTTCAGGGACCAGGCCCTTTTTACCTTGCATGGATTCGATATGGATATGACCCTCGAAAGGATCCCAGCGCCAGAAAGTATCAGGTGTTTCAGGTTCGCATCAACCACCCAGTTATTATTGAAGCAGCTGAACTGCAAAGACAGGAAGAAGGCACTGTGAACGACGAAGTTCATCACCATAACAATCTAGAGTCACACTCGAGGGATGATTTCAAGGCTGATAAATCGGAACAGGAATTCAAACTCCCGTCTGCGTACCAGCTGTCGCCCGACTGCCTCTCAGAAAGAACAACTTTGCCCAACTTTGTGACATCAAGCTTCCTGAAGTTGAGGAGTTTTGCAGGCGCACGCAACCTGAGGAAGCCTTTGATAATAAGTTTGGTTTCTTCACGGAATCAAGTCAGAATGAACTCATGGTAACTATTCGAAGAAGTCTCGTCAGGATTGGAACTGAAGTAGTTGGCGAACATCGCCTGCCTTACCTTCTCCAACATTACAAGAAATACCCAAACGAGGAAATGCGGCAGAGACGGAAACGAATATGCCTGAAATCAGTCATACATCCTACGGCGTCTCCAGACACGCATCAGGAGCCTGAGATCAACCCTGCCAGAACCCAACTTGATTCAGCTCAATCTCAGCGGATGCCTGAGTTTGGTACCGCATTACAGGATAATGCTCGTATCGAGATCCATGAGACAAGAGTTTCGGATAACTTGCTCCGAGGTAAGCCATCTGAGGCAGAGCACGCTGTCTCTGACGAACCAACCGCCGGACGACGTACAAACTTACTAGACTTTTGTTAATCTGGACGACGTACAGTCCTTTGATGTCCTCGGGGCCGACGATGAGGATGACGATGACAGCAAAATTTTGCTGATGAGAGCGGTGATAAGGTTCAGGTCTCGGAGGATGATGTCGCTAGGATGATGGCAGCGACCACCTTGACGAGGCCGAGGCAATAAATGGTGCAACCTAAAAGCGCATACCTAGTAATGCTACCTCGAAGTTATGCGAGTAGTGCATAGCTACTGATGTTATCTTTAACTCACTTGCTCAAAACTTGACATGCCAGACGGATCCAGGCCTGTGGGACAAGAGTGCGTTCGAAGCGTCGCTGTACACCTACCCCTTCAAGCGCTGTACCCATAACGAAAGTACGGTGACGTGGACCGGCCTTGTGGTGGATGGATACTGCTGTAGAACTTCAATGCGATGTAAACCTTTTCCACCCACAATTTATGAACATATACATCGCGTGGCGACTACCAAGAGCACTACGCTAGATTTGACGCTTCAACCTTGAATCACTGTTTGTGCCATTGCCTGCCTTTGCCGTAATTAGAAACCCTGAAGCTTGCGGGATCAGTGCTACATAGGGCAAAAATTCGGTCTGCCGCAGGAGAGAACGCATCATGGATAATGGCATGGGACGAGTCTTCAAACACAGACACCAGCGGCGCCTGTGACTTGACCTTGGAACCTGAATCTTGACCCCTGTTGCCGAAGGGGCCATACCTCCAATCACTGTGTAGGTGGGTCATGTTCAGTTCTGAGACTACTGGGTCGCGCGTGTTAACCATTCCAGCCTCCATGGTTTCATTTTTAACACCGGACGGCGACACCATGCAATTCATGGCATGATCTATTGCTGAGTCAAGCGATGAATCATCACGAAGCTTTAGCGACTGGGAGGACGGCGACACAACTTGTCGGGACCGGTAACCGTTATATGTAGCTTATAGGGTTTCCCTTCTAAGCCCGCAGCGGGCGTCATGTGCACATGGGGCAACAGTACCTGGCAGGGTCCTCCGAAAGGCGTCCGGCGGATGCCTAAGGCCGGCAACTGTCAGCTGGTTTAATGGTAACTCCTGGTGTCTCCCCACACATATCGCGTGAGCAAGGGGCAAATCATCCACGCGGTGCTCCGCCCTGCGCATTCTCATCTGGGCTCGATTCAGGTATTCAATATCACTGTTGATGACAGAGCACGGGGAACATTGACCGGAAATCAGACCAGTCTCGGACCAATCCAACGACCGAACGATATCCCTCTCCGCTTGGCCTCTGAAAACATGACAGTCATCTTGCACCGCATTGTCGCTCCCGAAGTTTTCCGACGACACGGGGGAAGTATCCGAACGACCTCTCGCACTGGCGGGCTCAAGCCTGATCTGGTCAGCGGGTGCTGCAGCTAGTTGCTGCTTCCGTCGTTTTGCGGCACGTGCCTTCCGTTCTCGACGTGCGGCTGCGGGGGTGTGGTCGAGACTCATAAGATGATGGTTGAGGGAGCTCTTCCAGCGGAAAGAGCGGGTGCAATGCGGATGGTGACAACGGTATGGCTTTTCGTTGCTGTGAATGCGAAGATGGCACTTGAGGTTGTACTTGCGGTCAAATTTCTTTTTACAGCCCGGGAAATTGCATTGATGCATGACGCCCATTGCCAACTTTGCGGAACGGAGGGGTGCGGGTTTTGCAAGGGGTGCAGGGAGGAGATAGGAATAACGGGAGTTGTTGGAAGGCGAAAAGGATAGGAGCGGAGATTGGTTAGGAGTGGAGGTGTAGACAGTAAGGCAGCCGAATACTCTGGAAGTTGGCGGCAAGTTTGCTAGGGGTTCTACGGATGAAGTGGAGAGGGTAGAGGGACGTCTGCTAGAGGTGTTGCAGGGGATAAGAATAGCTGCGTATGGAGCGGGAGTCAGGGGTCGTTGGAGAAATATGGTACGCACATGTAAATCTCAAAAGTATGCCGCAAGAGGTACGATAAGGTGGCGGAAGTGTTGAGAAAGAACGCAATACTGCTGGCAAGAAGTTACGGTGACATGGATATGCGGGGTGGCAGCTGGGGAGGTTTATCTGAAAACACGAGGTAAATAGTAGAATGGAGTTAGCTTGAGGCCGATTGACACAGGGAGTTCGCACGAACCGCAGATACGGAGTGCGAAGAATGGGATTCAGAGAGCATGCCAAGCAATGTCGAGAAGGTTGCAAGGCGATAGTGTAAGAAAAGGAATTCGACCGGAGGAAAGTTTGCGTTCTGGAAAAGGTGTTTGTGAGAATACGATGTCACGACATTTCACGGGGAGACTACCTTTGTGTGACTGGAGACATGATTCGTGGAGATGAGTAGGGGATTTTAAGATGGCACTGTGCAAGCTAAGGTTAGGATTGGCATACAGCAGATTAAGTGCAGTACTGTACATTACAGTGTGGGAAAAACATTTGGTCAATCAATGGAAAAAGTTACAGTATGTACTTCGGTTTTTTCTAATCGTAGAAAGATGCTAGAAAGATGCTCGATACTGTTGATAGGAGATGACGCTTTATTGTTTGGTAGGAAAGGTAATAGAGGGTTTACGGAGCAAAATGATTTTCGCTTGTGCGGCATTCGCCGGCAAACGTAGTACACCTGTACTGTGTAAGACGCAAAGTGCTATCGTTGCCATTTCATTTTTCGGTTGCGGGGGCTGTTTGTGAAATAGGGAAAAATACCCGCCAGGGCAACCCTCGCATACGGAGCATATGAGCGGGGCCGCTTGGCGCCAAATGTACAACCAACCATCACCATCTGACCTGACCATCGCCATCACTACACTCCTACAACCTCCGCGACCAGTCCCCTCTCCATCATGGCGCCCTTATCGAGGAGTCTCCCGCCTCCGCCGCTCCGACCGCCTCCACTGCCTCCGTCGCTCCGACCCGCCGTTCCGACCGCCTCCGCCACTCCGCCCGGCGCAAAGAAACGGCGCATCCGGTTCTCTTCCGGTGGGATATATTACTGCTGAAAGCAGTCTCCGCCGTTGACGCCCACCTCGCTCCACATGGAGAGGCACAGTCGCGCTTCGAAAGGCTCTCGCTCTCTTCAAGGGGTCCCTTCCTTCTGGATGCTTCGATTCAATTGCGGCGCCGAGTTGGAAAACGCTCAACGATCGGTTCAAGAAGATCCTAGGCGACCACCGCGAAGCTGTGCGAAGCAATGCTGCCGCTTCTGGCATTATAGAGGTCAGAGGAGAAAGGAAAGTGTTGTTGGATGATGTAATGTTGGCCGTGGACGAATGGGAAGAGGCAAAGAGGGCTGAGAGGGATGAAAGGACGGAGCTTGACAAGTGTTTGCTACAAGCTGGGGAAAATCAGGGAACGAGCTGTAGCGAGGGCTCGCAGTGAAAGTAACAGTGCAGAGACGCCAGCAGTGGTGATAGATGAGTGCAATGGCGAGGGTGAAGGAAGTGCTGGAACGGCGAGGATGAAGGGAAGGAAGCGGAACCTTTCTTCGGAATCGGACGATGAGGAAAGGAACATGCTGACACATTCAGGCGCGCAACAGCTTCAGGAAGCGCGCTGAAGTTAGAGGAAACAGCGCATGGACTTTGAAATGAAGCGGGAAGAGCGCGAAGCGGTCGTTTAGAGCAGGCACAAAAGAAAGAGTCCCGGCGCCTCGCGGTAGAAGAGAAGAGGGTAGAGCTCGAGCAGCGTCCTTTGAAATCGAGAGCGAAGAGAGAAAGGGTGCCATCGAAGAGAGAAAGGAGGTGCTCGCTTTTCTTGGTGTGCTAGTAAAAAACTACAGTAACGACGTTTGCTTTCGGTGAACTTTCTCTTTGCCGCGCGCCGCTTCTCCCTCGGCCATCGCGATCTTTTTACGGCATGCCATTCCTCTGCGCTGCCGCGCGTCCTCGCTTCGCTCGGACTCCCGCCACTCGGTCGAAGCGGTGCGCCTGTGCAAAGACATGAGCACTCGCCCTCGCTCTCTGTTTACGGCATATTCAGATTGCGCGACAAACTAGGTGGCGGACATGAGAAATAGCTACTGGCTGCCCACTGCCATGATGTAGACAGACTCTAACGTTCCATAGCAAGGCTGTAGCCTTGTAGAGCAACGCAATTGGACACTTTCGTACCCGCAACATACGCTTGTAGTCCTGCGAGGACCAAATTTTTTCAGGTCCTTGTACGCCCACTCGACCGCCTCTCGTACAGAACTCATGCCTTTGTTATAGACCAGCTGTTCAGCAGTCGCCGAAGCTCGATCGTAGGCAACCTGAAGCCACGCTCGGAGTATGTACGCGGGATCACCGTACAGGCAATACTGTCGTCCACCTATCACCATTGTAGATTGCAGTTGCTGATCCATGCCGCTTTGACGGTATAGCGTCATGTCGTGACGGCGTCCTACCTCCGGACCGTACAGGTGGAATATCAGTCCATCGCGAGTCGTCACCGTCTGATAGATGAGGCAATAGAACCTTTTGTGTCCCGAGTAACAAGCACGCTGTAGGCTTCCTCTCCCACCGGGTCTACTCATCTGTATCTTCGTACAGTCGATAAATTCAGCATAGTTATCTAAAGGGGCCCTTTTCTCGTAGATGGCCGCGGCGTAGAGCGGGACCCTTTCGTGCATCAATTTTGAACGAAAGGTTTCGATGAGACTTCCCCTTGTCGCAATAAAACCCTCCACCTCCTCCCAAAATACTCACAAAGCGTAGAAGCACGCATTTCAAACACAGTTTCCAGGTCCCGCCACCTTGTAGGAAAGGACAAGAGCTTCAGAACGATACACGTCGCCGTAATAGCCTCACAACTGTAGCCTGACCGAGCTGTTGGCCCTCCACCCAGGACAACACGTCGCACACGGTACCAATTTCGGACTTGCGAAAGCGAAACTCAGAGAGCGACTGCTCTTCACTGTACGCGTTAAGGTTGAAGCGCATGGTGGATATGTGTCGCGATCTCAGCCGAATGTGTCGACATCGCGTCGCGCTCTAGCCGCGGACTGATTAGTGCGAAGTAGAAGTTGCACATCCGCATCGCATTCGAGCGCCAGAAGGAATCGCCGTCTTCTGAAGCGAGGACGCTGCCTGGCCTTTCCGATCGAGTAGTCCTTCTGGCGCATGCTGCTGAGTGCAGCGGAGTACTAGCGCAAGGGCTCGCCGTCGTCATACTCATTTACTCAAATCACGTGGATTTCGTAATATGCTATTCGGAAACATTTGTAGATAATAATGAGAGCACCGCGTGTATCATTTTACAGTGCTTTGCCGAGTGAATTTCTATTTCGTAATCTCTCTAATGTTATCAATTAAATAGATGTTATCAATAAAATAGATAACATTAGCTTGAAACTGTGTTTCGTCAGACAACCAAAAAAATTGTTTGACGAACAGAGTTTGTAGAATGCTGTAATTCAACGGTACAATATTTGCGCTGTACTGCATGTTTACTTCTCTCAGCAAGTCACGCTGTCACGGCTGCATCCGCCGGCCGGACTGTAAGCACTCCGAGCGAAGGCAACGAGGACGACTTACCGTTGCCCTCCAATTAAGGCAACGTGACGACTTACCGTTGACCTACCCTTGCGCAAGGATGACTTGCGGTACGATCAAAACCGGTTCAACAGGGCTATATAACCTTCGACTTTGGTCGCCATCGCTGCTGTCTCTGCTCTCCAAGTCGTCGCTTGTTCTCAACTTTCGAACCAGCTCCGGGCGAATCCTCGTCTAGGCCGACATTCACAACACAACGTCTACAACCATGACTAATGACTCCTCCTCCTCCTCGTCTGCACCATCCGCTCAGTCCCGCATCGTTACCCTCGAGAACAAGGTTGCCGGCATCGAAGGCCAGCTCTCTGAAATCGTCAACCTCCTCAAGGCCAACTCCGGAAACGCAGGCACCGCCGCACCCGCTGCGCCTGCAGGTATCGCCGAGGCTCCGTCGGACCCGCCTGCCGACAAATCTCCGTCTGCCGCGGAAGCCTTTCAGTTGGGTAGTCTGCAGTTCTCGCTGCCAACTCCCTCCGCCGACCACGTCGCTGAAGCCTTCGCGGCCCGCCGTGCTTACGCTTCCACCGGTAAGCTTAACAAATTTGGGAAACCGGCCACCATCGCGCCTTTCCCCGCCAAAAGGTTCATTCCGGAACCTGAGGGACTGTTTGGAAGAATCAAGAACGCCGACCTGCGCGACGGGTGGGAGGCCGAGGTACTTTGGAACATCGGTGACAACTGCGAAAACGCCCTCGCAACCGCTCACAAGGTTACCGAAGCTCTCGCTGCCAAGGACGTTGACGCCGCTACCGAGGCCTTTGCAGTGCTCAACCATTTCCTTGAGGCTTCGTACAATCGCGTACTGGAACGCGTGGATTTCTTCGCCGACTCCCTCGAATCGGGCAAATCGGAGGCCATTCTCTTGCAGAAGTACCTTCGCGAAGACGACTACCCATATTCCTCCGAATTGTATCGTTCTACCAAGCAGAAGTTTGCTGAGCTCCGTTCTCAGGCTTACGCGAAGGAGTTTAATAAGCAGCAAGCTGCTTCAGGAGGACGCAGACAAGCTCGAGGACAAGGAAGCTCCGAGCATAAGCCCGCTCGCAAGTAAAACGGTCGTCCTCACGGCCTTTTTCCTTTGGTATGTCGCACGTCCTTTGGCGCAATACCCAATGTGCCACTCCCTTTTGGTCCAACACCCTTCACGCCTCGGACTTCCTACTCCGCGCCCTCCGCTATGGGGTATACGAGGCTCCCATCAAAACATCCCTTCAACACACTCAGTTCACTCTCCCTCAAATTCCTATAGCACCGCAAGACAGGGAATTCTTCGACTCAGCCATCAGCGACGCACTGCATCGGAGAACCTACGAGGAGATTCCAGCCGACACCGCACGCAAGCTACATCGCGAAGGCTACCCGATTTCGAACGCGTTCGTAGCAGTCTCAGGGGAAAAACAGCGATTGGTAGTCAACCTGTCTCGTCAGTCCACGCTGTTCCGGGACATGCCGGTGAAAATGGAAACACTCGAAGGATTTGCTCTCGAGCTCAAACAGGCAGATCTCATGTTCTCGTTCGATATCGCCAAGGGATACCATCACTTCCGTCTACATCCCAAGATACGGAATTGGTTTTTATTCAAGGTCGACAATCGTTACTTTCGGTGCATCGCTCTCCCTTTTGGCTGGAAGCTTTCTCCCGCCTATTTCGTCAAGTTTATGCGCCCCATGGTTCGCTACATCCGAAATCATCTTCGCCTACGCATTCACCCGTACATGGACGACTTCCTCGTCGCTGTAAGACGTCGATCTCGTCTACGGAAGGCCAAACAACAGCTCGACCAGTTGCTACACGCCTGTGGGTTGTTGCGCAAAGAAGACAAGGGAAATTGGACGGGAACCCGCAGAATCGAGCATCTGGGGTTCGTAATCGACACTTCTCGAATGGTTTTTGGGATTACGGCTCGACGCATGGAAAAACTCCGCGGTATTGCACAGCAACTGTTGCGCCAAAGCCGCCGGAACAAACGTCTAGTCGACGTCCAGCTGTTACGCCACTTCACGGGGGTAGCGATTTCGTGCTCGCTCGCTATGCCGCTCGCCCGGTTCTACACTCGGTCACTGTACGACTCCATGAAAAACCGAACGACGAAGTCAGGAAAAAGGGTTCGACTGCTCCACGCTGGAATGAGGGATCTGAAGTTCTGGCGGGATCTCACCTCACACCCACCCGAACGGCCAATGTCTACTCCATCCCCTACTATGGCTCTCCACTCCGACGCGTCCACATCGATCGGTCAGGGGGGGACACTCGGGTCGGATCTTCGACCAGGGGCTCAGGGGACCTGGGAAGCTCGGGGGTTGTGGGACCCGGCACTACGCGTAAAACCGATCACGTTTCTGGAATTGCGCGCGGTTACGGACAACATTCGGTCCTTTGCAACAATGCTACGCTCAGGAACACATCTCAAGATCTGGGAGGACAACCAAGCGGTCGTGGCAATCTTGAACGCCATGACCACCAAGTCACGACCTCTCATGAAAGAACTCCGAGTGCTGCACCGCTTGCTCGACCGACTTGGAATCTCAATCGAGTCTCACTACCTCCCGTCCGCCGTGAATCAGTTCGCAGACAGGCTCTCTCGGCTCCACACGCTCGACGATTGGAGAATCAACACGAAGGCCATCAAGCCCCTTCTCGATTCACTACCACCAACCATCGACCGCTTCGCCGACAGTTCCAACAAGATCTGCAGCCGGTTCAACAGCGAGTTCGCATCGCCTGGCTCCCTCGGGATCAACGCACTCAGTCAGGATTGGAGTACGGACATCAACTTCTGGAATCCGCCGCTCAAATTACTGCCACTCGTCGTCAAGAAAATCTGTCAAGAACACGCCAAGGGTATTCTGGTCACGCCATATTGGCCCGCACACCAGTGGTTTACTCAATTGCTCCATTTGGCACGACCGCAGGTTTTCGTCGCCGAAGATCTCTACCTACCACCAATCTGGGCTCCGCCGCAAATGCCGTCGCCACCGTGGAAACTCGCCGTATGGAAAATCTAGCAGAAGAAGCAGCCTCGCTGCCGCTAGCTGTCACCTTACAGCAATCCGTTTTGGCTGCAGCAGGTATGGGTCACACATCGGGTGGAACTACGATCGCGCAGTTAATGCACAAGGCTCGGGCTCCGAACACATGGCGTTCTAACGAAATCTTGTGGAAAAAGTGGCTCCAATTCTGTACGGAAGACAAAATTGACCCCTTCGCAGGCTCTGAAAGTTCTCTTCTTCGCTATCTCGGCTGGCTATTCAATCAAAATAAGGTCAGTGCTTCGTCCGTTCGTAACTACCTCTCGAATGTGGTAACCGCTCACACTCGCATTGGACGGCCGCTTGCACATACACCTTTGATCCAGCTCGCTATCTCCGCATACCAACAGGCTGATCGTGAAAGGAAATTACTAAGTGATCCAACGTTGGCCTCAGAACGTCGCGCTCTACCCAGCTCCGTGGCCCGCCGAATCTTTACCGCTGCGCTTGCCGCTACCGACACCGTGTTCCTCCGGAACGCAACCGCTGTCTTGGTTAGCTACGTGTTCTTTGAAAGAGGTGAAGCTGGTGTGTCGTTATTACTCAGCAACATTTCCGTCTCGCATGATTCAGTGGACATCGCTATCGCGCTACGCAAAAATCAGCAACGAGTGGCTCACACTCTCTCGTATCGCCGAAATCCTGAGTTCGAGAAGAGTTTGATTGACCTCGTCGCACGCTATGACGCTATTCGCAGGGGTAATCGCACATCCAGCAAGTACTACTGGGCCATTCCGGGCACCAAACTGTCCACAAGCGCACGCACAATTACAGTTTGGCTTCGGTCGTGTCTGGAAGAACTCAACGTGGCCCCGCCACCGCAGGTTACATGGTCCTCGCACTCGTTACGCATGGGGGCGGCTTCCGAATGTGCCGCCATAGGGGTGCAAGAGTACCGCATTTTAATTTGGGGTGACTGGACGGCAAGCCGCACGTTTCGTGAATCGTATTTGGATGGTCGCGTTCTGTCTACGGAGGATTCGCTCTTTTTCTTCGGTCACTTGTTGTAACCTCACTCTCGAATATCCCTTCGGTCTTTTGGTTTTCTCATTTGTTTAATTCGGTGGAATGATTGGAAAATGATGGGTGAATATGATAAGGGGGGTTGGACGTGGCTTTGATCTCCAACTCTCAGCAAGTCACGCTGTCACGGCTGCATCCGCCGGCCGGACTGTAAGCACTCCGAGCGAAGGCAACGAGGACGACTTACCGTTGCCCTCCAATTAAGGCAACGTGGACGACTTACCGTTGACCTACCCTTGCGCAAGGATGACTTGCGGTACGATCAAAACCGGTTCAACAGGGCTATATAACCTTCGACTTTGGTCGCCATCGCTGCTGTCTCTGCTCTCCAAGTCGTCGCTTGTTCTCCCGCCTCCCGCCTCCATTTTTACCTCAAAATGGCCCAATCACAAGCCGTCTTTTGTTCCCTTTTTTCTCCTTTCTTTGATATGAGTTTCTCTCTCTTTGATTTGGGTTTCTCTCTTATGAGTTTTCTCTCTCTTTGATTTGGGTTTTCTCTCTCTTTGATATGACATTTTGCATGGATGCACCACACACTCGTCACTCCAACATGGTTTGTTCGCTCTTTCGCAAGACAGAAGTCTATTTCGAGGTTTGCTTAATTAGCTGTCAACCGCGTCACGGTTCCCTGAACGAAATTGCCACGAGAAGGCTTAAGCATTAATTTCATGTTACAGGGACGGACCGAATGGTCCGCGACAAGTAACTCCGAAAGCGCGCGAGCACTTCCGGAGGCCGACTCCCCGAAAGAAGCCGGTACCTCAGACACTCTGACAACTCGTGATCAATGACGACACCTCATCAAAACATGCGGGTGTTACCCGCTCAACCAACACATGAATGTCGTCTGTTTCCTAATAAGAACCCTCTTAGCTTCGCCACTCAACCAGTTACCTGGGAATAGCTACTGACGGTGTACGCGACGGGAACGCGGGGTACTCTTAGTACACCATGTAGAATAGACAGATTGTGGTGATCGATAGATATTTAGTTTGATTAAAGTGTTTGTGTTTCTCATTTGTTAATTCACAGTTCTACAGTATTTTTACACAGTACAGTACTGTACTGTATACTGTGTACCGTACAGTCGAGTCTGTGTATGCCCACAAATCTAAGGTAAAATGCACTCAGGTATCATACGGGGGACAGGGTGCTGTGGTTCACGAAAGATTGCGCAGATTCAGCACTGTCAACCTAGGCACCTCAGGCTATTTGAAAGAAGTTTAATGCGTTCAGTATCTACTGGGGACTGTATTGCCTGCATGACCTGCTGTTTCCAGGTGCAGGGGCTTTTTGTTTGAGACGGATAAGGGACAATTGTTCACAGTCCACCTGTGAGCAGGTTGTTTGTGATCGTCTTCACTTCACGGGTTTTAAAAAGTTTCACATCGTGTAGTGCGTCCGTTGGGATGGGATGACTTCACAACACCCGATAACGCGTTCAAGTATAAGAGTTGGGTGCGTAAAAGAATTCCGGCAGCCAGATAAATAAACGGTGCTGGCGGAAAGGGAAACGCAAATGCCGCATTCGAGGTGATTTTAGATGATTATGGCCGATGTGGTCAGCACTTCTGACTCAGCAATGAGCTGTACAGAACAGTACAGTATTTTGCGATTGCCCAAGCACAGACATTTACCTACCTGTGGTGATATAGGAATGTCTTAGTTTTCTGTAAAAATAGTCGCTCGTGTATCGTGTATGATGCAGTGACTTGGGTAGCATCTATGGTCCCTTGTTATGTCCTTTCTGCGGAGTAAACAGCGACAGAGTGAGGAAATGCACGGGAATATTCCCCCCTTTGATTTAGTAGAGGGAATATGAACATGCGCTGCTGCTCCAAATTAACATACCAATGCAGCATATTCGGCGTCTTTGTATGATCACCCGCTTATTGCGATGTTCATCTAATAAACATTGATTTAGAAATGTTTTTCAAATCAATGTCTATTAGATTAAAGCCTTCTTGAGGAAGTGACCCTACTTGCAAATATTACATTACCCAAACGTATCCTCTTTATTAGGAAGAAGTTTTGCAAGAGGAAGAAGTTTAACCAGATTCGTTTAGACCATACTGACCATTCATTTCGACAATGGCCTGAGCTGCCGAAATAACAAGAAACAGAAACCTCCCCCCTTTGTCACATTGGATTCTGCGAAGACTCGGGGCTCCATTTTAACCATCACTTCGTTTGCCTCTCAGATCCCTTCTCAATAAATAACAACCGCATGTCACGCCAGGAAAAGCTTTAACGAAATAAAAAAGCTACCAATCAGAATCCAGTGTTCAGGATCTGCACGAAACAAAGCAGTAGCCAATATTTGTTGCGCAATCTGGATTCATAAATACTGTACACACTATCTACAGTACAGTGTAGCGTTTCACATTTCTTGTAAGAACAGTACTGTAAAAATAGGATATTCCGGGCCACAACCGACCATATCTCTCAAATATTAAACCACCCACATTTCCCATCCTGTACCGTGTACAAATCTAGCAACAATTTAGAAACTGCATAATCCTCACCCAAAGAATGTGATTTCCTTACAGTCCTCGCAGAACTTATTTTTGCAGTACTAGCATCCCTAGAGAGTCCAGGATAGTAGCATGTAAGATTTTTTGGCAACATTGACACGCCAAGCACAGCTCACCATTCATGGCAGCCAAGTAGATTAGATATTATTCATGCCAATACCAAAATTGTTTTGTTGTGTTTATTCATTACAGCAGCTTTTAATTACTTGCTTTTAAGACAATCATAATCATCGGTCCACCAGTCAAAATAAATGTTCACACTACTACTTCATTTACTCATAATGTTTCTGGAGTGTACACTCACTGACCGACTATTGGTTAAGAACTAAGTGGATGGTGAACATCGGTCACGTGCAGTGGGGCACGGGAAATGATGGCCATCCACCGCCGCCAACACCGAGGACCGCAGAACACAGCTGTTGCCTGAAGTTCATTTCCATTTCTTTGTTTCAAACACTCGCAATACGTTTCAAAAAGTTTATTATATAATTATAATATATTTCGTCCAGTTAAAACCGCCAAAATCTCTTTTTTAAATGAGAGGAAAGAAGAGAGAGTTTTAATGCATTCAGTATCTACTTCCTGATGCGCACATTATTGAAGTCTCTTTTTTGAAGCAATAGTCTTGCATTTGCTCAATGAGCGAAGCTTAGTTTTTCTACTTGCAAAAATCAAAAACAAAAAATCTGGGTTGGGGAATGTGCTCAAGAAAGATTAGGGATTTGGGGTACCTTACTGATTAGAAATGTACGATGGCCATTTCGCGAGACGGAAGGGCAGGTCTGCGTGTTGGAGGGTGTGAAAGGGAGACAGAGTCAGGTGGGTTCACAACTTTATGTTTTCTTGTGATTCACAAGGATATCGTATAGTCAGAGAAATTGCAATCCAACTGTCGATCGGTCGAGCTCGCAATTTTTTTCACTCCTCAGTAGATACTGAACGCATTAAACTTCTTTCTTCAGAGTACAGTAACGTAATAACTTTCCAGATAATCTTAACGTTAACATCGATTTCTCAAAAATTCAGGCAATTACTTCGAAGCAATCAAGTCGGACTCCTGCGAAGCCACTGTTTGTCACGTTGAAAACCTTTTCAGTGTCCCGTTACACACCCTCAATGAACTTTCACCTCGAGATTATTGACCCTCTGCAGTCTCATTCCTACCGACCAGTGTATCTGCACTAACACCTCCGCGGTAAACCTTTGGACTGCTACCCAATGTCCGGCGGATACTGAGAGTCTCTTTTTCAGTAGGGTACGTACACGTACAGTAAAGGGGAAAATATGGGGCGTTTTTAATCCATGAAAAATGAGGTCAGTTGTGCCACATTGAGATCATTACGCACAAGAAGACCCGAACACCTCAACATCGCTTCGCGGGTCTAGCTTTTTCTATGTGAGAGAAACGCTTCAGCGTGGAGTATATCAGCGGGAACACATTTTTCTATATTTGTGTTTTACTCAATTTCAGGGGCGCAATGTGTTTGGCCAGTGATATGAGTAAAGAAGCAAAACATCCATCATAGCCTGTCCGACCTGTCTAGTCATGATAGATCTCGGAATTCGTATATTTACTACTTCTACATACGGGACACGCCGTGCTCAAACCTTTCCCTGGCAGATGACTCTGTTGACTGTATTTGATAGGCGAGGATGATTACTGGGGGTATTCGTTTACCGGCACTGGATGCTATCCGGAGGGATCAGAGCAAAACAGGATGTTATACTCCGCTCGCAATCGAAGAGAAAGGCAAATCTAATACATATTTTGGCCTTCTGCGGGATCCGGAGAACTCGCAGTACGGGCAAACTTTTGTCGAATACCGGGCGTGGGGTTTAGGCGCACACCCGGTAATCGCTGGTTGAACTGTGTTGGTCTCCCCCGCCCGGTGAGCAGACCGGAGGCTCAGATCAAGGTTTTATATAGAACCTCGAATTATACAAACTTTATCAAAAGTACTGAAATTAAATATTTCCTTTAAAAATTGCCCCTTCAGTACCAAAATAGACAATTCTTCCCCGTATCGTCGGCAGTACTTTAGCCAAACAGGATTTTGGTGGCCCAAATTTTTGCATACACTACAGTGTCATGCTGTACACAATTCACCACGAAAATGTCGTAGGGTGGAAATATTTGGTGGTTTACATTAAAGGTAAACCATGTTTGGATGGTTTACATTATATGTACATTAATATTTCAAAATTGAAATGTTTAGCATTTCAAATTTGAAATGTTTAGGTGGTCTACATTAAATGAACGTTAAATGATAAATGTACATTAAATGCAAATTAAATGTAAACTACCCAAACATTTCAAATTTGAAAGATACGTGCGACTGAAGTTCCGGAGTTATCATACTGACCCAGGTCCGTGGCCAAAAAATTCACTTGCCGGTCGTCACCGGACCGGTGACGGACGCTCCTGTAGGGGCCGTGCAGGCAGTGGAGGAGGTGTCACCATGGACGTCCCGCGCGTGAGGGCAATTTGCTCTTGGGCATGGTGTGCTAAGAGCAACAGCGGGACTTGCAGTGATATCGGAGCCACTGCGAAATTTGTCGGCCTCGATGTGCGTTTGTAGTCCGCGGCATGGCGCACAGTATACTCACTCTTTGGAGCCCTCAAGCCTTTTACGGAAGCCCTGCAGGGGAGCATGCGTCCGCAGTAGTGTGAGAGCAGTTGACAGTTGACCCTGTCATAGGCCTTGAGCATATCCAGGGCAGCGAGCCAGCGGTCCCCTTGTCTTATGGCTGCTTCCGTGGCTATGAGGGCGTGGAGGGGGCTTATTCTTCTTTGAAGCTGATGTGCGCAAATTCGCACACGAAAAAATTTAGATGAGGACCATAATTGTATACAGTATTGGAACTGGGAAGATATTTTTACAGTTTTTGAATTTGCAAGATATTTTTAATTTGGGTGAGTGTGGCAAATTCATCGGTTGATTTTTTATTTTAGGACACGCTGTCATAGTGGATGTCAGTACAGTTCTAGGTTGTGGGTGATACTACGAGTGACTCTGAAAGGTCTATATAATGGCACATCAATTCCCACCCCTGGCCGATGGGTGGCTGGCATGGTATGGCACCTAGATATTTACCTTGAGGAAATATCTTCTAATGGCTCTCTGGTTCACACGATTCCCGTGAATGCGTTTTATGGTATTTAGTATGTTTGATTGAGACTTTAGGATTAGCCGAAAGGTCTATATAAGCTGAGTAAAGTGCTTCCTCCTTGAGAGGTCAAGCAAGTTGGCAGACAACTTCAGGTCAAGCTCCGAGTAGTAGGAAGTTGAGAGTCAACTTCAGACCCTAGAAAACTTTTTCCTAAGCTGGTCGCAGAGCATCAGTGGTAGACCCTGCCCCTTTTATACTTCCTTGTAGCCCTCTCAACTCTCTCCTATACACTCCTTTTATTTGTTCAACTATACCACGGTAGCACTTTTGTCGCTCGCAACACCTCCGTCTTGGGGTAGTTGGTTCTAAGTATCTCTTCTCCCGACGATTTACCCTCTCATTTGGTACTCTTTGGAGGGGGTTGCACCCGAGGTATTCGAGTTGAGCAGTCTTAGGGAACCATTCGAGGGGATCTCTTTTCTGTAATCATGGATCTCAAACGCTGCTCGTATAACGTTCACAGGGGGCAAGAATGAAGACGTTGAGGAGTTTCTCTATACATATGTCAACGTTGTGATGCGTGAGAAGAGCGATGAAGAGAAGGCCGAAAGTATCTTCGCCTATCTTCATGGTGACGCAAAGCACAAATATAAGGCCAAGTTTATCAACGGGTGGTCTCTTAACGGGAATGGGCGTAACTTCGATGAGGTATGTGAGTGGCTTGTGAAAGAATATGCTAAGCAGGTAGAACCAGATGAGATGATTCGTACCGCCATAGAGGCCCGGCTCAACTTCGACGATTTGTTAAGCTCATTGGTATACTTGTGTGATCTCTATGAAAAGGCTGGGTTCAACGCCCAAGCCAAGTACGGAATGCTGCGTAAGGCGGCGATGGGGGATAAGCGGCTCTCCGATTTCCTCCTCATCAAGGGCCCTCACACTTTTAATGAACTGAAGGGTACCATAGTAGAATTTGTCAAAAATTCGGAGACGTTTCAGTCACTGAGTGAGGTACCGAGGGAAACCCGCACATCGGTGTCTATCGTACATCCTGAAAAGATTATCAAAGGCCAGCGACTAGCGCAGCAGCATTGGAATCAGTCAGGAGCGATGTCAAAAACTTGGAAGAAAGGGTTGGAAACCCGATTCGATAATCGACTTGACATGATAACCTCGCAGTTGGAAAGCCTTACTCTTACCATTAAGAAGAACCAGTCTGGGGCCCCAAGGCCGCAGAAGTCTGTTCCTACTGTCACAAGCCTGGACACTTTGCAAATAGGTGTCCTGATAATCCACATAGAAACACTCGTTGTGGAAAGTGCGGTCGTTACGGGCATCATGAAAGTAACTGCTGGTCTAAAGACAACAGAAGAGCAAATTTATCGGACGCGAGGAGTGAGTCAGGACCAGAGATGAAAATCTTACAAAACAGAAGGATCAAAGGTTGGCGGATGCCGGTAATGTATCCATCGCTGAAGAAATCAGTCAAGTTAATGTGACAAAAAGGGATGGGGAAGGGAACGTTTTGTCGAAAAAACCTAGGCTAGATTATGGAATGCTGGAGCATATCCCAGCACCTGTACCTCCTCGAACCAAGAGGCTTGATCAAGTTGTTCCAGGGTGGGAAACACTTCGGCCAAGAAGACGAGAAAGAGTAAGAAATTTAAGAGTATCCCGAAGGACGTACTAGAATATGTGAAGAAGTACAATTTGGTGGCTGAGCTTGCATCGGCCCCAACTGGGATAACGTTTGGTCAACTTTTGAGGGGCGACGCAGAGGATGCGAGAAAGAACTCAAAAAAATTATCAGGTCTAATAAGTCCGCTAAGGGTAAGAAACTGTTTCTTCAATCGGCCTCGACAGCACCAAGACGTCTTAAACTAGTACCAGTCAAAGTATTGGGAATGCAAACCCAAGCTCTTTTCGATTCGGGCGCTGTTCCAAACCTTATCTCAGAAACTTTGGTGACAGATTTAGGTCTCGAAATTATTCCAACTACTCGAAGAATAACTGTGGCGGATGGAACCGTCTCAAAATGCATGGGCACTGTTAACAAGGTTTCCGTGTTCTTTGGGGACTCTAAAGTTGATGTAGACTTTCTCGTCATGCCGGAGCTCCCTTTCGATGCAATCATTGGCTGTCCTACCATGGAAAGACTAGGGACCTGCATTGACTTGGGCAACCAAATCGTTTCAGTTAATGTTGACGGCAGAAACGTGAAGATGCCCCTGGATTTCGACAAAAGCACACATCCGGAAGATCTAAGAGAGACGGACAGTGAAGATTTCACTTCTAGCTATGACAGCGAAGATTCCGAACCAACTAACACTTTCGGAAGTGAGAAAGGGTACGCTCGGGGGACAATGAACATGACATGGGACGATTATGATTCTGGGTTTGAAACAGATGAAGAATGGAATTCTAGGGTAGGTTTGACACCTGAATGTGTTTCTTTTTGCGATAATATCGAATCAAAGGACGGAATTCGGGCATGAAAGAAGATTACAATTGCACGGAAAACAAGGAATATATCGAATTCCATATCTGAAGATGTGAGCACGCCGGAAGAGGTCCTTCAAAATTTGGGTGAGGATCAAGAAAAGGACCAGCGCCAAATTGGAGAAATTCAAAAAAGTACAGCACCTTCCAGCCCCCGCCTCAATGATAATATCCGACATGTTAACATCTTCCGAAGTAATTGCATGGAGTGTATCAGATTTAAGACAAGCAAGTGTACCGGTCACTCACTCATTTGAACTTACCGATACTCAACCAATTTACCACAGGCCTAGACGTCAACCGCCAAAATATGACCAATTTATCTCAGAGAATGTTACAAGTATGCTGGAAAATGATATCATTCGGCCAGTTTCATCCCCATGGTCATTTCCAGTTGTGGTCGCACCAAAGAAGGATGGAAAGCTGCGTTTTTGCGTCGATTACCGACAACTGAACCAGAGAATGATACCCGATCGATTTCCGATTCCGAATATGGAGGAAATCCTCGAGGACTTGAAGGACGGGAGATACTTCACCTCAATTGATCTTTACACTGGTTATTGGCAGATTCCATTGGATGAAAAATGCAAGGAAAAAACAACTTTTACCAGCAAAGCCGGTACATTCAGGTTCGAAGTGATGCCTTTTGGTCTCATGAATGCCCCAGCTACATTCCAAAGAATGATGAACGAGGTTTTGAAAGGACTTCCATTTGCAAGAGTTTATATCGATGATGTAGTGATATTCTCAAAAACCTTGGATCAGCACATATCGCATGTCAAGACTGTGGTGGAGAAAATAGCTGCGTACAGCCTGAAAATTAAGTTAAGCAAATGCTTCTTTGCGAAAACGTCTATCCAATTACTCGGTCATATCGTCGATCAAGAGGGAATTAAAGTGGATCCAGAGAAAACGAAAAAAATCAAGTTGGCACCAAGGCCCGCTTCAAAGACGGAGGTTCGAAGCTTCTTAGGACTGGCCTCATATTACAGGAGATTTATCAAAGATTTCGCCAAGACTGCAGCACCGTTACATGCCAGCACACAACAAAGAACGGAAAATTTTTATGGAACAAGGAAATGCAAACCGCATTTGAAGAGCTTAAAGATAAGCTATGTGTCCCCCAGTGCTCATGTATCCAGATTTCAAGAGACCATTTGTTGTGGAGACAGATGCCTCAGAACGGTCTTTGGGTGCCGTTTTGTCCCAAAAAGATGAAAACGGAAGACTACACCCGGTTCAATTCGCAAGTCGCACTCTGAATGATGCGGAAAGGAGATACTCAGTCTGCGAAAAAGAAGCGCTCGCTGTTGTCTTCGCACTGAAAAAGTTTCGCGTATACCTTTTATCACTCGAGAAATTTGTCTTGATAACTGATCACCAGGCACTTAAGACAGCATTCCAAAAGAAAGATGTACATCACCGCTTGGCCCGATGGCTCGACATTTTCGCAGAATATCGGTTTGAAATTGTGTATAGGCCCGGACGCAATAATCAGCCTGCCGACTACCTATCCCGCTTGAGGGATCCACTGATTCCAAATGAAAAAGCTTCCGAGAACATCGTCGGAGTTGCCGAGGTGCAAGTGCCGAACAATAACGAGTACGAAGCTAATATTGACGGACTAATTAAATTCCTGGATGGACTAGAAATGAGAAAGGTTGATATTGAACACAGAAATTGGGTACGAGGAATCAAAAGGCTTTTACACTATGGAATGGGAAACTCTTCCGACACACGAAAGCCGGTCCTCGACTAGTGGCCCCTTTGAAAGAAAGAATGAAGATCTTGAGGACTTTTCATGATGAGTTAGGGCATTGGGATCTCGAAACAACCAAGAAATTCGTTACTGAGAGATTCTGGTGGCCCAGTATCCATAAGGACGTCTATAACTTCGTGAAAAGCTGCGACAACTGTCAAAAATTCACGCCAATACGAAAGTATAAGACAACTCTAGGCTTTCCAGTTTCCGGTCTCTTTGAAACCTTTTCAATTGACTTTGCCGGCCCATTCAAGGAAACCTCTTCCGGAAACAAATATCTCCTTATAGGGGTGGAACATCTTACTGGATGGCCAATAGCAGTTGCAGTTGAGGAGGCCAATGCTGAAGTGGTCCTGAGATTCATCGAAAAAGAAATAATTGAACCGTTTGGTCTTCCAAAAAGGATCATCTCGGATAACGCACTTTGTTTTACTGCAACTTCACTGCTTCGTTTCTTGGAAGAAAAAGGTATTCAGCTAAAGACAGTTCTCGCATATGCTCCTATGTCAAACGGGAAAGCGGAGAGGATGGTTGGAACCATCAAACGATCAATATCGAAAACTATGTCGAGAATGAAATCCAGTGGGAAGATGCCTTACCAAAAGTGTTATACGGCTATCGGCGAAGAAGAGGAAGAAGTGGACGGTCACCGTTTGAGCTAATGTACGGAAGAGCTCCTAGAATGTTACAGAGAGATATGGAAACAAATGTTATCGATGAAGAGAGTAGAGAGTCGAACTACTGGCCACCGAAAGCTGGAGATCACACCGCGCGCTAACACAGACAAGAAATAAGATGAAGAGCCTCCAGTCCAAACTTTCTCAGTCGGCTCTAAAGTACTTGTAGCACACGGAAAAGCAATGCAACAGGCTGTGAAGTGGCCGGCTTCCAAACAAAGTACTCGAACCCTTGCATCGTCACGGAGGAAAGACACCCGCATTATAAGCTCTGTTCAAGCTCAGGGAAGAGATCAAGGAGGGCAATCCATGCACGTCGTCTGGTCCCTTACCATCAGAGGCCTGAAGAATTCCTTCTCACACAGGACTATGCGCAACCACGGGCATACTCATCTTTAACTATAGAATGATTCCTATGGGAGGAAAAAGGGCCTGGGAATGGATCATCTCGATTACGCGTGACTACTACGAACTCCACGTAATCATCCATTTCTACATTAATATATGCCTATGTTTTCGTACGTTGAACGGACCATTGCTACCTCAAGAAGATTTCCGACTATTGATCAGAGTTCTATTCTCATTCCAAAACGGAAGGTTCACGGAAGCAGGTCCAGAGTTTGTGGAAGTCATATATCATTACTCTATAGGAAGGTATGGAATGGTAGCTATCGGAGACTTGTCGCAAACATATCTGAACATTATCCGTCCAGTTTACGTATTTCTCAAGAACAACCAAGATGTGCGACTGAGAGGTTACAGCTTGCCCCCTGATATGGAATATCGACTGGTCCCATATCCTCTATGGGAACCTTACGTTGCTCCGCTCAGAAATACAACCTCAGCCGAAGACCAGGATCCTCCCGAGGCCGTGATGATGATACGAGCTGGACCATCAAGTGATCGGGGCGGATCATCGAAGAGGGCAAGGCGTCGGGAGCAGCGAGGAAGATCGCCAAGAAGATCGCCTCAAACACCGCCTAGTCTCCCAGGGGGAAACTATGCATCCTTAATTATTGGACGGCTACCAATTAGACGTTGGCTTCGCGAAATGACAGAGGACCCACGAGAAGCAGAAGTAATTTCCTTTTTTGCAATTAGTATTTGCATGTGCTTCCAGACCATTCACGGGGCGCACCTTACTCGTGAGGACTCAGTCCTTATGTTGCGAGTTTTTTTCTCCTTCAGATACCCGTTTCTGGACCCGTTGCCAGAAAAGTTTGCATACTACGTTTATTACCTCACATTTGGAAGGTTTGGAGAAGTGAAACGGGAGGAGCTCATTAGAGAACACTATGAAACCATACGCCGAATCTACGAAACTCTTGACCAAGGAGATGAGCCGGTCATCGCACGGTACACACTCTCTCATCATATTGGAAATGAGCTACTACCATATCCTTATAGTGAACCCTATACTCTCCCTGATGAATGGATAGAACTCCCACAAGAACAACAAGAGCAGTGACGAGCCGGGACGTTCGTCTTGAGCGGGAGGGCGTGATGTGCGCAAATTCGCACACGAAAAAATTTAGATGAGGACCATAATTGTATACAGTATTGGAACTGGGAAGATATTTTTACAGTTTTTGAATTTGCAAGATATTTTTAATTTGGGTGAGTGTGGCAAATTCATCGGTTGATTTTTTATTTTAGGACACGCTGTCATAGTGGATGTCAGTACAGTTCTAGGTTGTGGGTGATACTACGAGTGACTCTGAAAGGTCTATATAATGGCCACATCAATTCCCACCCCTGGCCGATGGGTGGCTGGCATGGGTATGGCACCTAGATATTTACCTTGAGGAAATATCTTCTAATGGTCTCTCTGGTTCACACGATTCCCGTGAATGCGTTTTATGGTATTTAGTATGTTTGATTGAGACTTTAGGATTAGCCGAAAGTCTATATAAGCTGAGTAAAGTGCTTCCTCCTTGAGAGGTCAAGCAAGTTGGCAGACAACTTCAGGTCAAGCTCCGAGTAGTAGGAAGTTGAGAGTCAACTTCAGACCCTAGAAAACTTTTTCCTAAGCTGGTCGCAGAGCATCAGTGGTAGACCCTGCCCCTTTTATACTTGCTTGTAGCCCTCTCAACTCTCTCCCATATACACTCCTTTTTATTTGTTCAACTATACCACGGTAGCACTTTTGTCGCTCGCAACACCTCCGTCTTGGGGTAGTTGGTTCTAAGTATCTCTTCTCCCGACGATTTACCCCTATCAGAAGCCAAATTGCATTAGGTGGAGGTCTGTGAGGTCGGCTAGGAAAGAGGCGAGACCTTCGATGGCTTTCCGGCAGTGCGATAAGAGGCAAAGTGGGCGGTAATTCG
The DNA here is from genome assembly GCA_002205965.3 of Kappaphycus alvarezii. Lineage (NCBI taxonomy): Eukaryota > Rhodophyta > Florideophyceae > Gigartinales > Solieriaceae > Kappaphycus > Kappaphycus alvarezii. The sequence continues at coordinate 454,469 of NADL03000496.1, read as the reverse complement.
CTGGTTGTTGGTCCCCGCGTATGTGGACCGGGATCAGGGTGCCCGTGGGCCAGTTCTGGGGGTAGTGGAGTGTTCGGCCTATTGTCGTCCACCATGTGTACAGCAGAGTGGCGAAGAGAACGGCCTCTGTCTTCATCATCTCAATGTGTATCCCATCATTGCCTACTACTTTACCCCGTGGCGCGGTGCAAATGTAGTTGAGGATATGTTGGTCAAGCGCCGGTGGGGGAGTGAAGCTCTGTATTTGTATCGGGGTTGTTCCTGGTTATGGGCCGTGCCCATGTAGACAGTGAAGTCCCGTGGGAGAGCTGGCGTCCGTTGAGTAGCTGGTCCGCTTTCCTCCTGGCGGTCTGCCGTCGATCAGGTGCTACCGCCTTGGTAAATTGTTCGTTGGGCAGGTCTATGAGGCGGAGCAAAATTCGCTTTTGGAACCATCATTTCTCTCTTCGGACTTCTTGTCGGACGGGGGCCTGGAGTCGTTTGAACTCGAGTAATCCGCAAATAATCCAGTACGTTTTGCTTTCTTATATGCCTTGTTGCGTTTGGTTGCTACCGCACCCAATGAGTGGGACCAGAACGGTTTGAATCGGCGCGGTCGGCGGTTTGCGATCTCTTGCCATGGTTCAGTGATGGCTCGTGTGACACGATCGTACATGGCAGGGCGGTTATCGCAGTGCAGTTGGAGAGCGCGTCTGTAAGTGGTGGCAGGGAGCGTTTGTAGGTTTCCGCTGCTTCCTGCTGGATCGTAGGGGTGGTGAGCATTGATTCCGTTATCCTCCTGGGGGTCGTCCTAGTGTTGGTCAGGAAGGTGCGGGTGGACGGCGCTATTACAGGTTGGTGATCTGAGCAGCTGGTCCAGCTGTCTGTGTGGGTGGCGCAGTGTAGGTGGTCAAAGGAAACGAAGATATCTGGGTTGCTTGAGCCTATTGCCCCTCGTGAGTGGAATGAGGGTTGGGTAGACGCGAATATCTTAAATCGTGTGTCCTGGACTGCTCTAACAAGTGAGCGTCCCCTTGGGTTGGCTATTGTGTCCCAGAGGGGAGATCGTGCGTTCAGGTCTCGTGCTAGGATTGCGTGCGGTGGGGAATGGCGGAGGAAGTCGTTGAGTAATGCCCCAAACGATTGTGCTGGGAATTTCGGGCTGACGTAGGCTCCAGAGACATGGGTGGATGGGTTCAGTTTGAGTGCGAGGATTTGTGGGATTGAATTGGTAGGTGGATGATAGGTGTTGCAGACATGGTGGGTGATAGCACGGAGCCCAGGCCTTACGGCGATTGCAACGCCGCCGCGGAGGGGGTGCGTTTATGGTGGTGCGGCGTGGGGGGATCTGTGAGACGGTTGCCTGAGGCCAGACTCGGCACAGTAGAGGCGCTGCGTCGGTACGGGTCTCCGTGACGAGTAGAATATCTGGGTTGGTGGTGACGAGGAGAGTGAATGGATTGTGGGGAGGTTGCGAAGCTGTAGGCATTCCATTGGGCTACCCTATTTTGTCATTTCGGGTGCCAACGAGTCTATTGGGGGGGGCGTCAGTGGCGCTATGGCGCTGCATTCAGAAATTAGGTACTGTAGCCTACTGCACTGAACAGTAAAGTTAGATATACCTTAGGATCGCGGCCAATGGGCGCAGTGTTATTCCAGTTTGGCACCAGGCCATTGGCCCAAATCCGTAGCCTTACAGCCAACGAGAGTAAAGTATAAAAAATGGTTTAAGAGCCAATTGCAGCACAGTGCACGCGTGCACTTGGTGCGCATTGGTCGAATAAAAATTAAAATTCGCTAATTTTGAAAATACAGCAGCCAATGAGAACTAAGATTTGCTGCTGCTGCTGATGATGATGATGATGATGATGCTGAATTTTTTCATTGGCTCTCATTTTGTGGATTTTTTACAGTTTTTTCGCAGGTCGTACTAAATAGGGCTCAAAGTTGGCGGGAGTTGCGTGGCATAATACAGAATGGGCGATTTTGGGTATTTTTTTCCTACATTTACTGTACACTGTAACCTGCCTCATTTGGCGCGCTACCTGCGATTTTGCCTACTTTTTCAACATTTCCGCTAATACAGCAATCCTACTCCCCCTCTAAAACTAATACCAGAACCAATCATTATTATAAAAAGAAACGAGAGGACAAATCATGTCCTGGGTCACATCACCATCCTGGGATACTCTTAATCAACATGTTAATATATTGGGCCTACGAGCAAGCATCAAGAGTCAGCATGCATTTCTCTCTTGTAGACTAGACTACAGTATCCTACAATTCCCTGGGATTGCTACAGTATAAAGGACACTCGGGTCCCCATCTGCGGGGCTCGAGATAACAAAACTTTTCATCTTCTCAAATTCCTTCATGGGAGCATCGCACTGAGTCAGCCCTTCCCTTCCGACCTCCATCCCTCAGCAACCACCACCTTCCTCTACCTTCCCCCACCTCTCACTACCCTCACCACACAAGTCTACCGCATTTTCTTTTGCGGTCGACAGACTTTAAACAAAAGTCCTCGGACTATAAACTTCAGTCGACAGACTCTAAATAAGAGTCTTCTGGAATTTAAACTTCCCTGTTCGGAACGACTATAAAAACTAGTGCCAAAGCGGTCACGTGAAATATACGTCGGTTCTGCTCGAGGGCTGGAGTGCTGAGCAAAGGGAACAAAGTCGACAGACTAAAAACAGCCCTAAGCAAACGGAGGCAAGTTGATGTAATTGGACCTCGTTGATGTGCTGCCCCCACCAGTCGAGCTTGCTTTGCGGATAACGGTGTTGCTCGAAAGATCTGGTGGAAAGCGAACGGTGATCTGACATGGTGCTGTACAGAATACAAGTTTGGAAGCACTGAGCAACTTATCGTAAGAGGTCAGACCGACATCAAAAGACGAAAAGTCTCGGACTTAGTAATCTTTCGGGGGACGCTCTCGTAGAGATCAATTGTGCCTGTCTCTCCATTGCGTGGAGGTGGGTAGTGATGGCTGAAATTCGCATCACACTTGGAGTGTCTAATCAGGGGCCGAAAGTCCGTACTCTAAATGATCTCTCACGTTATTGTTGATGAGCTGCGCTCCACCTGAGTTCGTGCAGGGAGGAGTTATTCAACTCAAGAAAATGCGACTCACCCGTAGAGTCCAACCGGGGGCCAGGGTTCCGATACCCCTACACAGGAAAGAAATAAAACAAACAAACAAACAAACAAAAACGAACAAACAGCATCAGAATGGATCCTTCCAGAGACTCCCGAAGCCTCTTTCGTATTGAACTTTTCGAGAAATCTTCTGATTACACCATGTGGACGAGACGGATCAGGGGCATCCTGAGAGCAGATGAAAACTCTATGATCGAAATGCTCGGGGAACCAGCGAAGAACTCCGCAGTGGCGAGGAACGAATGGTTAAAATGCTCCGCCAAAGCAAAAAGTGTCATCACCCGAGGCCTTGGTGCATCTCCATGGCCCAGGTAAGAATCATCACCGATGATAACACAAAACCGCCTTGGATCTCTGTAATTAGCTGAAGCGTATCTGTACAGCCTCTAACGAACAAGCCATCCAAAACATCCGGAACAGATTAGACACGCTGATATTCGACGAGATTAGAGACTGATAGAGGAAAGGAGGAGAAGCATTGCATAGGTAAATATACTCTGTTTCACAGGAACACAGAGCTACAAATCCTTGATTCTTAAAACACACGAAATGGGCCTTCCAGACATCATAAAAAAAATTTTCCCTGGATTTGCGATAAGATCGACAGCCAGCTCAGTCACAGTCGCTGAATCCGACGATTGCTGGAGCGGATGAGGTGTGTAGCTAATTAAAAGGTCAATGGTTCCTTTAAGGTAGCGGTACACTCTCTTCACTGCTTTCCAGTGGCTTAAGAGAGGCTTTTACAGTGCTGTGAAAGCTTTTCAACTGAAAAACCAATATCAGAGCGAGTACATATTATAAGATACATGAAAATTCCAATTGGTGAATGATACGGTGTCGATAATGGAAGTTCTCTGTCTTCTGCGTCTTTATTGTCCTTATCTGTGAGAACTATAGGAGTATCAACAGGCTTTGAGTCCTACATGTTGAATATCTCAAATATCTTCTCGGTGTATGATGATTTGGAGAGGTGCAATTCTCTTTCTTGACGGTGACGGACAACTTGGATCTCCTGGAATTTTTTGACTGGGCCGCGATGTTTCATCTTGAACCTTGTTTTTTTATACTCGGTTTGACGCTTTCCAGATCGCCTCGATCGTTTCCTGCAATCAAGAGGTCGTCCACGTACAAAATAATAATGGAGACCGAAGAGCCATTCCTAGAGACGTAAAGACAAGGTTCATGTGGGTTGCTAAGTAATTGAAGCTCCTTTGTTAGCAACTCATGAATTTTGGCATACAATTAGCGCGGAGCCTGTTTGAGGTGTTTGGAGAGATTCCATTCCATAGATGATGAGGCGTAGTTTTTTAGGTAAGGAACTGGAAGTAACTCGATTAAGTACATATACGGCCTTAGAAAGTGCTTCAGCCCAACAGTGCTTCTGAAGTGACTTTTAATGCAGCATAGATCGGACGAGATTGAACAGAGTACGGTTCATTCGCCCCGCTGTTCCATTTTGCTGTGGAGTTCTTGCAACAGTGAGCTGATTTTGAATGCCTTGTTCCTCCATAAAATTCTTGAGTGCTGCAGAAAGGTATTCTTCACCATTGTCTGACTGCAAAGCCTTTAGTAGAATCTCATCGTTCTCGGCAGTAACTTCAGTATCGAGAAACTCGTGGACTTGAAGGGCTTCAAGAGGCTCGCTAGTGTGTTTTTCCGCAAAAGCATTGTATTTCTTAAAACACTCAAGAACTTTTGACTTCTCAGTAATAGGATAAACTACTGTCCATTCGGAGTAGTCGTCGATAAAAGACACGAAATACCGCGCCCCACCGAGTGACGGACTTTCAAAAGGCCCCAGAACGTCTGAGTGAACCAGCTTCAGGAGATTTGTAGAGCGTCCTTCCCTCAACTTCGGGACTGGTGCACGATGAGATTTGCCGAGGATGCATCCAACGCAAGCGTCTTGAGTCTCTGAATTGTAGAACTTGACACCTGTTACAGCTCCTAGATTAGCCACAGACTTGATCTCAGCGGTGTCGATGTTAGCCAGTCTCTCATGCCAAGTTTGAGGAGAAGTAAGTGAGGGAAATTCCCGGGCAACGAAGTTTTCTGATCTTGAACAGGTGTCTATTTTATATATAGACCTTTCTCAAGAGATCCAGTAGCAATTGTGGAGCTATTCTTATGCTTAGTGAGAACGACGCCGGCACAGTTAAATGAACAGTAGATGCCACGACTAGCCATAGCTGATACCGAAATCAGCTGATACCGAAATCAGCTGATATCGAAGGGTAGGAACGTGAAGAACCCCTTTTAGCAGGCATTGGACAGTATTTGTGTTACATCGGATAGTTATGATTGCATCACCTGAGACTTTTGATTGGCGTTGTAGAATCTGCTCCAAGGTCTAGGGTTGACCCGGATGATCAGGCATGATACGTGACGGAGGCGGTTCTATGATGAGTTACATGCGAAATACAACCCGAGTTGATTACCCAGTCATTGGCGAGGTATATGGGAGTCCAAGTTGTTTTTAACGCAATACTGTTCTTACTAGAGATTTTGAGATGCACTGGTTGGTTCTTTTCATCTTCGGCATGATCGGTGGTGAAATTACAGTTCATAAAATCCTTTTCGGTGTTCTGAGTCTTGTCTTCGCATCGATGATACTTGTCTGCTTACTAAGCAGACAAGGTCTCTATCTTCTTCTTTTTCAAGGAGAGCTTCTGACGCCAATAGACCTTTCCCATCATTACGCCCCTTGTCCAAGTGAGCCCGCGCTGTGTGTCCAACTGGAGCGAGGTGTGCGTACTTTTTGAACCATCGACTACTATCGCGGTGCTTTCCACAGTGAATACATATATCAGAGGAAGAGTCTCTCTTGAATTTCGGACGCTTTTTTCCAAGGAGAGCTGCGGACTCTGAAGCCCTCAGGGTGTCCTGGTCTCGCTGGGCATGGGGCTGTTCTTCCCGAAGGCATCTGCTTTGAACAAATTAGAAGGAGAATTTTTCATCAACGTGAGCAGCGTCGATTTCCGAGATTAGACTATCGAAGCGATCGGGTAGACCGTTTAGTAGGGCCATGGCCATTTCGCTTTCCTCGATGTGTACTGAAGTCGACTTGAGAGTGGCGGCAAGCTGGCGGATTCGGGCAGCCAACGAAAGTATTTTCTCATTGGAGTTCATCTTGGCGGTATAGAATCGACGCCTTGCAGCGAGTTTGTTGAGAAGGGTATGTTTCTCAAAGATACCATAGATGAGCGACCACATGACCTTGGCGGTAGTGGCATTTTGGACTTGTTCGAGATGATTATCTGAGAGAGTCATCGCGATTGTAGCTCTAGCCTTGCAATCTGCCCTCTCCCAGGAAGCGTACTTTGGTGAGGAAGGTTCTGGAGGTTCTTCAGTGAGATGGTCCTCAATGTAGTAGAATGGACCCTCCAGTCCACTCACCAGGTGGGGGTTTTAGAAGCAAAGCTTCTTCGGGATACCAGTCTGGAAGATGCTAGACAGCTACTTGTAGCTAGCGGGGTAGCGCAGACCGTAGGTCGCGTTCGTAAAGGATAGCCAACGCCCTAGGGTTGCCCGGAAGTAGTTCACGGTGGTTAGGTCGCACGGGAGCAGGAATCGGGTGGAAGGAAGGTGTTTCGCGAGCGTAAAAGGGTAGGCAATCCTTCTCCGAGACTGCCCAAGAAAATGGGTAGCAATGTATACTACGGACACGCCAGTAGGAACTGGCTAAGGGGCAAAGTGCTACGCTCGGCTTGCCGTGCGCTCTTAACTAGGAATACTAGTTCGGTTATCGACTCGAGATACCTAGCTATCGAGCGAGTTGGAAGGTCAGGTTCGAGGGGATTGTTCTTGTGTTTACTGTTGGACGACCCGAAGGCCGGCGAGCCTAAGTAGTGGAATAGCCACCTACTGTGGCACTGCTAGCTAATTAGTCCTACAGTAATTACTAAAATAAAGGGATACTTAAGGGAGTAGAGTAATTGCCAGTGGCCTTACATGTGGGCCTTAAACGTGGCAACTACACGCGGCACTGGAAAGGACAGCCTGTCCCTACTGTAGCAAGTACAGTATTCTCGCGCGAAAAGGAGACCAGTTTCCCACACTGAACTTCTCTCAGAGAGAGTAGGAGCTGAATTCGCGACTTCCAAATGTGGAAGTTATCATCGTTGAGTTTCTCGAAGCTATCAATACAAAGTCCAGAGGAATCCATGAATCAATATAGCAGAGTGGAAGAGAACTGTGGCTCGCGAAAGAAGATTCACAGCGATTAGAGATCAGGTTTACTTATTTCTTTGACTGACGTGCTTGTCGCAATCGTGCGTCTGGTATAGTCGATTACAGCAAGGGCGAGGAGTAATGTCTGCTCTTCTTCCCACACGGTTTCGGCACTTCTTTCCACGTCTGTGTTGCTTGAGTTGCTTTGGGCCAGATAATTTGAGCTGACAGAGATCGCAATTAAGGAAGGAAGGCTCTGGCTTGGAGATAGGTACAGGGACAGAAACTGGAGGCTGAGAGACAGAGATAGGGGGCAGAGGAGCCAGAGAGAGTGGTTCAACAGAGAGAAAAGTTCTAACCCTTAGAGATATAGGAACAGATGCAGGAGAAGGAGCAACGGGGGATAAAGGGGAATGAGTAGAGGCAACCGGAACTGGACTCTGTTAGATCAAGGAAACAACTTGAACGGTGTTGTCGGTTCGGTGATCTGCTGCTTTTGTCCCTTCGGCTTCGTGATGCGGCTGCGAGACACAGGAAGGGGCTTCGAGCGAAGTTCGGTAGGCTTCTCGACGGCTTTCTAGGTACAAATTTCTTCTTTCCAATAGCAAGAATACGCTAGAGAGAGTTCTTCGGAGGAGGATGAGGAGGTATAAAGCTACGTCCGGAGTGCTAGCTGTAGAAGGGACTTCATCACCCTCGCCGTCCGACTCGACGGCTGAGTCGTCAATTAAGCGACGCTTGGGGCAAGGGTATTCCTGCGAGTCGAAGCAGAGCTTGCGGACGACGGGATCGTCTAGGGCGATGTCAATGTCGCGACGAAAGACGGAACTACAGATGACCAATGAAGAAAGTAAGCGCGAGGCTAGGCCAGGTTTGAGTAAATAGAGTTGGTAAATACAGGAAGTAGAAGTGCGAGATGTTTTGGACTTACTGTTGAAACAATTCGCGGGCTGTGAAAAAAACCTTGGTATGTAGCACAGAGACGGGACAGGTAGCAACGAGAAGGAGTCGGGCCGCAAGATAAACTGTGGCTCTGTGGTGCAGGATGTAGAACGAATGCGGGCGCGAAACCAACCGAGGTAGGTAGTGCGGAGACGACAAGCCTTAGATAGGCCAAAAGACAGAAGTTAGTGTATAATGCAGAGACGACATAGCGGTCACGCCCGAAACAATAGCCGCTTTTTAAAAGTTGCCTTACCTGCTCGATGTGTTCTCATTTCTCCCTACACGGAGTGTAGGGTAGCCCCCGGGTGGTCGCCAACGAAGAGAGTGAAGTGGAGGAGTTAAGTCGTTGAGCAACGTTAGCGGCCTGGTCCCATGCCTTGATAGAGGAAAGAAGGAGAGGGAGCGACGGAGAGAGAGGGAACAAGGGATATCGAGAGCAAGAGGGAGAGAGAAGGAGTGGGCGACCAAAGACGAGAGTTGAGATGAGAGAAGGTGGTGGAAGGCTGTACGCAGACAGACCATGGAGGAAGACCGGGGCTTATATAGACCTCGTGGCGAGCCGAATGGTGCTTCTGGACGATCGAAGGAAGTTTCCAGAAGCCATGTAGACGACGGTGGAAGGTTAACCGTAAACCTGCCTGAGCTGATCTAAAGAAGATCAGCTCAAGCTTAAAGCACTTTACAGTACATAAACGTAACGGTCGATTTCTAGGTTGTACAGTAAACTACAGTAGTGTCTGTAAGCCGCTATTCTAGCTGTAAGCTGTCAGCAGAGGCAACAGAAGGTATTTAAACTAGCAGAGACTGGCACGAACACTTCTCTCAGTTCAACAGCATCTGCGGAGATCTCGCAACATATGACGAGGAGCTGCCGAATCGAGGGAAGACTTCATAACTCATTAGTTCTCTCCTTCCTTCATTTGCTGCTCTCTCTATAGTCTCCATGATCACTAACACTCCTTCCAGGACGTCTGGAATGCTGTTCAAGCGGAACTTGCTCGAAGGGTGAACCCAAACAACCCTCAAAATGTTCCTCGCAGGCAAGAGTTCATCCAAGCCAACGTGTTCTGCGGCCCACGTATATACGTTAGAGGACGTGGGAGGAGTTCCTCATACGCCAGAGGCGGACAATTTCGTGGAACAGGTCGCGGCGGACGCCGCACTGGGCAAATCAGACCACCAGGGAACTGCCATTACTGTGGCAAACCAGGCCATTTCATTAACATCTGTTGGAAAAGCCTCGAGGATGAGCAAAATGGCCGCATTCAGAAGCCCCGCCGGGACAAGGAGGACAGCGCCACTATTCAAAAGCTGACCGGGTATGTAACCCACAAAGTAACCAACAACACTGGGGATCCCTTAATCCTCCGAATCGCCCTCCTATGCCTTCAGAAAACACCGCTGTGGCCCTCACTAGTACAGATAACTTTGCTTATCCACAGAATCTGGCCGAGTTCCAACAACGGTCAAGCTTTGATGGGTAGCCTCTCTACCGCGCAAACATAGCAAAAGTGCAAGTTTCGAAGTCAGGTGGCAAAAATGGGAGGACGAAAAGACGAAAGCGCGCTCATGGACTCCGGTGCAACACAAAATTTCTTCCATAGTCGTTCCTCATTTAAATACTATTGGCCATTTGCCAAACAAACTGTGCAAGCAGCAGATGGAACTTTAGACCTTCTCGGTAAGGGCCTATTGCGGCTACCATTGAACGGGGGGACATACATCAAAGCCTACCATGCACCTAATTTTGAAACAAACATCCTGGATGTTAACTTGCTTACGAAAAACTTTAACGTGATATTCTCAGAGTCTCTGTTCCAACTAAGTGGATGCTTTATCTTTAGATACGGCTCCTTGGACATCGAAGATATTGTCTGGGTTACCGAATTAGTTGACGGACTCTACCGTTAGGGTTAAGCAATTACCCGAAGCAAGCAAACAAAGCCACAAAAGGATTTCCGAAAGTGAGGTCATAAAATGGCACCGGAAAACCGGGCAAATCACGACAGACCGTTATATACAGCTATCTCGCCAGCAATCCGATGCATCGTCCTTCGATCGTTCACATCTCGACAACATCGAATGTGTTCCATTCTTACCGGAAAAGCCAGCAAAGCCCCTATCAAACCAGGGACGGGCAGGACACTGCAGCCACTCAGAGACATTAACATGGATGTGTATGGTCCGTTCACTAGCTCTATCGGAGGTAACAGTACGCCGTTCATTTCCTCAAACTGTACACTGCAAAATCCCACGTTTTGATGATCAATAGCAGAACTGAGCTCCCTGTAATAGTTCGTAATTACAAAAATATGGCCGCAACTCACTTTTAGACCTCGCGATATAAATTGCGTAGAATTGGATTTGATCGAGCGGGTGAATACATAAGCAAAGGGATGATGACTTTTCTCAATTCATCAGGAATTGAAGTAAGCCCTTCTCTTCCACGAAACCCTGAGAGCAATTGCACTGCTTAACATGACGTCCAAGAGCATTGGACAAGGGCTAACGTCCCACTATACGACAGTGATCTCCCACATAACCTATGGGGCGAGGCTTTAAATCATGCAAACTGGATGCATAATAGGCTTCCATCTTCTAGGGTCAATGGAAATATTCCTATCCAACTTTGGGATCCTATATACAGAGATAGATTTCCATCACTGTTGATTTTCGGTCAACCAGGGTACGCCTTCATTTATCTTCCTCACGCGGAGCAAGCCAAAAAGCTAGAACCTAGCTCAGAGCCCGGACACTTCGTCGGGATAGAATCTGACGCGAGGCTGATTAGGGTATGTATTCCACAATCCCAGTCTGTTAAAGTCATCAGGAGGGACGACTTCACCACAATTTCGAACAAACAGCTCCCAGGAATTTCTTCCTTGCTTGATGGTCTTGCACGGCAGCACGATGTTGAGGTAGCCAACGGAGACTATATGAGTTCACGACAAGAAAACCTAATCCAATGTATGACTTCCGCGCATCAATAGACTCCAGACATAGCTTACCCTGACGGAAAGGAACCCCTGAGGATGGCGTATAAATATTTGACATTTGACGAAGCGTGTAACATCCCTCAGTGGGCTGGGCTATAGACAGATAGCATAATGGACTCATAAAAGAAATAATTGGCCTTAAGTTCCCCAAAACCCTGGAATATTGCTTTTCCATCAAATAGACCTTCAGAGCTAAGCGTCTGGACTCCACAGGAAACATTACATCGCCAAAAGCACGATGTACTCTGAGATTGGATCGTCAACGAGCATACGTGGACTTCGATCTGGAAAGAATTTACGCTCCAGTCGCGTCTCATGAGACTGTACGTCTAATGTTCTCTATAGCTGCATCCAACAATCTTATCCTGGAAGGAGGCGATATTTCTAATGCATACCTCCACGGAACAATTGATGTAGCGATATACATGGAACAGCCGACATAATCTTCCCGTAAGCTAGCTAGTCCTGGTCACATATGCAAGCTGGAGAAGTACATCTATGGCGCAAAACAAGCAGGGCATATCTACGGTTCATTTCCACGAAAAGCTCGTCAATTGGGGAATGAAACTTTCCAACTTTGACAACCGAATGTATTTCCTCCGTACCAACTCAAAGTACATAATACTAGCAGTCGTGGTCGATGACATGGCATTTGCTTCGAACTCCCATGCCCTACTTCAGAACTTGAAAGATTTGTTGTCATCCACATTCAAAATCAAATTCTTGGTGAACTGAAATCCTTCAATCAGTCGTTCTCCACTGGGAAATCGGATCGACCAACCGCATTATGCAAAGACCCTTCTGTGGGCATATGTAATGGACCAATCAAATACTGTCTTGACTCTTCTCCCAATGGACGTTAAACTCCTTGTTCCAGCAGAATTTGGGGAGCCGACACTAAATGGGAGTGGCCATCACGCCTATCGAAGTATAATCGGCGAATTACTCTACTTAGCCATTTCTAATCGACCCGACTTGTAATTCTCCTTGTCTGCATTGGTCCGTCAAGTCCATGCCCCGACTGAGCGTCATATTAGGTTAGTTAAACGATTCCTTTACTATCTAAGCGGTGCTAGTCACTTAGGAATCCACGACAATAGCACATACGGTATCACAGCAGATTCTATCGGTGCTTCCGTTGATGCCGATTGGGGCGGATTTGTGAACACCAGGCTATCAACAACTGGGTTCATGTTCGACATCAACGGTTCACCAATCTACTGCAAATCGAGGCGGTAGACCATAACATCAAACTCTTCTGGAGAGTCCAAATATTTTGCGCTCGTAGCTTGTGTAAAAGAGGTATCCTAGATAAGGAGACTATTTTGGGAATTATGTCACCAAGCTTTTTGGAGTTAGGATCGCCACTTCTGTCCAACTGTTATCAACTCAGACAGTACAGTGGCTATTTAAATGGCTTCTACAGATTATGTGACGCCCAAGAACAAGCACATAAATCTCAGGGTACACAGGGTTAAGAAACTGGTCCTTTATGGCATCATCAAGCTGAGGCACATTCGTCCTAATCACAACAAGGCGGATTTATTAAGAAAGACAATTTTGAAAGACACATTGGGGCGGATGATTGGCTTGTAGTACGGGATAACTACGGACATTTTCATGGAAATTATTTCTTGGTCTAGTTTAATCCCTTTTTTTCTTATAAGCTGCAGTAGCTGAAACAATTCACGAAAAAATGAAATTGCAGTAGCAGATTGAAAATGGCAGCAGCAGGAAAGAAATGATGCAGCAGCAGAAAAAAATGAAGCAGCAGCAGATACAAAATTCAAATCCAAAAGAAAATCAAAGCAGTTGAACAAAAAAGGAGCAGAGGCAGCTGGAAGACCCAGTCGGAATGGGTGACTTGTCCTTCCGAGGAGCTGTGTCACATTGAAATCATTACTGTAATATACGAAAGAACAATCATGTCCTGGGTCACATCATCATCTTGGGCTACACTTAATAATCAGGATACTGTATTTGGGCCTACAAGCAATCATCAAGAGTCAGCAGCATCTCCTCTGGTGGACTTAAAGTATCCTAGTACAATTCTCTAGGATTGCTACGGTATATAAAGGACACTCGAGTCCCCATCTGGACTCTAGATAATAAAAACTTGCCATCTTCTCAAATTCCTTCAAGCTGTACGCAGTACAGTAAAATAATTCATGGTCCCTTGAGCCGGACCTTTTCCCCCTGAGTGGGCCACAACTGTACAGTCCCTTCACAACTGTACAGTCCCTAGCACAATGAAAGATTAGTCTTAAACAAAAATAACACGAAAATATGAATTTGGACCGAATTTATCCTCTACGTAAAGGCATTGTACCCTTGTATTGAACGCCCTAGTGGGATTTGTGGACTTTACTAGGGAATCCATCATAGCCTACTTCAAATCCTATCAGTCATTTCTGGGCTCAATGGCAGACTTGGAAAACAAACATTTAGCGTTCCAACGACTGCCATCATGCTTAGGAGTACCTTCCTCGACCGCTTAATTTGGTACACGGGGCAATTTTGGTACCTTTCGCGCCAAAAACAAATCATCGAAACTCTTCCGGTCCTACCTCTCACTTATCTACCGCCATCAACGGGAATATATAAGTCTATAGAAGGTTCCTAAATCATATACAATAGTCCATGGCACTTATTTCGTGTCAACATAGTTCAACATGCCCGTTTTTATGCGGTAACAAACCGCATTGCTCAAAAAAGGACAGAAAGAAAAGAAGCACAGGGTTTGTCACGTCATGATGATGATGAGTTTCTAGAACTCAGCTCCCACTCCATTTGACACATCACAGCAATCACAGGAGTTTCAGAATTCACTCTCCAGCGATTAAAGCATGCCTTAGAACGAGAAGACCGAGAGCAACTGTCAAAACTGACCATTGAGAACTGCCTGAGAGGTCGCAAGCCTGTCATCAGTTCAGAAAAAAGCAAGATAATAAACGAAAGGATAAAAGACGATGCATCTAAAGGGTTTGCAGTGGAAATTGACCAGTTTCGTTCTGTTTTATCAAAAATAGCATCGGATGGCAGAGCTGCGTATAAGTCTGGAATTTCAAGTGCGGGTGCTGTGCGTGGCTACTGTGCGAGGCACAGAGACATTACGTACAAAATAGACGATGTTGTATTTCACTTCACTGACCTTACAGCATTACACGAATTCACTGCATCTACTGTACTGTAGATTCAAACACTGGTAACCTTGCAACCAGGGCTACTAGGCACTTTGCTGTCATTACTCCTTCCCTGCAGTTCTGAAGACAGCGTTTGACCCCATTGGTACACTTGAATAGTTACTGGCGAGTTGCACACTGGGTATTTATCATTGCTTTACCAATCAAAAGTAGCCTTGCTATCCATGCCACCTGGACCAATGTACTTCTTACATATTGTCAGAGTATGTCACTCGTGCCGACTACAATTCTGAAAGCGCTACTTACGATGCAGTCAGGGCTGTTTTACGGAACACCTTTGAGTTCGCTAATGTTAGACTGCATTTTCCTTTAGTTTGTAGCTATCTTCAGTTCTATATAAACCCTGGTTTGGAGCGGCCGGCTTAACCCAGCCAGCCTCAACCAAAGTTTCAACCACAGTTCTACCTTGATCTGCTCGTGTGCGCTTAACACCCCACAGACATAACGAACACGCTTAACTAGCTACTCACACGTATGACCACGTCGAAACGCTGTTCAGAAACATGGAAAGAGTGAGTAATGCAAACAAAGGGATAATTCTCAGTCCCAAGCCATTGTGGAATATGGGTGAAACAGGAATTGACGTTACGGAGGGAAAATTTGAACGTGCTTTTGCCTGCGCATCCTCGAAAAAAGGGGGAAGAGAGGGGTTTAGTCCATATTTGGGGCTGGCAAGCACATCACGACAGTCGTTGGCCTGCTGTGGCGTTCTTGCCCCTCCTTTTTCGCCATTGCCGGAAAAGAATTAACTCCGACTGGTGGGCTCCTACAAGCGGAGTGTTTCATGAAAACTCATGAAATTATAGAGCTTTTTACACACTCAAACTGGTTTCTCTTAGAAGCTGTTATCAAAGAGTGACACAATGGTTCCATGGAGGACGCCATAATGCCTGCATTTATTCAGCATATTAACATGCCCATGATCAGAATCATGAGTCGTTCTGAATCCAAGCTTCCTGTTCTTGACGGCCGTTCCTCTCGAAAGTATATTGCGTGGGTAGAGAAGTGCATTGGAACAATATTGAGGTCATTGTGAATGCAACGAACACTCACATTTGTATAACCAAGCGACCAACATATCAACAAACAACTTTATAACCATATACGCCAATTGAGGGATTAGTTTTGCAGACAGGTAGAGTGGACAATACGCCAATTAACTTCAACCTTGCATGCGCAGTATACGCATGGTCTAACATTTGCACAATTGACGTCATCATTCGTTCTTTGAAGTGACTAGCTCATATACTTTCAACCTTGATATTACTGCCAGATTTCGGAACTCTAAAGACTAAATTTCACAATCCTTTCTATTGCTTAAGCAAAAGCTTTCAGATGCAGTTCTGGCATCTCTTGTTGCCCCTGTTCGAAAAAGACAGACAGCCCGGGAGACAATCAAGAAAATAATGTGAATTGTAAGCAGAAATGGTGGTCAGCCTGCAAAGGCCAAGGAGATATCATCGTTTCTGCATCAACTAGAGACGCTCACATCTATTCTAAATGAAAACATGCTCATAGAGCATTCACATTCTACTGCCACAGTGATTAGCAACAACCAAACGCATGCGCTCTATGAGCCTGGCGCGGCAGCTGATTGGGTCACTCATGGACAAAAGTTGGAGGCCCGGAAACGTAAGTTGGAGGAGGAAGCTCAAAAGCGGGCGGAACAGAAACAGCGGACCAAGGTTGCGAGGATAATTCAAGATCAAAGACGGCAGCAACAGCTTCAAGATACACGTAATACTCAAAGACATGAGAGGCGGCAAAGTCAGATCAGGGAGAAGCTCGCGTTGGATAAGAAGCATACGCACGAAAAAATGCTTTCGAACGGATGCGTCTAATATGGCAAGGATGCTTTTTAGGTTAGAGAAAGAAGAGCGTCAAGTTAGGGGAGGTAGAAGATCCGGAGGGGCAAGGAAGGGTCGCGGCGTTCGGTTTCTGCAGTTTTGCGCTTTCTTGGTGCTCCAAATGATCAGAGAGGCAACCGTATCGAGAGATAAACTGATAGAAAGGTAGAGAAAGAGTGTACTACAATAAACCATTTTTCTGAAAATGGGCCTGTTCGACACGCTCAGCTCATTATGGTCCCATTTGGGGGGTTTTGGTACTGGTTGGTAGAATGGGTATCAGAATACTCACAACGATTGGCTCTCTCTAACTACGGCGGTACAATGGAAAAAGGACTGGTCTAAGCATATTTGTTTTTATAAATGCATTATGTGTACCACCTTTAGCCGTTGAGGAAGGTATGCAATATGGAACACCTCCTGCGAGTCTTCCTCCAGTCTTGCACCATCTAAAGCGCAACATAGTTCGATCGTAGAATAGTAGTAAATTTATGGTATCAGTAAAACGGGTGTCCGCTGCAGGATCCGACCATATTGCTAGCTAAGAGCTAACCGGGTAGTCCCTCTGCCACATGCAGCGCTCTCTGCGGTCCATTGCAGGGGGTGCTCTTGACTCTGAAGTCTTCAGAGAGCTCCAGTTGCTGGTCAACTCTGAAAGTTCTGATTCGAAAGTTCTGATTCGTGTTCCCCCTTCTTCGACAGGCTCACAGTCTCTCATTTATTGACCCTGCACTGTCGGGCGGCTATACGCCCTTTGTTCCCTCAAGGACAAGTTGTCCCACATCTCCCAAGTGCTAAGGTAACCCACAGAAAATCTACTTAAAGTCCCACGTCGGACTGAACATCGCCCTTACCACGGGCATTGCTAGAGTCGCCTTTGGAACGGGTCTTATAAACTCGACAACGTACAAGCTGGCCAGACACTTCCGCCACCGCCAATCAAGTCTCTGGAAACATACGATGCCGCCATAGACGCTCATCGTAAATTGCCTTTGTCTCACTGCCGTCTAAGACCTTTCGTTCAATATTTTCTCCACCACAAGACACCACCGCTGAAGACACCGACGGATTCCTCTCATGAAGCAGTGCAAGAGAATGTTTGTTCCCTCCGGAGACTGTAGGTTTCAAGCGTTCCGCGCATCCATGGCGCTTCCGGCTCCAAAGAGTAGTATAGTACGCCAGGGTCCTTATAACGAACGCACACCGTGGCCCGGAAATTCTCCCACTGCTCCGATATCACTGCTAGGTCAGCTGTTTGTTCCTGGCACACATGCCAGGACCAAATTGCCCTCACAAGCTGGACACCTGTGGTAACCATCTCCTCCACTGCCTGTACGCCCCCTGATGTGAGCAAAATTGCACACGAAACAAATCTAAAGAGACCAAATTTGGATACAGTACCGGAATTGCAAGATATTTTTACAGTTCTAAATTGCAAGATATTTGTAATCTGATGAGTGTGGCAAATTCATGAGTTGATTTTTTATTTTAAGAGCAGTGTCATTAAGAGATGTCATTACTGTACACGTCCAAGGTCGACATACTTTTCGAAGACGTCGCAGCATTTAAACTTCGAAAGCGACGTCGTTGAGGGAACCCCCCGCCATCAACTACCATCGCAGCTCACCCCTTCTTTTAGCCCTTAACATGACCAACCTCCGCCTTCCCTCACCATCACATCATCCCGAGGCCGTCGTCACCAACGCTTTGGCCCTGATGGCAAATGGTCCAACGACTACGATGATTACTGTAGAAGGTTGCACCGGAACGCGTTCGGCAGTGGGTCCGCCGTAACTGTTTCAGCAGCAGCAGGAGAGGAGGAGGGGAAGAGGAGTTAGAGAAGGGAGGTATGAGGAGGATGAGGGGATGAGGGGATGAAGAGGAGGACTGGGTGGACCCGTCGGGGCCACTAGCGTACAACGGTGGAGGGGCCCCATGGAGAACGAAGGGGAGACTGAGGGAGTAATTGGGATCTCTGACTCTTCTGACGATGATGAAGAGGGGAGAGAAGAGGAGAAAGAGGAGGATGAGGGGGGGGAGACATGGAAAGTACTGGACTAGTGGGGAAGGGGGCAGACAATATGGACTAGGTGGTCCCGACTCTGGAACCGGATGGGGACGTCCTCAGCGGTCCAGATATTTCCCAGGAGGCAATGGAGAATGCTAAGCCGTTCGCTGATATTTGTGTGGACTGCCTGGGTGGAATGGATATTTTCGGGGAACTGTTTGGCTCTGATGTAGAGGACTAAGATATTAAGGAAAGAATCTAGATATTTATCCTGATAGTATCTGCTGTTAGTCTTTCTCGTTCACACGATTCCATTCGATGCATTTTATGGTTCTTAGTATGTTTTTTTGAGACTTTAGGGACACCCAAAAAGTCTATATAAGATGAGTAAATTGCTTCCTCTTGTGGAGGTGAAGCAAGTTGGCAGACAACGTCAAGTCAAGTCCCGAGTAGTAGGAAGTTGAGAGTCAACTTCGGACCGAAGAAAACTTTTTCCTACGCTACTCACAGAGCATCAGTGGTAGACCCTGCCCCTTTCATACTTGTTTTTAGCCCTCTCAACTCTCTTCCATATACACTCCTTCTTGTTCGTTCAACTATACCACGATAGCACTTTTGTCGCTTGCAACACCTCCTTCTTGGGGTAGTTGGTTCTGAGTATCTCTTCTCCCGACGATTTACCCCTATCAGTCCTTCTATAAATAACCGATCTTGGACCGCTGACTTTCTCGCGCAAGCCCGGACCAGGATCACCTCCATTGGTCCCCCAAAACTATGGCACACGTCCCAATGCAAAGAAGTTAACCCCAATTCCGCCTGCTTGCTGGCCCAACACTACGTGGAACGAAACAATGGGAAATGGTTGTAAAAGCGCGCAATGGCTGGCCCCATCTTGTTAAGGTCCCTACCTCACCTTTGTATTGCTCACTGTTGTCGCAAGAGAAGCCTAACACAAGAAAAGTCGCTCACCTTCTCGCATCTTCGTACACGACAAGGGTCAAAGTCCGGGCAGCCGAAGATGCATGAGTACGGTTGCCTTCAAAGGCACCTTGCACAAGTAGATTATAGATGCAGCAGCTGCCACGGCCGGTATTTAGAAAAGGTTCTTGGTCCCAACACATGCGGAAACTTCGAATTATCGTACTTTGTGCCCGAAATGTACAGTGAATACGGCGCCTAAGCAGTACGTAACTCTGGACGTTCTTAAGTGCCTAGTACCACCGTCCACCCGGCCACTGTGCCGGATGACCCCGCTCCCGTTTTAAGTCCCTATCGGAAGAGACATCACCCGTGTCCGTTCATCTTTACGATGCATTTATTCCGATCCGATCCATAATAACGATTAAGGATGTCCCAGTCGGAAATTTTCGCTTTCGAGGTATAACGGACCGACCCGGGACTAATCAATGCGACGAAAGTGTATAAACCGCGGCTTGGCGCCGATGAGTCGGACAGTGCACACCGCCCGGCCGCACTTTATTTTGCTAGCATTGACACCAACGGGTGGACACTGTGCGCCGAGCCAACGACTGGCTGTTACTGCTTCTTCCCTCTCAAACATTCGAGAAGAGATAGTTTGTTTATTCAAGCAAGTATAAACTACGAAGCACTAACAGCGTAGTGGCTACATGAACATATCTGAAGAAGAACAGAAGAAAACAAGAGCAAGAATACGGAAGACGTCAGTCAAATCAATCAACCAGACCGCACAATAATCGCAGTACTTCGAAATTATCACAGATGACTCCTTTGTTAAGACATCCGCAGGTTGCACTTCTGTTGATATCCCGTACACATTCACGACAACGGTCTTCACTAGTTCCTTAATATTTTGGAACTTTATCGCGATATTCTTGTTCCTTTCCGAAGACTTGGCCTTTTCCACAATCGACATATCAGTCGAACTGTCCATGGATATCGAGATCGGGTACATGTCTTGTTCGTCTGTGAGAACCTCTTCAGTGTAAAGTTCCCAAAAGATACTGCGCAGCTACGTCAAAGTATTTCCACATTAAGATAGAGTTATGTACTCAGCTTACCAGAAGATAAGGGAATAAATGTCTGTTTCTTGTTAGTCCAGTAGATTGGTGCCTCATTCACCTTCACTACTAATCCTGTCGTAGATCTCCTAGAGTCACGACAGCCAGCCCAATCGACATCAACAAAATACTGCCATAGGGTTTGATGTATTTCGAAGGAAAGAACAAGAAAGACAATTCGTTCCTCTTAAGTATATTAGTACCCTCTTCGCAAGTCTCAAGTGTCTGAAAATGGGTCGTGGGTTTGCCGCGCCAACATGGATGACACAAACATGACATACGGCATTGACGAAACGGCCAGTTACATGAGATGTCAGACTAGTTGGCAGTATCTCTTGTTAAGTGACTGTGAGAGACTGCTTTCCTCTTCGCCCCGACCACTTAAGTCTCATTTTGAGGGCAACGGTGTTCTTGCATGATTGCGGTTACCTTTCCCGTATTACTTTAGAATTCGGTCAATTTACCTCGACTGCGTCACCTTTATGCCAATCCCTTCCCGTGATATATCGCAACCAACGAATGATTTCGTTACTCCGAAGAGTTTGACAGAAAAAGTCTCCTCATTTCTTCTTTGAAGTCTTCTAAAAGATTGCCGGAGTTTGCACGCCATGAGAATGTCGTCAACAACCACTACCAGAGTAATAGTACCACTGTATGAATTATACATATAGAGTCGACGATCCGTTGTCGATTGCTTGAACCCTAGTCTGATTAGTTCTGTGTATAGTAAATATCCCCATATTTTTCCAGCTTGTTTGGCGCCATAGGTTGATTTCTTCAGCAAGCAGAACTTTCCTGGGACATATGAGATCCGGACTAGTTCTGGGACTGTTCCATGATCAGATGTTCTTCCAGGTCCCCGTACAAGTACGCGTTGCTGATGTCCATGGTCTCCAGTATAAGGCCTTGAGCTGCTGCCTTAGCAATGGCAATGCGAATTGTTTCCAGGCAAGCAACTATTGAGTATAAGTTGTCAGGATCAAATTCCAAGTATGGACGTTGTAGGTCCTCGCGCACTAAAAATCTGACCTTTGGGAGCATCATAGGTGGATCAGTGCTTACCCATTTGGCGATGGATATCTATAGAAAGGGAAGTAGTTTCATCCCGGCTGTCTTTAGACCAGTTCCCATGTGTTCCTTTCTATAAGTGCGTTGTATCCCATGTCGATGGTTTCTGCCCAACCGAACAGATGTCGTGCTTCTTCAAAGTACTAGGGAATGCTGTCATCATCCCAACGTCTTTGGAGCTCGAATTGGCGACCGTAAAATAGGCAATGGTGGGGTCGAGGTGCTCCTCGTCGCCTTTTCCCTTTTATTCTCAGCTTAAAGTCTTCGGAGTGAAGGGGGGGGAAATTGGTTTAGTTTACTGCGAGTAATGGAACGGTTGAGAGTCCTCTGTATTTGTAATCAAACCATTGGCGGGACCTACATTGCAAGCGGAGTGAAGAGAAGTCGTTTAATTCTTTCATGGATGTTAGTTTCTCTTTTGTAACCTTGAAGTCCTTTTCCCGAGATACAATAACCTTTCGAAGAGAAGGGAAATATATTTGATATAGTGTTCTTGGACTCCGCATGCCGACAAAATGTCCTAGAATCGTTCGTGGTAGGAACTTCTTGTCGAGCGCGTTGTCTGATCGGTACATGAAGGCGTGTTCTTGTTGTCCGAACATTAGTAGTGTCTTGAAGTCCGGTTTCCTTCCAAACAAAACTGTGAAAGGAACTTTCATGCCAATTCTGTAATTGGGTAGACGATTGCGAAGGAAGTTAGCGTGGGTTATTGCTTCTTCCCATAGTTCAAGGGGTAGTTTTGACGCATAGAGAAATGTACAGGCCATCTTCAACAGATTCTGTATTATTTTCTCAGCGGTTCCATTGAATTGGTGTGCAAATGAAAATGGTGGGCTGTACTTCAGTATCATACCGTTTTCCTTTGCGTAGGTTATGAAGTTGTCCGATTTTTTCTCACCTGCCCCTGCAAGGTGAACGCGGTATACTCTATGTGGCGTTAATTCACTATCTGCGCGAGCCTTGTACCAATGAATAGATTGGAACAACTGCCCTTTTGACTCTAGGAAATAAACATAGCAAACAGGGGTGTGGTCTTCTAGGAGTACCTGCATGTACTTCGATCCTTGGAAAGATGGAGGATTAATGGGGGCGGTAAGATCTGTGTGCGTAAGTTGTAGAGGTTTAGGTGCCACTTCAGTAGAAGGTTGAAGAGGAGCTTGTTTTAATCCAGCGTCGATGCAAGGAGGACAGTAGAACGTACTAATTTCCCTTTCGGTTAGTTTTGGTATACCTTCGCATCGGTCTACGCATAGTACAAGTTTGTTCTTGCCAACTTGTCCCAGTTCTTCTTGTCAGTCTTTTGCAGTATTACCTGGCGAGGGAAGAACACTTTGGGCTTGTGGAGGTTTCACAGGGTTTGGGAGAGGATATAAACCGTCTCTCAGTGTGAAATTGTTTAGCGTTTCCCATGTTGAGCGATCCTTGATAAAGAGCCCGGTGGAGTTAGATTAATCTGTGTCAGTGTACCTGAAAAGTACTTGGAGTGAAACGAGGTTGGAGTCAAACGATGGTGTGTACTTCGCTGTAAGAACAACCCAATTTATTAATTGTAGGCGTATTTAGCCATACCCTACGATTTCCGTTTGTTGGTCGCAAGTTTGTACCGTTTCATTCCTTGTCGGATGGAATTTGTGGAATACGGAGTTTTCATTCACAAAAAAGTGCGTAGCTCCAGAATCCAAACATGTTTTTGCGTTGAAAGTTCATCAACTGATATGTGCTCTTGCACCAAACCCATTGTGGGGTGTTGAGCGCACAAAAGGTAATTGATGGTTGAACTGTTGGTTGATGCTTCCAGTAAACAGGCCGGAACATCAGACCAGGGTTTATATAGAAAAAGTACTCAACACCAGCAGAGATACATTGTAACCAAACGGTACTGAATTCAAAGGTATTCTAGAAAAAGCGACCCCAGAGGTATCAAACTACAAGGTTCTGAGGGCTCATGTAGCATCCATCAGTTAACCGACAGCAACAAACACCATGGCAAAGTCCCATTGGTCCAATTGGCAAGGAGGCATAAAGTGGTTGCTTATTGGTGGTTGCGAAATGTTTCGAGAACCGCGCGAGATAGCCACGATGGATCCATGTCATTGGCTGGTTACAAAGAGGTATGATATTATATTTTACACTGGTGCGCGGGTACAGTGCACAAGTTGCACTGATGTCTTCTTACAGTGTAAACCCTTGGTACAGGTTACGGAGATACTGTCAGGGTATTTGGTGATTTATGGGGATAATGGCAACACCCACGAGGTCTGGGGCCATCCTCAACCTTCTTGTAAGAATCTTGCTTGGAGTGCCATCCAGTTTTGTGGTAGTTATGATCGCCTTTCTTACAGCCGTTTGACGTGGAACGATTCTGGTTGTGATTTTTTTTGTGCCAACAGACTGCTCGTATGTGACCTATCTTGCCACAGTTCCAACATTGGACGCCTTTCTTCTTGCCTTTCTTACGGGGACCCTGGAACTTAGACGTTGACTTCTTTGCAGCTGTTTATGGATTTGGGCTGTCCTTTTGGCCATTGTTCGCTGCAACGGGTAAAGTTGTCGCGGATACGCGATGTTTCCCGCGATCCATCTCCGAACAAATGAGGGAAACCACTTGGTCGTAATCCATATTGTTCAGATCTACGAGTAGCGTAATGGCTACTAGTGAGTTTGGTAATGTTCGTAAGAGAGTAGCTGTTCGTTCTCTGTCGGTCATTAGGTTCCCAAGTCTGGCGAGTTCAAGCAAGTTTGTTTCCTTGTCGATGAGATGCTTTTGAATATCGTTACTATCTTTGAATGTCAAGAGGTTAACTTTGTCTTAAGTTCATTTTCGATTGAACATTGTCTTTCTATTAAGTGGTCTCCAGCTTTTCCATACCTCAAATGCGGAGCAGGCATCGCGTTTCAAGAGTTCGAAGACAGCGACGATGGGTTGAGTTCCCAAGCTCTGCACGATGAGATCAAGCTTTTCGATCGGCGTCATCCCAACGTCGGCGGGGTTGGGCGGAGCCTTCGGTGGGTCGAGATTCCGAAAGGACGAATAAGGATTGTTGGGAGTGCATGAGGTCCCTTACGTAAATCATCCAAGTATAGAAATAGGTGCTCCCTTTCAGACGCGGGATGCGCTTGCTTTCGTTCTCTTTGTCGACGTCCATCGCGGGGTTGTCTCACACGGATGAGGAACGCCTGGGGAAGTTGGTCTACTTTGCCAGTCCCATCCTGGTCGAGGGGTCCTTCTTCTATACCTTCTTCAACAGATTCCACAACACACAACACAAACTTCCAATAGATGTAGCGGGACTTTTGTCTTGAGCTGTGATCACAATTGCAGTGAGGGAAAACTAAGTGCTCACTTTGCAACTCCGGCGGGAATGCATAATTCGCCTGTGGTTTAGGGGCACTCGTTTGCAGGAGAAGAGAAGGTGCAAGGGTAGTGTCCAAGTATTTGATAGTTTTGATATGGGGGGTTAATTTACTGTGGTAGATACGTGGGTTCGTACCCAGTAAATTTGTACCGGAGCGTAGGTACCGTATATTGGCCAAGCCAATTATGAAACCGTACAATGCATCGAAAACTGTAGATGGCACTCCAATCTACCAGAAGGTGGAAGGGAGGCCAGCCAGCAAACAAGCGGCATTAGAGGTTACTTTGATAGTTGCCGTACGTAGCAATAGTCCAGAGCGCTCCTTCCTGGTATCCGCGGCGAAGCCCACCTGTATAGTGAGTGGTAAACCCCCTTAGGAGCAGTAGGATACCTGAACTAGACACGACTCCGACAGAGTTTCGCAATTGCGCAACGATAGCAGACACACACAGGATAGCAGAGGAAGATAGCAGAGAGGGAAGGTGACACGATGCGTGAAGTCGCGCGAGTGGTGGGGCGTCATAAGGCCCGGCGTGGTGCGAAGCGTAGGGTGGTGCAAGAGCTGTAGTGGTGCAGCGCAGAATAGGGGAGCGATTGAACGGACAGGAGGGTGCGCAGCGGTCCGGGGCGCAGCAGAACGGGAGGCCGGAGCCGTGAGAGGCGCGGCGCGAAGCGGAAGCGAGTGGATCACAAGGTGGCAGTGGGGCGCGATAAGGTGCGCGGTCAGAGGGATCGGCCGACTAATGCTACTGTTAGGCGCAGATTTTTTTTGTCGCTGTCATCTACAGGCCTATAGTTTACTGTAGTACCTATCCTTGTCCAAATTTGCTTGTAGTTCTGGTCCTTCCTCGTGCTCCCTGAACCTCGCTTATCATTACCGCGGTCCTCTCCAAATTTAGTTCCGTTTTATCTAGATATTTTTATACTGTATCAACCCCCCTGAATCGATCCCGAATCAAGTTCTTTTTCCCTTTTTGCTTACCATCTCCTCCAAATTCACTTTTTTTGAGAAAAAGGGCGCAAATGCACTACTACAAAAATCCTTGCAGATTTATTTTACCTATTTCTAATCTATAGAACCTGCCCGCGAGCCTATTTAAACCCCTTTATTCCAAGTTTTAGACGTCCCCGATCATTTTGCTCATCACACCTCTCTGCCCCACACACCCGAACACCCTCCATTACCTCCCATTCCCCAAACCTACCAAAATGACCAATCTACGCCCCTCGAAAATCATTTCCAAAAATCGCCATCCCCGCCCCTAAACTCTATTCCCATACTCCCTTTCGGACCTACTGACCGCGAGGACTACCTGCGCTGGCAAAACCAAGAAAAAGGTCATCGAGTTCGTGCTTCGCCTCTTTATCGAGGATGAGGCGGAGGAGGTAGGTAAGGGGCGGGACTGGGACATCGAGGAGGGAGCTGGGGAGACCTTTGAGGAGTGGGTAGCCCTGGATTGGTCTATGAGGTTAATAACGAGGAAAACAGGGAGGATGAGGAGGAAGAGGAAGATGCAGAGGAGGATGAGGAGGAAGAGGAAGATGAAGAGGAGGATGACGAGGAAGAGGAGGATGAAGAGAAGGATGACGAGGAAGAGGAGGAGAAGAGGAGATGAGAGGAAGAGGAGGATGAAGAGGAGGATGAGAGAAGAGGAGGATGAAGAGGAGGATGAGAGGAAGAGGAGGATGAGAGGAGGATGAGAGGAAGAGGAGGATGAAGAGGAGGATGAGAGGAAGAGGAGGATGAGAGAGGATGACGAGGAAGAGGAGGATGAAGAGGAGGATGACGAGGACGAGGTCGAGTTGGATGAGGGAAATGGGGGCATGGAAAGTGTTGTACTGGTGGGGCCTGGACTGGAGAATATGGATCAAGTGGTGCCGACGCTGGAACCGGATGGAGATATCTTTAGTAGTTTAGATATCTCCCAGGAGGGAATAGAGAGCTGTGAGCCATTCGCAGATATTTGTGGGGACTGCTTGGACAGCATGGATATTTTAGAGGAGTTGTTTGGATCTGATTTAGAGAATGGGAAATAAGAGGACCTCATTGATTGTTAGTTTCTTAAGTATCTTTGTTTAGAGTATGTCATCCACACAAATTGTTTGTGCATTTCCTGGTACCTTCTGTAGTTTTGTTCGGACTTTAGGGGTAGCCAAAAGTCTATATAAGCTGAGTAAACTGCTTCCTCATGGAGAGGTCAAGCAAGTTGGCAGACAACTTCAAGCCAGTCCCAAATAGTTAGGAAGTTGAGAGTCAACTTCAGACCCAAGAAGCATTTATTTTACCCTAGTCACTAAGCATAGGTGGTAGACCCTGCCCCTTCCATACTTGCTTGTAGCCCATTCAACTGTCTTCCCTATACACTCCTTTTCGTTCGTTCAACTATACCACGGTAGCACTTTTGTCGCTTGCAACACCTCCTTCTTGGGGAATTGGTTCTGAGGATCTCTTCCCCGCGATTTACCCTATCATTTGGTACTCTTGTGGAGGGGTTGCACCCGAGGTATTCGAGTTGAAGTATTAGGTCCACTTGCAGTTTGATTTTTTAATTTTTTGCAGCAATGGATCTCAACGCTGCTCGTATAACGTTCACAGGGGCAAGAATGAAGACGTTGAGAGTTTCTTTACATATGTCAATGTTTGATGCGAGAAAGAGCGATGAAGAGAAGGCCGAAGTATCTTCGCCTATCTTCATGGTGACGCAAAGCACAAATATAAGCCAAGTTTATTGACGGGTGGTCTCTTAACGGGAATGGGCGTAACTTCGGTGAGGTATGTGAGTGGCTTGTGAGAGAATATGCTAAGGAGGTAGAACCAGATGAGATGATTCGTACCGCCATAGAGGCCCGGCTCAACTTCGACGATTTGTTAAGCTCATTGGTATACTTGTGTGATCTCTATGAAAAGGCTGGGTTCAACGCCCAAGCCAAGTACGGAATGCTGCGTAAGGCGGCGATGGGGGATAAGCGGCTCTCCGATTTCCTCCTCATCAAGGGCCCTCACACTTTTATGAACTGAAGGGTACCATAGTAGAATTTGTCAAAAATTCGGAGACGTTTCAGTCACTAGTGAGGTACCGAGGGAAACCCGTACATCTATGCCGATCGTACATCCTGAAAAGAATTATCAAAGGCCAGCTACTAGCGCAGCAGCATTGGAATCAGTCAGGAGCGATGTCAAAAACTTGGAAGAAAGGTTGGAAACCCGATTCGATAATCGACTTGACATGATAACCTCGCAGTTGGAAAGCCTTACTCTTACCATTAAGAAGAACCAGTCTGGGGCCCCTAAGGCCGCAGAAGTCTGTTCTACTGTCACAAGCCTGGACACTTTGCAAATAGGTGTCCTGATAATCCACATAGAAACACTCGTTGTGGAAAGTGCGGTCGATATGGGCATCATGAAAGTAACTGCTGGTCTAAAGACAACAGAAGAGCAAATTTATCGGACGCAGGAGTGAGTCAGGACCAGAGATGAAAATCTTACAAAACAGAAGGATCAAAGGTTGACGGATGCCGGTAACGTATCCATCGCTGAAGAAATCAGTCAAGTCAATGTGACAAAAAGGGATGGGGAAGGGAACATTTTATCGAAAAAACCTAGGCTAGATTATGGAATGCTGGAGCATATCCCAGCACCTGTACCTCCTCGAACCAAGAGGTCTGATCAAGTTGTTCCAGGAGTGGGAACTCGGCCAAGAAGACGAAAAAGAGTAAGAAATTTAAGAGTATTCCAAGGACGTACTAGAATATGTGAAGAAGTACAATTTGGTGGCTGAGCTTGCATCGGCCCCAACTGGGATAACGTTTGGTCAACTTTTGAGGGGCGACGCAGATGATGCGAGAAAAGAACTCAAAAAATTATCAGGTCTAATAAGTCCGCTAAGGGTAAGAAACTGTTTCTTCAATCGGCCTCGACAGCACCAAGACGTCTTAAGCTGGTACCAGTCAAAGTATTGGGAATGAAACCCAAGCTCTTTTCGATTCGGGCGCTGTTCCAAACCTTATTTCAGAAACTTTGGTGACAGATCTAGGTCTTGAAATTATTCCAACTACTCGAAGAATAACTGTGGCGGATGGAACCGTCTCAAAATGCATGGGCACTGTTGACAAGGTTTCCGTGTTCTTTGGGGACTCTAAAGTTGATGTAGACTTTCTTGTCATGCCGATCTCCCTTTCGATGCAATCATTGGCTGCCCTACCATGGAAAGACTAGGGACCTGCATTGACTTGGGCAACCAAATCGTTTCAGTTAATGTTGACGGCAGAACCGTGAAGATGCCCCTGGATTTCGACAAAAGCACACATCCGGAAGATTTAAAGAGAAACGGACAGTGAAGATTTCACTTCTAGCTATGACAGCGAAGATTCGAACCAACTAACACTTTCGGAAGTGGAAAGGGTACGCTCGGGGATAATGAACATGGCATGGGATGATTATGATTCTGGGTTTGAAACAGATGAAGACTGGAATTCTAGGGTAGGTTTGACACCTGAATGTGTTTCTTTTTGCGATAATATCGAATCAAAGGACGGAATTCGGAGCATGAAAGAAGATTACAATTGCAAGGAAAACAGAAATATCGAATTCCATATCTGAAGATGTGAGCACGCCGGAAGAGGTCCTTCAAAATTTGGAGGAGGTCAGAGAAGAAGCGCCAAATGGCAGAAATTCAAGAAAAGTCAGCACCTTCCCGCCCCGCCTCAATGAAAATATCCGACATGTTAACATCTTCCGAAGTAATTGCATGGAGCGTTCAGATCTAAGACAAGCAAGTGTACCGGTCACTCACTCATTTGAACTTACCGATACTCAACCAATTTACCACAGGCCTAGACGTCAACCGCCAAAATATGACCAATTTATCTCAGAGAATGTTACAAGTATGCTGAAAATGATATTATTCGGCCAGTTTCATCCCCATGGTCATTTCCAGTTGTGGTAGCACCAAAGAAGGATGGAAAACTTCGCTTTTGCGTCGATTACCGACAACTGAACCAGAGAATGATACCCGATCGATTTCCGATTCCAAATGGAGGAAATCCTCGAGGACTTGAAGGACGGGAGATACTTCACCTCAATTGATCTTTACACTGGTTATTGGCAGATTCCATTGGATGAAAAATGTAAGGAAAAAAACTTTTACCAGCAAAGCCGGTACATTCAGGTTCGAAGTGATGCCTTTTGGTCTCATGAATGCCCAGCTACATTCCAAAGAATGATGAACGAGGTTTTGAAAGGACTTCCATTTGCAAGAGTTTATATCGATGATGTGGTATATTCTCAAAAACATTGGATCAGCACATATCGCATGTCAAGACAGTGTGGAGAGGATATCGTACAGCCTGAAAATTAAGTTGAGCAAATGCTTCTTTGCGAAAACTTCTATCCAATTACTCGGTCATATCGTCGATCAAGAGGGAATTAGTGGATCCAGAGAAAACGAAAAAAATCAAGTTGGCACCAAGGCCCGCTTCAAAGACGGAGGTTCGAAGCTTCTTAGGACTGGCCTCATATTACAGAAGATTTATCAAAGATTTCGCCAAGACTGCAGCACCGTTACATGCCAGCACTACGAAGAACGGAAAATTTTACTGGAACAAGGAAATGCTGCATTTGAGGAGCTTAAAGATAAGCTATGTGTCCCCCAGTGCTCATGTATCCAGATTTCAAGAGACCATTTGTTGTGGAGACAGATGCCTCAGAACGGTCTTTGGGTGCCGTTTTGTCCCAAAAAGATGAAAACGGAAGACTACACCCGTTCAATTCGCAAGTCGCACTCTGAATGATGCGGAAAGAGATACTCAGTCTGCGAAAAGAAGCGCTAGCTGTCGTCTTCGCACTGAAAAAGTTTCGCGTGTACCTTTTATCACTCGAGAAATTTGTCTTGATAACTGATCACCAGGCACTTAAGACAGCATTCCAAAAGAAAGATGTACATCACCGCTTGGCCCGATGGCTCGACATTTTCGCAGAATATCGGTTTGAAATTGTGTATAGGCCCGGACGCAATAATCAGCCTGCCGATTACCTATCCCGCTTGAGGGATCCACTGATTCCAAATGAAAAAGCTTCCGAGGACATCGTCGGAGTTGCCGAGTGCAAGTGCCGAACAATAACGAGTACGAAGCTAATATTCACGGACTATTAAATTCCTTGATGGACTAGAAATGAGAAAGGTTGATCTGAACACAGAAATTGGGTACGCAGGAACAAAAGGCTTTTACATTGTGGAATGGGAAACTCTTGACCGGTCCTCGACTAGTGGCCCCTTTGAAAGAAAGAATGAAGATCTTGAGGACTTTTCATGATGAGTAGGGCATTGGGATCTCGAAACAACCAAAAATTCGTTACTGAGAGATTCTGGTGGCCCAGTATCCATAAGGACGTCTATAATTTCGTGAAAAGCTGCGACAACTGTCAAAAATTCACTCCGATACGAAAGTATAAGACAACTCTAAGCTTTCCAGTTTCCGGTCTTTTGAAACCTTCTCAATTGACTTTGCCGGCCCATTCAAGGAAACCTCTTCCGGAAACAAATATCTCCTTATAGGGGTGGAACATCTTACTGGATGGCCAATAGCAGTTGCAGTTGAGGAGGCCAATGCTGAGGTGGTCCTGAGATTCATCGAAAAAGAAATAATTGAACCGTTTGGTCTTCCAAAAAGGATCATCTCGGATAACGCCCTTTGTTTTACTGCAACTTCACTGCTTCGTTTCTTGGAAGAAAAGGTATTCAGCTAAGACAGTTCTCGCATACGCTCCTATGTCAAACGGGAAAGCGGAGAGGATGGTTGGAACCATCAAACGAGCAATATCGAAAACTATGTCGAGAATGAAATCCAGTGGGAAGATACCAAAAGTGTTATACGGCTATCGTCGAAGAAGAGGAAGAAGTGGACGGTCACCATTCGAGCTAATGTACGGAAGGGCTCCTAGAATGTTACAGAGAGACATGGAAACAAATATTATCGATGAAGAGAGTAGAGAAGTCGAACTACTGGCCACCGAAGGCTGGAGATCACACCGCGCGCTAACACAGACAAGAAATAAGGATGAAGAGCCTCCAGTCCAAACCTTTTCAGTCGGCTCTAAAGTACTTGTAGTACATGGAAAAGCAATGCAGCAGGCTGTGAAGTGGCCGGCCTTCCAAACAAAGTACTCGAACCTTGCATCGTCACGGAGGAAAGACACCCGCACTATAAGCTCTGTTCAAGCTCAGGGAAGAGATCAAGGAGGGCCATCCATGCACGTCGTCTGTCCCTTACCATCAGAGGCCTGAAGAATTCCTTCTCACACAGGACTATGCGCAACCACGGGGCATACTCATCTTTAACTATAGAATGATTCCTATGGGAGGAAAAAGGGCCTGGGAATGGATCATCTCGATTACGCGTGACTACTACGAACTCCACGTAATCATTTCTACATTAATATATGCCTATGTTTTCGTACGTTGAACGGACCATTGCTACCTCAAGAAGATTTCCGACTATTAATCAGAGTTCTATTCTCATTCCAAAACGGAAGGTTCACGGAAGCAGGTCCAGAGTTTGTGGAAGTCATATATCATTACTCTATAGGAAGGTATGGAATGGTAGCTATCGGAGACTTGTCGCAAACATATCTGAACATTATCCGTCCGGTTTACGTATTTCTCAAGAACAACCAAGATGTGCGACTGAGAGGTTACAGCTTGCCCCTGATATGGAATATCGACTGGTCCCGTATCCTCTATGGGAACCTTACGTTGCTGCTCAGAAAACAACCTCAGCCGAAGACCAGATCCTCCCGAGGCCGTGATGATGATACGAGCTGGACCATCAAGTGATCGGGGCGGATCATCGAAGAGGGCAAGGCGTCGGGAGCAGCGAGGAAGATCGCCAAGAAGATCGCCTCAAACACCGCCTAGTCTCCCAGGGGGAAACTATGCATCCTTAATTATTGGACGGCTACCAATTAGACGTTGGCTTCGCGAAATGACAGAGGACCCTCGAGAAGCAGAAGTAATTTCCTTTTTTGCCATTAGTATTTGCATGTGCTTCCAGACCATTCACGGGGCGCACCTTACTCGTGAGGACTCAGTCCTTATGTTGCGAGTTTTTTTCTCCTTCAGATACCCGTTTCTGGACCCGTTGCCAGAAAAGTTTGCATACTACGTTTATTACCTCACATTTGGAAGGTTTGGAGAAGTGAAACGGGAGGAGCTCATTAGAGAACACTATGAAACCATACGCCGAATCTACGAAACTCTTGACCAAGGAGATGAGCCGGTCATCGCACGGTACACACTCTCTCATCATATTGGAAATGAGCTACTACCATATCCTACAGTGAACCTATACTAGACTATACTCTCCCTGATGAATGGATAGAACTCCCACAAGAACAACAAGAGCATTGAGAACGAGACGGGACGTTCGACCTAAGTGGGGGGTGTTAGGCGCAGATTTTTTTTGTCGCCGTCATCTACAGGCCTTAGTTTACTGTACTACCTCTCCTTGTCCAAATTTGCTTATAGTTCCGGTCCTTCCTCGTCCTCCCTGAACTCGCTTATCATTACCGCGGTCCTCTCCAAATTTACTTCCATTTTATCTAGATATTTATACTGTATCTACCCCTCTGAATCGATCCCGAATCAAGTTCTTTTTCCCTTTTGCTTACCTCCTCCTCCAAATTCGCTTTTTTGAGAAAAGGGCGCAAATGCACTACTCACCCTTGCAGATTTATTTTACCTATTTCAATCTATAGAACCTGCCCGGGAGCCTATTTAAACCTTTTTATTCCGCGTTTAAACGTCCGATCATTTTGCTCAGCACTCCTCTCCCCCTACACACCCCGCTCACCCCTTCTCCAGAAATATGACATCAAATCGCCCCTCTGTCCCCATCTCCAAAAACCGCCCTTCCCGTCCCATCAATGGCCTTCGTCTCGCTGCCTACGGGCTAACCGATGCCGACGACTACATCCGGCGGCAAACAAAGAAGCAAATCATCGAGTTTGTTCGCCGCCTCTTCATAGAAGAAGCGAGGGAGGTAAGTGAGGATGAGACTGAGAAAGTCGAGAGGAGAGCGGGAGTCCTTCGAGGAATGGTTAGCCCCTGAGCTAGTGTACGAGGCTCAGGAGAAGGATGAGGAGGATGAAGAGGAGGAAGAGGAGGAAGAGGAGGATGGGAGGAGGATGAGGAGGATGAGGAGGATGAGGGAACAGGGGGCATGGAAAGTGTTGGACTGGTGGGGCCTGGAATGGAGAGTATGGATCAAGTTGTGCCGACGATGGAACCGGATGGAGATATCTTTAGTAGTCTAAATATCTCCCAGGATGGAATAGAGAGCTGTGATACATTCGCAGATATTTGTGAGGACTGCTTGGACAGCATGTATATTTTAGAGGAGTTGTTTGGATATGATTTAGAGAATGGGAAATAAGAGGACCTCATTGATTGTTAGTTTCTTAAGTATCTTTTGTTTAGAGTATGTCATCCACACAAATTGTTTCTGTGCATTTCCTGGTACTTTCTGTAGTTTTGTTCGGACTTTAGGGGGAGCCAAAAGTCTATATAAGCTGCGTAAACTGCTTCCTCATGGAGAGGTCAAGCAAGTTGGCAGACAACTCCGAGCCCAGTCCAGAATAGCTAGGAAGTTGAGAGTCAACTTCAGACCCAAGAAGAATTTATTTTACGCTAGTCACTAAGCATAGGTGGTAGACCCTGCCCCTTCCATACTTGCTCGTAGCCCATTCAACTGTCTTCCCTATACACTCCTTTTTGGTTCTTTCAACTACACCACTGTAGCACTTTTGTCGCTTGCAACACCTCCTTCTTGGGGAATTGGTTCTGAGGATCTCTTCCCTGCTGATTTATCCGTAACATTTTGTACTCTTGTGGAGGGGGTTGCACCCGAGGTAATTGGGTTGTGAAGTACTAGGTCCACTTGCAGTTTGATATTTATTTTTTTTTTTTGCAACAATGGATCATAATGCTGCTCGTATATAGTTCACAGGAAGCAAGAATGAAGACTTTGAAGAGTTTCTTTACACATATGTTAATGTTTTAATGCGAGAAAAGAGCGATGAGGAGAAGGCCGCAAGTATCTTTGCCTATCTTTCTGGTGACGCAAAAGGCAAATACAAAGCTAAGTTTATTGACGGGTGGTCTCTTAATGGGAGTGGGCGCAACTTCGGTGAGGTATGTGAGTGGCTTGTGAGAGAATGTGCTAAGGAGGTGGAACCAGATGGGATGATTCGTACCGCCATAGAGGCCCGGCTCAACTTCGACGATTTGTTAAGCTCATTGGTATACTTGTGTGATCTCTATGAAAAGGCCGGGTTCAACGCCCAAACCAAGTACGGAATGCTGCGTAAGGCGGCGATGGGAGATAAGTGGCTCTCCGATTTCCTCCTCATCAAGGGCCCTCACACTTTTAATGAACTGAAGGATACCATGTAGAATTTGTCAAAAATTCGGAGACGTTTCAGTCACTGAGTGAGGCACCGAGGGAAAACCCGTACATCGATCTCCATCGTAATCCTGAAAAGAACTATCAAAGGCCGGCCTAGTGCAGCAGCATTGGAATCTGTCAGGAGCGATGTCAAAAACTTGGAAGAAAGGTTGGAAACCCGATTCGATAATCGACTTGACATGATAACCTCGCAGTTGGAAATCCTTACTCTTACCATTAAGAAGAACCAGTCGGGGCCCCTAAGCCGCAGAGGTCTGTTCCTACTGTCACAAGCCTGGACACTTTGCAAATAGGTGTCCTGATAATCCACATAGAAACTCGTTGTGGAAAGTGCGGACGTTACGGGCATCATGAAAGTAACTGCTGGTCTAAAGACAACAGAAGAGCAAATTTATCGGATGCGAGGAGTGAGTCAGGGCCAGAGATGAAAATCTTACAAAACAGGAAGGATCAAAGGTTGACGGATGCCGGTAATGTATCCATCGCTGAAGAAATCAGTCAAGTCAATGTGACAAAAAGGGATGGGGAAGGGAACATTTTATCGAAGAAACCTAGGCTAGATTATGGAATGCTGGAGCATATCCCAGCACCTGTACCTCCTCGAACCAAGAGGCTGATCAAGTTGTTCCAGGAGTGGGAAACTCTTCGGCCAAGAAGACGAAAAAGAAAAGAAATTTAAGAGTATCCCGAAGGACGTACTAGAATATGTGAAGAAGTACAATTTGGTGGCTGAGCTTGCATCAGCCCCAACTGGGATAACGTTTGGTCAACTTTTGAGGGGCGACGCAGAGGATGCGAGAAAAGAACTCAAAAAAATTATCAGGTCTAATAAGTCCGCTAAGGGTAAGAAACTGTTTCTTCAATCGGCCTCGACAGCACCAAGACGTCTTAAGCTGTACCAGTCAAAGTATTGGGAATGAAAACCCAAGCTCTTTTCGATTCGGGCTGTTCCAAACCTTATTTCAGAAACTTTGGTGACAGATTAGGTCTTGAAATTATTCCAACTACTCGAAGAATAACTGTGGCGGATGGAACCGTCTCAAAATGCATGGGCACTGTTGACAAGGTTTCCGTGTTCTTTGGGGACTCTAAAGTTGATGTAGACTTTCTTGTCATGCCGGATCTCCCTTTCGATGCAATCATTGGCTGCCCTACCATGGAAAGACTAGGGACCTGCATTGACTTGGGCAACCAAATCGTTTCAGTTAATGTTGACGGCAGAACGTGAAGATGCCCCTGGATTTCGACAAAAGCACACATCCGGAAGATTTAAGAGAAACGGACAGTGAAGATTTCACTTCTAGCTATGACAGCGAAATTCCGAACCAACTAACACTTTCGGAAGTGAGAAAGGGTACGCTCGGGGGATAATGAACATGGCATGGGATGATTATGATTCTGGGTTTGAAACAGATGAAGACTGGATTCTAGGGTAGGTTTGACCCTGAATGTGTTTCTTTTTGCGATAATATCGAATCAAAGGACGGAATTCGAAGCATGAAAGAAGATTACAATTGCAAGGAAAACAAGAATATATCGAATTCCATATCTGAAGGTGTGAGCACGCCGGAAGAGGTCCTTCAAAATTTGGAGGGAGTCGCTCGTGAAGAGAAGCGCCAAATTAGGGAAATTCAAGAAAAAGTACAGCACCTCCCAGCCCCGCGCCTCAATGAAAATATCCGACATTTAACATCTTCCGAAGTAATGCGCATGGGGCGCTTCCGATCTAAGACAAGCAAGCGTACCGGTCACTCACTCATTTGAACTTACCGATACTCAACCAATTTACCACAGGCCTAGACGTCAACCGCCAAAATATGACCAATTTAT
Organism: Kappaphycus alvarezii; assembly: GCA_002205965.3. Lineage (NCBI taxonomy): Eukaryota > Rhodophyta > Florideophyceae > Gigartinales > Solieriaceae > Kappaphycus > Kappaphycus alvarezii. Next base: position 417,405 of record NADL03000496.1, on the reverse strand, counting down.
CTTAGAGAATGTTACAAGTATGCTGGAAAATGATATAATTCGGCCAGTTTCATCCCCATGGTCATTTCCGTTGTGATAGCACCAAAGAAGGATGGAAAGCTGCGTTTTTGCGTCGATTACCGACAACTGAACCAGAGAATGATACCCGATCGATTTCCGATTCCTAATATGGAGGAAATCCTCGAAGACTTGAAGGACGGAGATACTTCACTCAATTGATCTTTACACTGGTTATTGGAAGATTCCATTGGATGAAAGATGTAAGGAAATAACAAATTTTACCAGCAAAGCCGGTACATTCAGGTTCGAAGTGATGCCTTTTGGTCTCATGAACGCCCCAGCTACATTCCAAAGAATGATGAACGAGGTTTTGAAAGGACTTCCATTTGCAAGAGTTATATCGATGATGTGGTAATATTCTCAAAAACTTGGATCAGCACATATCGCACGTCAAGACAGTGTGGAGAGATATCTGCATACAGCCTGAAAATTAAGTTGAGCAAATGCTTCTTTGCGAAAACTTCTATCCAATTACTCGGCATATCGTCGATCAAGAGGGAATTATAAGTGGATCCAGAGAAAACGAAAAAAAATCAAGTTGGCACCAAGGCCCGCCTCAAAGGAGGTTCGAAGCTTCTTAGGACTGGCCTCATATTACAGAAGATTTATCAAAGATTTCGCCAAGACTGCAGCACAGTTACATGCCAGCACTACAAAGAACGGAAAATTTTACTGGAACAAGGAAATGGAAACTGCATTTGAGGAGCTTAAAGATAAGCTATGTGTCCCCCAGTGCTCATGTATCCAGATTTCAAGAGACCATTTGTTGTGGAGACAGATGCCTCAGAACGGTCTTTGGGTGCCGTTTTGTCCCAAAAAGATGAAAACGGAAGACTACACCCTGTTCAATTCGCAAGTCGCACTCTGAATGATGCGGAAAAGAGATACTCAGTCTGCGAGAAAAGAAGCGCTAGCTGTCGTCTTCGCGCTGAAAAAGTTTCGCGTATACCTTTTATCACTCGAGAAATTTGTCTTGATAACTGATCACCAGGCACTTAAGACAGCATTCCAAAAGAAAGATGTACATCACCGTTTGGCCCGATGGCTCGACATTTTCGCAGAATATCGGTTTGAAATTGTTTATAGGCCAGGACGCAATAATCAGCCCGCGATTACCTATCCCGTTTGAGGGATTCACTGAGTCCAAATGAAAAAGCTTCCGAGGACATCGTCGGAGTTGCCGAGTGCAAGTGGAGAACAATAACGAGTACGAAGGTAAACTTATGGACTAATTAAATTCCTTGATGGACTAGAAATGAGAAAGGTTGATCTGGAACACAGAAATTGGGTACGCAGGAACCAAAGGCTTTTACATTGTGGAATGGGAAACTTTTCCGACACACAAAACCGGTCCTCGACTAGTGGCCCCATGAAAGAAAGGATGAAGATCTTGAGGACTTTTCATGATGAGTTCGGGCATTGGATCTCGAAACATCCAAAAAGTTCATTACGGAGAGATTCTGGTGGCCCAGTATCCATAAGTCCGTCTATAATTTCGTGAAAAGCTGCGAAACCGTCAAAAATTCACTCCGATACGAAAGTATAAGACAACTCTAAGCTTCTCCAGTTTCCGGTCTTTTTGAAACATTCTCAATTGACTTTGCCGGCCCATTCAAGGAAACCTTTTCCGGAAACAAATATCTCCTTATAGGGTGGAACATCTTACTGGATGGCCAATAGCAAGTTGCAGTTGAGGAGGCCAATGCTGAGTGGTCCTGAGATTCATCGAAAAAGAAATAATTGAACCGTTTGGTCTTCCAAAAAGGATCATCTCGGATAACGCCCTTTGTTTTACTGCAACTTCACTGCTTCGTTTTTGGAAGAGAAGGTATTCAGCTAAAGACAGTTCTCGCATACGCTCCTATGTCAAACGGAAAGCGGAGAGGATGGTTGGAACCATCAAACGAGCAATATCGAAAACTATGTCAGAATGAAATCCAGTGGGAAGATGCCTTACCAAAAGTGTTATACGGCTATCGTCGAAGAAGAGGAAGAAGTGGACGCTCACCATTCGAGCTAATGTACGGAAGGGCTCCTAGAATGTTACAGAGAGACATGGAAACAAATATTATCGATGAAGAGAGTAGAGAAGTCGAACTACTGGCCACGAAGGCTGGAGATCACACCGCGCGCTAACACAGACAAGAAATAAGGATGAAGAGCCTCCAGTCCAAACTTTTCAGTCGGCTCTAAAGTACTTGTAGCACACGGAAAAGCAATGCAACAGGCTGTGAAGTGGCCGGCCTTCCAAACAAAGTACTCGAACCCTTGCATCGTCACGGAGGAAAGACACCCGCACTATAAGCTCTGTTCAAGCTCAGGGAAGAGATCAAGGAGGGCCATCCATGCACGTCGTCTGGTCCCTTACCATCAGAGGCCTGAAGAATTCCTTCTCACACAGGACTATGCGCAACCACGGGGCATACTCATCTTTAACTATAGAATGATTCCTATGGGAGGAAAAAGGGCCTGGGAATGGATCATCTCGATTACGCGTGACTACTACGAACTCCACGTAATCATCCATTTCTACATTAATATATGCCTATGTTTTCGTACGTTGAACGGACCATTGCTACCTCAAGAAGATTTCCGACTATTGATCAGTTCTATTCTCATTCCAAAACGGAAGGTTCACGGAAGCAGGTCCAGAGTTTGTGGAAGTCATATATCATTACTCTATAGGAAGGTATGGAATGGTAGCTATCGGAGACTTGTCGCAAACATATCTGAACATTATCCGTCCGGTTTACGTATTTCTCAAGAACAACCAAGATGTGCGACTGAGAGGTTACAGCTTGCCCCCTGATATGGAATATCGACTGGTCCCGTATCCTCTATGGGAACCTTACGTTGCTCCGCTCAGAAACAACCTCAGCCGAAGACCAGGATCCTCCCGAGCCGTGATGATGATACGAGCTGGACCATCAAGTGATCGGGGCGGATCATCGAAGAGGGCAAGGCGTCGGGAGCAGCGAGGAAGATCGCCAAGAAGATCGCCTCAAACACCGCCTAGTCTCCCAGGGGGAAACTATGCATCCTTAATTATTGGACGGCTACCAATTAGACGTTGGCTTCGCGAAATGACAGAGGACCCTCGAGAAGCAGAAGTAATTTCCTTTTTTGCCATTAGTATTTGCATGTGCTTCCAGACCATTCACGGGCGCACCTTACTCGTGAGGACTCAGTCCTTATGTTGCGAGTTTTTTTCTCCTTCAGATACCCGTTTCTGGACCCGTTGCCAGAAAAGTTTGCATACTACGTTTATTACCTCACATTTGGAAGGTTTGGAGAAGTGAAACGGGAGGAGCTCATTAGAGAACACTAGGAAACCATACGCCGAATCTACGAAACTCTTGACCAAGGAGATGAGCCGGTCATCGCACGGTACACACTCTCTCATCATATTGGAAATGAGCTACTACCAACTACACTACCTATATCCTTATAGTGAACCCTATACTCTCCCTGCCTGATGAATGGATAGAACTCCCACAAGAACAACAAGAGCATTGAGAACGAGACGGGACGTTCGACCTAAGTGCGGGGGGTGTTAGGCGCAGATTTTTTTGTCGCCGTCATCTACAGCCTTAGTTTACTGTACTACCTCTCCTTGTCCAAATTTGCTTATAGTTCCGGTCCTTCCTCGTCCTCCCTGAACCTCGCTTATCATTACCGCGGTCCTCTCCAAATTTACTTCCATTTTATCTAGATATTTATATACTGTATCTGCCCCTCTGAATCGATCCCGAATCAAGTTCTTTTTCCCTTTTTGCTTACCTCCTCCTCCAAATTCGCTTTTTTGAGAAAAGGGCGCAAATGCACTACTACAAAATCCCTTGCAGATTTATTTTACCTATTTCTAATCTATAGAACCTGCCCGGGAGCCTATTTAAACCTTTTTATTCCGCGTTTAAACGTTACCGATCATTTTGCTCAGCACTCCTCTCCCCTACACACCCCGCTCACCCCTTCTCCAGAAATATGACATCAAATCGCCCCTCTGTCCCCATCTCCAAAAACCGCCCTTCCCGTCCCATCAATGGCCTTCGTCTCGCGCCTACGGGCTAACCGATGCCGACGACTACATCCGGCGGCAAACAAAGAAGCAAATCATCGAGTTTGTTCGCCGCCTCTTCATAGAAGAAGAAGCGAGGGAGGTAAGTGAGGATGAGACTGAGAAAGTCGAAGAGGAGGCGGGGAGTCCTTCGAGGAATGGTTAGCCCCTGAGCTAGTGTACGAGGCTCAGGAGAAGGATGAGGAGATGAAGAGGAGGAAGAGGAGGAAGAGGAGGATGGGGAGGAGGAGAGGAGGATGAGGAGGATGAGGGAACAGGGGGCATGGAAAGTGTTGACTGGTGGGGCCTGGAATGGAGAGTATGGATCAAGTTGTGCCGACGATGGAACCGGATGGAGATATCTTTAGTAGTTAGATATCTCCCAGGAGGAATAGAGAGCTGTGAGCCATTCGCAGATATTTGTGGGACTGCTTGGACAGCATGGATATTTTAGAGGAGTTGTTTGGATCTGATTTAGAGAATGGGAAATAAGAGGACCTCATTGATTGTTAGTTTCTTAAGTATCTTTTGTTTAGAGTATGTCATCCACACAAATTGTTTTGTGCATTTCCTGGTACCTTCTGTAGTTTTGTTCGGACTTTAGGGGTAGCCAAAAGTCTATATAAGCTGAGTAAACTGCTTCCTCATGGAGAGGTCAAGCAAGTTGGCAGACAACTTCAAGCCAGTCCAGAATAGTAGGAAGTTGAGAGTCAACTTCAGACCCAAGAAGAATTTATTTTACGCTAGTCACTAAGCATAGGTGGTAGACCCTGCCCCTTCCATACTTGCTTGTAGCCCATTCAACTGTCTTCCCTATACACTCCTTTTGTTCGTTCAACTATACCACGGTAGCACTTTTGTCGCTTGCAACACCTCCTTCTTGGGGAATTGGTTCTGAGGATCTCTTCCCGCGATTTACCCCTATCATTTGGTACTCTTGTGGAGGGGGTTGCACCCGAGGTATTCGAGTTGTGAAGTACTAGGTCCACTTGCAGGATATTCTTTTTTTTGTAATCATGGATCTAATGCTGCTCGTATAACGTTCACAGGGGCAAGAATGAAGACGTTGAGAGTTTCTTTACACATATGTAACGTTTGATGCGAGAAGAGCGATGAAGAGAAGGCCGCAAGTATCTTCGCCTATCTTCTGGTGACGCAAAGCAAATATAAGCTAAGTTTATGACGGGTGGTCTCTTAATGGGAGGGGCAACTTCGGTGAGGTATGTGAGTGGCTTGTGAGAGAATGATGCTAAGGAGGTAGAACCAGATGAGATGATTCGTACCGCCATAGAGGCCCGGCTCAACTTCGACGATTTGTTAAGCTCATTGGTATACTTGTGTGATCTCTATGAAAAGGCTGGGTTCAACGCCCAAGCCAAGTACGGAATGCTGCGTAAGGCGGCGATGGGGATAAGCGGCTCTCCGATTTCCTCCTCATCAAGGGCCCTCACACTTTTAATGAACTGAAGGGTACCATAGTAGAATTTGTCAAAAATTCGGAGACGTTTCAGTCACTGAGTGAGGCACCGAGGGAAACCCGTACATCGATCTATCGTACATCCTGAAAAGAATTATCAAAGGCCAGCTACTAGTGCAGCAGCATTGGAATCGTCAGGAGCGATGTCAAAAACTTGGAAGAAAGGTTGGAAACCCGATTCGATAATCGACTTGACATGATAACCTCGCAGTTGGAAAGCCTTACTCTTACCATTAAGAAGAACCAGTCTGGGGCCCCAAGGCCGCAGAAGTCTGTTCCTACTGTCACAAGCCTGGACACTTTGCAAATAGGTGTCCTGATTATCCACATAGAAACACTCGTTGTGGAAAGTGCAGACGATATGGGCATCATGAAAGTAACTGCTGGTCTAAAGACAACAGAAGAGCAAATTTATCGGAGCGAGGAGTGAGTCAGGACCAGAGATGAAAATCTTACAAAACAGAAAGGATCAAAGGTTGACGGATGCCGGTAACGTATCCATCGCTGAAGAAATCAGTCAAGTCAATGTGACAAAAAGGGATGAGGAAGGGAACATTTTATCGAAGAAACCTAGGCTAGATTATGGAATGCTGGAGCATATCCCAGCACCTGTACCTCCTCGAACCAAGAGGTCTGATCAAGTTGTTCCAGGAGTGGAACTCCGGCCAAGAAGACGAAAAAGAGTAAGAAATTTAAGAGTATCCCAAAGGACGTACTAGAATATGTGAAGAAGTACAATTTGGTGGCTGAGCTTGCATCAGCCCCAACTGGGATAACGTTTGGTCAACTTTTGAGGGGCGACGCAGAGGATGCGAGAAAAGAACTCAAAAAAATTATCAGGTCTAATAAGTCCGCTAAGGGTAAGAAACTGTTTCTTCAATCGGCCTCGACAGCACCAAGACGTCTTAAACTAGTACCAGTCAAAGTATTGGGAATGCAAACCCAAGCTCTTTTCGATTCGGGCGCTGTTCCAAACCTTATTTCAGAAACTTTGGTGACAGATCTAGGTCTTGAAATTATTCCAACTACTCGAAGAATAACTGTGGCGGATGGAACCGTCTCAAAATGCATGGGCACTGTTGACAAGGTTTCCGTGTTCTTTGGGGACTCTAAAGTTGATGTAGACTTTCTTGTCATGCCTGATCTCCCTTTCGATGCAATCATTGGCTGCCCTACCATGGAAAGACTAGGGACCTGCATTGACTTGGGCAACCAAATCGTTTCAGTTAATGTTGACGGCAGAACGTGAAGATGCCCCTGGATTTCGACAAAAGCACACATCCGGAAGATTTAAAGAAACGGACAGTGAAGATTTCACTTCTAGCTATGACAGCGAAGATTCGAACCAACTAACACTTTCGGAAGTGGAAAGGGTACGCTCGGGGATATGAACATGGCATGGGATGATTATGATTCTGGGTTTGAAACAGATGAAGACTGGAATTCTAGGGTAGGTTTGACACCTGAATGTGTTTCTTTTTGCGATAATATCGAATCAAAGGACGGAATTCGGAGCATGAAAGAAGATTACAATTGCAAGGAAAACAGAATATATCGAATTCCATATCTGAAGATGTGAGCACGCCGGAAGAGGTCCTTCAAAATTTGGAGGGAGTGGATCAAGAAGACCAGCGCCAAATGGCAGAAATTCAAGAAAAGTACAGCACCTTCCAGCCCCCGCCTCAATGAAAATATCCGACATTTAACATCTTCCGAAGTAATTGCATGGAGCGTTCGATTAAGACAAGCAAGTGTACCGGTCACTCACTCATTTGAACTTACCGATACTCAACCAATTTACCACAGGCCTAGACGTCAACCGCCAAAATATGACCAATTTATCTCAGAGAATGTTACAAGTATGCTGGAAAATGATATTATTCGGCCAGTTTCATCCCCATGGTCATTTCCAGTTGTGATAGCACCAAAGAAGGATGGAAACTCGCTTTTGCGTCGATTACCGACAACTGAACCAGAGAATGATACCCGATCGATTTCCGATTCCAAATATGGAGGAAATCCTCGAGGACTTGAAGGACGGGAGATACTTCACCTCAATTGATCTTTACACTGGTTATTGGCAGATTCCATTGGATGAAAAATGTAAGGAAATAACAACTTTTACCAGCAAAGCCGGTACATTCAGGTTCGAAGTGATGCCTTTTGGTCTCATGAATGCCCCAGCTACATTCCAAAGAATGATGAACGAGGTTTTGAAAGGACTTCCATTTGCAAGAGTTTATATCGATGATGTGGTAATATTCTCAAAAACCTTGGATCAGCACATATCGCATGTCAAGACAGTGGTGGAGAGATTGCGTACAGCCTGAAAATTAAGTTAAGCAAATGCTTCTTTGCGAAAACGTCTATCCAATTACTCGGTCATATCGTCGATCAAGAGGGAATTAAAGTGGATCCAGAGAAAACGAAAAAAATCAAGTTGGCACCAAGGCCCGCTTCAAAGACGGAGGTTCGAAGCTTCTTAGGACTGGCCTCATATTACAGAAGATTTATCAAAGATTTCGCCAAGACTGCAGCACCGTTACATGCCAGCACTACGAAGAACGGAAAATTTTACTGGAACAAGGAAATGAAACTGCATTTGAGGAGCTTAAAGATAAGCTATGTGTCCCCCAGTGCTCATGTATCCAGATTTCAAGAGACCATTGTTGTGGAGACAGATGCCTCAGAACGGTCTTTGGGTGCCGTTTTGTCCCAAAAAGATGAAAACGGAAGACTACACCCTGTTCAATTCGCAAGTCGCACTCTGAATGATGCGGAAAAGAGATACTCAGTCTGCGAGAAAGAAGCGCTAGCTGTGTCTTCGCACTGAAAAAGTTTCGCGTTACCTTTTATCACTCGAGAAATTTGTCTTGATAACTGATCACCAGGCACTTAAGACAGCATTCCAAAAGAAAGATGTACATCACCGCTTGGCCCGATGGCTCGACATTTTCGCAGAATATCGGTTTGAAATTGTGTATAGGCCCGGACGCAATAATCAGCCTGCCGATTACCTATCCCGCTTGAGGGATCCACTGATTCCAAATGAAAAAGCTTCCGAGACATCGTCGGAGTTGCCGAGTTGCAAGTGGAACAATAACGAGTACGAAGTAATATTCACGGACTAATTAAATTCCTTGATGGACTAGAAATGAGAAAGGTTGATCTGAACACAGAAATTGGGTACGCAGGAACCAAAAGGCTTTTACATTGTGGAATGGGAAACTCTTCCGACACACAAAGCCGGTCCTCGACTAGTGGCCCCTTTGAAAGAAAGAATGAAGATCTTGAGGACTTTCATGATGAGTTAGGGCATTGGGATCTCGAAACAACCAAAAATTCGTTACTGAGAGATTCTGGTGGCCCAGTATCCATAAGGACGTCTATAATTTCGTGAAAAGCTGCGACTGTCAAAAATTCACTCCGATACGAAAGTATAAGACAACTCTAAGCTTTCCAGTTTCCGCTCTCTTTGAAACCTTCTCAATTGACTTTGCCGGCCCATTCAAGGAAACCTCTTCCGGAAACAAATATCTCCTTATAGGGGTGGAACATCTTACTGGATGGCCAATAGCAGTTGCAGTTGAGGAGCCAATGCTGAGGTGGTCCTGAGATTCATCGAAAAAGAAATAATTGAACCGTTTGGTCTTCCAAAAAGGATCATCTCGGATAACGCCCTTTGTTTTACTGCAACTTCACTGCTTCGTTTCTTGGAAGAGAAAGGATTCAGCTGAAGACAGTTCTCGCATACGCTCCTATGTCAAACGGAAAGCGGAGAGGATGGTTGGAACCATCAAACGAGCAATATCGAAAACTATGTCGAGAATGAAATCCAGTGGGAAGATGCCTTACCAAAAGTGTTATACGGCTATCGTCGAAGAAGAGGAAGAAGTGGACGGTCACCATTCGAGCTAATGTACGGAAGGGCTCCTAGAATGTTACAGAGAGACATGGAAACAAATATTATCGATGAAGAGAGTAGAAGTCGAACTACTGGCCACGAAGGCTGGAGATCACACCGCGCGCTAACACAGACAAGAAATAAGGATGAAGAGCCTCCAGTCCAAACTTTTCAGTCGGCTCTAAAGTACTTGTAGCACACGGAAAAGCAATGCAGCAGGCTGTGAAGTGGCCGGCCTTCCAAACAAAGTACTCGAACCCTTGCATCGTCACGGAGGAAAGACACCCGCACTATAAGCTCTGTTCAAGCTCAGGGAAGAGATCAAGGAGGGCCATCCATGCACGTCGTCTGGTCCCTTACCATCAGAGGCCTGAAGAATTCCTTCTCACACAGGACTATGCGCAACCACGGGGCATACTCATCTTTAACTATAGAATGATTCCTATGGGAGGAAAAAGGGCCTGGGAATGGATCATCTCGATTACGCGTGACTACTACGAACTCCACGTAATCATCCATTTCTACATTAATATATGCCTATGTTTTCGTACGTTGAACGGACCATTGCTACCTCAAGAAGATTTCCGACTATTGATCAGAGTTCTATTCTCATTCCAAAACGGAAGGTTCACGGAAGCAGGTCCAGAGTTTTGGAAGTCATATATCATTCTAGGAAGGTATGGAATGGTAGCTATCAGAGACTTTCGCAAACATATCTGAACATTATCCGTCCGGTTTAAGTATTTCTCAACAACAACCAAGATGTGCGATTGAGAGATTACAGCTTGCCCCCTGATATGGAATATCGACTGGTCCCGTATCTTTTATGGAACCTTACGTTGCTCCGCTCAGAAACTCAACCTCAGCTGAAGACCAAGATCCTCCCGAGACCGTGATGATGATACGAGCTCGACCATCAAGTGACCGGGGCGGATCATCAAAGAGGGCAGGGCGTCGGGAGCAGCGAGGAAGATCGCCAAGAAGATCACCTCAAACACCGCCTAGTCTCCCCAGGGGAAACTATGCACTGTAATTATTGACGGCTACCAATTAGACGTTGGCTTCGCGAAATGACAGAGGACCCACGAGAAGCAGAAGTAATTTCCTTTTTTGCATTAGTATTTGCATGTGCTTCCAGACCATTCACGGGGCGCACCTTACTCGTGAGGACTCAGTCCTTATGTTGCGAGTTTTTTTCTCCTTCAGATACCCGTTTCTGGACCCGTTGCCAGAAAAGTTTGCATACTACGTTTATTACCTCACATTTGGAAGGTTTGGAGAAGTGAAACGGGAGGAGCTCATTAGAGAACACTATGAAACCATACGCCGAATCTACGAAACTCTTGACCAAGGAGATGAGCCGGTCATCGCACGGTACACACTCTCTCATCATATTGGAAATGAGCTACTACCATATCCTTACAGTAACCTATACTGTAGAACCTATACTCTCCCTGATGAATGGATAGAACTCCCACAAGAACAACAAGAGCATTGAGAACGAGACGGGACGTTCGACCTAAGTCCGGGGGGTGTTAGGCGCAGATTTTTTTTGTCGCCGTCATCTACAGGCCTATAGTTTACTGTACTACCTCTCCTTGTCCAAATTTGCTTATAGTTCCGGTCCTTCCTCGTCCTCCCTGAACCTCGCTTATCATTACCGCGGTCCTCCCCAAATTTACTTCCATTTTATCTAGATATTTTTATACTGTATCTACCCCTCTGAATCGATCCCGAATCAAGTTCTTTTTCCCTTTTTGCTTACCTCCTCCTCCAAATTCGTTTTTTTGAGAAAAAGGGCGCAAATGCACTACTACAAAATCCCTTGCAGATTTATTTTACCTATTCCTAATCTTAGAACCTGCCCGGGAGCCTATTTAAACCCCTTTATTCCAAGTTTAAACGTCCCCGATCATTTTTCTATCACCTCTCCCCCCCACACCCGAAACACCCTCCATTACCTCCATTCCCCAAACCTACAAAATGACCAATCTACGCCCTCGAAACATTTCCAAAAATCGCCATTCCCGCCCCTAAACTCTATTCCCTACTCCTTTCGGACTACTGACCGCGAGGACTACCTGCGCGGCAAACAAGAAAAAATCATCGAATTCGTGCCGTCGCCTCTTTATCGAGGATGAGGCGAGAGGTAGGTAAGGGGCGGGAGTGGGACATCGAGGAGGGAGCTGGGGAGACCTTTGAGGAGTGGGTAGCCCCTGGATTGGTCTATGAGGTTAATCGAGGAGGACAGGGAGGATGAGGAGGATGAGGAAGATGAAGAGGAGATGAAGAGGAAGAGGAGATGAAGAGGAGGATGAGACGAGGACGAGGACGAGTTGGATGAGGGAAATGGGGGCATGGAAAGTGTTGTACTGGTGGGGCCTGGACTGGAGAGTATGGATCAAGTGGTGCCGACGCTGGAACCGGATGGAGATATCTTTAGTAGTTTAGATATCTCCCAGGAGGGAATAGAGAGCTGTGAGCCATTCGCAGATATTTGTGGGGACTGCTTGGACAGCATGGATATTTTAGAGGAGTTGTTTGGATCTGATTTAGAGAATGGGAAATAAGAGGACCTCATTGATTGTTAGTTTCTTAAGTATCTTTGTTTAGAGTATGTCATCCACACAAATTGTTTCTGTGCATTTCTGGTACCTTCTGTAGTTTTGTTCGGACTTTAGGGGTAGCCAAAAGTCTATATAAGCTGAGTAAACTGCTTCCTCATGGAGAGGTCAAGCAAGTTGGCAGACAACTTCAAGCCCAGTCCCAAATAGTTAGGAAGTTGAGAGTCAACTTCAGACCCAAGAAACATTTATTTTACCCTAGTCACTAAGCATAGGTGGTAGACCCTTCCCTTCCATACTTGCTTGTAGCCCATTCAACTGTCTTCCCTATCCACTCTTTTTCGTTCGTTCAACTATACCACGGTAGCACTTCTGTCGCTTGCAACACCTCCTTCTTGGGGAATTGGTTCTGAGGATCTCTTCCCTGCTGATTTATCCCTAACAGTCTCAAGAGATTTCAAAACGGGGTATGATTGGGTGCTTTATTCTCGGAAGGGTAAAGGGGTGGTTTACTGCGAGTAATGGAAAGGTTGGGAGTCCTCTGTACTTGTAATCAAACACGGAAGGTGCATTCAATAGTGAGATTGATTTTAGGGCGCATACTCTTTGTGACTCATTTCTTCCCTATATAAGCGAGTAACTTTTTCAAGTGTTGACGATCACGAGTTATAGAACTACAGCACGAACTCTTGAAGATATCATCAAACCAAGACAACACCCAGACGATCTGCTACAACCACGCAAGTATGGCCACCAAGTATTGCTCAAGTGAATGTTCAGAGCTGGAAACAGGAAATACTTGACAACATCATCCCGTTCCTGAGTCCGAAAAGCCTCGTTCACATGTTATAAGTACCTTGCGACCTCTCCCTGGTCCTCCCGGGGCAATAATTGGTCTTTGCGTCAAGTTGGCCCGTGGAAAATTAGCGCAGTTAGTACCTTCTTCGCTGGAACCAGGTCGTTTTAGAAAGGGACACCGCTCACTACATCCACGTTGTCCGCAGCTTGCAAGGTGGGTCATCAATAAGATAGTTTACTCCAAGTGCCAGGTGAACGCCGCTTGTCATGTTTCTCGTCACCATTACCTCTGTTTCTGTGAAGGGCGCACCTTTGAAGGCGAAATTCAACTCGAGCCGCCCGTAGAGGATGAGCTTTCTACTGACGGTCAGAATAGCTCGGTCAAAGTTTCCAGAATTTTCAATAGAGACTGCATTGTCCAGAATCTCGTAAGGCTCCGAGAGAGATATGCAATCACAGGAGATGCCCCCAATCTGTCCGCGATGGTGGTATGTGCCGGTGCGTCAATGGTGAAAGATGACCAGGGCATTGAATACGGTGCTCGAAATGCTTCAAAACAAAGACGCCCTAATTCTCCCTTACTCAGCTATTCGCGTGGCTATTGTGTCCATTCGGCAGCGGACAATTCACAGTGGAAATGGACCGTTGGTCGTCCAACATGGCTGCCTCCATGGTTTTGTCGCGCTCCCAGACCGACAGAGGTAGAGCATGTGATATATATCAAGGCTGGCGTCATGCTTGAGGTGGATTTGCTATTGAAAGGCCGAGGGCCCGGTTGAAGCCAACTTTGAAAAAGCTAGAGTACAAGGGCTACGACGTGGCGCAAGTGTTTAACACAGTGTTAGATACATGGGAATATGCCAGCGCAGACACTCGGCGTCATGTGTTTCAGAGCGGGATTGGGGGTCACGACTTCAAATTTCGTTCAAAATACGGTTTTGCACACCGCATATGATGGTCACGGTAGGTTGAGGGCTACCCTAGATAGTTGTACTTTGCTACAGTGAATAGAAGGAATGCTGTTGCAAGTCGGTCTCAACACTATCCTCAATGCACTACAAATCTCGAAGAATGTATAGAGGAGGTGAATGGGCAGTGTCCTCTCCACGAGGTAACAGACAAATCGGTTTTTCACGACGAATTTTAACCTTGATCCATCCATCCAGAGGGAACTTTTTTGTTGGTTTTTTTTCTTTGAAAGGAATGGATACTTTCCTGCCGTTGAAACCAGCTGTTGTTACTGCCGCCACATTTCGCCAAGTACGGTTACCGCAGGCGCTGCCGCAACACTCGCAGAGCGCGAGAAACATCGTCATTACGGCACTTACTGCAACCAAAACGATATCCTCCTCTCCCCCGTCGGGATTGATATCTATGGCGCCTTGGGCGACGACGGCAAGGGTTTTCCGCCGCCTTGCTTCCTTCTCTGCTTCCCGTCGCGGTTCCCCCTCAACAGGAGCTCCGCGACTTCGTTACCCGTTTTGCATTTAGTCTCCAAATAATGCAGGCGCCACAAGGTTTCTACCCGCCGCCCGCATCCGTAGTTAATTTATGAATACCCTCCGCACGCTTCTGTGCGACATTGTACAACCAATAAAGATTTACCCACCACCACTAATGAAGTACGTACAGTATTTTAGGCGGGGTTTTGATGCAAAGGCACGCCGCAGCAGTCGTCATGTCCAATGCGGCCTGCTTGATGGCTGGCCTGAAGGTAGCATTTTAGGGAGCGTAGTTCCTTCCCCATTACTGTGTCGATATACCTTTTTGAGTTGATTGCGGTTGTCTTGAAAACATGGGATAGACCGGATATATCTTCCAAGAGTAAAACACCCAAACCTTTTCCCCGTATTTAGGCTGCTCTCAGGAAATTTGAAAACATTACTGCGTGTGGGACCTGTCTTGCACTGCTCTTTAGCGCTCAAGTACAGTATTTAAAATTGGCCGTGTTCTGTGTGAGATCCCTCTGTAAGGTCAATGCTTACAGGCAAAAGAGCCTGTTTTTTTTCAAGCCGTGAATGCGTATTCTGTCCAGTATTTCAGTTGGAATTTTTCTGGATCTCCTCTCTTTTGCTTTACTGGGGGGAGAAATTGGGGTGCTTTACTGCTTAGGGATGCTTTACTGTGCCTGTCCGAGGTCAAATCTTTTGCAACCGCAGGCTGCACTAGTGATCTCCTCTAACGCGATTTTACCACCACAGTATAGCTACTTAGATAGCCACATATTGTACATTAAAAGAAGCCTTCGGCTCTGTAATGACAGTCGTGCTACGCAAAAGCTGTACCTCCTGGCATTATAGGGCACATTACAGTGCATATTACAAAGTCAGCTTAGTCGTGGTCCGTGATTGGGTTCGACCGTTAGTATAGTATTCACTGTACCTCCAGGACACGCAGATCTCTTTCCAGCTGTACGTAAGTGTTTCGGTGTTTGCAAGATCGGCGTCGCGTAGTGCCACCGCCATGCATGGCAGAGGCGCTGCAAATATTCATGAGATGATGGAGAGCTGCGTGAGGACACTAGTGTCTATCCGTCATTGCATTGTCCTCACATGTGGCAAACTTTGCCCTCTGTATGAGGATTAAAAAAATAGCAAGTATGTACTGTGGTAATCAAATTTTTTTGTCTCAATATTTATTAGTAAGAAAGTTGCACTTTAAGTGTGTGTGTAATCTTTACGGGATGTGGAAAAGCAGGTGGGAGAACATGCTGAGGGGGATTACAGAGAAATTAACATTAGAAGGGGGATGAGAGAGAAACTAATCGAAATGCATTCTTTCGTACAAAAAAGCATTGTTGACCATCACCATGTAGCTAGACAAGCGGCATTGTCTGATATGAATCTATACTTCAGTACAGGTGCCTAAATTTTGTTTTTGCGGGAAGAATTCACAGCTGGCGAAAATCTCTCACTCCATTTGAGAGGCCCACGTCGCTTTGTAAGGCTTTTGATATACTAGTTTTCAGGTGAAAGGCCTTCAAACGGCTTGCTGCAGGAACTACATGGCTCTCGAATGAATTTATACTCGGACAGTCGGTTGAATGCGACTGCCACAATTTCTCATCATCCTGTCATAGTAGACCGGTATTCTTTTAGCTCAATAAATGAAGAAAATCGCAGACGATGGCGATCGCAAAGTACAAACCCGATGGAGAGGCATCGGAGGACTCACTCGGACCGAATCGGACCTTCTTCCAATAAATTCACCAGTTAATTTTTCTACTCTTGTATTGTGAAAACAAAAGCCCGCAATTTTGTCGAGAAAGCGCTCGAAATCTTTCATATTTGAGAGAGGGAAGTGAAGCACTTGGCCTGTATCGTACAGTGCGAACGAACGGAACTGGTTTAAAAGATCATTATAGATTTAATTAGCATTGTCTATTCCGATCAATGCCGTACAGTCAACATTTTTGAAGTTATCGGCACGCAAAGTTCTGCCTGTCATGCGGCTGGCGTCGAGTAATCGTAAAAATCACACTCGCGTTTTCAGTAAAGCACCTCAGAAAAACGCATTGAACATCAACCTTGTTCGAACACCGATCACACCGTATTCTGCGGCGGATGGCGACGAAAGAACTTTTACCTTTTCAAAAGCTGCTCGTGAATAAAGATGATATATCCGTCATCATTTTTTCACGGTGGTTATTCTATTTTACTGTTAACACCTTCTTTCTGACTAGTTAGCCACTAAGCACCATACTGTATACAGAAGCGATTTTAATGATTCGGAAATACTAACGCTCTCATGATTGAAATATCTAGCACTGCACCTCGAGATAGAATGATAAAGATGTACATGCTTGTACAAATGTATAAACCTGGATTCGCCTTGTCTGTTCTCAAGGCTCAATGCATTCGGTCGCACTCGCCGATAATTCCTGTCCCCTGTAACATCATTTTTGCAATCGAACGTCATCTTAAATCACCAAATAGTGTAGCACATTCTTTTAAGCTTTCTAATCTTGATGAAATTAATGCGCTTGAGGTTCTTTGTCATTATATCAGCACTATATCTCTGTCGATACGAAGGGTAGCCTCAATCCCCTTTTCGGATATGTGTCATGAGTCGCTGGAACTTAATATCTACATGTTTAGGAAGCTCAGGAACTGTCGGATTATAGGCATCCTTGATGCACGCAACGTTGTCTCAACAATAGAATAATTATAGATCTTATCCACTTGACCATGAGGTAGCACTAGTTTCAAAATAACTTTATATTTCTTCCCGTAAAGAAGCTATCCTAAGTAAAAGGCCAAGAAGATAAGCTCAGAAAAGTTCTGAGCAACAATACTCTGGTGCTTGGAGCGACAGATCCAGAGGCCACTTGCAAACTTAAATCAGTAACCACCAATTGAGTTTAGATTAGGCTTTTCTTTCCCCCATTTTGCGTCGGAAAACGTGATTACAATACCTTTCACCATAACAGTATCCAATGCTAAGTGTCTTTTTGCCCCCAAATAGCTTCGAATATGCCCTTCCGCCTCCAAAGGAGCTTTTGTCGGATGATGCATGAATAAAGAAAGTATTGCACAGAATAGGTGATATATGTGACCTTGCAATATATGTCAGATGGATTGAAACCCCAGCTAATTGTCCATAGAGGGTTGAATTCGAAAAAATATCTACTTCAGAACAATTTAAGTTTAATTCCGCAGGCATGGGTGTAGCTAACGGTTTACACTCAACCGTCCGAAATGCCTTTAACAAGCCATCAATCATTAGTTGATTGTACAATCGGACCTCACTTTCCCTGTCTTCGACATTAATTCCCAAAAATTTGTCAATCATTGTCGAGATTTGTATCTCGAAATGCTTCTTGAAATATAGGATGACTCTGCTTACTGCAGACTGTACGTTCCTAAATAGTACGATACCGTGAATAAATAAATCTTACAATAAAAAACCATTTCCAGTAATCAGTATGTACACGTTGTGTCTGCCGTGCTCTTTTGCTGCTCATACCCCGTAGAAATTTGTCGAGTTGAACATTTCATTACCTACATGCGTGATGTAACCTTACACTGGAATGTTTAGCAGGGATGAATAGTACTCATACCCTTAACTTTGAGACAGTTGGCCGTTCTACGTTCAGGTTTTCCTTGGGCGGTGCATTCACGAATGCATTTTTGACGTCTATCATTGATCCACAACTACCAAAGTGCACTGATGAGGGTAGCATGAGGCGTAATATAATGTACTTAGCGATGGGAGAGAATAATTGCTTAAATCCACTTCTGGCATCTGCGGAAGCCTCTTTTCTACAAACTGTCCTCTTAGCCTAATCAAGCTACACTTGCCAGACTTCTTCAAATCAAATAACCACTGACAAGACTGAGCTTATTATCTGCACAGACCTTAACTAAGGCCCACGCATCCAATTTCCTTGAAGAGTTCAACTCGGGATGCATTGCTTCAACCAATACTTAGCATTGTCTTTTTTAAGAGCATCTTCATACTACATAAGTATTCATTTATCTTCACTAGTATTCTGCAATAGAAAATGTTCTCGAACATACCCGAACCGTACGGGTGGTCTTCCATCTGTAGTACGTGCGCTATGACGATCCCAGAAAGAATGTCAAGGCATACACACCCTCACTACTACTGCTACATCTTCTTCGTCAATATATCCCGCATTTATATCGGTCTTGTTTGCTCGTTAGCCCTCTCGTTGCGTCGATGCTTATTTTCGATCTCTTACTCAGCAATCACCTCATTACCTTCTTGATCAATTGTCTTACCACCTTTTGCTTGTAAGGTCTCGTCTCCATAACAAACAAGTCTTCAAGCAATGGTCATGCCTCTGACTGTATATCAAATTAATTATGTTTCACTTCACTTGCGCTTGCTTTTACCAGGCCCCTCGTTAGAGATAACATCCTTTGTTTCGTAAATCCTGTGGCACTTGCCATTAGTAATCTTATGCGTCCTCTTTGCAATATCATGTAGATTATTCCGAGCGAGAGTAGAACTTGCCGTTGCGCATCAACAGGCTTTTTGACAAACAACTGTAATCCGAAACTCACGTGACGACTGATATCGTGATTCTGTCCAGGAATAACCTTGGCGGTTCAGTCAGCATATCTACGCGAAAACAATCTAATGATAAGACAAGCAGTATTCACTGCTTCTACCAACAAATACCCCCGTTTCTTGCTGCGCTTAGCAGCATTGTTCGTGCCATATCCATGAGCATTCGATTTTATCTCTCTGCTTGCCCGTTGGACACTGGTGATTAAGCCTTTATCGCCCCATGCAATACCTCTTTTTGTTGAGCCATTTCTGAAATATTTGGCAATGTAATACTTGCACCATCATCACGCCGAGTCCATTGGGCTGTGTTGCGGTTGACAATGCGAGTGTGACAACGCCTTCATTGAACAAATTCTTCAATTGCTGTGTCATGTCAGTCTTGGCGGTAGCTCTCTCAATATTTTACTGAAGGAAACGCATCATTGAATTACCGCTGTTTTCATCAAATAAAGTCGCAAAGTACTTTGACTTACCTAGCGACTCAGTCCTTATTCGAACTACCACGTTACTTTAAGGATGCTTGATGTTTCGCGTGAAACCCGTTGCTTGTTCTCCCTTGTATTGTCTTTGGCTAACGAGTTGATTTTCCAAGTGCGCACTGTTCACATTCGAAATTGCACTGCTAACATACGACTCCCTGATGTCCAGTGTTGCTCTGATAAATTGATTGCTACAATGACCTAGTTGGACATGCTAAATTGTTGCCCCTTTGTTCCTCACAGTGTGCGCTATCCCATGAAAAACATCAACGACCGCTTCTTACAATCCGTCATTTGTTTTGACCCTACGAACTTAGCTACTTCCGATTGTTTGTGTATTACCTCTCCAATACCAGAGTTTGGGTTTTTTCGTCGTTGTCAATGATGGCTCTGAGCTCATTTCTCCTTTGCTGAGATATTGAAATCAAATTGTAAATCAAGTCAGGAGTGTATACATACCTCAGCGAAGTTACTCCTATTTTCATTGAGGGAGCACCCATAGATAAATTTTGCTCTGTATTTCCATTCGAATCACCATAAAGATAGGTGAAGATACTTGCAGCCTTTCCATCATCATTAATACTTTAAGATATGCATAAACAAACTCTTCAAAATCTGCCTTATATCTTCCGGTGAACGACATACGAACAGAATTGAGATCCATCATTACGAAAACCTTTTTAAAAAATCAACCATTAGTGTTCTCTAGTACTTCGCAGCTCGACTACCTCGAGTGCAACCCCTACACAAGATTACCAAATGATAGGGATAAATTGTCGGTGAAGAGCTCCTCAGAACCAATTACCCCTAGAAAGTGGTTTTGCAACGAAAAAAGTGCTACTGTGTTATAGCTGAGCGAGTACAAAGAGTTGGTTAAGGACAATATTCCAAGATGTTAGAAGAAAGTATAGAAAGGTCAGTACCTACGACATATGCTCTGTGATTAGCGTAAAACATGTTTTTGGGTTGAAGTTGACTCTCAATTTCTCCAACTATCAACTATTTGGGACTGGCTTTAAGATGTCTGCGAACTTGCCTCAACTTTTCAAAAGAAATCAACTAACTTATCTCGTATAGACTTTTCAGCTAACCCTAAAGTTTCAAACAAACATAATTATTACCATAAGATACACTAAAACAAATCATGTGGCTCATAAAGACAAACCATAACACACTTCAACAATCAATATATATACCTCTACTCCTCACAATCACTATCTTCGAGGCCAGAACCAAACAAATTCTGCAAAATATCTATACTTCGATACTGTCACACATATTCCTCCGAGCGGCTCGCAGCCTCCCGTGGCCTCTTCCTAAATAACCAGAAAACTAAAGATATCCGCATTCAGTTCAATTACTGGTACTACAATTCCTGCATTCCTAGCTCTCGTCCTGACGCAATTTTAGGGAGCTTTCGGTCCAATTTCACCAACTCCACCTCCTCTTTGGCACCCAATTCTTCCTCTGATTCCTCGGCACGGACCGATCTTCCACCCTATCCCCCTTTCTCCCTCTTCTCTTCTCTCTCACCTACAAAAAAGCTCAGGAGGCTGCCCATTACTCGAACAAGTCCCTGCTCTCCTTCTGCATCCTCGGCCTCATTTCCTTACCCCTCGCTTCTTCTTCTAGTAAAATATGTCGGACGAGCTCGGTAATATTTTTTTGGTCTGCTGCTGGAGGTATTTATCAGCAATGTTTGCCCCTATGCGGAGTCAAAGGCCATCAACAAGGCGCAAACAGCAGTTTTTGGAAATAGGAGTAGAAGGGAGAGATGACGTAACAATTCTAGGAAACGGGTGAGAAAGTGAGCTGATGTGGTTGTCAGTGGTTAGGATGATACTTTAACTACGTTTCTACACCATTTTAAATAAGGGCATGTCTTCGGTAAATATCACTAAGTTTGGCGAAATCATTTGGACGGGATACTGCAGCCTTGAATTTGCATGAATTGCGGGGCAGCATAAAAAATATGTTTGGTAAAATGTAGGAACTGAATTTGGAGGAAGAAGAGGGTCACGAGTCGAAATTTTTCTCTTTTGAAATCGGAGGACCAAAACACTATAACGAAAAATAGAAATTGGAGCGGTACAGCGAATTTGGATTCATAAAAGAAAACACTTTGAATAATTCGATTTTGAAAAAAGAATCGGAAGGCTAATTTCTGGATGAAGTAATCAAGAAGGTGTGCAAAAAAATTTTTCTCCGTCAACAACTCCCCAGTACTAAACACTGGTTGCACTGCGCACCACGACTGGGCCTCAAGACAGACATTGTTCCAAAAGCTTTCTCCACCTAGTTCAAATACTACTGCCAGGTACCACTCTCCATCCTCGACACCAGTGCCCAGGTATAACTGTTCGGGCACCCTGGAAATCTTTGGTGACCAGCTTATGGCCTGCTTGCATGTCCGAAAGTGAAAAAATCGACACAACCGCCAGGTTCCAATTCTCACTTCGGACTTTACTGTGTCGTTACGATAAAGCACTGTAAGACACCTTCGTGAGAGCCCTCTACGTCCCCCGTCGTTGGAAAGGCCGCTACGAGGCAGGCGGTGCCATTCATCAACCGACCTAGCACGCGCGACTCTTCCGATCTCCTTTGGTTTCTTACTGAAATCTCTTTCCGCCACGTTAATCTGGTGTAAGTTTCACGCTTCTCTCACATTCGTTTTACTTCTTTTCGTACCATCCACAGTCGCGTGGATTTAGATGCCCGGCGCCCCCCTTGCTTCTCTTTTCCAAGGCGATCGCTTAGGACATCAACACCCCGACCGCGCTTTCTTCATCACACCGCCCATCGGCTATACCGCAGGCTCCCGTGTCTTCCGCTGACGAGGACAAAATTTTAAAATTCCAAACGGTCAATTTCCGCAGCACCGTATTGATTGCATTGCGTATCAACTGAAAGTGAAGCACTGGTGAAAATTACGTTTTGAACGAGGTCTGAAGTGCATACCGACCTTACAGGACAGGAATTCCCGAGGATCGGCACAGTATACAGTACTCTACATTATTAAGTCCAATCACTTAATAGGGGACCGGCGAAAGGCTCCAGTCTGCGATCAACTGAACTCATGCTATCGAAGTCCGACAGGTTGTTCTCGTCCGCGACAGCCTACGACCGAGCACGGCCCCTCTCTGTGCGCACATCCTCCGCCTCATCTGTTTCTCTCCGCTTCCTCACCCCCATCGCGGTACGTACATGTCCTCTCGTGGGAAGAAGTGACGAGCCGTCTGATTGAAGAAGCCAAGTCGTTATCGTCAAACGAGTCGCAAAATGGCAGGGCGAGTGCGGCGCGCAGTAACCGTCAGATCTGTCATGAGACGAGCTATTTGACGGCGCAGGGCTTCCTTAACCCGCTTGATGAGAGTAGCCGCGTTGATGTACCGTCCGAAGTCGTCAAGAATATCCTGGATGGGAAGCCCCGCAAGCCGAACGATGTCGAAAATTTGACATTCATCACAAGAAAAAAAAA
The DNA here is from genome assembly GCA_002205965.3 of Kappaphycus alvarezii. Classification (NCBI taxonomy): domain Eukaryota; phylum Rhodophyta; class Florideophyceae; order Gigartinales; family Solieriaceae; genus Kappaphycus; species Kappaphycus alvarezii. The sequence goes on along the minus strand of NADL03000496.1, from coordinate 394,552 downwards.
GGGCGAAGAGCGTTCCACCATTGCGCGCGGCGGTACGTCACAAAACGGACTGAAAGCCGACAGGATGATGCTTGAAAGCGGGACGAAGTCGCACACCGACGCGCGAAGACCGCGTACAATCGAAATCGCCATGGTACACAAAGATCACTATGGCTGACGATTCGACAGTTAGCGTGAGCCATAAAGCGTGCGCAAAGGACGCTTTCGGACGGATTCCGACACGCGAAAGGCTATCCTGTCATACACACTCGTTGTCCCTGATGCAGGCATGAGCCTATTGTCAGTACCTTCGTTGGTGAAGAAGGACATTGGAGTACTGTTCATACCGAGACGTGCAATCCTTTTCGACTTGCGAGACGACATGTCGACACTCGGCCACGCTGAACAAGACCGCGAAGGACTGTTTTACGTGTGTGACGACGTTCTACATCGCTGCCTCTCTTTCCGGCTCGGAAGAAGAGAAGGTCTCCGCCATGATGGCTATCGCGAGAGACATGCTCGAGACGGATCCGACCAGTTGCGCAGCCGCAGAAGATGCGGAAGGCAGTATGTCCCATCTGAGGCCGCGACAGATGACGGAACCGACAGCGACAACAGCACTAACAGTGCAGGGGGCGCTAACGACACTAAAGACGAACGGAAACTCCTGCAAACCAAAAAGGCAGAAGCCAATCAAAACGGAGGATGGTACCGTTAAACTTTGGCACCTTCGCCTGGGTCACGCAACCCTTGAAGGCTGTGGGACCTGAAGTCCAGTCCAGGCTGTTGCCACAGACGTCGTGCACGGCGGCGGAATGTGAAGACTGTCTCAAAGGCAATTATACTCGCCGATTCGCCGTCTCCTTGACGCGTGCTACCGAGATAGGCACGCTTCACTTCGACACAAAGGGGAAGATCGAGATGTAATCCGTCAGCGGACACCACTATTTTGTCCGCATAGTTGATGAGTACTCGCGCTACACAGCTGTTCGCGCAATCAAGTCGAAGGCCGACGCATCCGACGCAGTCCTCCGCTTCGTGCGTTTCTACGAAAGACAAACAGGCTGTACAGTCAAACGGGTCCACACCAATGGTGGGTCCGAGTTCACACGCGCGCCCGGAGCGCTGGCATACCAAGTTTTACAAGTGTCTATTACGTCTCCGTGTACGCCAGAGTCAAAAGGACTTTCCGAGGCACGCACTAGACGATTATAGGCCTCGCAAGGACATGTCTCGCACAAGCCGAGCTTCCGCTCTGCTTCTGGGACCAGGCAGTACGACACGTTGCGGACTGTAAAGACTTTGTTCACAGTGCGACGAAGAAGGTACCGTACCAAGTGTCCTTCGGCGACGTCCGCCTGGTCTGTCGCATATGCGTCCCTTTGGCTGTCAATTCAGTTCCCGTCGTTCAGTCAAGAAACTAGGGACGTTCGAGGCTCGAGTTCGTGACGGCCTCTGTCTCTACCAGGACGGCGGCGTCGTCTACCTAGTCCCACTTCAGACGGAATCGTCAGGACGAAACACGTCTACGCTTACGAGAAGGTCTTTTCGGGACTGTATGTATTCTACGACGGAACAGACGTGAGCATGGTGATGAAAACGCAGGAGAACATAGATAAAATCGACGTGCATGACGACAACCCAAAGAACGGACCGACAGACTCTTTTTTGAACAGTATCTGACCCACATTCCGTCAAGCGAGCCAAAATGGGGACAGTAACAATCAAAACTCCTTCACGATAGCAAAAAGGAAACGAAGATGAAGACAAACCGCCAAGTATTGGTAGGTGCAATCTGAGAGCACGTGGTAACTAACTACAGTTGTACTGCGCGGACGGACATCGTCGAACTGCCTGCTGAACCCAAGTCGGGACGTGCGCTCAAGTCGGCTTACAATCAGAGTGGCTCGAAGCCATCAAGGACGAGTTCGACAGCATCGAGCGCAATAAGACCTGGACTAGCGGAGGTGGACACAATCCTCCGAAAGTAGCAGATGTCTTACCGTCGGGTATAGTCTTTAGGGTCAAGCGGGACGCCGACGGAAACGTACCAAAGTACAAAGCACGACTCGTAGTCCGTGGGAATCTGCAAGCTGATATTACCGATTATGCTCAGCTGTACGCGCCTGTGGCTGCATCGAGCTCGTGCGTCTGATGTTTGCCGTTTCCGTCTACAAGAAGTGGACTGTGCAGCAACTAGACGTTAAAGCGCGTTCCTACACGCCAAACTGGCAGACACCGATGCGATCTGGTACGACTATCCACCATCCCTGGTTTCGGCGAACGGAAGGACTTAAGACTGGTGAAATCACTTTACGGTCTCCTCCAAGCGGCTAAGCTGTGGTACGAACACATGACTGCTAGACTGTCCGAAGTCGGATTCCGTCGTGCAAGTCAATTGATTTCTCTTCATCGGAGGTCCAGGTCGTGGCACAGTCTATATCGTCGCGTACGTCGACGATTTACTCGACATTGGGACGAACACTGACGTCACTGCAGTTAAGAAGCTGGGTGAGCTCTTGACTATATCCGACCAGGGATTGTGCAGTCATTTCCTCGGTATAAAGATCGAGCGACGTCCAGATGGTCTACTCATGACGCAAGAGGCGAACACGACACGTGTCGTCGCCGCGCCAAGATGCAGGACTGCAAGCCGGCTCCTACAACTCTGCCTCTGAATCATCCACTGTACCGCGAACGAAAGCCGGCAACTGGCGAGAAGCGAATCGAGATGACTGGAGTGTGGTACCGTCATGTGCTGCGGTCGCTCATCTACCGTCAACTCGTACTCGCCCGGACAATGCCACTGCAGTGTCCCTGCTGGGAAAGTTTCCGGACGATCCGACACCAAGCGACTGGAAGACATTGAAGCTCCTCGTCCGCTACTTGAAAGGAAGTACGCACGCGGGCATCTTAATGCAGACAGACACCGATAGCAAGGACTCGAAGCCTGGTACGATGCCGATTGGGCGAAGGATGAGGAGAAAAGGCGCTCTCTATTGGGCCTTCTCGTCACCTTTGCTTCCGCTCCTGTTATTTGGTCGTCCCGTCTACAGACGCCAACGGCAATTCACTTCTAAGCGAAGTTCGCGCCGCTCAAAAGCTGTGTGCGCGAAGTTGTGTGATGCAAAAGCTACTGGACGAGATCGACTGTCCACAAACGTCGGAAACCGTCGTATTCCAGGACAACCTGGGGGCGATTCCTTGGTCGAGGCACGTCCAGGGCCTGCGCCGCGTCAAACGTCGCGCTTCGCTACCACTACGTACGCGGCTGTCGCGGACAGTCACGTCAAGGTGGTCTACACACTTACGGGAAAACAAGGCGGATTCGCCCACAAAGATCCTCGGCAAGGAGATGCATGACGTACATCGACAGTACCTGGGAATGGTCGGCGAAACCGTCGAAGGGCGAGCTGAGATGTGTTGCGCGGGGCCAGTGCACTGTCTTCCGGAGCACGCGTGCTAGTGCGCGCTGTGCTTACACCCAAGTCGTTCCGACAGTTCTTCCTCCTCTGGCGTACACCATGCAGACTGTACAGTCATCCCCTTATTAGATTTAGCCACGCATATTTAGAGTGGCACATGCATTATGCTTACGGTCGATGACGTTTCCAAAATATGACGCAAACGTCGACACGACTGGTACTTATAGATCCTTTAGTAAAGCAAAAAGGGAGCACGGACCCAGACGACTTTCTCCAGGTGCCAAAGCGCCCTCTTCGAGCACACGCTCCTCTACCAGGTTCCCAACTCATCTGGGCATTCGGAGTCACCCGCGCTACGAATGGACATTTACATACCAGCTGCATACCGGCTTCACAATACCGATATAGCCGTCCACTTTACTGTTGCCCACCCTCCGCACGCCGCCACATTTCGAAGTATGGTTACCGCAGGCTCTGCCGCAACACTCGCAGAGCGCGAAAACATCGTCATTACGGCACTTACTGCAACCAAAACGATATCCTCCTCTCCCTCGTCGGGATTGATATATATGGCGCCTTGGGCGACGAAGGCAAGGGTTTTTTTCGCTGCCTTGCTTCCCTCGCGGCTTCCGTCGCGGCTCCTTCCCCAAAGGAGCTCCGCGACTTCGTTACCCGTTTTTGTTTAGTTCCCAAATAATGCAGGCGCGACAGGTTTCTACCCGCCGCCCACATCCGTAGTTAGTTTATGAATACCCTATTTAACACAGGAAATGGTCCTCCCCTCGTGTAACACACGAATCGGTCCTCCCCTCGTGTAATACAGGAAATGGTCCTCCCAAGGGACCAGCAACTTAAAAGATCCCGCCCCTGACTCCGCTTACCGTCCTTTCCAAATTTGTCTACCATCCTCCCTTATATTTTAATACTGTATCCTCTTCTCCAAATCAGCGGTTTACGTCTTTTCTATCTACCTTCTTCATCAAATTCACACCTTATGTAGAAATTTCACTCAAATTCGCTACTGCAACTTCTATTTTAACTTTTTAGTACCGACTCCCGTCCGCTTCGAATGTGTACTTGAACCCATTTTACCCAACTTTTTTGAGATCCACCAACCCCTATACACAGTACTCTCCCCTCACACCCTCTGCCCTCCATTCAAAATCGCCCCATTCCATTTACGACCAAAATGGACAACCTTCGCCCCTCCGCCTCTATCACCAAGAATCCCTGCCCCCGCCCCTAAACTCCATTCCCCTCTCCCTTTCGGACCTACTGACCGCGATGACTACCTACGCCGACAAACCAAAAAACGGTGATAGAATTCGTGCGTCGGTTGTTCGTCGAGGAGGAGTCGGAGGAGGTACCTGAGGGACAGGAGTGGGAAGTCGAGGAGGGAGCTGGGGGACCTGCGAGGAGTGGGCAGCCCCGGAATTTGTCTACGAGAATAAAGATGGGGGGATGATGAGGAGGATGAGGACGAGGATGAGGACGAGGATGCGGACCAGGACGAGGACGGGGATGAGGATGAGGACGAGAAGTATGAGGGAAAGGGAGGCATAGTAAGTGTTGGAATGGTAGGGCCGGGGCTGGATGGCAATAGCCAAGTGGTGCCGACGCTGGAACCGGATCGGAGTATCTTTGGCGGTTTAGATATCTCCCAGGAGGAAATAGAGAGTTATGAGCCTTTCGCAGATATTTGTGGGAACTGCTTGGGCAGCATGGATATTTTGGAGGAGTTGCTTGGGTCTGATCTAGATAATGCGAAATAAGAGGACCAGATCAATTGTTTGTTTTCTTAAGTATCTTTTGTTTAGAGCATATTATCCACAAAAAGTGTTTTTATGTATTTCTTGGTATCTTCTGAAGTTTTGTTCGGACTCTAGGGGTAGCCAAAAGTCTATATAAGCTGAGTAAACTGTTTCCTCATGGAGAGGCCAAGCAAGTTGGCAGACAACTTCAAAAGAGATACTCCAGTAGTAACGAAGTTGGTAGTCATCTTCGGCCCAAAATTTATAAACGCAAGCCTCGAAGCTAGGTGGAAGAGCCTGCCCCTTTAGGAATGTTGTGGGAAACACCGAGCTCTCTTCCATTTCAGCCCATTGCATTTGCCTTGCAACGCACATGGAAGCAGATCTGTTGTTCGCAAGGCGAAGGTGCAGCCTGCCCCTTTCGGACAAAGTCGGTTGCCCTAGGTTTTTCGTCCGTATATAGCATATTTTGTTCCCAAGAATACCTTACTATAGCACTTTTGTCGCTCGCAACACCTCCTTTTTTGGATAGTGGGCGTCGGATATCTCTCTCACCAAGACTTTCTGATAGCACCCTCCGCACGTACTTCTGTGCAACATTGTATGACCAATAAAGATTTACCACCATAGTAGGCTGCACTGTTCTAGGACCTCAGAGGATCGAAAAATTGTCCCTAGGCTTGCTATACTGCTCCCAATTGCCACCATGCCCCGCCTACGGAAGAACAACCGATCAACCCCTTGGAACAAACACGAATAGAACATATGCCTCACCTAGAGCACATTCCTGTCGAGCGAAGCAATGGAAACTGGTTTTCAGAGCGCAAGCTACCAGGCACCACCTCAACAAGGCCTCTACTACATCCAGAGTTTTGTCCACTCTGCCCAACCCAAAAGACACGAATACGAACAGTCGCCAACCTGCTGACACACCTTCGTAACACGCACCGCTCCGGATCTAAGCGAGAACAGCCAAAACTGCATCAGCACAGTAAGCTCAAGAGGTACATCGCACAAGTGTGTTATTGGTACTTTGCTTGCCACAACCGGTACATCGGCTCAAAGGTTTCCGGGTCAAGGGCAAACGGCCTCTTCGAGTTTTCATACTCGAAATGCCCAAAATGCACAGTCAACACTGCTCCGAAGCAGTACACCTCAATGCACAACATAGAGCTCCGCAGACTCGTGCCAACCGCAATACCCTCCCCAGTACCTGTTTCGGACGAGCTAGCTCCGCCAGCACCAAATAGGGGTTCCGCAGACCGCATTACTCCCAACATTTCTGATCCTGAGGCACCTCTGACAGCTGTGACGAACACCGGGCCTACACCTCGACCCACACCGGACGATCTTGCGCCTCAGTAGCCAGCCGCAGAAATCAAAAACCCCTCAACAAACCACGCGCAACCGCTGCCCCGAGCTGATCAGGTTTTCACAACCCACGTACCGGTGATTTGTCATGTCCCGAACACGGTTCCGTCCGGCCCTCAGTGACCTTCTCGCAAAAGCTCTACAAGAAGCTGTACGTGCGTGTGACGCAGGACATGACGGCGCGTCGGATGCACTAAGGAAAGTCTTTCTCTTCCGTTCAGTGATGCTCTGTAACGCATCGGGTTGGCAACTCCCAAACGGCGATGGCGACGTAAGCGCTCACACCAATGGGAAAATACAGGGAACGGATAAGAATATGGAAGGCGGGACAATACGATACCCTCTGGCAGGCAGAGCTTGTCCAGTGCACCTACAGGGCCTCGAAAAAGTTTTCACTGCCAGAACAAAAGCAGGCGAACATCAGACGAGCGTTGATCCTTGCCAGAGAGGGCGCTTACGGGAAGGCGGCCCAAGCACTAAACTCAATCGGCGTCCTCCCGGTAACACAAGCTGTATTTGACGCACTCCGTGGAAAACACCCACACGAAACCCCGGTAGCCCACGGGCTCAAGTTCGTTCCGCCTGCTTCCATCCCCCGCCTACCAAAATCACCACGGAAGAGGTCCTTCGTGCAGTCTGCTAGTTCAAACCCGGCTCCGCTCCCGGCGGCTCGGGCCTTCGTCCCTCCCACCTCGACGAGTTGCTACGCGCTCCGTCTTCCTCCTCTCGTTGAGTAATGCTGCATTCTCTTACCGAACTCTTCAATGTCCTAGCAGGCGGAAAAGTGCGAGCCGCTCTAGCTCCGTGGATCGCGGAAGCACCACTCACCCGCTTCCTAAGGCAGACATGACGTCCCATCCCATCACCATCAGCGAGAGGCTGAGACATTTGGTGAGTAGCTGCCTCATGTCACAATCCTCTACAAAGGCGGCTAGCTACTTAAAACCAATCCAAGTTGGCATTGCGACGAGGGCGGGGCCGACACTATTGGGGGGGAAATTTGGGGTGTTTTTAATGCATGAAAAATATGGTCAGCTGTTGTGCATGCCGTCCGACGAATGGTAAATACAGTTGGCTACTCATCAGACTTTGCGCTGCTTTCAGTAGATCTTAGGAACGCGTTCAACCTTTGCAGTCGATCTGCGTTTCTCGAAGCGGTTCAAACGCATTTGCCACGACTGCTGCGCTGGGTAATGTACTGTTACAGCGATCCAACACATTTGTGGACGGGTTTCGATACACGACGTACTGTGATCGTTGTCCAGCAAGGTGACCCGCTCAGCGGCATGCTATTCGACATGGTCCTCCATAGGCTAACCCTGAAGATAAAAGACATGGTGACGTTTTCGAAGAGCGACAAAGAGGTCTGATAGGGGTAAATCGTCGGGAGAAGAGATACTCAGAACCAGCTACCCCAAGAAGGAGGTGTTGCAAGCGACAAAAGTGCTACCGTGGTATATTTGAACGAGCAAGAAGGATTGTATATGAAAGAGAGTTGAGAGGGCTACAAGCAAGTATGAAAGGGGCAGAGTCTACTACTGATGCTCTGTGAGCAGCGTAGGAAAAAGGTTTCTTGGGTCTGAAGTTGACTCTCAACTTCCTACTACTCGGGACTTGACTTGAAGTTGTCTGCCAACTTGCTTGACCTCCACAAGAAGAAGCAGTTTATTCAGCTTATATAGACTTTTTGGGTATCCCTAAAGTCTCAAAGAAACATACTAAGAACCATAAAATGCATCAAATGGAATCGTTTGAACGAGAAAGACTAACAGCAGATACTATCAGGATAAATATCTAGACTCTTTCCTTCATATCTTAGTCCTCTACATCAGAGCCAAACAGTTCCCCCAAAATATCCATTCCACCCAGGCAGTCCACACAAATATCCGCGAACGGCTTAGAATTCTCCATTGCCTCCTGTGAAATATCTGGACCACTGAGGACGCCTCCATCCGGTTCAGGAGTCGGAACCACCTAGTCCATATTTTCTGGCCCCTTCCCCACTAATCCAGCACTTTCCATGTCTCCCTCCCCCTCATTCTCCTCTTCCTCCTCTTCTCTTCTCTCTTCATGCTCGTCAGAAGAGTCAGAGATCACAATTACTCCCTCAGTCTCCCCTCCTTTCTCCATGGGAGCCCCCCACCGTTATACACTAGTGGTTCCCACGGATCCACCCAGTCCTCTTCATCCTCCTCATCCTCCTCTTCCTTTAACTCCTCTTCTCCCTCCTCCTCCTCCTCTGCCTCTTCTGCCTGCTCTAAGCAGTTACGGCGGACCCACTCCCGAACGCGTTCCCGGTCCAACCTTCTACAGTAATCATCGTAGTCGGTTGGACCATTTGCCATCAGGGCTAAAGCGTTGAGTGGACGACGGCCTCGGGATGACTTGGTGATGGTGAGGGAAGGACGGAGGTTGGTCATGTTAAGGGCTAAAAGAAGGGGTGAGCCGATGGGGTAGTTGATGGCGGGGGGTTGCCTCAACGACGTCGACTTTAAATACTGCGACGTCTTCGAAAAGTATGTCGACCTTGGACGTGTACAGTAATGACATCTATTAATGACACTGTCTCTTAAAATAAAAAATCAACTCATGAATTTGTCACACTAATCCAAATTAAAAATATCTTGCAAATTCAGGAACTGTAAAAAATATCTTGCAAATCCCGATACTGTATCCAAATTTGGTCCTCCTCTAGATTTTTTTTCGTGTGCAAATTTTGCGCACATCAAGGTCCAAGAGATATTCCTACAGCTGTGGTATCATGATGACGGCTACATAGTGGCCCAACATGCCTCTCTGTTGAAAGCTTTCGCAATTCTGTCCTCTCCTGAGCCAACGCGCCTCGGCCTACACCTGGCACTTCCCAAGTGTAAAATATGGCGGCCCACGGCTCCAAACGAGGTCGTCATAGCGGCGTACCCCTGGGAGATCCAACAAGTTTACAGCTAGGGAACTGCGGTCTTGAATGCGCCTATCGGCTCAAATGAATTTATGAGGCACTACTTCACCAACCACGTGCACTCTCTGGAAGTTTTTTTTGCAGGCCGTCACGGAACTTCACGATGCACAGGCCTCCTAGATTTTACGAACCTGCTTCGGAGTATGTAATTTGGGCTCTCCCAGTAAACCAACCCAATTTACCCCCTGTGTCGGTATACCGTTTTCGAGTCGATTGTGGTTGTTTGGAAAGCCATGGGATAGATCGGATGTATCTTCCAAGAGTAAAACACCAAAACCTTCCCTCCCACCCCCGACTTAGCAAAGGCCGCCCGGAACCCGGTCATGGAGCGCCGTCCAAATGGCCAACACCACACGAGGCCAGACATCAGGGCTACAGGGAGCACCTGAGAGGTAGGCTTTTTTCAATGTAACAGTCGTCAATCAACGTGCTCCCTCAAACAAACGGCCCGATGTTCCAACCGCTGGATATCTCTGAAAGAGGCTAGAGTGTGAAAATTGACCAAATATTTTAATCTCTATCCCGGTGTCCTACAGTGATGCTGAATTGTGGAGCAATTTTTTATTGAGGCCCACAATTTATATTTATTATGAATCATCAAGGAATAATTTTATCTATTTTACACTGGCACTATTTTATGCTGAATTCAGTGTGAAATAATTTTTATGTCCTACAGTTGGGTTTTTATATTATACAGGCTATAATTACTACATTTATGCTACCAACAAATTATTATCTGGATGATTGCTTACCTGGAAAATACTGCAATAATTATTGCTGAGCCTAAATTATGTCTACCAAAATTATTGAACGGCTCACCTGATTTTTGTAGCAGGTTCACCCTGGTGTAGAGTATAAGTAGTCTAGGTTTTAGAAATTTTTTACATCCTCGGGCTATCGAAATATTCCCCTCGATCAGATATTATTAAATTTGGTTTTCTATTCATTATTCATTCTAAGTCCAATTGTGCATTTATTTATTTATTCAAGAGGAACTATTTATTTTTTGGATCTACCTATCCCAATTATTTTGCAGTTATGGGCCCAGATCGCCCCGAAATTCCTTCAAGGCCGAAATTTTCATGGGATCTTCGCACGGCTCCTTGGACGGATGGTAAAGGACCTCAAGAAAAATATTTTGATGCTGTTCAAATGGAAATCTGTTCATGATTTATTACCAGCATCAAATTCTAATAAGGTTCCTAAGGCAGTACAAGGTCTTGTCTTACAATCACAATTATTTGGACGAGCTCTTGATATTTGTAAGAAAATTCCAGACACAGAAATTCAGTCTGAAAATGGTGCATTAGCGATTGCTAACGCTATTCATAAGGTGGATCCTCTATCATCTATATCAGATACATTTCAAAAATTCTTAGATCTATTGCACACTACTCGTGGTGATATGAGTCTTTCAAAAATTTTGAATCACGGTTTGATGCTCAAATTGCCCGATTTCATTCATCTACTGGTACTTCGAAATTACCTGAAGCACTGGTATCATTTTTGCTCCTGGCTAATTCCAAAATTGATTCAAACCAGCGAGTATCTATTTTGGCTGCTGCTTCTCCGAAGCATGAAGAAGCCGATTTGGAAAAAGGAAAAATCCTAGAATTAATCAAATATTCAGAAATATCATCTATTATTCGTGCATGTGATAAACCAAAAAATACAAATCAAATATATGGAAATCTCAAAAATATATCTCTTCAAGTCAATCAAATATTTCATACGGAGAAAAGAAAAATTTCAAGAAAAATAATAAGCAAAGATTATCTCCTGAAGACTTTGCTGCGCTCAAGGCAAAATCAACTTGTGACCGATGTGGAGAAATTGGCCATTGGGCCTATGAAAAAGATAAATGCAAGAGTGCTAAAAATTATCATAAAGGTTCATCATCTAAATGGGAAATGCAGAAAATATCAAAGACAAAAATGATTCTTTCTGTAACATTTCATATGGTAAAAACGGTGCTTGATTCTCCGTCAAATACGTTATACCCAGGTCCGTTACTTGATGATGGAGCACCGTATAGTGGAATGGGTATTGTTGAATTACGAGCACTTTCGAAATTTATTTTACCGAATGGAATGGAATTCTTGATGAACTTCCTGAATGTATCAAGGACACGCCCTTCTGGCAATACGGAAATGGCGACCACTCAAAAAAAAGAAAAATGATCGGTTCAATATTTTTATCAGCTATTTCAGACAATGGAAATCAGGTTAAAATAAGGCATCTAATAATCAGTGGATCATCTCAATGGGTTATTGGAAGAAATATCACAAGAAAATCAAATATTATTCATATGACGGACAATCGCATCGAGTTCGAGTCCGCAAATAATTCAATCGATTCTATAACATTGGTGGATCATGGTCATCATTGTTATGTACCCGGAAATATATTTATACAATCATCCGAACCTATTGAAAACTCATTTCTATCAGCAATTTGTTCCAACAATATCAATACATCAAAAAATATATCTTGGGCTGAAAAGAAGAAATAATTAATAAGGTTCACAAACATGTATGTGGTCACTCAAATTATGATGATATAAAACTATTGTTACAAAGAAATTTTATGGGACGATGAATGCAAAAAATATTTATCAAGCATAATTGACTCCTGCAAATTTTGTGATGTCACAAAAAAACCATCTCATCCTCGTGCAGTATCTTTAAGCTCTATATCTCGCGGATTTAATGAATTGGTTTGTGTGGATCATTTTTTTGTGGAAAACTTGGATATTTTTCACATTATGGACTCAGTTACCAGGTATTCAACTGGTTCAATAGTGCCCTCTTAAGGATGGAAAATTGCATTGATTGTATTGAGACTCTCTGGTTAACACCATTTTGGGACCCTAACAATTAATGGGAGATCAGGCGTTTGACAATGATATTTTAGAAGCTATCTTGAGGAAAGAGGAATTTCGTTTTGTCCTATTGGTTCCCGCCGCCATAACAAAAATTATATTGAGTCAAAACAAAATATTGAGAGACATTTATATCCGTTTAAAAATATCCGATTCTTCTGCAAGTAATACGGTTCGTATTGCTCGAATGTTTCAAATATCGAATGATTTATATGGAAATGATGTTGTTTCTTCATACGAGCTTGCCACTGGTCACACTCGACCCATCGATAATTCTGGTCCTCGAAGTCTACCAAATGATTTAAGAGAAGCTCATAATGAGCTAATAGCCAAGAGGAAATTAAATCTTATTCTAAAATCAAAGTCTGTGACCGATATTCCAATTAATGTTGGCGATATTGTGGAAATTTTTATTCATCTACCAAATCAGAAAAGAGATCTTGGTCATCGCCCAAACCAGTATTGAAATTCGACAAAAAATCTCTTATCGTCACAGTACCTGGATCCAATGGAAAATTTATACATGCTGCAATTGAAGATGTCCGACATTCCGTTTCATCTAATGAACTAGCATACCAAATTCAAAAGGCAAATGATTTATTGAATCAGTCATTGAATACTCTGTGGAAGTATTTCTGATGAAACGAATATTACGAAGTGAAGAACGTGGGCGAAAACAATTTTGACGATCATTCTGATGATGGTAATTTTAACCCAAATATGAATACTGATGTCGAAAAATATAATGAATCAGATTGAAATTTATCAGAATCTAAAAACATATTATCTCTCGAACATGTTCCGATTGAATCTGAACTTAGTTCCCTGCACCCTGAAAATTTAATTCATATCCCTATTGATGAAAACGATGGAATTGATGCGCATGAAATTGAGTTGTTACCTGGAACGGAATTGAAATCATCTGAACAAAAAGATCTGAGTTTTTATCATAAAAGGTTTGGATCTAAAGAATTTTTACTTCATCAAGCATCTGGACTTCCATCTCATATTATTTCAAATGCGTACAATACGGAAGAAAATAATTTTCTCACTACTGTTCAAAAATTCATGTTTCAAAAATTCCTCCCGACTCGAATGTAATATCCAGTCACGTTTTATACAAAAAAAATTTTGGATGATGGAAATATTATTGCAAGGCTCGAATTGCTCCGCATGGAAATGAGGAAAGGAGAAAAATAATTTGAGAACTGATTCGGAATCTTGTTCTCCGATGGCAATTAGAATTCTCTTATCAATTGCTACAATTTTTAAATGGAATTTATCAAAGGTTGATGTGAAGTCTGCATTTTTACAATCTGGATCAGCATTACGAGATGTTTATGTGAGACCTCCTCGGGAATGCTCGAAAAATCCTTCTATTGGTTATTACTGTCTGCTTCATATGGGTTAGTCAACGCGAATGCAAAATGGCAAATACACTCTGATAATACTTTCTTTGACCTCGGATTGAAATCAGTCGTTTATATACCCCAATTATTTTTCATGAGTTTAAAAGGATCATTAATTCTGCTTGTTGTTAAATTGGTCGATGATATACTTATTACTGGACAAAAAAATTAAGAAGCAATTTATCCAAGATCTTGGGAAAGTATATAAGCTTGGTACAATCGTACATAGTCCTGGATCTTTTTATTTCAATGGAGTTAAAATCATGCAGTTTGATGACTATAAAATTAATGTCTCAGCTGATGAAAGCTAAATGGACTGGAACCCATTCAATATCAAGAAATCGTCGAAAACAACCTGATGAAGAAATGAACTCATTTGAAAACTTTGCTTTTAATTCGTTAAACGGATCAATTGTCTATTTGGGTATGGTTGCATCTCCAGTGTCTGCCTTTACAGCAAGTTATTTACAACAGAAAAGGTCAAATCCATTGGTTCGTGATTTATCTATCCAATCTTCTATGCTTCGGAATTTAAAATCTTTTGGTTCTACAAGCACGTATCGGCGCCCGGAAGTTTCTGGAAATTTCAATTTATCAGTTGTTGTTTTTTGATGCAGGAAAACCAGCCGGATCGACAAATGCGCAACTTGGATGTATTGGTGGGTTGCTAATTGGCTCCTTAAATTGTAATTCAATATTTCATACAATTTATTGGCATTCACATCTATCTCGGCGTCCTGTTAAATCTATTGCATCTGGTGAAATATTGGCTGCTGGTGAAGCTATCGAGGAAGGAAAAATTATTGCAGCAGCATACAGTACACTTCTAAATATCAATATTCCTCTTCATGTTGCTGTTGATTCAAAAGATCTATTCAGCTCTCTATCTACTTGTCGTGTGCCTGAAGATAAATCTATTAGAGCGGATGTTCAATTAATTCGATATAATTTCGAAACGAACAAAATCAAGAAAATGCTATGGATACCTGGTTCAATTAATCCTCCGACCCGCTCACAAAAAAGGACAGTCCTGTATCTGACATGCTCAAGCTCCTTTTATTTGATGGATCTATACCTATGGATATGATAATATTTTATCTCGGGATTCATCTCAGTCAACAGGATAAATTTAATTCAATATTTCAAAGGGGAAGTAGTGTGAAAATTGACCAAATATTTTAATCTCTATCCCGGTGTCCTACAGTGATGCTGAATTGTGGAGCAATATTTTTATTGAGGCCCACAATTTATATTTATTATGAATCATCAAGGAATAATTTTCTATTTTACACTGGCACTATTTTATGCTGAATTCAGTGTGAAATAATTTTTATGTCCTACAGTTGGGTTTTTATATTATACAGGCTATAATTATACATTTATGCTACCAACAAATTATTATCTGGATGATTGCTTACCTGGAAAATACTGCAATAATTATTGCTGAGCCTAAATTATGTCTACCAAAATTACGGCTCACCTGATTTTTGTAGCAGGTTCACCCTGGTGTAGAGTATAAGTAGTCTAGGTTGTTAGAAATATTTTTACATCCTCGGGCTATCGAAATATTCCCCTCGATCAGATATTATTAAATTTGGTTTTCTATTCATTATTCATTCTAAGTCCATTGTGGCATTTATTTATTTATTCAAGTTGGAACTATTTATTTTTTGGATCTGCCTATCCCAGTTATTTTGCGTAGAGCCTCAATTTAAGGAGATATCAAGACTTTATCACCATGCCGGGGGAACGGTTTGGGTGTTTTACTCTTGGAAGATATATCCGATCAATCCCATGGTTTTTCAGACAACCACAATCGACTAACCGCGTGGATATAACCGACCACATCTTCCATGTATTAAAATAACCCAGAATTTTCCCCCAATCGACTTTCACCATGCATGCCGGGTCCCTACTGATCCAAGTACTGATATCTCTTTTTGCGGGTGACATTCGGACGCATTCGCTGTTCTGAAAGAGGTGGCAAAGCACGTCATCGTGCATGGCAAAGAGACCTTTGGGCGGGTGTGGTCTGGTTCTATGCAAAGAGAAGGTGGGAATTCTTGGGTGTTTTCACTGTTGGGAGATAAATTCGATCTATCCCTAAGTTTTCCAGACAACCGCAGTCGTCTCAGAAGGTCCGTCGACACAGTAATGCGGGAGGAACTACGCTCCCTAAGAGCCGCCTTCAGGCAAGCCATCAAGCAGGCCGCATCGGACATGACGACTGCTGCAGCGTGCCTTTGCATCAAAACCCCCCGAGCCTTTCCGTACGTCTCCATTGCCCTTACGATGCAAAGAAACCCTGCGGCGATGGTTTTGTCTACCGCGGCATGCCTTCCGGCTGACCTTGCCCCAGCATTGTGAAATCGCCTCGCCTGACGCTGACTCATTTTCAGAACCTCCAATACACAGACCTGCCTCTCCCAGTTTCGGAAAATAACCGTCGTACATATCTAATCGGTAAGGCGCCCCAAATTTGCCTCCCCGTATACAGATAAACAGTGTTGAGCTTGGGTAATGACATCAATGGGATCTATTTCACAAATATTTATCAATGTCCATCTTCCACACGACAAAAAGCCGTTTCTCTAAACTTTAGAGGTCTCGCACTTTCCAAATGGTGAAAAACTGATACATGGTGTATTGCTTGAGAAAATGGGCGACAGTAAACAATTTCAAGCTGTTGCTCACGCTGCACCTCATCTTCGTAATAACCCACCAAAGTATATTGAGTCCCAAGCGATTCAGAAAACTTCCCAACCGTTTACGTCTTTCCTGCTTTCCGTTTCATGACACACAGGCAAACAAGGCTTCATGAGATGCAGGAGGGGAGGCCGGGGCCCGTGAACAGGAAAGCTAGCAAGGCGCAGAGTGGGCTAGCAGACGACGGTTGACTGGCAGGGCGTTTCGCTTTTGCACCAAGGGGCTCAAAATGTGAAAGATGCGTAATCGCTCGGCCACTGGGTCGGTGCCGAGGCGGGACGCGATGTAATTTGCGATGAGGGAGATGTCCTTGTCGGCATCAGTTTCAGCTGACCCGTACATGTCGAAGGCAACTGGATGGAAGTCGATGGAGAGTTACTGACAAAGGGCCTTGTACCGGCGATTCTTGGCCTGTCCGGACATGGAAAGGGCGGAAAAAGGGTCGAAACTCCGTAAATTGGAGTAGTGGACGGAGTGCGGAATGAATGTGTTTCTTTTGAAAAAAAATGTCCCCGCTCGAGCTAAAGTAAGAGCCTATTTCAAAAACGTTTTCCAATCCTGCTCCGCTTTGTCCTCCAGAGTCCCCTCCGATATTTTATCAGGCAGATATTTTCATTATTGCCCTGACTGCGTGCAAACTCAATGCGGCAATGCCTCCCGTTATTTTCGCTAAGGTACTGAAAATCAACGAGAAATTCCCCAATTTGCGGTGCTCTTGAACCGTTGCTGAGGCATCATCCCTGCTACCAAAACCCACACCAGCTCACATTCTCACCCCATTACCAGCAGTATGAAGTCACCTCGCCCTCCTCCCCCATTTCCAAAAATCACCGTTTGCGTCCTATAGATGGCTTCCAACTCGCCACCTACTGGCCAACAGGCGTCGATTGATATCTCCTTCAGCAGAACAAGAAAAGATTACCGGGCTCGTCCTCCATCTTTATCAGAAGAAGAAGTGGAGGAAGTAGGTGAGCATGAGGCTGAGGGGGTCCGGGAGGAGAGCGACGACTCCTTCAAGGAATGGGTACTCCTTCAGCTGGTTTATGAGAAGAAAAGAAGGAGCGCATGGGGCGCGGATAGGCTAGAAGGTCAGTTCTTGGCCGAGGAATCAGGGGAATAATTGGTTGCCGAGGAGGAGGTGCAATTGGTGGATCTCGACTGGAAGGTTCCAAACGCTAAGGAAGGATGAGAGCTTAGAAAGAAGTACCAGATGGTAACGATCATAGAGGTGGAAAACTATATCTTTGATAGTCTAGATATTTTAAAAGAGGCCAAAGCAAGCTGAGAACCCCTGGAAGGGATATTTGTAGACTTTATGAGTAGCATGGATGTTTGCAGGAGCTATTTGGTTCTAACCCCGAAGCTAGTGATTTTGAATAGTAAAGGTAAATATGTATTGTGAAAAAATCTTATCATTAGTCTTTATGAGCCACATTATTTGTCTTAGTGCATATTATGGCAATAGGTACGCTTGCTTGAGACTTGGAGGTTAGCAGGAAAGTCGTTATGAGCTGAGTAAACTGGTTTCTCTTGAAGAGGTCAAGCCTGTGGGAAGAAAAGTTCAAGTGCGCATCCAAATAGTCTATAAATTGAAATTTAACTCTTGCTCTTAGACATACTTCTTCAATGCTATCCCTGAGCATAGGTGTTAGACCCTGCCCTTTTGAACTACCTTACAACTATACTTTAGCAGCACTTTTGTCGTTTCCAACGCCTAAGTTTTAGAAAAACTGGCTCTGGAAACAAGTCTCGGCATATTTATCTCTATTGCAGACGTAATAGAATATTGTGCACATAGAAACAATTAATTGATATTGAGTACCTAATTTTTATCCTTACAAACTCTCTTTGCGGTTTCTGCATCAGCTCTCAATGCTGACTGCCCCGGTCCTCGAACCCTTGACCATCAAGCTACCGTCTGCCCTGTGCTAATGGCTCTTCTGCCATCACAGCATGCTTCCAGATTGCCTTTCCCCCGAAGTAGCTACCCTCTCGATTTCTCTTCGTCCCGTTCGGGAAATGGAATATACACAAGACATCCATCTTTCTCCTCCGATCCGTCGCCGCTTAGAAGTTTTTATCGATGACCTGCAGCTCTCTCGGTGCCCGAAATTATATGACGCACGTATCATCAGATACTATTCTAATCCCTACACCGCCCCAGCATTCATTGTTCCATCGCCCTTCTTTCCCAAGCTGAGACCATCAAAAGTGGTTACTACCCGGTTCTTTTTGAAAAGCTAAATATGGATTCCCACCAGATGGCTTTCGATATCTACAGGTTTTTTGGTCCAGGGCCCGAGGTCGGTTGCTTTGAATTTCTGAAATACATATTCCAGGAGAGGTACTTGTCAATTGGCGGAACTTCATCAACTACTATTTCTCAGTCCATTGGTTCATCAACGGACTGCAATTGCTCCCAATCGATGGAGGTTTCATTGCTTTTATCCACATTATTACACTTCTGGTATGTTTGTAAATATTCCAATAAGGCCCTTCCCGCTTATTCTTAACGGATATTCTCCTTGAGTTTCTCCTGGTACAGAAGCAGCGTCCCTTTCTTCTTTATACATGATATCATTCAAGTACTGCACAAAAAGACAATCCCTCCCCCATTCTCAATGCATGAGCTTGTATCATTAATTTTTTCCACCAGTTCACGAATGTTAGTAGCGACCGACAGTTTTCATTCCTGGGATCTGAGCTTTTTTATTCGGACGCGACGCCTTCGAAGCAGCCAGGCGGTCAGCATCTGTCTGGTGTTTAAGTGCTCTAGTGATGAAAGGCATGCGTCTCTATTCAAAATCCAAATCCGTAACCAATTCATTGCAGCGAGTTGGAATGGAATCCAGGATATTTCGAATTGCAATTCCACATATTGAACCAGAAATCCCGTATTGTACCAGAACATTGTTTCAGGATTCGAATAATTACAAGTACGTCTTTGACATGATTCATGCAGCGTTACAGTACATTTTTGTATAGGCGAAAATTTTCAATTGCTGAAGCACTAAATCATCAAGGATTGCGTGGCGTTGTATTGGATAACATTGAGTCACTTAGATTTTAAGGACTTAAACAGTAAAGCCCACTTCCGTCAAGCTTTCCGGAAATAATATTTGTACTTTAAACTCTACTTAAGCTATAATACTGGGTCTTTTGAAAAGTGAGGAAGTAAGAGTTGAGTATCTTAGCTGGTACCTAACCAAAAGCACCGTCAATGTGTAGTCCAGTATCAAGGAACCGTTTTATTAGCGTAACGCAAAAGAAAGCTGAGAAAAAACTCTTTACGGCAATGGGAACATGCTCTCAGAGCCCGCGAAGAGAATTAGGATATGAAATAATCAGAAAGGCGCCGGTAATGAGCCTGACAGGCTTCCATTCCTTAAAGGCAAAAACGTTAAGCGGGTAGCAAAATCTTGAAACACTTGATTGGGATGGGTACTATGGTGCCTAGCTGCTTAAGCCAAGACAGCGAAAGAACTGACAGCCTTTTGGCCGGGGGCCCCCTAGATGTCGATGCCTGTTTTAATATGCAGGGTATCCTAGGAACAGCTAAACTCCCTGTCGTGCGATTGTTTAGAAAGTTCGGCTAGGGCTGCTGGAGAAACTCCGGATAGGGCAGTTTGGCAGAATCGGTACTGGAAAAGGGGATGGGCGAAAGTAAACCCAAAGACTAGATCGCGGTGATCGAGACCATGAGCCGCTGGAATGTAGACTTCAGCACGAAGCATCGAAAGCGAAGAAGTAAATTTGGAGCTAGGTGGGGGTTTGTTCCAGTATAGCGTTAATGCGAGCTTCCTTTCATAAGCTGTGCAAAGCATTGAAAAGAGCATTTGACTTCGCTTTTACCGTCTTTGTACTAGCAAGTAGGATCTTGTTACAGTCTAAATCCAGAAGCGAGGACATCTCATCGGATCGCCTTAAGTAGACTGTACCGCGTCTGAGACAGAGAAGGAGCTACCGTTTCTCTGCTAAAAGTACGGTGGAGACGATGAAAATGTATTTCTAAAAATTGGTTGGAAAGGGCCACTGGAGTGTACCTGGTTTCTCACAGGAAACCAGATGAAACCCCTTTTATACAAAGTACCTTGGCTCTACTCTAGAACTTCTATACTTTTTCTAACTTGGTAGAAGTTACTAGAACCTAGAACTACAACTATGGAATGGTGCTATCAATAGCATGTAAAGGTCAATAACAGCATAAGACGGGGCTCTGTGCCAAAAAAAAGTTGAAAGAATAAATACGCAGCAATCAAACCGGTATTCGGTTACAATGATCTTCTACAATCATGCAAGGCGATTAAATTTATCTGCGCTACCAGCTTTTAATGGAGAACTGGAGTAATGAAAGCAAACAAGTCTCTATTACACCACTGTGCCACAACTGTGTAATAGATACATTGTTACACTATTTAGGTCCCCATCTTACTGACGTACTGTTCAAGTATACTGCGCAATTATATTTTGTTTCCGAATACACTGCTGAAAATCCTCAGCTACCATAACAGATATATCTTACATATGGTTGCCATTCCGCTTCATGACATGGATCACCACGCATTGAAACCAGGAACTTGTATCCACGAGCATCTCTCTCATGAGCTAAAAAGCCTCATTTTCTTTTTATGTTCTAGAAGGCATTTGAAGCGGTTCAGGCTCAGGAGGAATCTGCACAAAATGTCGTCGGGCTGCTTCATGCGTTCTTTTATGGATGATATGAATGGTTGGATAGATGTAAATGTGAGCAGGTTGATCCTCTCGAACAGAAGTCTTACCAATGAGCTCCTCTACCCCAAATGGCCAAAATCTTCGCGTATCAAGCTTTTTCGAATCTTGAGACCCGGAATACATATCAGTAAACAATAAGCAATTGATCCATGTCTTTGTGTCGACCTTATCACCTTGAACCTTGAGCTTGACAAGAAATTCGTTGAAACTCCGAAGAAGTATGTTGCTGCTATTCAAATATTCTATTGGTTATTTAATTGTACATCTGATTCCCAGCTCAAACAGTGACATATCCAGATCATCGCTCACCGTCAAGTTGTATTCAAATTACGTAGATGGTGGCTGCTCACCCAAGTCATCCTGAAGATACCAACAATAACATCGGAGATATTTCTCGACCATCCCATTGATAATAAAGCGCCATCTATTTAAGGGTGTCTGATAGTAGAAATTCTAAGTTTCCCGCCACAACGATTCATCAGTGTCTTCCAAAACTTTAAAATGAACTTTCTATCCCTATCTGCTGTCAAACTTTCCGGAGACCTGTAGTTCTGCAGGAAGTTCGAAAACAATTCCCTAGCCGTGTCTTCAGCATAATCTGATGTTTTCGATTTCATAAAATGGTCTCGATGAGTAGGTCGATCAGCCGAGTTCTTAGTTTATTCGTGACCTCTCTTCGTCATGATTAGCCTCAAAATGAAATATGTGACTAGTGATCGTTATCTCTGGTCAAGCAGCTCTGGCGACATTGGATCTGTAAACTTCTCTTGATTATAGTCCTTACACTGCTGAAAATTAAGACATACTTCACAGTAATTTCGAAACCCCCTTCTTTTATGTTTCCAGTGGAAGTTTTCTAGTCTTGACAGTATCTTTGCATATTTGAAATATCCAACAACTTTGCAGTCGCTAGCAACTTGCAAAATATCCGACACCGACCTTATCGGCGCACACAACTTTCCACTGTAGAAAATACTGATATCCTCTTTCCGAAGAGTCTACATAATTCTCCCAAATTACTGCTTCTTGATCTCATTTTTTGGTCATTCTCCCTCTGTGGCCTTTATCACTAGACCGAGGAGCTGGTCTTCATCATAGCGAAGAATTATCTGACCTGTATCAATGTGGAGAACCTCAAAGTCATTCTCTGAAACGTTATGATCTCTTCACATCAGTTTAGGAGCTCATGATAATGCGTTTACCAAAATTTTGCTTTGTTTAGGCTCGAGTTTGATTAGAAATATTCGAAGGTTTCACATATTTTCCAACTAACTTGCTTCTTTATGACTCAGTTTAGGTTCTGCTAAGAGGTATGCCTTCGATAATTTTCATGGTCCAGGGTGTAATAAAAAAAAAAGGCTATGCTGTTATATAAACACTCGTAATGCTGATCCAGATTGTAAAAAAGCAGACTTTACATCAACCTTTTATAAATTCCATTTAAAAATTGTAGCAATTGATAAGAGAATTCTAATTCCCATCGGAGAACAAGATTCCGAATCAGTTCTCAAATTATTTTCTCCTTGTCCTTATTTCCATGCGGAGCAATTCGAGCCTTGCAATAATATTTTCCATCATCCAAAATTTTTATTTTGTATAAAACGTGACTGGATATTACATTCGAGTCGGGAGGAATTTTTGAAACATGATTTTTTGAACAGGTACTGAGAAAAATATTTTCTTCCGTATTTTATGCATTTGAAATAATATGAGATGGACGTCTAGATGCTTCATGAAGTAAGAATTCTTCAGATCCAAACCTTTTATGATAAAAACTTAGATCCTTTTGTTCAGATGATTTCAATTCCGTTCCAGGTAACAACTCAATTTCATGCGCATCAATTCCACCATTTTCATCAACAGGGATATGAATTAAATTTTCAGGGTGTAGGGAATTAAGTTTGCATTCAATCGGAACATGTTCAAGAGATAATATATTATTAGATTCTGATAAATTTCCATCACTTTCTGATTCATTATATTTTTCGACATCAGCATTCATATTTTGGTGAAAATTGCCATCATCAGAATGATCGTCAAAATTGTTTTCGCACACGTTCTTCACTTCGTTAATAATCATTTCATCAGAAATAGCTTCCACAGAGTATTCAATAGATTGATTCAATAAATCATTTGCCTTTTGATTTGTTATGATAGTTCATTAGATGAAACGGAATGTCTAACATCTTCATTTGCCGCATGTATAAATTTTCCATTGGATCCAGGTACTGTGACGATAATAGATTTTTTGTCGAATTTCAGTACTGGTTTGGGCGATGACCAAGATCCTCTTTTTTGATTTGGTAGATGAGTAAAGCTTTCCACAATATCGCCAACATTAATTGGAATATCGGTCAAAGACTTTGACTTTAGAATAAGATTTAATTTACTCTTGGCTATTAGCTCATTATGAGCTTCTCTTAATTCATTTGGTATACTTCGAGGACCAGAATATTGATGGTCGAATTTGACCAATGGCAAGCTCGTATTAAGAAACAACATCATTCCATATAAATCATTCGATATTTGAAACATTCGAGCAATACGAACCGTATTACTTGCAGGAGAATCGAATAATTTTGAACGGATATAAATGTCTCTCAATATTTTGTGTTTCGACTCAATAAAATTTTTGTTGTGGGGGTGGGAACCAATAGGAAAAAATGAAATCCCTCTTTCCTCAAGATAGCTTCTGAAAATATCATTTTCAAACGCCTGATCTCCCATTAAATTTTTAAGGTCCCTGAATGGTGCTAACCAGATAGCCTCAATAAAATTAATGCAATTTTTTATCTTAATGAGTGCACTATTGAACCAGTTGAATACCTGGTAGCTGAGTCCATAATGTGAAAATATCCACTTTTTCCACAAAAAAAGTGATCTACACACACCAATTCATTAAATCCGCGAGATATAGAGCTTAAAGATACTGCACGAGGATGACATGGTTTTTGTGACATCGCAAAATTTGCAGGGGTCAATTATGCTTGATAAATATTTTTTGCATTCATCGTCCCCTATAAAATTTCTTTGTAACAATAGTTTTATATCATCATAATTTGAGTGACTACATACATGTTTGTGAACCTTATTAATTATTTTCTTCTTTTCAGCCCAAGATATATTTTTGATGTATTGATATTGTTGGAACAAATTGCTGATAGAAATGAATTTTCAATAGGGTCGAATGATTGTATAAATATATTTCCGGGTACATAACAATGATGACCATGGTACAGCCAATGTTATCGAATCGATTGAATTATTGCGGAATTGAACTCTATGCGTTTCTGTCATATGAATAATATTTGATTTCTTGTGATATTCTTCCAATAACCCATTGTGATGATCCACTGATTATTAGATGCCTTATTTTAACCTGATTTCCATTGTCTGAAATAGCTGATAAAAATATTGAACCGATCATTTTTCTTTTTTCGCTTGAGTGGTCGCCATTTCCGTATTGCCAGAAGGGCGTGTCCTTGATACATTCAGGAAGTTCATCAAGAATTCCATTCCATTCGGTAAAATAAATTTCGAAAGTGCTCGTAATTCAACAATCCCATTCCACTATACGGTGCTCCATCATCAAGTAACGGACCTGGGTATAACGTATTTGACGGAGAATCAAGCACCGTTTTTACCATATGAAATGTTACAGAACCAGAATCATTTTTGTCTTTGATATTTTCTGCATTTCCCATTCTAGATGATGAACCTTTATGATAATTTTTAGCACTCTTGCATTTATCTTTTTCATAGGCCCAATGGCCAATTTCTCCACATCGGTCACAAGTTGATTTTGCCTTGAGCGCAGCAAAGTCTTCAGGAGATAATCTTTGCTTATTATTTTTCTTGAAATTTTTCTTTTCTCCGTATGAAATATTTGATTGACTTGAAGAGATATATTTTTGAGCATTTCCATATATTTGATTTGTATTTTTTGGTTTATCACATGCACGAATAATAGATGATATTTCTGAATATTTGATTAATTCTAGGATTTTTCCTTTTTCCAAATCGGCTTCTTCATGCTTCGGAGAAGCAGCAGCCAAAATAGATACTCGCTGGTTTGAATCAATTTTGGAATTAGCCAGGAGCAAAAATGATACCAGTGCTTCAGGTAATTTCGAAGTACCAGTAGATGAATGAAATCGGGCAATTTGAGCATCAAACCGTGATTCAAAATTTTTGAAAGACTCACTATCACCACGAGTAGTGTGCAATAGATCTAAGAATTTTTGAAATGTATCTGATATAGATGATAGAGGATCCACCTTATGAATAGCGTTAGCAATCGCTAATGCACCATTTTCAGACTGAATTTCTGTGTCTGGAATTTTCTTACAAATATCAAGAGCTCGTCCAAATAATTGTGATTGTAAGACAAGACCTTGTACTGCCTTAGGAACCTTATTAGAATTTGATGCTGGTAATAAATCATGAACAGATTTCCATTTTGAACAGCATCAAAATATTTTTCTTGAGGTCCTTTACCATCCGTCCAAGGAGCCGTGCGAAGATCCCATGAAAATTTCGGCCTTGAAGGAATTTCGGGGCGATCTGGGCCCATAACTGCAAAATAATTGGGATAGGTAGATCCAAATAATAAAAGTTCCAACTTGAATAAATAAATAAATGCCACAATCGGACTTAGAATGAATAATGAATAGAAAACCAAATTTAATATATCTGATCGAGGGGAATATTTCGATAGCCCGAGGATGTAAAAATATTTCTAACAACCTAGACTACTTATACTCTACACCAGGGTGAACCTGCTACAAAAATCAGGTGAGCCGTTCAATAATTTTGGTAGACATAATTTAGGCTCAGCAATAATTATTGCAGTATTTTCCAGGTAAGCAATCATCCAGATAATAATTTGTTGAGCATATGCAATATTATAGCCTGTATATATATAAAAACCCAACTGTAGGACATAAAAATTATTTCACACTGAATTCAGCATAAAATAGTGCCAGTGTAAAATAGATAAAATTATTCCTTGATGATTCATAATAAATATAAATTGTGGGCCTCAATAAAAATATTGCTCCACAATTCAGCATCACTGTAGGACACCGGATAGAGATTAAAATATTTGGTCAATTTTCATAATGGACCAGTCATTGAAGGGGGGAAGGGGTAACATCTTTACGGCGGTGGGAGCAAGCACTCAGAGGCGCGTGGAGAAGTAGGATAGAAACTAATTAGACAGACGTCGGGAGAGGACCTGACTGGCTTGCATGCAGTACAGGCAAAAGGTGAAACGTGAAACGAAATCGTGAAACTCTTAACGGGGAGGGGAATCACGGCGCCTAGCGGCGTGGGCTGTAAGGCGGCGGAAGAACTGTACGCCCTCGGGCCAGAGGGCACCATAGATATCGATGCCGATTGGAATAGGCAGGATATCGGAAAAACGGCAAACATCCCCGTAGTGTGAATGTTTGGACCGTTCGGCGAGGGCTGCGGCGGCGGCTCCGCACAGAGTGCCCTGGTGGACTCTGGACTGGACGAGGGATGGGAGACAGTAAGATCCAAGGCTAGATCGCCGTGATCGAGGCCGTAAGCCCCTGGAATGTAATCGTCAACACGAAGCGCCGAAGGCGAAGAAGCAGAGGTGGAGCTAGATGGAAGGGGGTGTTTGAGTAGAACGGTATTGCCAACATCCTTAAAAAAGCGGTGCCGAGCATTGCGAAGGACATTGTGACGTCGGGTCTGAGCATCTTCGTACTTGCAATTAAGAGCGTGCTTACTGTCGACGTCATCGAAAAGGATAGTTTCTTAGTGTGCAAAAGCAGTACCGACGTTGTAACATTGTGTAAAGTTATTGCTATAAACGAGAGTGTGAAAATCAATTGCCAAGAACTTTTTTAAAAAAATTACCCATTATCCTGAAAACGTCTAGCATACACCGGGGAAAGCTAACCCGCACTTTTCAAACATTAAAGAAACAGCCATGGTTCTTTTGACTGCTGCTGGTGCTAGCATTCTACAGCAATGATTTGTACATTGCTTCGACCATCGGTACATGTAATTAATAAGACCAAAACGGGAAATATTACCTCTGAGGACACTTCACCCCTTGCGACCTTGAGAATACTATCCCATGTTCAACTTGTCAGACGAGTGCGGAGAGGAAGGCGAGGATGAAGGAGACTGGCATTTGGACACCCCGGAGGATCCCGCAGCACCTTTTGCGAGGACGGAGGCCGCTTGGTCGGACATCCCGCGGAAGCTTAAGCCGCCCGGAGAATCTTTCCTCTACTTGCGACTGGTCTACTTCGCTCTAGAAAGAGGAAAAAGGTTTGGGTGTTATACTCTTGGAAGATATATGCGGTCTATCCCATGCTTTTCCAGACAATCTAGAAAGTGACGCCCGTTCCCTGCCCCGTGAACCGAAACAAGACCTCAACGGGTTACATGCACAGGTCAAGCACCTCGTGTCTGAACTCCAACGGTTCACCCGCCTGCACAATGTAACTGTGTGGCGTGACTACGGGATCGGTCACGTGATGGCGGCACTCATATGCGATCTGCTATCTCGTGTGAAAGCGTCCAAGACAGCAACGCGTGGTTTGAACCGCTCCGTGAGGACCTTTTGTTCGCAATATTTGATGGCTTAAGGTCGGATTCTCACTTGGCTCTGTCTGTTCCCCAAAGAAACAGGCCCATTGTGAACTACCCTGTGGTACCGAACACCCCGCGCCCGCTACCTAGTGGCGGGAAGCTCTACTCTTCCACATTGGAGTAAGCCGCCGATTACCAAACAACACCCAAAGGCGTCTATGGCCAGACGTCATGGCGCGAGAGTGGGATTATTACGGCCACGGAGAAGGACACTGAACTGCCTGTGATGGGACCCTGCGGCACGGAGCATTTGTGGGTGCCTGCTCGCTGGATGGACTGGTATGATCTCAACTCTTCGGACGGGGAAGACGTCGGTGATGTCGCTGCCGACCTGGAGGGGTTAG
Organism: Kappaphycus alvarezii; assembly: GCA_002205965.3. Classification (NCBI taxonomy): domain Eukaryota; phylum Rhodophyta; class Florideophyceae; order Gigartinales; family Solieriaceae; genus Kappaphycus; species Kappaphycus alvarezii. The sequence goes on along the minus strand of NADL03000496.1, from coordinate 366,363 downwards.
AAGCTGGTGGGGAGAAGGATGAGTAAGGGGCGGGCATATCTCGTGGTATGCTCCAGGTAACTTTGCTGGCAGATAGGACTCTCCGTCATCGGTAACCCTTTAAGATACCGCGGGCCCCAACCGACCAAATCTTTCAAAAAATTAAAGCACCCAAACATTTCCCCATGTATTTCATATGACATGCAGATTGCAACTCCAAATGGGTCCTAGCTAATCTATACATCTCAATAATGACACCCCCCTTTTTTCCCAAGAACCAAATCGATGCCCCATTCTTGAATATTTCAAGAGTGTGCTTTTCGCCACAATGTAGGCAGATTTTTCGCTGACTGTGCAGACAGCCAATGACACCCTTGTTGTGGCTAAGCATGACCTCTTACAGCGTTGTGAAGACCCATTACGAGCTTTTCTCCAGAATATTCCTCTGTAAACAAGATGCAGCCTCGGTGTTGATCAAAGATAAGTGGAGAGACAAGCAGCAATGCAAAAGCGTGGATATAACCGACCACATCTCCCCATACATTAAAATAACACAAAAATTCCCCCTTTTGCACGCCGCTAGCTAGTGTCTATTGGACCGTTGACCTCATGAGTGTTGATGGCCGATCAAAACAAACTTTTCAAGATTGTTGACCTCGGTGAAGGCTAGACCAGTTTTCCCTCACCAGCTTCCGCTCTTTGCAAGAAGTTGTGAAAACGACTTCATTTTGGAAGGTAGAATAGTTCGTATTATCGTGGGGGGTTTCAGAAACGAGGGCGCATGTACAGTAAAAATTACTGTCCTGTAACTAAACATAAAAAACCTTTTTTCCAGTAAAACTTTCGGGCTTTCAAAACGTTTTCCTTTCCAAAATGTAACGGAAATTGTCCTCATATGAGGACAAAGTGTGCCTCATATGAGGACAGTGCGTGGTCGGATAGACACTAGCTAGTGCAAAAGGATTTGATGTGCATATCAATGTCAGAATGAATACGGAATCTTAAACAAGTATACAGGACATACAGAACCTTCCGTAAAAGGGGGGAAGCTTTGGGTGTTTTAGTGATTGAAAAATAAGGTCGGCTGTAATCCAGATAACATTGGTGAAAGTGTATCCAGTCAGCTCAGGAATTTCTAGCACAGTGCTGTATCTCAGAAACGTCCATTCTCAGCATCCACCTCTGCGTAATCGAGGGATGGATCCAGCGGGTGTGAATTTGGGTAAGGCTACCGGACCATATTCCTTTACCGGGATACTTTGTGCCGTGCTATACAGCAAGTAAGAACCTTCAATCCTCCGGTGTGCGTAAACGCTGTCCAATCCGAAATGCTACAGAAGTGCTCTCGGTTTATGGCCGGATCACCAGGCAGGAACAGGCTCATTTCCGTTCAAATCTCCACGCCCGGAGTCTTGCACCCTGACGCGTTTATCCCGATCAGTGAGATGGTGAGATCGGTCTCCAGCCGGGCCTAAGACCAATACTCCAATGTGCGGGCCATCCTCCTTCACCGACATGCTGTGTTGGCGGCCACTCCAAACAGTGCGTGCTTGTTGACCGCCCTTGTCTCCTTTATAGTTGGCTAAAATTCTCATTCATCCTTGCTGTAGAACCTGCGACATGGTCTGAATGATGATTCATAGGACCCCGGCCTTTGCATGACTATATCTTCCAAGCGTAAAACATCGAACTCGTTTCTCTCTTCGCATAACTCGACGTAAACAAATCCCATTCACCCCTTGTTACAGCACTGCCAAGGGTAAATTCATACCCACATATCTACCACAGTAAATTAACCCCCCATTTTGTCAATAACTCAATTAAAGCGAAGCTTTGCAAAACCAATTCATTCGGGGATGGGAATCTTTACAGTGGTGGGAGTAAGCTCTTAGAGGCGCCAAAGGCGGTAAACAGTTGAACTAATCGGAAAGACACCAGGAAAGAACTTTAGGGCTTGCATGCTATAGAGGTGAAAAGGGTAAAATGGTCGGGTGGTTTACATTTGGAAGATACGTACGGCCAAGTTCCAGGGTCATCCAGATAGTGGCTACCTCGTAAACATGAGTTAACAAGTGTGACTGCCCGCCACCCACCATCGCTACTTACTGAATCACCGCCTCGGCAAGGTCCTGGTGAAAGGTGAAGCGGATAACGAGATCGTGGAACTCTTGATAGGGAGTATTACTGAGCCTGGCTGCTTAGGCGGGAAGGGGCGGAAGATCTGATAAGCTTCGAGCCCGAGAGCACCGTCGATGTCGATGTCGATAGAAACACAGCACGCAAGTATCGAAGGGGGGCAACCCTCCTTTAGATTCATTTTTTTCATTTCCTGGCCATTAAAAAGAACATCTGTGCGGTCATGATTAGGATGTCACTGTCCGTGACGTGCTTCATTCTAGAACATTGACATTATTGTATGGACATACAGGAGCGGTAGTGGTAAATCTTTACGAGTTGTACGGCACGAAAGTGTGCGGAGGGAATTCAGAGATCAACTGTATGTAATCGAAAATTCTCGTTGCAAGCACGGTACAGCACCTCCAGTCAGCGATCACAACAGAACTCATTCTATCGAAGTCCGATAGGCTGCTCTTGTCCGCGGCAGTACATGACCGAGCACAGCTCTTCTCCGTGCGCACATTCTCCGCCTCATCTGTTTTCTCTTCGCTTCCTCACCCCCACCGCGGTACGTACATGTCCTCTTCTACATGGAAAAGTCGCTCTGGCTCTCCGTCTCGGCATCGCGCTATTCCCTGGATCTACTCGCTGTCCGGTCTGCTCCCGCCGCTCGGCCGACATCGCACCCGTCTTAGATCCAAGTGGTCACACGCGTTGACCTGCAAATACGAAGACGGAATGACTCACCCAACTCATCTGGGCATTCGCAGTCCCCAGCGCTACGAATGGACATTTACTTTCCCGCTGCATACGGGCTTCACAGTACCGATATCGCCGTCGACGTTACTGTTGCCCACCCCTCCGCACGCCCGCCACATTTCGCCAAGTACGGTTACCGCAGGCGCTGCCGCAACACTTGCAGAGCGCGAGAAACATCATCATTAAGGCACTTACTGCAACCAAAACGATATCCTCCTCTCTCCCGTCGGAGTGATATCTATGGCGCCTTGAGCGATGACGGCTCGGGTTTTTTCCGCCGCCTTGCTCCCTTCGCTGTTTCCCGTCGCGATTCTTCCCCTCAACAGGAGCTCCGCGACTTCGTGACCCGTTTCGCGTTTAGTTTCCAAATAATGCAGGCGCGACAGGTTTCTACCCGCTGTCCGCATCCGTAGTTAATTTATGACTGTCCGCATCCGTAGTTAATTTATGAATACGCTCCCCACGCTTCTGTGCGAGATTGTATAACCCATAAAGATTTACCACCACAGCACAGCTTTATTTACTAAATGAAACTTCTGAAACTCGCACAGAAAACCTGCCGTAAAATCAAAAAATGTACTTCGCCTTGAAACAGGCCTCACACAAGAAAATGACAAAATTTTCCAAACGTTTGAATTACCCTAACTTTTCCTTCCTTTTAAACACTACAAGCTCGTCAAGTTCTTACCAGATGCATTTCCGATTAGTTTCTCTCTCATCCCCCTATGCATGTTAATATCTCAGTAATCCCCCTCAGCATGTTCTCCCACATGCTCTTTCCACATCCCGTAAAGATTACACACACTTTAAACACTTGCTATTCCTCTCTTTTTCGGAATTCCGCATCCGATGCTCAGAACCACTTGATTTGATCATACGGTTTGCTCACTAGTTTCCGATACTGCGACTTGATTCCCGAATTATACAGACCGTGCTTTACCAAATTATCAAAAAGTGCCTCCCCGACCCCCGACTCGTCCACCCATGGCCAGTTCAAAACGAACGGCCACCGCCAAAACGCATACCAAATAACCGCTAGAATAACAAGCGACACCACCAGCTCAGTAATCAGCAGTGTAAAAGACCATCTCCCTGCCACAATCGCCCCAACATCCCCACCAAAATCCATGCCAAAATCAAAATCCATGCCCACCGATGCTCCACTGCCATCTCCTCATAAAAAACACCACACCCTCGTCATCGTTAATCTCTGCTTTCTGGTCCACATCAGGATCCGGAGCGAATTTCAACCATTTCGGTAGCACGGATCCGTTCCAAAGCCCAGTCGCCTCCGCCACCGCAGTCACCTGCCATTCTCAGCTGACGAATATCTCGTCAAATCCACCACAAGCGTTCTCTTATGGCTCCCCGAATGCCGTCGTCAACGACAGCATCGACGCCACATGCCCTGTCGGCGCCGCGTACAACTCCACCACCACGTGCTGCGCAAGAAAACGTCGAATGTCCTCCCGCTCGCGAATCACGCAGCTACGCGGCATCATCCCCACCCATTCCACCACCCCATCCCACAACGAGCTTTTCGTATATTCCCGCGACCGCAGCAGCGACATATCCATGTAGCTTTTTCCCGTCAATAGGCTACTCCGGCTCACCAACGACTCCCATAGCGCAATCAACTGAAAGTTACGTAGGTTGATCTCCATCGGCTTTTCCTTCAGCAATAAAAACGAGTGGTTCGCGCTATACGCCCCCTCCGCGATCGTTCGTAACGCCCATGCCTTCCCCATCGATACTCCTCACTGTCCGCAGGTCTTCGTTTGCCTGTCGCACCGTTACCGCATCGCTGAGCACAGCAGTTGCCACTGCAAGCGTCACGCCGCGCACGTACACACCCCCGCCGCGATGACAGACAATCCGTTAAGATGCCGCGAGTATAGTTCCGAGCTGTAGAAGATCGACTTGTCGAACTGTCGCAGCATGTAGTCATCCACCACCAGCCCCCTTCCAGCCACTCCCATCACTGCTTCGAGCTTGCGCCAAAGTCGGTCCCGAATTCCACCTCCGAGCGGTCATACACGCGTACCACAGGGCACACGACATATGCAAACAGCCCAAAGTCCTCCCAATCCACCAAATCGTAGATCCGCCTTCGCTCCTCCTTGTCCGTCCCCATCATTACCAACCGGTCCAGCCAAATGCGCACCGTTCGCCTCCCATGCTCCGCTGCTATAGTCATACAAGACCTCACGATCTGGCTCCAGCGAAAGTCGTTCAATATATCACTCGTGAGCCTATTGCTCTCCTGCACAAGGCCTGCTTCCGAATCCTCCTCCCGTCCTCAGTCAGCAGCACCATCCTCCGGGTGATCTTCACGCTAGTCCCTTTGTAAGAGATAGCGAACAACATCGCCCCGTCATCATCCATCCTCCCCTCCTCGGCCCCCACATGTCTACCCTCGAGCACCTCGTCCCGAAATGCCTGCCAGTCTGTCGGATCCGCAGCGACAATGGTTCGACTGAACCCCCGCATGTACCTCTCCTTGGCCAACTTCGCCACTTCCGCCCCTTTTACCTTGAGCAACTGCGAGAGCAAGTATTCCCCAGACGAATGCAGCGTGCCTACCCCATCCAAGCGCTGCAGATCAGGCGCGTGGTTGAACGGCACCACATACCCCGTTACCTCCGACTCCAGGGCGTGGTAAAACGCCGCATTTCCACTGCTACCAATCTGCGTCGCCAGTGCGTCTATGACATCGAATTTCCGCACGCTGTTCTCGTACTGCTGCAGCCGGTGGTACTTGAACTGCACCGAGTGGCGGCCGTAGATTTTGAAAAATTGGCCCCGGGCCAGTTGCGATGCAAACTGAAATGCATCGCGATGGATGCTCGCAAATGCAAAGTTCGACTTGTAGATGTTGTACTTAGTGCGGTACCAAAAGTTCAACACCGAAATCAAAAAGTCCAGGCCGGTGCGCGCTTCCGTACCCCGCGCAGAACCGGTGTCCAATCGTGGGTTGCCAGGCCAGTTTTGCTTTCCTGCCGCAGGGAGAGTGGGCACATGCTGCATGATACGTGAGACAGTTCAAGTGATTGCTCTGTGGTAACAGTTACGCAACTTCAATTGCTAGATGAGGATTGTCCAGAGGGCGGCAAGGGGCAGTGTGTGCTGCTTTATATAGCGCTCTTCGCGCCGTGCAAGAAAAAGATCAAGTTGCGGTTTGAACCGCAGAGGACGAGCGTGACATACCGTTGATAACGGTAAGCTTATCGTCCACTATGCGCATCCCGCTGTATTGTTGTATGCGGGGGTATGATCTGATTTATCACACAGCCGCCTCAGGCCCCCACCAGTTGGCATTGTGCACAAGTTGCGCCCCACAGCGTGGTCTGTAATCAGTTATTGTGACTCGGCTGACCACATCGTATTGTACAGTATGTTGTGTAGAACGGCTCCGGCAAGGGCGGTGAGGGGCAGGTGGGCATAGCATGGTGTTGGATGTTTTAACTACTCAGTTAAATGCAAAGCGTTTGTGGTTCAATGAACAAACGTCACTGACAGTACAGTTACGAGCTGACCGATGCCAGCAGGTGTTTAGCGTGAGGCGTGAGGCCTGACTTTGTTGCTGAAAAGGGTGCGTTGTTGCCAGATTGGGATTGGGGAGCGGGCAGTCATAACTCCTAAGTATCATCTGTCGTCTATCGCTATGTGTTATCATCTTTACTCCATGTGTTATACAATATTATATCGCTACGGCTAACTGCTCCGCCACGCCGCTCCACGTAACCGACGTGGACCATCTGCTTAGTTCCTAGCCCTGTAGTCGGACTGCAGTGTACCACTCAACCGTTCCATTACTCGCAGTAAACCAAACCAATTTTCCCCCCGTGTACTACTGTATTTGCTGTAAATGAGTAAAGTTTGTCTGATAATTTTGAATATTTTGAATGGCGTAGTGTTTTCATATTTGAAAAAAGTATGTACGTGTATTACTATACAGTAATATAGTCGGCAAAATTCCGGCGGGTCCAAGATAAGATAAATGGGGCTCGATGTCCACTCTTGGGGCCTTGTATCAACGGGGGTTAACTTACTGTGGTAGATATGTGGGTTGGTACCCAGTAAATTTGTACCGGAGCGTAGATACCGTATCATGGCCAAGCCAATTGCGAAACCGTACAATGCGTCGAAAACTGTAGATGGCACTCCAATCTACCAGTATGTCCCACGCATTACTGCGAAGAAAGCTTTTGCTGTTGCATTGTTTTAAAAATGAGACCACTTGAATCCCAAGGGATTTTGCCGAAGGGATTTTGCGGGTACAGGCTTTCGAACTAAACGATGAACAAGGCGCCACGAATGTCGCAAAATACAGGTTCTAGGCCAGCCAACAGTCAAGTTACATTGGGCATGTGTTTTTGTGTTTGTAAAGGTGCACGTGTATGTCGTCGCCATTAGGGGCCAGTGCCAACAAAGAAAATTTGTTACACAGCGCCTTCCTGGCAAACCCCTCCGATTCTGGGCCTTCCGGGCTCTCGCAGAAACACAACATCGATTCCCTAAAAGAAAAATTGCCACTGATGTCAATATAAATCGTCGTAAAAGCCCATTAGCGTTTTTAATGGAAGTTTCATTTGCTGAGCTCCTACAAACATGCAATTACCTGAATTTCCAGTCCCTACGTAATGAGAAGGGCTGCAAAAGGTAAAAATAGCTGCAGGGGATTGAACAGTTTTTGCAATGAGGGGAAAATTGGTTTGGTTTACTGCGAGTAATGGAACGGTTGGCAGTCCTCTGTATTTGTAATCAAACCATTGGCGGGCAGTTTTTGCAATTGATTGCAAAGGGACATAGGATTGATTGATTTCAGTGTTGTTTAAAACTTTCAAAACATTGGCAACAATGCACCTTTCTTCACTTCGCACCGTGCGTCCTGTACGGTAACAACGTCCCACCCCTGTCCGCTCTTCACGCATAGGTACACCCCTTTCGCTTAGTAACCGCTACTACCTCTAAATTAAGGGGAATTGATTTGGTTCTTTAATTTTTGAAAAGTGCGGTTCGGCTATCCCCCGGTGTATGCTAGACATGCAGAAATGAAACATTGGTAAATTCTGTACTTGTCTGATATGGCGGCGTTAAGACTAGTCAGAGGGTTGAATTTTCGAATCTTGCAGGAGAGGGCTAGTGAGTTGACACAAGGGAGAAGGTTTGGGTGTTTCACTTTTGGAGGACATATCCGATCTAGGGCATTAGAGACGTACGGAAAGGTTCGGGGGGTTTTGATGCAAAGGCACGCTGCAGCAGCCGTCATGTCCAATGCGGCCTGCTTGATGGCTGGCCTGAAGGTAGCTTTTTAGGGAATGTAGTTCCTTCCCCATTATTGTGTCAGTATACCCTTTTTGAGTCGATTGTGGTTGTCCGGAACGTTGAAAGAGGTAGCGATGGGAAGGAGTCTGACAAAAAAACCCAGGTTCGTACCCTTCTCTTTACTCACCTGCTCGACATTGTCCTTATGTACATGCTGGATCGATGAAACCTACCTAAACCGACCCTAAAGAAACAGTTAACGACAACCACAAAATGGTAGGAGATCGCCGCTAAGCCACACACATACGAGCTAAACTGACTATCATCTGCTGAAAACCGCACGATACGAAAGTATCTAATCCTTATTCAACACAGGCCTCAGAATTCCAACTCTTGAACGTGCACAGTACAAGTCCTTCTTGGAATAGGAGAAACCCAAGCCACAAGCGCAATGGACCAAATCAATTCACCCACAAAGTACAAGCAATATCAAAATACATAAAATGAGAGACACAAATACATCAGAGTGTGAGAAGAGATAAATCCTACATCGAAGTTCCGAATGATGTACCGAGATATCATTTAGATATCAACGCCCCTCTTGCATCATGAGGATATTTGTCCGGAAGCTGCTCTACTCCAAGTCCGTCTCTATGTTTCTCGAAAGCCAAACGCAGAAGAGGCTTGGTGAGGATATCGGCAGTCATATCTTCAGTGCGACAGTACACTGGCTCGATGTTCCCAAAATCGACCTGCTCCTTAACGAAGTTCATTCGAATCGCCACATGCTTTGCATGTCTAACACCATCAGCACTACCACTAGAGCTCCTTGGTTGTCTTCATGAAGTGCTGTAGGGATCCTTTGATGGCAATCCAGTTGGCGCAACAGATCACGAAGCCAAATTATGAGCTTCGTTTCCTCGCTCATTGCCACATACTCGGCCTCGGTGGTAGAAAGAGCTACTGAGCCTTGCTTTAATGTACGCCAGCATACCGAAGTCTTTCCAAACTTGAGAAGGACTCCAGTGGTGGAGCGGCTATCGCTTCTATCCCCTGCCCAATCTGCATCGCAAAAGGCCGAGAGAACTTCGTCACTATCTCCATACAGCCGCAGAGCGAAATCAGAGGTACCACGTAGATACCTTAGTACTCGCTTGAGTGCCGTCAAATGAGACTTGAAAGGGTTTGCCGCAAATCGGCAAAGAAGAGAAACTGCTGCGCTGATATCGGGCCTCGTCCGCGTCGCAATGAATAGTAGGCATCCGAGTATTTCCTGATAAGTCGTTTGGTTGACAGCCTCACTTGGTTCTTCAAAGTCACTCATCGCACCTTGACAAATGGGGGTCGAAACTGACTACATGTTGACATCCCAAACCGTTCTAGTGTCTGCAGCACGTAGTGCTCCTGTGTCATCCATGCCCCCTTTGCATCCAATGAAACGACACACCCAAAAAAGAACTCAGGCTGCCCAGATCCTTCACGTCGAAGTACTTGGTGAGCTCCTTCTTGACCTGAATCACCTCCTTCTTATCCAGACCATTACGATAATGTCGTCCACATAAAGTAAGATCCATATCCTACCACGACGGTACACACAAGTATCAGCAAGTAGTGCAGTAAACCCAATCTTATCCATTACGAATCCCATTTCTCGTACCACAGGCGTCCAGCCTGTTTGAGGCCATACAAACCTCGATTAAGCTTCATGACCTTGTCACCGTCACAGAGCTTGAGACCCTTAGGTCCCGTCACGTAGATATCCTCATCAATTTCTCCATGGAGAAACGCGCTCACACGTCCATCTGCTGTACATAGTACCCCCTTTGGACGGCCAAAGCGAGACAAGTCCGAACAGTGTTGAAGTCCACAACTGGCGCGAAAGTCTGATGAACATTACCCTGCAGAAAACCTTTGGCTACAAGTCTTGCCTTGTGTCTGACTACTTGTCCTTTGTCGTTTCGTTTGCGCACGAACACATTAGGCTTGTCCACAATCGTCCAGGTCCCGTGCTTCCTCAAAGAGTCAAGCTCAGATTCAATTGCCTCCTTCCATGCAACGGAGTCTGGCCGGCTTAGCGCATCACTTACTGATGTAGGCTCGGGTGACTCACTTACTGTGAACGCTCGGGAAGAGTTCGTTGCTCCTGGTTCATAGTAGTCCGGGGGCCTACGATCACGTCTGGGGAATCGAGACCCAGAACCGTTACATCTTGAGTTACCGCAACGTCATCTGCATCAGCTTCGTCTACTCCCGCGTCAGAATCCTGCGCTTGATCCAGCTCCCGGGCTGGAATGTAGGTCAACATCTCCGAATTAGCCTCTGGTGTTATACCAATACCATCATTGCCACTGACCCCTTCTGGGTTTATCCATTCTGATGAACCTTCAGTCCCACCAACTTGTAATACCGGCTGGATAGGTACTGCCGTTGGCACGGGTGTTGTTGACGGCGGCTGCCCGCCACTGGCAGGTGATTCGTTGATTTCTTCGTCAGAGAGTATGGGTCCATCATAAACGTTAAATTCACTGCCAGGAGATTCTCTGGCGGGGAACTTGTCTTCGAACACAGTGACATCCCTGGCCACGACGGCCGTCCTCCTCGATGGTATCCAGATTTTGTATTGGCTGTTATCAAAACAGCCGATCACAAGCCCCTCCTCGGACTTCGAGTCCAGCTTCTTCCGAAGTTCTTTAGGGATGTGGTGCCACCCTTGACACCCAAAAACACGCAAGTGTGACACATTAGGTTTCGTACCAGTCAACAACTCATACGAGCTCACTGCGTGATCCCTCGGACTACAGAAGTAGTTCCTGATATGTGCAGCATGAACAACTGCTTCTGCCCAAAAATACCGGGGGAGTCCGGCGTGCTCGAGCATCGCTCGAGCACTCTCAACGAGAGTCCTGTTTGAACGTTCAGCTATACCGTTCAAATTTGGAGAGTATGGCGGCGTTACACTATGCTCGATTCCGCATTCAGTAAGATAGTTATGCATTGCCATGTACTCTCCACCTCCGTCAGTATGTAACCGCTTGATGCTGCAATTAAACTGTCGTTCCAGCCATGCTTGATAGATCTTGAATTCCGCATAGACATCTGACTTCAACTTGATTGGCACAACCACTATGTAGCCTGAGTACTCGTCCACGAAGGAAACAAAGTATCGAGAGCCAGCAAACGAGCGCACTGACATCGGACCGCAAACATCGGAGTGCACAACTGCACAGGGCTCTTCGATCTGTGGTTGTTACGGCGTAGGCGCTGCTTGGTCTGCTTACCTTTCATGCAACCCATGCATGAATTGGACTTTGTCTTCATAGTACTGAAGTCTAATCCTGACACAATTCCATGACGCTGCATTTTCTTGATGGTTTCAACGTTAGCATGACCGAGCCTCTCATGCCAAAGCTTGAGTCCACGACTGGAAAAATGCATTCCACTAAAATCGTCCTCTCCGGAACGATCTTCATCTCGATTGCGATTACCGGCTGCCGTACATCCAATCGCAGCTTGTGCTGTAGGTCCAACAAACCTACCGAAATCTCATAAACCCCTTGATTCAGTCGGCCCTGGAAGTGGAGCAAGCCATTAAATGTTCCACTGCATCCAGTACGGACAACACGCACATGGTAGCCACTAGCACAGAGCTTGGAGCATGAGAGAAGGTTACATCGTAACTCTGGGACGTGCAGCACTCCCGGCAAAACCAATGTACGATAATACCAGTCACCCGGTGATCCAATGCGCGTCTGGAAGTATACCGTACCTTTCTGATTAGCAAAAACTCTGCTTCCGTCGCCCAGGATAACTGGGCGCGGACGAATCTCCTCGAGATCATGCAGCCAGTCTTGGCACCATACCATGTGGTCTGAGGCTCCACTGTCAAACAAGAACGTCCCTCAGGCGTTCTTTCTCACCACTAGACGAGGCGTTGGCTGCTTTAGTCTCTTGCTTGATTTTGGCATGCCCGTTGAAGCGTGCCAATAGAAGACGTGCTTGGTTCGCACTATCTTCTTCAGAAATATGGCCATAGTCTTCTGCAAACGACACTTTGCGGTGGGACTTGTGTCTCTTCTTCTGACAGTTTACTGCACCAAAATCTTGCCGCAGTTGTAGCATCTGCGCCTCTCGGCCTTGTTAGAGGCCGAGCTCTTACCAACACGCTTAGCATCACTTCCAGCAGCAGCAAGGGCAAGTCCATTGTCACTACCTCTACTGAACTTGGCACTCCCGACTCCTTGCAACTGGTCCTCGTACTCCTGCAAGAGAGTAGCTGTGGCGGTTTCCCAATCCAGTTTGGTCTTAGATGTTTGCAATGAGGCAATGATGGTTCCGAATGGCGACTGCTTCTTGTTACCAAAAGAAGCAAGCAATGTCGCCACCTGCATCTCCTCGTCTACTTGCTTTCATCGCCGCAAGGCGATCATCGCCGCAAGGCGATTGAACACTTCCTCAAAGTAGTCGATATAATCCTGTACAGGCTGGCCTTTGTAGCGCATACCAGACAACTTTGCTTGAAGTTGAACCTTTGTCGCTGTATTGGATACAGCATATCTATCCTTCAAGCGCATCCACATCTTGTACGGATTGTTCTTTGCACTCAAGCAAAGCCTCAGAGGACGATCACCCAGGCCCTGTATCAACAAAGCACGCGCCGTCGCCACCTTTTTCTTCATACCAGCACTCATCTCATCCGAGACCACGTCTGATTCAATCACCTCAAGGACTTCCTTCGCTTCTAAAGCCGCTTCTGTCCTTGCCGCCCAAAGATGGTAGTCCTCTCCTGACTTCCCCAAAAACTTATACACCTTCTTACTGTCCTCCATTACAGATCACCGCACAATAGACAAAAAGAAGAGAAAGAAAAAAAAAAGGGGAAACACAAAAGAATCCTAATGCGAGAAGAATACACCAATATCTTAGCAAAGGGCTGGGCCCATAACCCGTTGAAAGAGGTAGCGATGGGAAGGAGTCTGACAAAAAAAACCCAGGTTCGTACCCTTCTCTTTACTCACCTGCTCGACATTGTCCTTATGTACATGCTGGATCGATGAAACCTACCTAAACCGACCCTAAAGAAACAGTTAACGACAACCACAAAATAGTAGGAGATCGCCGCTAAGCCACACACATACGAGCTAAACTGACTATCATCTGCTGAAAACCGCACGATACGAAAGTATCTAATCCTTATTCAACACAGGCCTCAGAATTCCAACTCTTGAACGTGCACAGTACAAGTCCTTCTTGGAATAGGAGAAACCCAAGCCACAAGCGCAATGGACCAAATCAATTCACCCACAAAGTCATACAAGCAATATCAAAATACATAAAATGAGAGACACAAATACATCAGAGTGTGAGAAGAGATAAATCCTACATCGAAGTTCCGAATGATGTACCGAGATATCATTTAGATATCAACGCGGAAAACCATGGGATCGATCGGATGTATCTTCCAAGAGTAAAACACCCAAACCTTTTTTCCTATCCGATCTATCCACTGTTGCTTTGATGTGGGACCTTATCCTGGGTCGTTTTTACATTTTGATCCAAGGGAGCTCTTTTTTCGTACCTACAGGAGGGGAAATTTTTGGGTTATTTTAATGCATGGAATATATGTTCGGTTATATCCACGCGGCTAATGCGTTATGCAGGAGTCTCTTATCACAAGAAAACCGTATATCTCCAGTTGGTAATGTAATTAAAATAGAATATATTTTTTCAAGAGTAAAACACCCAAATTTCCCCCCACATTACATAAGATAGAGCTCCACTTCATTGCCTATATTCCTAATCTTACGGCGCAATGAAAAACTTACCGCTATGAAAATGGTTCGGAGGGTTTTGATGCGAAGGCACGCTGCAGCAGATGTCATGTCCAATGCGGCTTGCTTGATGGCAGTCCTTAAGGTAGCCTCTTAAGCAGCGTAGTCCCTCCTCCTTACTGTGTCGGCATGACTTTTTGAGTCGGTTGTGGTTGTCTGAAAAACTTTAGTGTAGATGGAATATATCTTCCAAGCATAAAACATCCAAAACTCTTCCATATGAAAAACATAATCTATGTTTTAGGCACCCGAGTGAAATTGCCCATCATCCTGAACACGTCTAACATACACCGGGGATAGCCGAACCGCACTTTTAAAACATTAAAGAACCAAATAGATTTTTTAGAAGAATAGAACCCAGAGAGAGCGTTTGCATTCATTTCCATCCCCGTGTGGCCTTCAAGATGATTTCGAATGACATACTTGAAAGCTGCAAAAACAGTGAGCATCACGTGAAGAGGAAGTGTTGCCAATTTCAAAAAATTCTAGAGGGAACTCTCAAAGAATACTGATAGGGGTAAATCGTCGGAGAAGAGATACTCGGAACCAAATACCCCCAGAAGGAGGTGTTGCAAGCTACAAAAGTGCTACCGTAGTATAGTTGAGCGAACAAAAAGGGGTGGGTAAGGACGACAGTCGAGAGGGCTACAAGCAAGTATAGAAGACATAGGACTACCACTGATGCTCTGTGACCAGCGTAAGAAAAATGGTTGTCGGGTCTGAGGTTGACTTTCGACTTCCTACTACTCAGGACTTGGCCTGAAGTTGTCTGCCACCTTTCGTAGCCTCTACACGAGGAGGCAGTTTACTCACCTTACATAGACTTATGGCTACTCCTAAAGTCCAAACAAAACTACAAAAGATACAAGGAGATGCATTGAAACACTTTGTGTGGTTGATCTACTCGAAAAAAAAAGATAATTAGGAAACATACAATAGATCTGGTCCTCTTATTTCCCATCCTCCAGATCAAACCCAAGCAACTCCTCCAAAATATCCATGCTACCCAAGAATTCACCTCAAATATCCGCGAACGCCCCGTAAGTCTCTATTTTCTCCTGGGAGATATCTAAAACACTAAAGATGCCCCCACATGGTTCCAGTGTCGGGACCACTTGGTCCATACTGTCCAGCCCCTCCTCAGCATCCCAAAACTTTCCCTGTATCCCTACCCTTCATCCTCCTCGTCTTCCTCTTCACCATCCTCTTCATCCTCCTCGTCTTCCTCTTCACCATCCTCTTCATCCTCATTCTCGTAGACCAACTCCGGGGCTGCCCACTCCTCAAAAGTCTCCCCAGCTCCCTCCTCGACCTCCCCCTCCTGCCTCTCACCAACCTTCTCCGCCTCATCTTCGATGAACAATCGACGAACAAACTCGATCAGCTTCTTCTTCGTTTGTCGGCGGAGATACTCAGCGCGGTCAGTAGGGTCGTAAGGGAGTAGGGGAATGGCGATGTGGGTGGCGACTTTTGGAGATGACTCTGGAGGGGCATAGGTTGTCCATTTTGGTTGATTTTAGGGAGTGGCTGGCAATTGAGGGTGTTTTGAATGGGTACAGGGAGATTGGTAGTGAGTAGAATGATTGGGAAGGTTTGAAATTTGGAATAAAGGGGTTTAAATAGGCTCCAGAGGACGCATTCTATAGATTTGAAATAGGTAAAATAAATCTAATAGGTAATTTGTAGTACTGCATTTGCACCTTTTCTATCAAAAAAATGAATTTGAAGAAGTAGGTAAACGAAAAGGGAAAAACAACTTGATTCGGGATCGAGTTAGAGGGGTATATAGGGTACTAAAATATCTAGATAAAATGGCAGTGAATTTGGAGAAGACCGAGGAAAGGAGAGGCAACGAACAGGAAGGAGAGATATTCTCCCAGGAAAGGTGCTTTGGTCGAGAGAGGGCGAGGAAGGACTATAACTAAAAGCAATTTTTGACAAGGGGATGTACTACAGTAAATAAAAAGTCGGCAGATGAAGACGACAGAAAAATCTGTTCTGATTCGCGCGCGCCTAAAAGATACCATAAGAGAGTGTGTGATAGTGGGTACTACTGGTTACTAGTTTCGCCCAATGTACATTTGGAAATTTTTGTTGCATTTTCGTGATGTTAATGTTGTAAACGTGTTCACAGTCTTGGCCGAGTGTTGTGAAACTGGAGTACGCTTTTGTTTCAGCAACAACATCTTTTCCCTACATTTACAGAACCCTCTGTTCTGCTCTGAGACTGGATTTATGCTCGTAAGTGGATAATAAGCTGTTGAGAAAGCTCAGCCACAAAGCAGAAAGGGCCCGATTGTAGCCTTGCTCAAATAGAATGGAAAAAATGCATGTTTCATTGAAGGTAGAGGCGAGACGAAAATACGTAAGTCAAAAAAAGGGTAAAAGCTTAAATGAAACTGCCAATACTATGGAATAAGATACAACAGAGGATGAATATGTAGCATTTCGAAAAAATAAGGTACCATAGGACGCGTTTCGGTGGCCCTCCACGAGTCAAGGCGCAAGTTGAAGCAAATGAAAGCAAATGGCCGATGAGGCAGAATAATATCAAGGGATGAGTCTCTGAAAATTGCAACATGCGGTAACTGATTAAGTTAAGGGGTACCGCGGCGAGTAAAGAAGTTCGTGTCGGATAGACAGGGAATACAATGTGACAATTTTTTCAGAAAGACACTTCAAAGATAACTTTCCGAGTTCTCTATTGCATGGTGGAGTATCAGAGAGCTTGGGTCGTCCTTTATGCACCGATTATTCTGTGTAACAGAAAAGGTTTCAGTTGGAGAAAGTATGGAATGTTTTAATTTTGGAAGAAGTCGTGGATGCTATCGGTCGTCAAGCTGTGTGATAGAAAAAAAACGGCGAGAATGAAACTATTAGAATCAAATATCCAAAGAAGGAAGTGTAACAAGCGAAAAAGTACTACTAAATTATATGTATGGGACCACGAAGAGGTTAATAACGAATAGGAATCAAGGGGAACAAATATGTCCCGAAGTAACAGGGTATACCACATTCAATCACTGACTAACGTTAAGGAAATGCTTCTCAGGTCACAACTTGGCTTTCTAATTCTAAACCATTTCAGTCTGCTCTTGAAATTGTCCGCCAACTTGCTTCATTTCCATAGAGGAGGCGGTTTATCCACCATATATAGGCTAACCAAAAACTCTCGAAAACAAAGTAAATACAATAAAAATTATTAGAGAGAATGGTAAAGAAGAAAATTACTAGTAGGAAGATATTTATTCAAGGTAAACATCTCGGTAACACACCCATCTCCCCAAGTGATTCATAAGTGAGAACCGAGGTTTAAGAGTCCCATTAGAATAAATGTACATTATGTTTCCAAATCTACATCGAAATCTACAGTGCGGACAGCTTGGCATTTGTGCTTACTAAAACTCAGCCCAGCCATTATTTTTATTATCATAGGCGTTTAGAGTACATCAAACTGTCGAACATCAAGACTTAAGAGGTCAAAAATTTCATTAAATCTTCTGAAACTACGGATTTATCTTATTTAAATGGGTTCATGGTGACATTACGCTTACCGAAATTTTGAAATAAACTTGTTTATCACAAACTGTAGTGATTCACGAAGTGACTGGTTTTTAATCATTATTGCACCGAGATTGTTAACGTTGGCTAGCTGGAACTGTTAAATATGATTATTACAGTAGATCCTATGTTTGATTGCCACTGGCGTTGATGGTCATCTGAAAATGAAAATGAAGATCGCGTCCGTGATACCTATATAAGCTTCACTTCTTCATTATCTAAAAATAAAATTTGATTTGAGGTTATCTGAAATATTCTAATCAACAAAGGTGGGCTTTGCCGCTTCAAAATTGAAGTAAACTACTTTTCATCGCTAAGCGAAGAGCCACCAGTAGATGTTCGTTACTTTTTCGACTACGTTTCATCGCTGTGGCAAAATAAATTCAATTCCATTCAAGCAATATATGTTAATATGTAGCAAAGGAGCAATGTGATTAGTTTACCAGACTATTCAATACAATTCTCCTTTATCAGTGCGGCTTTCGAAACTTACCGAGCGCTGAGATCGACGAAATCGCCCAGAGTTGACATTATATTGACAAAAAAACCAGGCTTATCATGAATAACTGCTATGCAACTTTTTCCAGAGAGCACTGGTTCGTTTTGACGACCTGATGATGCTTCTATGTACAAATTTGAAAATAAGAAGTAAATGTAAACGAAAGGAAGATATTTAAAGGTAAGAGGAAGCTAGAAATACGTCGATACACAGATTATTAATTAAAAATAATTTCTGAACGGTTTTGAGAAGGGCGACATGAAATAGAAAAAAGAACTGTTTTGTTTTAGATAATCTGACTTAGGATTGTGGGTACCGTTAAGTAGAACAACGTCGGGCGTTAGAGAAGTACCAGAACGTGGGGAACGGATAGTAGCGGGAATATTTAAATTCAAAGTATTCCCTCAGTGCTACAAATATTGTTTTGTTCTCAACTAAACAATAATTTTCTCACCCGTAATCAATAAATATAGATATTTATCTTAAAATGCATCCGGTTATGCACTTAATTGATATAAAAGACCTTATATATGTGTTAACAACATTTTAAAGTCTTTAAATATTAATTAAAGCGAATAGAATCTCTTGGCATTTATTTTTCACCAATTAAAGAGGAAGAGTATCATTAAGGAGCCCTCGTGTTACTGAAGGAACATTCTGCTGAGTTTTGACGCAACATGCTTGAAGCATAAATATTGAATTAAGAGTGAAGAATGGTTTACTGTGAGTAAAATTAAAGCGTTTAAGGAAAGGGTGATATTTGTGCTTTCGGTTTTGAACGAATTATTTTTTTTCAGAGAGGGAAGAGGAATTTATTGCAATCAATGCGAACAACAGGAGTTAATATTATAAGACTGGAACGCGGCCGGTCACAAGAAATTGTGCTATATCATCTCTTGATTCTGGCATAGGGACACGGCCTCCACCGCACAGTACCAGACATGCAATAAATGGAAATCAATGGATACATAACCTTTTTTCAGTCAACCTCGTGAATATCCTTGATCCCTGCAAGAGGAGACTGACGACCTTCAACACGCGAATTCTTTGATTTCAGTGCGAAATGATAATAACAGAAGATTGAAATAATTTATCGCGACCTCCACCGTAGGTATTCTCGTGCCTTTAAATATTTCCAATCTTCAAGTTTGGCTCCCGATTGCATTCCCGATGCTTAATGGCTTGTCAGGGAACGTGGCCCGAAAGGCAATGATGACATATATAAAGCACATTGTGTCAGTAATCAGTCCAATGCATATGGCAACAGGAGAACTGGAGCTGCTTGATGATTTTTTGCCTTGCTGTGATCGCTTCGAAGTGTGTCGAATTAAAAATATGGGCAGAGCCATGATAAAAGTCTACAGGGTATTGACAGGTCCCTGATATTGCTCTAGCTAGTCTTACACACAGATATCCAATCATAGCCGAACATTATAGAGGCGTAGAATTCCACGGTTACATAGGCGATACATCTTTTAGATGTACGGCAGCTACTTAAACCTCTTTAACACGCAAGGAAGTGTCCCTATACGGACGTTCAGTCTCAATAATGTGGCCTGCTTGATGACTGAGCTTAAGTTGGCATTAGAAAAGTGTATTTATTCCCAGTATTGTTTAAGAATACCATTTTGAGTCGATTGTGGTTGTTTGGAAATTTTAAGCATCGATCGATCATAAGTTCCAAAAGTAAAACATCAAACTCGTTCCATGGATACAAAGTACGAAAAACGGAGAGTTATCACGAACTTATGTGTAACTGATAGCCTTATCGAGGAAAAGGTGGCGTTGGAGGTGGTAACGAACGGTAAGTGTCGTTCAAGGCGAATGGCAATTACCCTACAGTATTGGTTCAGGGCTGGCCTGGGGACCGATCGTGCAGCCTCATTTATTGTGGAGAAAAAATGAAATTAACAACATCAGAGCGGATAGATAGGAACAAGGACGAGCTTACGGATAGAAACAATGACGAGCTTTTTCCTACTAGATAATCGGCTATAAATAGGTGTTTTTCTCGTATCTTTTCAACGTGGGATGCATTCAAGCTAGTGCGAAGTTTGAAAATTTTCATCCCCAGTTCAAAAGGGTCCAATTTGTTTCGACAGGAGAGAACAAGGGGACTTTATTTTCTGTAAGAGATATAATCGCTGATAGGCAGTCAAAGTTTTATGTTTATGACAGTGATATTAAGTTAATCAATGCCGCCTGCATGGAACCGTACCCTGATATCGGAACTTGTCTTGTGTTACGCGTGCGACTAGATTTGGACATCAATATCTCTTTCAGTAATGGCTGATAGGCCAAATAAATTATACCTATCCGTGTAAATCGGAGAGGTGAGAGAAAAAGCAAGGAATTGGTGTCTGAATCGTGACGAGTGGGTTATAATTAGGTCTCAAAGCCAGTTTCTCGATGTCTGGCGAAATATCAGCCAATACGCAAATGACCCTATATCCTTGAAAATGACCTCTCATGCAAGTAGGCCTACTGTACAATACTGAATAAAAAGAGTATGCAAGCATATGATAAAAGAAATAACAGTAAATGAATGAAAAATACCAAACGGCTGAAATGCAGCCAATTGACCAAAAAATTAGATATTACGTAACAAACTGTATGAATCTTACAGTTCTGAACTTTCTAGTCCTTACTACAGTAACGTTACACTTTTTTTGTACGGTACCGCCATCCCCATTTTGCCTATACTGTACTTCTGACATGGTCATCACCCTCCTTCAACCCAATCCTCTCGGGCCGTCGCGAAAATAGAATCACGTTTGAATTGCTACACAACTCAATCGTACATGGACTACCTCACCTGCACTAGTAGAAGATAAAAACCCCCTGCACATCTCAATCCACCTCCTGCCCCATCTTCCGCATCTCGCTCTCCCAAATTCACAGACCCGAAACATTCACACCCTAAAATTCCAACTTGAACACAACAATCTCCCCGCCACCCCATCTTATCCCACCTCATCTCATCCCACCCCTCCCCCACAATCCCCACCTCACAAATCACCATCCTCCTTACACAACCTTTCCACCGCAAATCTCCCACACTTTTCATCCCTCACGAACCCTCAAACCATTCCCTCACAAACCTCCACCCATTGCATCCAACCCCCCGTCACATCCACCTCCCGCCCGATACCCACCCCAATATGCACACAACACCGACCAACATTCCCATCCCATGTCTCCTTGCCACCCGCTCGCGTCCACCTTGCTGATGATGTGGTAGTGGTGGATGAGTTCTTTTTGCATAGAACAACCCATACCAACCCGTTCAAGTAAGGAAAGCCACCTAACCCCCATTTTTTCAATGGTGGAAGAAGCTTGCTGGCTGCTCTGACTAGTGTCGTCAGCTTGCTATCCAACGGGAAGGCCCCTGCGGCTACATCTGCATGGATTACAGGAGCGCCGCGTACGGCACTTCTGAAACTGGACGGGGTAATTAGATTGAACTCCGTGGGCGAGAACTTGCGTCGCTTCGTGGGCAGATGTTTGCTGACACGCATTCCGACAAGGCTTCCAAAATTTGGGCGACACCACATGCAGGCCCTCTCTACTTCTTCAGCTGTGGTACTTGGACGATGGTAAGTAGTGGGCACCCATTAAGCCATTCGAACGGTTCTGCAGTTCCTCTTGTCCCCGGAGGTGCGCAGTATGTTTTTACACCTGTGCGCATAGTGTGCCGCCTGGTGGCAAATCGTCCCCCCACCTGTTCAGCAGCCCCTCCAATGTGAGCTCCGCCAGAACCATGACGTCGGGGAAACAGTGCTCGGCGCAATCATCAGGTCGGAACCATCCATGGAGCCTGAGTTCTCAACCACGCCACTTCGTTACAGCCTCTCATCAAATACCTGTTAACCCGGAGGACAGTGCTGTGGTTCTCCACCAACTGCGGACCTACTTTGGCGTATTTCGGATCATATACTTCTTACGTGTAGCTCACTCCCATTACACTCTTAAGGGAGCAACTGGATTCGACACTGCTGTTGAAGACAGGCTGCGGAAGTTGATGGGGGGGGTTTCTGGACGCCGACACTTTTCGGGAATTACAACTTCACACAACATTTGCACGGCACTAATGGATCAGGATGGTGACAACGCGTTTTGCTGTGCCCAGGGATGCACCCGCGGGTTGGCGACACGATTCGCAAACACGGTTGTTTGTGGCAGACCTCTCCAAAGCCGCCCGAAACTCTATTCTCGAACCCCCGCAACCCGGCCATGCAGTGCGAGATGCCCACTCAAATCCCTTAACAATGCATGCCTCGGCAAATACACTTGACTGGTCGAACTTATTCGAAGGAAGGGTCCTGGGCATCGCTTCATTATGTTTCCATTCTCCGTGTTGGAATGCTAGCATCCGGCAGCCCGGAACTTTGCGAACTTGGTTGCGACAGGTATTCCCACACGTGCTAACCGACAACAAGAGAACAGTACAGGATCCTTTATTGTATCACTGGCTCAATGGTCAGCAAGGGAATGTCTCCCGGTGCGTAAACATGAAGTTGCACGGAACTGGACATCCATCCTCGCCCGCCGCTTGCGCCGATAGTTTCGCCGTACTTGCCTCCGCTTCTCAGCATCTGACACCCCTATATAAAACAGCCTCTTACAAATACGGCGATGTGTGTCCAGGTCGTCGCTTCGTAGCGGATGCATGCGTATATGCAGGATTGTTAGCGCTATGCATATTTTAAAATAGTCGTCGTAACCGGACTCGCCCCACTTCCACTTTTCTGACATTATAGCCCAAAGGCCACACAGCCTTCCAAAATAGTGCTCGACTAGAACTCGATCCGATGAAACACGGTCGTTGCGCACCTGTTCACTCCTTGATAAATGTCCATTCTGCAGTTTTTTTGGGCATCACAGCCCTCGTAAATTAACCAATACCTTGATACCCTTTATCTGCCAAAACAGCCCACAACTGCGGATACTCCTCCGACAACTCCCCCGAATCCTCTCTTATTTCTTCAGCACTTGTTTTCTTTATATTTTCATCATTAAATTCCCTGTTCTTTTGACAAATCTTCAAATCTGAAGTTGATTCTGGGTGGCGCTTAGAACACCCTATAGTGAGCCCACTCGGTAGAACAGAAACTTCTGTTTTGAATCCATAAAGCTTATTTTTACCGCTAAAATATGCTTTTCCTTCCTGCATACTACCACTAGGTCTAAACGCCTGCTGAAAAGTAACATCTGGAGCGCATCTAGCATAGCTATAGTGCCTGGATAAAGTTCCATCATTTCTTAGAGTTTCCATCCTAAATTGTTAACCAACTGAATCCACTGCTGCCTCAAACATAAAAATACTTAATGTATCGACAAAACGGTTAATTAGACTCTCAAATGATGGCCCCTTTCTCCCAAACACTCGTGCCAGAAAATCCCACTGACCCCCATTTCTAACAACCACAATCATCATAAAAAATGCATCCTTCGCACTAACATCACTTTTCCGACCACGCCCAACATTGTAGCTCATTAATACGAAATTAGAAAAACGCCAACAAATATGATCAAACTCTTGCGGGTTAAAGTTTGTCATCGTGAGAATCGCGTCGCTGCCACCAGCCTCGTCGAATCGATCGAAGATTGGGCAATACGAGTCATTTTCCGCATCTGATTCCTGTCTTTCTTCCCCATTGTACGCGTTGATTTGTGCAACTCACTCTATGGTAGCCTCTAACGGTAGGCAAATTTTTTTATGAAGGAAAATTTGGGTATTTTACTCTTGTAATTCACTCGAAGTAAGGCATCCTGCGCCTCTTCAATAATTCTATGTCACGGACAACATCCCGATTTTTGGGAAATGAAATACTGTTAGGCGTGCTCGATCAATATTGTTATCCTTCGCCTCTTACCAGTAGTTCCCGGATGACTTTGAATTGAAAAGATTTTAAATCAATATTTAGCTGACTATTAAGGAAATATCTAGTCCGTTCTTTATTTATACCTAAGAAATTAAAATTTGATACCAAGCGGACAGTTCGTATTGGCGCCGTAAATATCTGGCTCTTTTCTATCGAGATAGAAAAATAAGAGTCTAGCACTTCTATGTCGCAGTTCTTCTATTCGCCGTAACCCTCCGAACAGCTCGATACACATTTTCCTTTTGCCCTAATGTTTTAAACAACAGAACAAGAAGATTCTTTTGACGATGAGACTATGTCCTATCTCCTTTATACCGGTATACTTACAGACGCTCCGCCGACGATATAGAATCGAAAACATGCTGGAGCGACTGTTAAAAGACCGGCCAATACAAGACGTTATTTCGAAGAAGCCATGCATCTTCTTCATCTGGACTACTTTTGTAATAGACATAATTACAGCGAGGAGGACATCTAGCGGCGCTCCCACCTTCCGCGTGCTGTTTTAAGCGTTTAACAGAGGCCATTGTTGGTGACGTAATATTCGTACGTCGTAACAAAAAATTTTGGTTAGAAAGATATCCATCCACTACAGCGCATTACTTTGGCTTTACGAATGTCAGCATACAATGTAGCCGCAAATGCACTTGATGAATACTTGCAAATATCTGAAGATTCAGTGTTTCTTTCTCTAAAATAGTTTTGCAAGGCTCTTGTGGAAAATTTCGGTCCTGAATACTTTCGATAACCTACAGAAGCTGACCTGCAGAGAATTACGGGTATCGGTGTCGCCAGATTATTTCCCGGCTGTGGTAAATCGAGTGGCCGCCAGCATTAAGAGTGAAAACCTGCCCCATTGAGTGGACAGGGCAGTGTCGTGGAAAGTAAAAGAGCCTAGTATTGTCCTGGAAGAATAAGCGACGGGAAACGTTGGATATGGCATGCCTTTTTCGGTAGCCGTTGTTCTTTGAAGGATATCAATATAACTGACCGTTCTCCAACTGTTGGAAAGAACGTTATAGGTGATTCCACTCCTTCCCTACCCTACAAAGTGAATAATTGTTTGTACACTGCTTTACTTTTTAGCGGTTGGGATCTATCCAGACTGGGCAATATTCGTGAAGACCATTAAGGGGTACCTTTTCAAGAAGGAGTTAATGTTAGAAAGCCAGCAGCAGTGGAAAAGGATGTACAACGAGCTTTTGGTGTTTTAGTTGCCCATTTACATATACTGCAGAGTCCGGCGCCGCTTCGGTGTCAATAAGACATTTCCAATGTCATGAAAACCTGAGTAATACTTCACAACAATGTCGTGAAAACCCGTCGAGAAAGGTGAAAGAGTTCAATGTCTTCGCTTAAAATTCTAGAGGAGGAACATGGAATGTTCGGGCAGTGTAAGACTTTAAATGCCATTCAAAATTGGCTACAGTTGCGTCCAGAGGCGGGAAGCTGCTTCCCAGCGGTATGTGGGCAAGTATGTCAGTTCATCAGATACCCGTTTCATGAGCTCAACTGACCACTTTTCTCTGAAACTAGACCTCATTGCGCACATATAGAATTGATATGGATGCGTTTAATCGTCTTGATACAGAAAATGATATACTAGAACAATGAAAAATTGAACAAATAAAATAAGATCGATATTACTTTATACAAAGTAGGCGCATCGTAGAGTTGCGCATTAAAGTTTCCAGAATCATCTAATACAGCAGGAGAGTATCCTTGTTCTGTATCTTTCCTGATGAATAACATGCGATTCACCTGGCCCATTCTGCGCAAGAGAAGCACACGTGGCGCCCGCAGTTGCGTTGCCACTGTCAAGGGACCTAATTAACTTCTCCGCCAAACGAGCCTTTCAATACAGTGGCGAGATATGTAGTTCGAATATCTTCTGTTCCAGGTAAACCAGCCGTATCTGGACTTATGAAAACGTTAATGGCGTTTCATTCCTCCAGAGCGTCAGATTTGCGTTTCGCAGAAAGCGCAAGAGATCTAACGGCTTGCGTTCTTAGCTGTTCTTGCCGAATAAGCTTTGCATTCTTGCGACCAGCTTTGAATCACTCTTTTTTTTAGTGACAGTGAGGAGTCCTACTCATCATTCGAAGCGCTTTCTAAATTGCTAGAGCTAGCGGGATCAAAAGCGACGATCTCATATGTATCCATCTGCACCACACCGTTTTGACATGAGTGACCGTAATTACATTTCACTTTGGATGCTCACTCAACACCAAAAACTCATTGTATCCACTCCAGTTCCTTTAAACTATTCCTCGTAGTTGTAATCCAAACTTGTGCACTTTCCAGTATGTGGAGCGACCGCAATCGACAGTACGTTTTCATCATTCCCCCGGTCGGATTTGAGGATTTGATTGTCCCCAGAGCAGCGAACAACTTCTTTACATCAGCTGCTAAATAAGAAAAATGAAGCTTACAGGTTTTGACTGTACGTTTCCCGTGCTTTCTATTTGGCACGACGTGCGCTAAAGGCACTTTCTCAATGAAGCAACGAAACATAGTCTCCCAGAATATCTTTCTCTTCCTTCCAGCTCCAGCAATCGCATCCTCTGATGTCACTATTCACGTTCTTGCAGGTGCCGAATTTTCTTCATTGCTCCAACTTTTGCACCTTTCCATCTCGTTCAGGCATGTAGGACAATTCAAGCTCTGCGGTGGGCGGTTGTCTGTTGAAGAATTGTAGGTGGGCATCGCATGGCTGTCGCAATGGTGAACAGATGTTTCGGTGTTCTCGCCAATACATGAGCTAACGTACCAATCATTCAGAACAAGACAACTATCCTCTCTTTTGAATAGAGAACCAATCGTTGAGTCTGCATATATGAGAAAATAAGGATTATCAGGTCCGTATTTTCATTGTCCTTTCCTTTTATTCGGTAGAAATTTCGTTGCGGCCTAGAGATTGATTTGATTTATATACGTAAAAAGCAAATAAAAATACGGAATATGGCCGGACTAGCAATGCTCTAACGATGCTAAATGAAACTTAAGGAGATCAGCAGCATTTTCACGTGATGCGGATGTATGATATAGTTTTATTTAAGGAATATTTGGAGGTGATACATGTACACGGCGATGTGTGTTGTGTACCTGTAACGGAATTCACTCCCATGCCAATATTTTAGAATCATATTTTCTGCAAAATTAAGTTTTTAACGGATATATTATTCAAATATGTAGTGTTGTGCTTTTCATACATCGGAATTAACAGCAAGATTATTTCGATATCTATTGGTTTCTGACGTGTGTTTTCGGTTGGAATATCTGGTCTGTAGAGTATGACTTGATTTCTCCCTTATTGCGCCTCTAGTTAGGTGTTACAGCAATATGGTTTATAGTTCTAGTTCTAAATGTGAACAGAGAAAAATATCAAGATATTTAAGTTTTTGTATTGCCTTTTATTCTCTTATGTTTCTCAGTTATGCTTGACTTGGGTTTGAGACTCATATCGCCTTGAGTCTTCTTTACTTATATTAATGAATATAAATATCATCTACAGCAATGTTTACAGACTGTAGAGCATATGAGCCTTCTAAAGAGCTCTCAACATTTATATTATACTCATTTATATAGAGATGAGGTATTGCCTTGAGCTATGGATCCCATTTGTACATTTTTGTTTCGTATTGTAAATACTGCGATTTTCGTATCCGCAAATATATTATCTTTCGCATTACCTAGAGCGTCTAGTATTGTATCCTCTTAGTTTTTTTAAGAATTTTATTAATTTCTATTTTTACTTACCATTGCTCTATAGGTATCAAAACAGCGTAAACAGAGAGAAAATGATAATTTTTTTTGCCAAAAGGCTCAAAAAGATCTACACTGATTAGGCGTAATAACAGAAATGGTTTATGGAAAAACTGTACTGCACAGTTAATCTAAATAACAAACCAAAAGCTGACTCGGTAAAACGAAAACCTAATTAGTTCTTTCGCATTATTTTCAGTTCTCTCTTACTTCATTGATGCTTAAAATAAACACACCATAGGAAGTGTAATGAAAAATAAGCCAGGAGCTTATGTCTCTGAGAAACTTGATCTCACTGAGATATTTCTAAAGTATCAAGTTTTGCTTATAAAACTGGTCCATATAATTGTGATCATCACAAAAACTCATAATAAATTAGAGGAGCAGTAACTAAAGTTTCAATTTTCACTGAATATGAGTTTCTATGGGATTGAAAGTTTACGTGATTTTGTTTTCTACATGATACTAATCTTTTAATATCCATATTAAAACAATCAATCCACATCAAAATATGTATTACCCATCAAAATATGTATTACCCTATGGGATATAAGTTATCCTGCACCAATGTGTACTTTTAAGTCATACTTTCTACTTTAGGAATGCAAAAATTTAAACTCGCAATTTTAATCGCTTGTATAATAACTTCCGAATTTTCTTCGAAATGATTTTATCTTCCCTCACATAAAAACAAACTAAGAAGTGAAATATGGCTCCACATTGTCATTAGGGTGGGATCTTTAGAACATTACCTGACCTCTTAATTGAAACTCGGTGATCGCATCTCTCAAATTTCAAAATTATCACCAACCAACTTTCGTTTTCAAACGCTCACCTTCATTTTTTCCCATCAATATGAACAAACTCTGATACTCACTCGAAATTTGAAGAAACAGAACAAAAGAGAGGAGATTCAAGCAATTCTATATTCAAACTAAACATAAGTTCGAGTTAGAGCAAAGATAAAAGTCAGCCCCAGGCCTAAGAAACTTCTCATTTAGTTGAACACTCCACAAAAAGTAAAAAATCATGCTTATCCTGGGAAAAGCGTATGCCCTCAGTCTGGAGCCCTTCTTCTCAATGATTCATTATTCTGTTTTTTAAGAAGAGTGGATTTTAACTTGTAAAGCACTGATATATTATCTAGGGAGGTGTGAAGTGACTTACACGCAACAAATTACTCTTCTCACTTCAGCTGGAGTCGATTTTGAGTACTCTTGACCTGTACATATTTTTTTTGTTTCTCTGTTTTAATGTAAAAAATTGCAAAATGATTAATTTTTCATTCTGCCAGATCTATTTATTACAGTAAGTTGAAATTTAAAATATCCATAGCCGTTTACTATAAAAAAAGAATATCCAGCATAAATTTTCGCCTTAAGGTCTATAAAAACAGATAATAATCCCTTAATATTGGAACAGGAAAGTTTTTTAATCATGGCCCAATATTTTCCGCCCGATATATCTAACTTAGCTCTGGCGAAATAAGTCAAATTAAGGGGACCATTAATTCCAAGTGAAAAAATACTCTACAGTCATCCTCGCAGGAACACATATGACTAAACGTGTTGTTTTCTACTATTTCAATTGACATAGGGGGTTGAACCATTTAAAAGGCAATGATTTTAGTATTTAGGAGAGGTAGAACCGTCAAAGGTAACGGAGATTTCTTTGCTTTAGGAGATTAAACAATTCAAATCAAGTGTTCTTTTAAAATTGATTCTGGTCTCTGTGACTTTATATTTTATAGGGAAGCCTAGATTGAAACTTTAATACACGTCTCTAGCTATTTTATCAACCAATAACGACAATTACTATGATCAAACGAATAAAGGGTTGCCACAAAGCGAAGGCAGAAATTAAAGCCCTTACTGGCGTCTATATTCTAAAAATAAAGATTAAAAACTATAATTTCAAGCCTTCATGGAGGGCGTTGTAATATGGGTAAAAATGGAGTTATGGAACTATATCCCGATCTTCTATGCATCCACTAAGCAAAAATATTGTTATAAAACGTTTTTGCAGTGAACTATAACCTATTTCTGAAAGCTGATAGATAGAATATTTGATTAAGGTGACAAAAAAAAAAACACAGAAGGAAAGTAATTTAGTCCACTACTAAGATTCCATTTGGAAAATTCGTCCATGTGAAGAAATAAAGTCAGGCAGCGCTACACATGAATCGGTTTAAAAGGGGCCTGTAACATTAAAATGTTGTGTAATCACCCGTGCGTAATTTTGAAGCGGAAAAGTTGCTCAGCTACAAGTCTTTCAAAAAAATAAATTTGATATAGTAATTCAATTAACATACTCCATCTTGATAACTTCACTTAAGAAAAATTACTGCCATTATTCTTATAATATTTAAGACTCTTTTTTTAACTTTCTAGCATAAAATCAAAAGCACTCCTATTAATAGTACTGTTTAATTTATGAACTCTTCGTACATTTAGCAAAACTCTTTTTTCGCATTGAATTAAAAATTTTATGGTATCATACTTCTCATCTATCCCCGAACCTTTTCCAAATGTCCAAATTACCTCATGAATTGTTGTAAAGAGTAAATCAAGAATTTTTTATTACTTTTTGCCGTTATTGCATGACTTGAGCGATAATAGTGGAAATAGATTAAGACTAGATTTAGCGGAAGTTGACTCTATCAGAGCAAATACATTGAAATTTATCGTGACTTGTCGGGAAATTTGCCGATATTGATTACTTCTCTGTCTCTTCGAGGGAAGAGGAGCTGAAATGATTCGATGGTGCTGTCAATAATGCGGGAAAATTAATCGCAACATTCGATGGGGAAGGTTACCTCACACTAATGTTCAACTGCAACATTATTAAAGCCATTATAAGAGACATTTCTGCAACTAATGATATATCGACACAGTCAACGCGTGAGAAGTTTATTGCTCTATTTTAGCCCTTCGAAACGGCAGAAATGAAACGAACCTCAAGTTCCTCAGCACTCACTGGATTTAAATGAAGCGCGTAACATCGTAGTTGCAAAATCATCGTGTCAGGATTACTATGTACTTGGACAAAAAGAAACACAATTGTACGCTCACTTTGGACTGGTAAACTGTGCTGCAATGTCTCAACAGCGTTACGAACCCGCTTTCCTTTACTTTTGCGAATATGCAAGGACTCAGCATCTTGATATCTCAACAGGACGCCGAGCTCAAGCCGCTCTGCTTCTCTTGATCGGAAATGTTTCCGGCACTCAACCCTAATACGGCTCTCATTTGTGGGTAGTATTCGGTAGCATTATCTGATACAACTAAATTTATTAGAGGCCAAAGGTCGGTTTGTGATTGATACTTCGACGACACTAGCATTCTGAAAAGCTGCTTCTATCTCGCGGGTGTTGCCAATCTCTTACCTGGTTTGTACGAAGGGACTTTGGGTGTCGCCGCTACGAAGGAATCTACCAACCAGGGTTTCAAGTATGATTTTCCACCTGTTCTTCCGTGTAGCGTTCTGTGATGCGCACTAGTGTTTATTCGACAAAGCCAGTGTCATCAATTGATTACAACAATTGATGACATGGATGTATGCACAAATTTCCAAAAAAATAATACTGTAGTTACTTTCACGCATCTCTGTGCATCAGTTTGTCTATCGTCTGCACCGCAAGTCCCACTGCGGATACCTTCGACGCTCCATTAAAGTCTTGCTACTAGGCGCTGTACGGAATTGCTCTCATCGACGCCGGCGGCTCGATGACAGGGTCCCAGGCGGCTTTGGAGAAAACTGCGATAAAGAACCGTGTTTGCGAGTCATTCCATAGGCAGACCGACGCGCCTAGTCACCGTACTAGTCCATGAGTGCCGAGCATTTCCCCTTGTAGTATTTTGAAGCTGGAGGAAACAGAGGTGCCCTGAAATGGAACTGCAACCACGTCTTATAATTGCGGTCCGAGATGTAGGTGCCCAGACCTGGAGCAGGTTAGCATGAAAGCCAGTACTTGCAACCATCCACGGACAACGAGGCCCCGAATGCCCCGGTCCACTCATCCCCCTTTGGCATGGCGTCAAAGACCTTTTAATCAACTGGGGGAGCGAGTTGCCCTTTCCCAACCGGCTGCCTTGAGTCGATAGCCGTGAACTGGACATCCTTCTCGGGTGCCAACTGTGTCTCCCACTCATCATCTGCCCGAACTGCGGATGTGTAAGATTGGAGAGCAGTTTTCGGTAGCACAGGGAGAAGGGTAGAGCACAGGGCAGTTGTGCGGGACACGGAGGAAAGGAAGGCAGCCGCCGCAGTCAGCACAGGGGAGAATTAAAGTGGGCTCAGCAGATCCCCGTGCTGCACACCTGCCACGCTCCATTGCATATCATCCCTACACCACATATAATCCCAGTTTACCGCGTACGTGTGATGGACGCAAGGGAAGAGCTCTGGGAATCTCTGTTCGAATTCTGTCAAAATCGAACTTCGGCTGACCAAGTTAAAAGGGTTTTTGAAGGACATCGGCTAACAGTGAATACTCCGCCGATCCACCATGCTCCTCGGAAAGTCACCGTATAGCGTGGACTACTGGCTCAGATCCTCCTGACGCTGATAATCCCAACTGTAAGTATGTGGAAGCCTATACTCAGTTAGCAGTTATAATAGTTCCAAGTCTTCGTCCCGGGTACGGAACTCAGGCCTGCGAACATACTGGTTCCACCCTCCTACCCTCCCCACCACTGACCCTATCAACTCCGATATCACGATAGTCTCGCCATTCAAGGCCACCGTCACTAAGAAGGCCACACAGCATGGACGAAAACAATGCCCACATGATGCTCGAGGGAACAAGAAATAAACGACCGAACAGTTCAAAATTTTTAAAAAATAATGCATGGTGAATCTGATTTTTTTTGATTTCCAGCTACTGTATAACACCACTAATAAATTCTGGCGCATCCGCTACAACATATATTGCGCCGAATTAAATTGGCTTCACGAGGCAGTGAACGTGCAAAAGCTCTGAACGGCAACCTTGCACAGCTAGCAGAGACGTGAAGGAAAATAAAATCCGAAGAAAAGGCGTTAAAAGAATATTTTAAAATTATTTTTTTTGAAATGATTACAAATGTAATCAATTGATGACATTTGTCGAATAGACACTAGCGAGATGTGCGAGGTGATTAGACCTCATCGCGCTCGACTCGAGAAGGCAGGTTGGACAAATACTCAGATCGACGAAATTGAACAAGATAATTGTGATATTTGACAAGCGCTTGGCACTGAAAAGCAGTTCCAGGCTGCAATCGGTACGATTTCCGACGTCAGGACGGCCTTTATGAAGGACTAGAGGTTGCTCTACGGTCGATCTACAAGATGCAGGTGTTATTCAGTGGCATCCCGTCCATATTTCCATCGCTGCCACAAAGTTGCCTTTCAATGAATTTTTTGGTATCTACTCATTCTCCATTTCGTTCAAATCAAAAATGTGTCCTAGATAACTACTCTGCATATAAAGCCGTGAATATGAAATATCTCTCTACATATGAAAATATTGGTAAAATATTTATCCACTAAACGGAAGCATGTCTTCCGAAATGTTAAATTGGCTTCTTTCGCATACTTATTGGACAATGGAAGCACGAGGACACCTTTCTGACACTAAATTCGCTATCAACATAAATTTTTAATGATTAAGGTGCAACTAAGGTCTTGAAAAGTTATAACAATACTTGGTGCAACAATATTCATTGAAATTGAAACGAAAAAGGTTATAAAATTTGTACCATAAAGTAATTTCAGTTTTTTGAGATTTTCCATAACAATTTCAATTATGTTATATTTTTCGTTCGTACGTAGGCTAGTCATTGATACAGAAGACGCAGAAATATAAATAGAAGGCGTTTCTACCGGTTTCATATTTCACAATTGCAGTGTATAATCTGTCGTCATTTCAGTAGTTTGAATTGTTTTGAGGAAAAAAATTTTAAAACTAATATTAAGTTCTGAATACGTTAATTCCTATCAAAAATTGAGGTTGTTACCTTACACGAATAGTTTCGCATGTTTTAAATACATTTTTTTGAACAAAAGAGACTACTTAGTACGCAAAAAAGGTTTGTAAATATTTCTTTTGCTAAAGATACTTTGCTTTAACTACAGCAGTCACCTATTTACATCAGGGTTGTAAATTTTCATGTGGATCTACGCAAAATTTGTTTTTCGATAAAATTTCAGTCATTAATGCTTTTTTAATTCACATCAGATTATGAATTGTATTTCTTACACAGAAATAACACTGAAGCGTCGTCTTCACAAATAGGGAGCACATGTTTTTTACTAATCTCGGAGTGCCCACATTTTTTTTCTAGTCCCAATAATAAAAAATGATGGGAGTAATATAAAATAATATACATATTTGTAATGGGGATTTTTAAATAGAGTCATTGAGCTTACTGATTTTGCAAAAACATTGAATTTCAAGCGCGAAGATCATTTCAAAAAGTTTCTTTATGCATTAGTAATACAAAAAACAGGCTAATCACTGCCAGATAGGTATTCTATTTAGTTTTATGTTGGTAACACCATTATAGCAAGAAAATGGAAAAGCTTTGTTTGATTTAAACACTTTCTTTCATGAATGTTCCTAATATAGCTCTTCCAATTGGCTTGAAGAACTTTCCCACCATTTTAAGGAAATACTTGGGAAGAGTAAGTCGAAGGAAAAGTCGCTGATGGATCATATCGTCAAACTCGAAACAACTTTTACCAAGCTGAATAATGTCGGTCAGACTCTGAATGAACTTATAAAAATGGTTACACTGATATTATTTATCAAAAATTACAGTGTTTATGAAGCTTTTGTAGCAGCAATACGAACAATGGACGAAGATAAAATATCCTGGGGGCATTCACTACAAGACCGGTTGATGAATATTAGCAAACGATACAACTATGTAAGTGCGATAAGAACGAGAATTTTATCTATACATCAACCAGAGCAGCAGTCAAATCGAAGAAGTTCATGAATAAATTTGGATATTGTCATCAGAAAAGTCACTCAACCGACGAATGTTATAATAAACTAAACGGATCCAATTATTAAAACAATAAAAATAAGGTTACTAACAAAGGAGCAAAGGAAAGCTAATAATTGCAATTACAATCAAGTATAGCGCAGATCAGAAATAATGTGGATCTAAGAGAGACCTCAATAAGACTGATCCAAACATTATTCAAGTGTATGCCAGGGTCCCGTAAATTTTTAACACCGACGAAGAAAATAAATACAACCATGGCAATAAATCAAAGTTAGTCACCGACCAGAACCATGATTGAGTGGATGAAAAAAATTCCCATCTGAAGAATATGTGGACTACATACGTCCACTTACAAACAAAAAATTATTTCGAGGACCACCTGCTGAACCTATGAAGAACGAATCAATGTTACATATGGCTAGAATTATCATCACTATCAACCATTCGGACGAACGGAACAAGATAAGCTCCTTTTTGACACAGGACCAATACATCACATGCGTTCCAACCGAAAAATATTCAAAGAAATAAGACGGACAACTGAATACTCAGTCGTCCTCGGGGACAATAGAAATGTCTCAAGTAACTTAGTTGGAGAACTTTATATCATCTTATATTAGGAAAACCGCAGTAAAAGTTTGAGAGGGACATGGGTCAGACTTGTAAACGTCCAATTAGTTGAATAAGTGGAACTGAACCTTCTTTTAATGACTTATCTCGATTAGAAAGGCTTATATTCACTTCGAAAAAATTATGTGCGAATTTTTTTCTGTAAACTCTAGGACCACTCTCGGAACTGAAGTCAAGAGAAAAGACGAGCTCTACGAAGAACATATTGAAGTATTAGTCAAAAAAAATAAAGAAGATCAATTTAATGAGACAAAAGCTACTAAAATTAATCAAACTCTGGCACTAAATACTTACCTGTGCAGACAGCGAGACAATGCAAAAAATGACAGAAAGAAATTATACAATGAATCGATATAAAGCAAGGGTCGGAAACATTTGACCGAGTCCCATGCGTGAAAATGGAAGTAATACCGATCTCCATTCAAATAAAAGTTAATTTCCGACGAAGGAGAGATCGGAGAAGTCATCTACGTTGACATATTTGGTCTGATAAATAAAGAACGTTGGGCATAGTAGAAGAAGTATTTAGTTACCTTTATCGATGACAAATTCAAATGTGTGTCAATTGGCTGTTTAAAAGGGAAATCAGGAGAAGAAGTCTTACAATACTTCAAGATATTCAATGAAAGATTTGAGAAGCAATTTCAGAAGTAAATAAGAAGAATTCACTCTTATGGTAGTGGAGAGTATAAGAACGATCTCATGGAAAAGTTCTGTGAAAACAAGGAAATAATCCAGACATTAACCGCAACTTTCAACCCTCAGTCAATTGGAGTTGCTGAAAACATGAATCCCATGCTAATGGGGAAAGTAAGTACAGTTCTTATACATGCAAAAATCAATACTCTTTTCTGGGATGAAGAACTAAATAATGTTTTGTACATTCAGAACATGGTCAGAAACTCATCAAGAACAGACAATTCTCCTCATAATTGATATACGTCCTGAAAATATTTGGCTGTCTCGCTCAATTGACAATACCAAAAGACCTACGAAACAAGTCAGACAAAGTATCGAAAGAGATGTTATACACGGGTACCTCTATTCGTTTCATTTCGAGAATTTTCAAGTTTCAACATTAATCTACCCGTTACGTCCTTCATGAAAAGATTTATGGAACAAAATTCCCAAGATATCCAGAAAACAAGAGCTTAAATAAGGATCTTCTTAAAGAGAAAGGCATAAAATAGTAATTGAAAGAAAACGATAATGCATATATCCAATACATTGATATGAAAAGTCTAGAGTCTGATTATGATCCTTTCAGGACGAAGAAAGTGAAACTTAGAGAAATAACAGTACATTCGACCTAAAATATGATCATCTTGAACATAATGAAATCCAATTTTCCAAAAACCAAACAACCTCAAATCTGCAAGAACATCTGTATGCACCGATAAAAAGACCAAGCTTATTTAATCTTATCGCAAAGTGTAGCAGTTCTGATGAACCTCTCATGAAAAAATCATTACAATCAAAGCGTAAGGAGGAAAGGATAATCTCCATTCGGAAGGAATTGAGTGAATTCGAAGAGAAGCAAAGCTGAGAACTTGTTCCTATCCCATCTAAAAGAAGCGTTATACCTTTGAAAAGAAAGGCCTACGGATAATTTGGTCAGTACAACGTAACGCTTCTTGCCCGGAAATATCTATGAATAATAGGACAGTACGGTGAAACGTTCGCATCAGTCATCGGATTCCCAACTTTAAGACTTGCGCTGGAACTAACTCCCCATTAATTGAAACACTTCTATCAACTTGACATGAAAGAGGGATTATTATATGAGAAAACTGATCATGAGATCTACATGGAACAACCTGAAGGATGTGAAGAAGCAGGAGAGGATAAATACGCCTTCAAACTACTGTAGAGCATTTATAGATTCAAACAAGCATCAAGAATAAGGTACTTTCTTCTCAAGAAATCTCTCTCCAAGTAATGATTCCATCCATTTCCTCATTGTTACTGTGCTTTTTAAATCAAGCAAGGACAATCAAGAGCTCTACTTATAATTAATGTCGAAGATATTCTACTAGTATGGAAGGACAAAACCTTTTCTACACCCAGTGAAGAAGAAATTGATAATTTCTTTAAAGCGCAAGATGTCAGAAAAGCGAAGCATTTTTCGGAGTGAAAATCAATCGAGAAGAAGACAAAATAAAACTTTTACAATTGAATCTCACAAGTAAGATCCTGAACTATCATGGTATAGTAGACTGAAACGCTGCCCCAACTCCTTTGTAGCCAGGTAAATACGAAGAAATGACGAAGACTTTCCACTTACACATCAAGAAGCTTTTGAAATGAAAGCTGTTCGATATCGAGAAGCTTTCGGACAACTTCTATACCTAAGTACCTGCAAAAGGCCAGACGTATTTAAACTTTTCAGTATACTAAACCCTCGTGTCGCCAATCCAATATCTATTCACTCTAAAAGAGTTAAAAGGATCTTAATCTACCTCAAAGTTATTCTTCACTTCAACCTGATTGAGGTATAAAAAAGTTATGTTTCAAACGTTTTACTTCGCAGACGTCTCCGATTGTTACCGCGAAGACCTCAATAAATCGGTAAAACGATTTGTCGGAAGCTACTACATTCGAAGGAACACCGAGTGTAAACAAAACGGAAGCGCAAGGATGATGTTGATTCACTCTCGGGGCGAGATTAAAGAACCAAGATTGAGGAAGGTACGTGTAAAAGGTGAAGGTACGATAGAAACCAAAGGTAGCTGTTACCAGGTCGAGTAACGATAATGACAAGGATAGGGGAGAATTCGATAAGAGTAGGGTGGTACTACAGATCGGAAGGGTTCTTACCATTTCCCTTGTCGGGTACCGCGAGAAATTGACATTTAAATTCCAAAAAAGTCCGCCCGGGGCCCATCGTGGCAATTCCACTGACCCTAAAAGTCCTGTGCATTCCAGTACCAAATTACAGAAAACTAACTACTAATTAGACTAAAACACTAAATCCTGCTGTGCAGTTGAAACGCAATCTATTTTTTTGGAAAAATTTTAAAATATTCTATCAAAAACAAACTTTTATCGAAAGATCGATGGTCAAAAGTATGAATGCAAGTTGGGTAACATATCGAGGCCTTGGAGTAATCCACGTGACGTTACTATTACAAGTTACGCCACAGATGTACAAGTCATAATTTTTGTTCCAAACTTAAGCTGATCAAGTACACCAGATTGTCTTTCATCAGAATGTAGTCTTGCAGCCAACTTCTCGTTGATTGTGTAATCTACAGTTTATTTATCTATCACATTTGCAATCGGCTTGGTCGCATGCATTTTTAAAAGAGTAAGACTACGTAAAATACTTCTTTTTATCGGTGGAGTGAAACTCACCATTTTTGGAATTGTTCCTATGATTGTCTACTACGGGTATCTAGAGATCAGAATTGCGAACAGCGATTTAAAGTTCTCTCCTCTCTCTACTTCCCAGATCTATAACTGAGGACTGAGTTGCATCGGCTGTTGAATAGCTATAGAATAGCTACCATACAGTGGACGGCAGCTATTGCACAGTGGTGGACAAAGTTATGAGTTTTTCAGGACTTTGCATTTTCTCGCCAAAATAGGGACGAAAGTATAGAACTTATGGATCCTATTTATGTTGTGTTCAATTCTGAACACGACGGAGAAAATTAGTTCTAAAAAACCAACATTAGGATATCAACAAGTCAATTTCTGAATATGGACAAAAATGTATAACTTTTTAGTATGGACACAAAAACTGTCATTATAAATCAAATCAATTCTTTGTGGTCTCTTATGTCATACAAATCACAAATATACACCTTTTGGGAACAGAATAAACCGTCTTTTGGCGGACACTACTGCCAATGTGACTCAAATTCTGTAGCAGGGTCTCCTTCAATGATTCCCTCATTATCAAACTGCTTCTAGATATCATAAAAATAGCAATTATGTGCCCTCACAGGTTATCGATAGGATTCAAGTCTTGAGAGTAAGCAGATTAGTTGACAAGATGCACAGATGTGATACAATTTCATAGCTGGGATATCCGCTTACGCAGTTAACTTGCCTCCGGATTCCACCCGGCGTTCGTAACCGCTTTCTTGGAGCGCAAAAAAACCAAAAGTAAAGAGAAGTAGTTTAGTAGAGCTAAGGGAAGAATATAAGGCCAATAAAGGAGTCTGCATTTGCAGGCGGGAGTCCCCAAGTTAGAAGTTGGTGAACAACGCGACGAGGCAGTTGCCTGCTACAATGCGCCCAGCCTCGAGAAAGAGACGAGAAAACCTTAGTGCCAGGTCGGTTGATTGTTAGTTTACAAGTAGGAGGGTTAGCTAGCTAGGGTACACTAAATACTAGAGTTACACCCAGCCTAGTAACGTAAAAACTAATAAAGGGATTAAATCTAAAAGGGTTAGCATGCACTGGCCTCTGATTGGCTGTACCCAGACCTGTAGCCAAAAATAGATTAGGATGCACCGTCAGGTGGCCTTTGGACACTGTACATTCAGCCACCACTTACACTGGACACTCCACGTGTACCAGTGGCCAGTACCACACTAATAAAGTAGAGATGTTGCAACTATCAAATGGTCAACCCACTTTCGTTGCATAACCCGGTACAAAATTGTACTGCAATAGATTCATATAGAAGTCATTTATCAAAAATGTTGCGCGACGGGCTGTAGTACCGATCAGCGTAGAAGACCAACAAACTGGCACATCATCTCCAATAATTAAACGTATGCTCCTTGTTAATCTCTCATCAACACTTAGTAGTCTCCAACCCATCCAAAATTACCAGATTGCTTTGTATTGTTCCGTAAAATGCTGCCCAAACCATTACCTCCGCAACCAGTGAAACGTCTTTTACAGATTCAGTTAGACTCTCGGTATTCTTGCCAACGCATAGCTGAACCATCTGAGCCATTTAGATTGCATTTTTCATCTAACCAGGTATAAGAACACCGCATGAGCAATTTCCAATGCTTTCTGTCTAAATCTCCCTTTATTCTGCACCTTTTGTGCTCAATTTTCATCGCTGGTGAGGTTGCAAAAAGGTGGGGCATTCAGATACTGTCGAATCGTTCGTGAGCTATAGTTCAATCCCAATATTTTCTTGATAATTGAGGAGCACTGAAACAGAGAGGGAGGAAGCCGGGGCACTGCTAAAGGAATAGTAGAGACGATGGTAGTGGGTTTCAGAAAGTTGGGGGCAAAGGGTGTATGGAGTGTACCTGGATTCCCACGAGAATCCAGATGAGCCCCCTTTTTATAGACAGTACGGCAGCACTTCTAAACAACTCTCAGAGTTGTGCCAGCTGAGCAGAAAACACTAGAATGTAGAGCTGTAACTAGAAAGTAGAGCTATAACTAAATAATAGTACTATCTAGAACATAAACAAGGCGATGAAGTGGGTCTCCACGTCAAATAAAAATACTGTAGAGAAAATAAATACT
Source organism: Kappaphycus alvarezii (assembly GCA_002205965.3). Taxonomy (NCBI): domain Eukaryota; phylum Rhodophyta; class Florideophyceae; order Gigartinales; family Solieriaceae; genus Kappaphycus; species Kappaphycus alvarezii. Next base: position 325,634 of record NADL03000496.1, on the reverse strand, counting down.
CAGCAATAAAACCACTACTCGGTTATATACAGCTTCTAGATTCTTCCAAGAGTGATTCACTTTCTCTGTTGCACCAATGTGTAATAGAGAATTGCAATAGCGACAGCGAACAAGTCTCTATTAACAGTGGTGTAACAGAGACATTGTTACACTATTCCATCCCCTGGGCTATTGACGTCCCGTCAATGATACTGCGGTAGTATATTATGTTTCCGAATATGCTCTTGGAAAGCGTCCTTTACTACAGCAGATCCATCTTCCGTAAATCAACAAAGTCCTTCGTTGGTTGCCACTCCGCCTCATGACGTGGCACTCCACGCATCAAAAACAAGAACTTTAACCGCGTCCAACCTTTTTGTGATCCAAGATAACCTCAACTTCCTGTCTGGTCACCAAGCAGTTCAAGTGGTGCAGGTACAGGAGAATGGGTAAAGCAATGCATCGGGCTGCTAAAATGTGTGGTGTGAATGATATGAATGACTGGATGGATTCTAAAATGAGCAGGGAGATCCAGTCGAACAGCATTCTTACCAATTATCTCCTTAACCACAAATGGCCCATATATGCGCGCACCAAGCTTTTTAGAATCTGGGACCTAGAATAAACATCCGTAAACAACGAACGATTGATCCATAGCTTTGAACCGACTTTATAATCTGGAACCTTGTATCGCCTTGAAGCATATGCAGCTTGCCGAGCTTTTGCCACTTTGTAGGCAAATTGGCATCCTGAGAAACCTTGAGCTTGGCACGAAAGTCGTCCAAACTCTGAAGAGGTATGCTGCTGCTAGCCAAGAAGTCCAATGGCGATTTAGGTGTCCATCCAGTCCAGCTCAAATGGTGACATACCCAGATCATCGCTCACAGCCGAGTTGTATGCAAATTCTGCAGAAGGAAGCAGTTCATCCCAGTCATCCTGATGATACGAGCAATAGCAACGGAGATAGTTCTCGATCATCCTATTCATTATCTCGGAAGCCCATCTGTTTGTGGGTGTCTACTTGTAGACATTCTTAATTTCACCCCACAAAGATTCATCAGTGTCTTCCAAAACTTTGAAATGAACTTGCTGTCCCTATCTGAAGTCACATCATCCGGCAACCCGTGGTTCTTAGATGTTCGCGAAGAAGTCTCGAGCCGTGTCCTCAGCAGTATCTGATGTTTTAGATTTCAGAAAATGGACTCGACGAGTAAGTCGATCAACCCAAGTCGTGATCGCATCATGACCGCTCCTCGTCAGGGGTAGCCTCACAATGAAATCTGTAGCTAATGATCCCCATCTGCGGTCAGGCAATTCCAGTGACATTGGATCAGTCAACTTTTTTTGATTAGAGTCCTTATACTGCTGACACGTGAGACATCCTTCACAATACTTTCGAACATCCCGGCTCTTATGTTTCCAATGGAAGTTATCCTAATCTGGACAGTGTCTTCGCAAATTTAAAATGTCCACCAACTTTCGAGTCGTGAGCAATTTGCAAAATATCCGAAACTGACCTTCTTGGTACGCACAACTTTCCATTGTAAAACAGCCTCGAACCATCTTTTCGGAACATCGGCAGAATTCTTTCAAGTTTCTGCTTCTGAACCGTATCCTCTCAGGCCACTCTCCTTCCATGGCTTTTACCACTGGACCAAAGAACTGGTCGTCATCATACCGAGGAATGATCTGATCAACATCAAGGTAGGGAACTTCAACGTCATTCACTGAGACGTCACGATCTCCTCTCGTCACGTGCGGAGCTCGGGATAATGCGTCCCTAAGACGTGAATTCTTCCAGGCTTCAGTGTGATGGGAAAGATTCCGAAGTTACCGAGAGTTTCCAACCAACGTGCTTCTTTCCGACTCAGTTTCGGTTTTGTGAAGAAGCTCTTAAGCACCTGGTTGTCTGTGAAAATCTCAAATTCAGAACCTTCAAGATAGCACCTGAATCTTCCCAGAAAATTAATCAAAGCCAGAAGCTCTCTGTCATTTGCAGTGTAGTCCGACTCAGTTGGGAAAGCTTCTTTGAATAGAAAGAAATTACACGATCCCTTCCATTCTCATCCAACTGTGTTAGAGTTCCACCGACAGCAAGCTGTGAAGCATCTACATGACCACGAAATGGCTTTTTCCAATTAGGAGCGACTAAGATTGGAGCCAATGTCATCGCTTCCTTTAGCTTCTGGAAAGCTTCATCACACTGTTGATCCCATTTCCCTATACTCGACCTTTCTTTGTCAGATCTGTGAGAGGTGCAGCAATTGCAGAGAACTTCGGAATGAACCTACGGAAAAACTGTATTAGACCTAAGAAACTTCTCAACTCCGTTAGAGATTCAGGTTTCGGCCAAGTTTGTAGACTTCGACCTTCTCAGGATTGACACGAATGCCGTCCTTCCCGACTATTAAACCCAAAAACTCCAGCTCAGTCTGAAAGAAAGAGCATTTCTTCGGAGAGATGTACACTTGTGATCCTTAAGTCTCTTTAATACAATTTCCAGATGTTCGTAATGTTCTTCCTCATTCTTACTGAATATAAGAAGATCATCCATATAGACAACCAAGAAGACATCGATGCAATCATAGAAGATCTGGTTCATCAAAGTTTGGAACGTAGCAGGAGCGTTGCAAAGTCCCATTGGCATAACAAGATATTCAAATTGCCCATACTTTGTATTGAACGCAGTCTTTTCGATGTCCTCTGGTTTCACCCTTATCTGATGGAATCCCGTTTTCAGATCAAGCTTGGAGAAAAATCTCGCATCTCCAAGTCGATCGAACATTTCATCAGAACGAGGGAGTGGAGCATTATTCTTTTTGGTGATGCGATTCAAAGCGCGATAATCGACAACACCTCTAAGTTTTCCATCCTTTCCTTTCACAAAGAAAAGTGGTGCTCCATATGGGATTTACTGGACCTGATCTTCCCTTTCCTCAAAGAGACTCGACGTACTCTTTTGCTGCCCTAAGTTCGGATGGGACAACTGGAATAAAGGTCGATGAGGTGCCTTTGCTCCTTCCTCCACTTTGATCTCATGATCAACTGATCGAATCGGAGGAAGCCCTCTGGCAATTCATCCTGAAAGACCTCTTTAAAATTATCCAGTAATCTGCTCAGTCTTCCATCGAACTTTGAATCTGTCACTCCTCTCATATGTGAACTTCAAGTAACTGAAATACTTCGAAGTCACCCCCATGCCTCAGCATTCGTCTAAATTTCTTCACTCCCAAATTGGACACATCAACACGGTTTTCGTTATCTGGATCAATCACTGGAATGGAAGCATCTTTCACATCACAATCCGTTTCGAATAGTCGACACGTGAATTCCCACAGAACATCATACCTGGTTTGGGACACAGCCCAACTAGAAGTATGTACGTTCGCCTAACGTAATAGTTCCGTTGGACATGATCTCAGATACTTCCTCAGTAACTCCCTTCTGTGAATGGAAAACAATGACTCCACGCCGAATCTCAAACAAGTTCCTATTTCGCTTCAGAACTCGGCTGAAACCACGTTTGTATTGCATCCATCGTTCTTTAGTACTTTGACTGCTATTCCATTCAGTCTACCTTCAAGTACTAACAAAGGCTCCACTGGTATAGGTCCATCAGTGGGGATGCTGTCATCATGACTAGACGTGATTCCATTAGATTCGGCTTCGGAGATTCTCGACTTTTCCTGTCCTCTGAGAATTTAGCTCCGGTGATGTCCACAACAGTTTCACTCTGCTCATTGGGACATCTGTTCACACTCACTACTGGTCTCACCTGAGTGTTCACCAAGTCTGGTGGACCAACTAGTTTTCCGAGTCAAAGCCATTCAAATCATTACTGTGTCCTGCCTGTGTATTGTTCGCTACTATGCGAGTACCACCCTGTTACCTTTATTCCCGTTTCCTTTTCTGTGTTTCCAAGGTCTACATCCCACCCTTATGGCACGTAAAGCATCGGTTCTCCATCAAGTCTTTCTGACGCTGCCCATCGTTTTTACGTTCCAGGTTTCCGATCTCCATCGGCATAGGACCTGGCATTTCGATTGGTGTGAAATGAACCTCTGCCAGTGAAGAACCCTGCACCGTAAAATGCTCCATCAACGTTAAGAGCAATGGTAGTCGCAGCTTCAAACTTGGATGGGTTCCCTTTACGAACCTCCAACAGAATGTGGGGTTTGAGACCTTCACAGAACCGCGCCAATTTTTCCGACTCACTGATACCGGGAATATTGATAACCAAATTCCTGAACTCCGAGAGGTACGCTGCCACACTTGTTTTCTGGCGGATCTTGGTAAGCTTGTCGCGAGCTCGAATGACACTGTGCCTGGGGACAAACTCTGCCTCAACAGGAGTTTGAAAGCTTCCCATGTAGGCGGAACAGCATTCTCGGACACAACTGTATACCACCAGTTTGCGGCAGTTCCGGTCATGAATGTCGAAGCAAAGTCGATAGCATTCTGGGCACTGATGACTTCTCATGGCCCATTTGAATAGTCTCGGTGCTTTCGACTGAATGCAACATGACCGATCATTAACGCATCTCGAGTCCCATCGAACACAGGCTTATTTGGTTTGAAGAAAGACATATTCACAAATCTTTACTTAAAGCCTTACCCAACACCTAACTTGAATACAAGCACTTGAAGTTGAAATCTGCAAGTGATTCGTCCCTGGACGACGGGTTGGCTCCCTACCTGGAGAGACTGACTCACCAGCAGCTTTGATCACACCTACACTCCGGTGTGACTCAGCATCCGTTCGGGATATCCCCACCAGTCCACTCGTAGACCGCGATCGGTGTCCTTACCCTATGGAAAGCCTCTCAAGCCGACTTTAAGCTAGCGAATAACCAAAGAATACCCGTTCTGAGCACGTACCCCTAGTCCAAGTCCAGTTCAAGTCAACCCTATGAAGTTACCTGAACTCGTGATCCAGTCGGTGCACCTAGCTAACAGCCAACGAGTGCAGTAGGATTGTATAGGAATAATGTGAGGGGACCCTCAAACGGGGACTTAGTCAGAAGTACGGCTTTACTAAGGCAACTTAGTTAAGCCTAACTGTCCTTCTAAGTATTCTGAACAGGATCACGCAGCTTCGTGATGCCTGCACGCTACCTGAACAGAATACCTTAGAGAACGCAGACTATGCTGCACCCCCAATTTCCCGATTACCAGTTCTCCAATTAGTAACCGCGACCTGCGTAGAACAATGGGGTTAGAGTACCTGGCACTCCAGCCCACAGGTACACTCCTGTACTTGGCACTCCAACCCACAAGTACAGTATATATATTCTTACAGTAACAACTGTCAGCAAAATTTTTCCAAAATTCAATGACCCAAAAAAATATACGTGGAAAAAATCCTCGAACTAAAGCAAGACAAAAGCGAAAAAGCGGAACCGGCGGAAGCGATGCTACCAGTGAAACAGAGAGGAGTCAGCCGGGCGCTGCTAAAGGAACAGTAGAGACGATTGTAGTGGGTTTCAGAAAGTTGGGGCAAAGGATATGGAATGTACCTGGATTACCACGAGAATCCAGATAAGCCCCGTTTTATAGACAGTACGACAGAAAGCAAATTTAAGCAAATCTTAAAACAAACCTAGGTTTATGGCATATTTGGAAATATTTATCAACTCTCAGAGTAGTGCTATCTCAGTAGAAAACACTAGAATGTAGAGCTGTAACTAAATAATAGTACTGCTAGAACATAACCAAGACGATGACGTTTGTCTTCACGTCAAATAAAACTACTGTAGAGAAAATAAATACTCAGCAATAAAATCCCTACTCGGTTACATACAGCTTCTAGATTCTGCCAAGAGTGATGCACTTTCTCTGTTACACCACTGTGTAATAGAGACTTGTTCGCTGTAGCAATTCCAATTCTCTATTACACAGTGGTGTAACAGAGACATTGTTACAAGCAATTCCCGTTATTGTTAGCCTCTTTAATGATGCGGCGTGAGTGCGTACTTGTCAATTTCGGGGCTTTCTTTCTGGGAAAACATGGAGCTATGGCATTCTATAAGTTTTAGAAAGTAGCGTACAACCGTGAAATTGCGCCCAGCTCTTCTGCGACATCTTTCGGTAGGTTCGTGTCATAAATTTAAGCTATACATTTCCCTTCTCCTCTTCGCTGGTTTTGATCCCCCAGCCATAATTTGGGTAGAAGAGGACCTGGTTTGCTCATGAAAGGGCATTTGAATATCCGTAGGGACTATTTACTTACCAACCAGTGCTGCTTTGTTTTCGTTCTTGCCTTTATTTGCGGTAAGTTCTAATATAATTAAGTAGTTCTATATATTTTGCCCTTATTCCGAAATTGACTTGTTCAAGTCTTATTACCTATTCTGTAAAAACATTGGAAAATGGGGGTTAATTTACTGTGGCGATATGTGGGTTGGTACCCAGTAAATTTGTAGCGGAGCGTAGATACCGTAGCATAAAAAATATTGCCGCATAAAAGCAATCTAAATAACCAACCCACATATCTACCACAGTAAATTAACCCCCATTTTCACATTTAAGAGGGACCTATCGTACCACCATACTGGATGCTCCCGGCCACCACGCATCCGTCTGCAAGGGCGCAGTGGGCGCGGTGAGACGACATAACCGCCTACGCGATCATCTCTTCCGTCACCTAACCTACCCTGCTATCGCCCTGTCCGTCTCACGTGAACGACCCCTGGCGGCTGACCTCCACAAAAGCCCGGCCGAACAACGGAAGCTCGACCTGGTCATTGACGATCCACTCTTCGCTCCTCCCCTCAAGCATCGACTTCACCATCGTCAGCCCCCTCTCTCGTCCCTACCGCGACCTCGCCGACGGCGGTGCATCCACGCTCGAGCGGGCAACCCTCAAGAAGCACTATTATTATGGCCCCCCATGCCGGTCTGAAGGCATCGACTTGCGCCCCCTGGCCTTCGATGTTTATGGCCAGATTGACATAACCGGCCTTCAACTCCTCCAAGACATCGCAACTTGTTTCGCCGCTAGACGAGGCAAGCCAGCATTCACGGAGTTTTGTGCACTTCGCACAACGTTGTCTGCCTTCGTGCAACGCTACACTGCCGTTATGATCAACCAGCAACCAGCGTCAATTCAGCGCTGTTGAGCCCCACTAGGTCCAGGTGGGCCGCTCGGTCCCCTCATTATGCATTTGAATAAAAGGTCACATTTTCCCCCTATTGTTTAATACAACCCCCTATCGTTTAATACACTCGCCACTACAGTATTTGGCCAGAAACTGCGAGGTCTTGAAAAGCTTACAGTGTAATTCATCCACCACTCTATTATCACGCCGGCATTGAGCCGGTTCTGTAAGGAAGGTCATCTACTGTACTGTAGTGGTACCCATCAGCGACGACTTTTCCCGCATAACGCATTAGCCGAGTGGATATAACCGACCACATTTTCCATGCATTAAAATAACCTAAAAATTTCCCCTGTATTATCCCTAATGGAACATGTGGCCTCACTTGAAGAAATGACATTACAGTAGTTTCCAAATAATAAATTACCCAAAATTTCCCCCTGAACAGTATTACTGTACCAGGCGCTCTTGACAATAGTACCTCCACCTTCAACTCGAAATGACAGATGAGTAAATTAGTGTGTGGAAATCTTTCAAAAGAAACGGAAGCCCTTAAAGCAAGGTTAGGGGAAGTTAGATAGGGTACAAGTCGTCGCATGTGCCAAGTCAGCCCAGTCGAGGTCCGTGATTGGCCGCGACAGTTTGTACTCTACGCACTGCATAACACTTTCCAACTAAATTTAATAAATAACCCAAAATGTTCCCCACCGTGCAACAAGCGCAGCACATTACAGAGACAACATACACTACTTTAATGTCCAACAACCCGATGTATCGTCCACAACCCCAACACCAACCACGCCACCCCCGCCTACCCAGCCCGCATCACACCCCGTACACAGCGTGCAAGCACGCACCATGACACCCCCCCCCGCACCGCCGCCCTGGCTCTCACTGCTCACGGCGTCGTTGCGAAAAGAGGCGCCACCCCTGTATCGCATTTCATGACGGCTGGCGACGCTGTCTGCGTCTGCGGCGCCGACGTGTCGGACGGTTGTGTTCCGTGGATGGTTCGAGCCTGAGGAGGGGCACCGGTTGAAGCATGCGGTGCAAATGGGGACTGATTTGCGGTCGGCCAAGGTGGAGGGTTGAGACGGTATCCGTGGGGAGAGATCTGTTGTATTTGCAGGTATGTTTTTGTTGTTGTTGGCGTTTTGTGTATGTTGTGTGGGTGGGAGAGTGGGGACTGACGGACCATTGTGGATGGATGGATCGTTTGTTTGTTTGGTTGGGTATGCGTGGGTGAGGTAGGAGACGAGCAGCAACCGGTTGACAGGGGGATGCATGTGGTGGATGGGGCGAGTGGGGACGCAGTGTTGCGTGGGGCGCGGGAGGCGGTTTGCGGGGGATGTCGGAGCATGGGAGGGAGCAGTTTTTGGGGGGAGGCCTGGGGTGGCGGTTGGGAGGGGAAAGGGGAACGGAGGCTCAGGGCAGATGGCGGAGTGGAGGAGTGTTTTGGGTTGCTGATGATGGGGTCGGGTGCGTAGATGTGTGGATTTGAGGGAGGCTGGAGGCGCCGGTACGAAAAGCGGACGGGGGAGGACGATGTTTGGGTCATGACGGAAGTGAACCCATGACTGCAAATTTGGCTTACAGTAATAGATAGTAAATACCGTAATTTGCAGCATTGAGATGGTTGGGCGGACAGTACAATACAGTATACTGTATTGTGTATTGTAGAAAATGAATAAATTAAATTCCTAACATGGAATCGATTAAATTTTGAAATTTAATCTTTAAGGTTTTCAATGTAATTTTAAGTTCATTGAGTTAATGGTATAGATAAATAAGTAAGATATTATTTAAACGGGGCGGTATTTCAACAGTGTAATGCATAGCTAAGAATATCCCTGTTAAGTCATTACCAGAAAATTTAAAGTTTCAATAACATGTTAAAATTAAAATAAATCCAGCCAAAATTTAAGAGAGGAAATATTAGGAATCTGTAGTCGTGCTCCCCCGAGACGGGGAGTCCCCGTAATGGCCTGCTGCCGTCGGGGCTTATGGATCGTTTCGGGTAAACTTGTGCAACGTATGACAAGACATGTGAATTCCCAACAGCACAGTGACAATCGGCAATACGCCGCGAACCCAGTATCTGCTCGGTAAACATTGTAGAGCACCATACTGGCATACACCATCCGGGCGCCCCTGTTTTACTAGCGTATAATCTACACAGAGCACCCAAAACAAGCCACCCATTGTCCCCTCTCTTTCTCCATCGCCGCTCCAGTATGCAACAACCACCCAACCGTTCCATTACTCGCAGTAAACAACCAACCACCACACGCCCCCCCCCGCCCTATCCACCAGTGCCCCCACACCCGCCACCACCGCCACCATCCATCCCCACCCCGCTCTCCCTCCACTAAGCGCGGCAACGCCGTCGCCCCCCTTCACAGTGCATCTCATGCTACCGTTACGGCCAGCCGTGCAAGCCTTGCTTAAAGTTCCAGCTGCTGTAATGTTGCGCATATGTGAACGCTGTGCCTGCGTCGCATGGGGTGTGTCGTTTGCGGTTCGCGGGGGATGTGCATGGTTTGTTGTAACGCTTGGTGTTGTTGACACCGTGTCGTTGGAGAAAAGGTACTGTACAGCGATGCGGACCTGGATACAGCTGCGCTTTTTCTCGCAGTGGAATGCATCCAGTATCGGGTAGAAGAGCAAAAGCTACGACTTTACATCGTTTTTCTGGCTTTCCGGTGCAGTAGATCCGAGGCTCTGTTCCATGCCTTGTGCCGTTGCGTGATGCTCTGCACCGACACATTTTACTACGACTGCGCCGTTGCACATCCATACACCAGTGATAAAACAAACGCAAGTTACCAAAATCGCTTTCCTTTCCCGTTGAGTTTTTGCGTGACAAAGCTTGCAAAGTAGATTGTATAAAAATAGAAACAGTAGGACGAAGATGACAAAAGAGTATGTCAAAGCACCTCCCGCGGGGCTCGAACCCGCGACCAACAGATTAAGAGTCTGTCGCTCTACCGACTGAGCTAGGGAGGCCGATCTTGCTTGCGTTCACCGATCCTGTAACTAGTATTTAAAGGTAGGACTAAATTGACACGTGTACACGTGGCCACCGTCACCGCCTAGACTCGCCCTGTTATGCGTTCGCAACACGCTTTAGAGGCGCTACTAGTCTGGATTCTCGCATGAGATTCCTCTCCTCGTCCCGGGCACTGAGCTCCGGCCCGCCGATATTCTCGTACAGAGATCCCCCAATCCCGGAACGCACACCTTTGCGCTCCACATTGCGTGTGACATCACTGTCGTCTTGCCGTTCAAGGCCGCAGTTCGCACCAAGGCGAGCCAGGTTGCCGGTGGCGCTGCTGAAGTGGCGGCCCACGACAAGGTTACAACTCTGGAACGCAAACTCGCCTGACGCCTTCCCGCTGCCTCAACTGGCACATCTTCTGCGCCTTACACGCCGAACTTCACATTTCGACCTCTGACGTTTGATTCCCTAGGTGCCCCTTACCCTGGTACCATTGCGTTATCGAGAAGTTAGTTCCACGGATCGCGTCCAAGTGTCACTCGACACCTGGTGCTATCCGCCGCCGTATCTACCAGCGATGAGTTCCACCCTCTGGTCATTCATCGCTCAAGCTATCCTGTCTCGAGCCCCGATGCGCATGGACGACGAGGTACATCCGATTAGGTCTTAGCCGTATATTAGGACGTGCGCAGTCCCACAGTAGATACTGAATGCATTAAACTTGTTGTACAGCACTGAAATGCGCCTGGACGTGACTGACGCGGGTCCAGGCCGTAACGTTATAGTTGGGCATTACTCCCTTATAGTTGAACCTTCAGCGAACACGATAGATACCCATTAAAGTAAAGTTTCTCACCACCCTGAACTTTATGAATTTAGAACCAGATCGGGGCCTGGAAACTGGAATGCCATCATGCCTTACTCGAAATCAGAATCACATCGACACGCGGTAGTCACCTCTTGCTGAATTACTTAAAAAGGGTAAGACCTGGACCACTCCACTACTTGGCAGCGTGCAGCATAGTATAATACTGTACTGTATTGTACTACAGCAGACCCACTCCAAGTTGACCGTCATCGGGTCCGCTGTTGCTATGGCGACAATTGCTCGCGCATCACAGCACGCGACTGAGGGACTGACTACTTTGGACATTATATTCGTGAATCCACTACACAAAGTATCATCAAATAACCGTCATCAAATAATCATCGCAAAAGCCACGGCTCGACTGATCCCAGCGTCAAGATCCACTCCAGGAAGGTTGCCACCCCGATGCACTCGCGATGCTCACAGACAGTTGGCCAGGCAGGTCGCCGTGCGAGACATGGGGATTTTCGGGTGGGTGCGATCCGTCCTCATGCACACAGATCTGCCCCTTCTCCCTGTCTCGGGAGGTAGCGTACTTGCAATTCGAATCCGTAACGCTCCTTAACTCCCGCCCCCCTGTTGTCATTGTCAGCATTGACTATCCAGCTCGCTCCTTACTGTAAGCTAAAACCCGTTCACGACCCGATAAACTGAAAAAACACACTAAGGTGTACAGTTACTGTATACTGTACTACAGTATAGTACTGTACAGTACTGCACAGTAATTGTGCTGTATACCGCAGGGTGTACAATACACCAATGATAAAAGACGAACCGTACATACAGTACAGTACCTGTGGCAGGGCCTGTAGCATTCGATACACTCGAGGGGATTTTTGGGGTGCTTTACTGATTAGGGATGCAGGACGGCTATTTTCCGAAGGCTAAGGGGGACAAGTCTGTGTAATGGAGAGTCTGGAAATAGTCGTGAGATACTACCTCACAGGGCTGGTGTGAGGCACATACACTCGGTGCCGATTCCACCCGATGGCAAGAGGTGATCATTGAGAAAGCTGCAATCTATAAAGGCTCAAGTGGGGCTGTTAAACAGACTCACCACAGACGCATCGAATGCGCCAAACGTGACGCGTTTCGAACTGCGTATCGCTTGAACCATGCCGAAAAACGATTTGGACCAATACCCAAGGTTACTGGGTCGCAAGACGCGTCACGACGGGTGCATTGAGGAAGTTGTGGAGAACACAACCGAGCAGATCGGTAGTCTATTAAAGGGATAGTGATGCGCGCCTACCCTGGGGAGAGGGGAGGTAGCCGGCGACTTGTGCCGTATCGACTTGCCTGCGCCGATCCCTCAACCACTAAACGCACACTGATTGATCTCCGACCCCTAGCTACCCTTACACTTGTCATTCATCCCTCGGACCGCTGTAATCCACAACTGCACAGTATTACTGATGCAGGCTGGTGCAACTCTGTGAAGGGGGGAAATTTGGGGTGTTTTTAATCCATGAAAAATTTGGTCAGCTGTTCCCTGAGGGATGTCGTGATTTGGGTAAAGTCTTACAATGTAAAGGATTGGCGTTGAAGCCATCAAGTCATCCACTGATTAGAATAAAAAGTTGTCTCGGTACAGTGCAGTATAACCTGCGCCTTGGTACCCGTACAGTAAAGAACATTACAGTATTTCAGCGAACACAAGTACAATGTCGAGTCGACTCCACCCAGACAACCCCCCACACAGGCCCCAAATTTCGAGTTTCAACCTCCGGCCTTTGATTCCTGGGTTTCCCTTCCCCCGCCATCATCCTCTTCGTAGAGCCTCTAGACACCCTGCCTCTAGTAGACACCCTATACGGTAGAGGGTCTCTTACCGCGCATGGCGGACAAGTTCAACACACCCGCTGGATTTATCCGCACGCGCACCTGTCGGCGCATTGCATATTATGGTCGTCGATCGTGCAATCCATTTAACAACTAGCAGTGTAGTCAGGTCGTGCAGCGGACACCCGTCATACTAATGCCGTAAAGCTAGGATCAGTACAGTAGAACTGTCGTTCATTCGTCAGGGAAGCGCCCGTAAGAGGTGCGACAAGTGTCAGATCGGGGGTAATCGGTCCCCTGCTCCTCGAGTGGGTCGGCGCCATCCCGAGTCGGGATGGCGCCGGGGATTCCTGACCTGTCCCCGTTATTCAATCTTGCCATTGACCACTACTGGACCACTTGGCCAGAATTGAGTGGCTCAAGTGACTTTTGCCTAATTGCCACTCCATACGCCTTAAAGTACTGTACTGTGCTGTACACTGCCTGCAAGAGGCACCTGTAACGCGAAATGATTCAGACAACAGCTTTTTCCGGTACTGTAGCATATGGGGAGTAGCTTTATGGCATCAGTAATATACCGTACTGTACTGTAGTACTGTACTATTTTTTCGCCCATGTCGCTGCACGTGGACAACCCGCATAACGCATGAGCGGCGTGGATATAACCGACCACATCTTCCATGCATTAAAATAACCCAAAAATTTCCCCCGTGGACGACGTGGAACATCCTGTTAGCTCTTTAGCTAGCAATATAGTCGGATCCTGCAGCGGACACCTGTTATACTAATGCCATACAGTAAAGTACACTACTGCAAATAGGTGCACTATTTGACCTCACCGGTTGCGTTGAGTTTCCTAGTGATGCAGGCTCGTTAGGTTTCTACGCGTCGCCTGCATTCGTATTTAATTTCTGAATTCCCTCCGCACGCTTCTGTGCCATGCTGTACAACTCGTAAAGATCTACTACTGTACCACGTACAATACCGTGCTTTAAAGTACTATACATGTGGATGTTGACTAAAACCTTGCCATTACGTCTGGGAATTGATATAATTCGTGCCACGTCATGAAGATCCATTCGCATTGGTCTCATCTGAGTATGATTCAATCGCAACTGAAATGTACAGTCTAACTCAAGTACAGTACAACCCGAGGTAGTTCGTTGCACTAACTTATTTACATTACAGTTTGCACAGTTAGAGAGTAACTTTATGGCATCTGTTATGTGGCTCATGGTGGCCTGTGTCCTGTAGCCACAAGTTATGGTCCTGAGAGCCATGTACAGTACAGTACTGTACAGTGCAAAGCCACAAATTTGGGATACGAGAGTCATGCACAGTACTATGCATGGCTCAGAGCCACAAATAGCGTGCACTGCACAACAGTACAGTAGACGCGCCTCAAAACAGGCAAATATGGGGGTCTAAGGGCGTTTTTCGCGTTTTGATAGAAAATTTAGTACCAATTTGTGCGTTTTAGGAATTTGAGACTCTCTATATAAACAGAAAATAGAGGTTTAATTTACTGTTGGTAGAAATCTGGGTTGGTACCCAGTACATTTTACCGAGCGTAGATACGGTATATTGGCCATATATATATATATAGCTACATGTAAAGGCTGGTCGACTGGGGTGCGAGCTTCGACCGGCCAGAAAGCCACCAACCCAAACCACAAACAAGACCCCAAGACCCCAAACTACAAATCCCAAATCCCAAACTCCCAAACCACAAACCACAAAACATAACCACCTCAAAAATATCTGTCCTCTTTTCTGTTGTCCTTAAGGCAATGGTTTCCCTTGTGTCCTTGTACTTACGTTGTGTATACCGAAGTTCAAGGGGCAATACCCATTATACTGCAGGTGTCACTTTTGTCTTTGGATTTTCGGTGCTTAGCTCGAAGTTCATAGGGGCAATACCCTCAGTGACCTCTATACTCTAAACAACCTTCTGGAACTTCGGGAAGGTTGGTTGGATAAGCAAGCAATTACGGACCCGAGGGATTCATCAGAGGTATCCGGAACTCCTTCGGAGGAAGAAAGGGAAGACTTCGTCAACAAATATACCGAAGGGGAGAGAATTGCCATCACAGCTTACCCGAGGCACCTTTTTTTGACGACGAGGCCAAGGAGGGGTCCGAAGAATCCTAACAGGTCTCCATCCGTGTAACGTCTCCTTCCCACTCTTCTAGCTACTCAAGACAATCCCCTCGATCTTCGCAGCCTTCGTGTCGTCCTTCCACCGTACAACTGCCCTCGGGTCTTTTTTGTAGCTACTCCCTCCTAGGCCTAGGCCCGCATAGACCTTGTCTTACTACAGCTTTCTAGGTTGCAACGGATCGGGAGAGAAGGAGAGGAACAAGAAAGGCAAAGGGCCTAAATTTCACTGTCGCATCTGCGACATCGAGTTTGCCAGTTCCGGGCGGAAGGCCGTCCACTAGGCTGGCGGGAAGCGCCAGGGGCAAAACAAATTTTAAGGGAGAGCAAGGATCCTCCGCGCGGTTGTACCGATGGCGACATTACTTTCGCATAGGAGATCGACCTAGAGACCACCGGCATAGTAACAAGCACCGGAGGAGGTCCGCTTCTCACCGACAAGAGACGTAATTAGAGTATTTTATTGAGCTAAAAAAACAGAAAGAAATACCAAAAAAAAGAAAGAAAGAAAGAAAAAACAAAAAAAACAAAAATAGAAAAAAAATTAGAAGCCCTCGAATAGAGGTGCGGAAAAACAGAACCCTTTCCAGTGCCCAACAAAAACTACCACTATTCGCAACAGTAAAACAGGTGTCCGCTGCAGGATC
This sequence comes from Kappaphycus alvarezii, assembly GCA_002205965.3. Lineage (NCBI taxonomy): Eukaryota > Rhodophyta > Florideophyceae > Gigartinales > Solieriaceae > Kappaphycus > Kappaphycus alvarezii. The sequence goes on along the minus strand of NADL03000496.1, from coordinate 310,106 downwards.
CGACTATATTGCTAGCTAAGTGCTATCCGGGTGGTCCATGTCGGTCATGTGCAGCAACATGCGCGACAAAATAGATTGTGCACTCGACGACCAGATTATGCTACTGATGCGCCTAAAAATCCGAGTACGGATAACTCCTGTTGACGTGTGTAATTTTTCGGCAATTCGAGGCAACAGTCCCCCTATGAAGCGGACGGTTTCGGGGAAGAGGAACCCAAGGAATCAAAGGCCAGAGGTTGAAATTCTAAATCGGGGGCATGTGTAGGGTTATCGGAGGGCAGAGGGAGTCGACGCGACAATTTTCTCTCCAGGTCCGTCACTTTGTTGCGGTGTGCAATTCAGCAGCACCGCCCACTTCCCTTGCAGCTCTTGTTCTGACATCGTCCTTGAATGGAGAGACTACGGTGACATCGCAGGCGATCGGGCGGGCCACAGTGCCTTCAGGAGCTGCTGGTGGGTGAACCAGTATGTCGGAAGGTCGGAAGTCAGTGCTGGGCACGAGGAGTGGGACCTCGAGCTGGCAATCCAGGCCGGCGGCACGGGCGATACGGCCAGAGATGAAGTCGCGAAGTGAGTTATGCCGGTGTTTGCGACCGAACCCAGACGGGTACAAGTCTACAGCATGGTCGCCTAACCTGTCCATTTGGCGTTTACAATGCTCGCAGTTCCGAGGAAGCGAGTCATCATAGACGGGCAGTCCCAAGTAGCGGCGAAGCATTATTTTCCAGTGTACCGCGGATACTTCCGTGTCAGCCGAGGGATGTGCGTAAAGAAAGGCAGCACCGAGGCCTATGCGGAGCGCTAGACCGCGTATGCGTTGCCGTACATCTGCGTTCGTGTGTCGGTCCGGGTTCGGAGATCTGGCCCAGTGGTCGTCGTGCCAGTGAACCTTGGCCAGCGCCTCCTGCTGCACACGTTTGAGGTAGGTTTGGACGTATGCCTGTGCAGCAGCGAGAGGGAGTGGGTCGCAGGAACCCAGGTCGACGGGTAGCCCATTCCAGGGATGTGCAGCAGGAAGTCCCGCATGTGACGTGCGGCTTTGCCGAGAAGGAAAGCCTTGTCACGGCGGTAGCGGGAGTCGGTGAGCGCGGTGGAGCGGGGCCCGATATGGGCTGCATTGGTTGAGGACGATGCCCGTGTTTTCTGCAATCCGGCGGATGAGGGGCTGGATCGTCAGCGAGAACAGGAGCATGCTGGCAGGGTCGCCTTGCTGTGTGCCATGAGCACTCGCAATGGTCGTTCTGTCACGATTCGGCACGATCAACGGTGGTTGCGAGCGTGAGTAAATCATGTTGACCAACCGGGCGAGACTTGGGGCGCGCGTGGGCAGCTGGTCTAGCATTGACTGGCGATCAACGTAGTTGAAGGCGTTATTCGCGTCAACGAGAACTGTGGCGGTATCCATGCAATTAGAGAAGCGACGGAGCAGCATGCGCGTGTCGTGCGCGATTGCGTGCATCCCAGCCCTGATGCCGTTAGCCAATTGGAAGGGGGCCAGAAAGTGACGAAAATCATCAATGGCGGTTGGGAGGAGTGTCTTCGTTACCACTCTGGAGGATCGTTCCTACGGCGATGGGCCGTATCTTGTTGGGTTTGGGCCGCAGAGGTAGCAGGGTTACTGCAGCCAGGAGCGGCAGGACTGAGGTTGCAAAGCTGTGAGGCATTGCCAAAAAAGATATCTCCGAATTTCAATTACGCCGGCCGGGAATTGAACCCGGGTCTCGCCCGTGGCAGGGGCGTATGCTACCACTATACCACCGGCGTGGATTACGCTGATTCGGTAGGTTCGACACGTTGTAATTAAATTCATATTTTGGTCCATGTGTACGTGTGACACGTAACCCACGTGGACTACCCGGCTGACCCTCAGCTAGCAATATAGTGATACTGTACTTTATGGCATTACAGTAGTATAACAGGTGTCCGCTGCAGGATCCGACTATATTGCTAGCTAAGAGCTAACAGGATGTCCACGTCGTCCACGTGCAGCGACATGCGCGAAAAAATAGCTTGCGCAACTGACGACCAGATAGTGCAACTGATGCGGCTCAACACGCGGTGCGATCACTCCGACAGGGTGCTGAACTTCTCCGCGATACGCGGCAGAAGACCCTCTATGAAGAGGAAGGTGGCAGGAGAAGGTGACCCCAGAGAATCAAACGCCAGCGGTTGGAACTCGAAATTGGGGGCCTGTGTCGGGTTGTCTGAGGGCGGTGGCAGACGCCGCGAAAGTTTTCGCTCCAGGTCCGTCACCTTGTTGCGGTGAGCGATGGCAGCGGCACCGCCCATTTCGCGGGTGGCCCTCGATCTTACGTTGTCCTTGAACGGAGAGACGACGGTGACATCACAGGCAATGGGGCGGACCGCGTTGCCGTCGGGGGCAAGCGGTGGGTGGACAAGGATGTCAGCGGGTCGTAGTTCAGTTCCTGGGACGAGGAGTGGGACCTCCAACTGGCAGTCTAAGCCTGCTGCGCGGGCGATACGGCCGGCGATGACGTTGCGTAGCGAGTCATGCCGGTGTTTGCGACCGAATCCAGAGGGCACAGGTCGACTGCGTGATCTCCCAAGCTGTCCATCGGGCGTTTACAATGCTCGCAGTTCCGAGGAAGCGAGTCGTCATAAACAGACAGCCCGAGGAAACGTCGTATCATGATCTTCCAGTGTACGGCAGACACTTCCGTGTCGGCGGAGGGATGTGCGAACAGGAAGGCGGCGCAAGGGCCTTTGCGGAATGCGAGGCCGCGGATCCGGTCCCGCGCTGCGGCGGCGGTGTGGTCATCGGGATTCGGGCAGCGAGCCCATACCTCGTCGGCCCAGTGTACCTTGGCCCGAGCCTCCTGCTGCACACCCTTTAGGTAGGTTTGGACGCGGGTGTGCGCTGCAGATAGGGGAAGCGGGTCAAAGGAGCCCAGGTCACGGAGTATGGAAGGCCGGGGATGCGGAGCACAAACTCGTGCATAGGGATGGCGGCTTGGCGAAGGAAAAAATTCTTGTCGTGGCGGCAGCGGGTTCCAGTGAGGGCGGTGGAGCGCGGTCCGATGTGAGTCCCAGTCCTGACGCGAGCAGGTGCCGCGTCAATGAGGCTTGAGGCAACAGCACCATGAAGGAATGGCTCGAGTAGCGTGAAGCCGAGACCACCATGTCGGAAGGGCAAGGTAGCCTGGGACCACGCTTTATCGGTCAGCGTGACTCCATGAAGCTCCGAGAAAAACGAACGTTGCTGGGTGTCGAAAGCCTCGGCAGCGGACGGGCGTCCATCGGGTCAGCGAGCTTGAAAGCGTGCTCCACGAGGCAGGCCGACGCGCACAGGCGGTGCATGTGGAAGCGGGCCCGAGGGTCGTCAACCTTGAGCAGCAACTCGAGGGTGCGGCGGCAAGCTGTCGGTCTTGCCTGCAGGAACGATTGAGTGAACCGGCGGTTGCCTATTGGAGCTCCCAGTAGTTCAAACCCGTCGGAGGAGCACTCTGCAAGGCGGAACTCGCGGAGGAACGCCTCGCGTTCTGGCCGCGGGACAGTTGGCCAGAAAACGCGTGTTTTTGCGCGTTGAGGTGCAGGCCGTATGCGGTCCCTCGTCGCGGAGTAAGCGGAGCGCTTTTCGGAGCTCGGGGAGAGACCCCATCAGCGTCCCGTCGTCGGCATACCAGTGATTCATGACTACACCTGTCTCTGCGGCGATCCGGCGGATGAGCGGCTGGATCGTTAGGGAGAACAGGAGCATGCTGGCCGGGTCGCCTTGTTGGGTCCCTTGTGCACTTTGTATTGTGGTTTTGTGACGGTTCGGCACAATCAGTTGCGGCTGCGTGCGGCCGTATATCATATTGACGAACCGGGCAAGGCCCGGTGCTAGCGAGGGCAATCGGTCCAACATTGACTGGCGATCAACGAGGTTGAAGGCGTTGTGCGCGTCAACAAGGACCGTGGCGGTGTCGCAGCGGCGGGAGAACCGACGGAGCAGCGTGCGCGTGTCGTGGACGATTGCGTCCATTCCAGCCCTGATCCCGTTTGCCAATTGGAACGGGGCTAGGAAGGCGCGAGTATCGTCGATTGCAGCTGGGAGCAGCGTCTTCGTGACCAGACGACGGAGTACCGACCCGACGGCGATGGGCCGGATCTTGCCAGGCTTTGGCTGGATGGGCAGCAGCGTAGCGGCAGCTACAAGCGGCAGTACAGAGCACGGCAGGTCGCCCTTGGCGATCCGCGTGACGAGCTGGGTGAGGACCCCCTTGCCCGTGACTCCGGCTTCTGGGCTGATTGGTGTCTTGACTAGGAGGTGAAACCAACGCGACGGCGTGCGGTCAGGGCCAGCAGACGTATCACGAGAGATACGGGACTGCTAACTCGACGGCATCCGGTGTGACATGGAGGAGGTGGGAGGCTGTCAGCGGCAGCGGTGCGATAGGGCCGCGGCTTGGGTGTAGGGTGCGAAGCGATTGGATGGTCCGCGGGTCGTGGGGTCCTGCAGCCGACAGTACAACTGTACAGGGGAAAAATTGGGTGTTTTAATGATTGAAAATAGGTGTGTGGAATCTTTACGGAGTGAGTACAGTAAAACACGGAAAACTGTGGTCTTTAGCTGACTTGTCTTTTTATTCTTCGCTTAAGCTCCCTCCTCCACCTACACCTCGCCCTCCCTCGTCCGACGTTCGAGCCCGCTCCCGCGGTCCTGCTGCGGTTGCGCTCTGTCGCGCGACGACGGTGCTTTCGCCCTCATCTTCCCTCTTCTCCTGGTTTTTTTTCTTTTTCTTCTTTGATTCTCCCGATCTTCGCCAGATTCGTTTTCCACAGCGCTATCTTATTGGCTACTTCTTGATTTTAAGTCTATCGTGATCTTTTTATTGTGCTCTTTCCTTTCCGTGATCTCCTGACCCCACAGTTTCTGCCACCATGCCTTCCCGACCTTCTTCTGGGCATTCCGACACACGTTGTTTCCCTAACCCATGCGTCGATAGACTATCTGGTCAAATGCGTCTCCATCTTTGATGGAGTCGTCAATCTTCGACCCTGCAGCCACAGCTGCATTCTGTTCTGCCGTTCAGAAACTCCCCGTGGCGACCGCTCTGGCCCCTTCTCTGCAAAACAACCCTCAGTTTCGTTCCGTCCTGCAGATCTTGACCTCTCTTGCGGCCCCTTCCTCGCCGACTTCTCCAGCCACTGAACCGGACCAATCTCCCAATCCTGCTCCTCAGCCTCCCGCACAATCCTACCTACGCGCGGCGGCCATGCCCCCAACAGCCCAAAACCCCTCCGCCGTCTCCCTTTCCTGGGCCGCCAAGGCCTCACCCATCAGGGTGACCTTTCAGCTGTTCGCATCTCCACCAAGTTTGCGGGCCGCGTCCGCCGAGCTACTCGAGGGCTTTTTGGCGGCAACACCAAGCGAGTTGTCGTCGTCACGTCTCCTCCGGACTTTCCTGTACATGATCCGTCCGCTTTCCGCCGAGCCATCACACAAGGTGGTTTTCCGGGCTCCTGTTCCATTATTCGCTCCTCTTCCCTCATATCTTCATGGTGTGCGCTGCCGAGCGGGATTTGGCGTCTTTGCCTCCCGCCTATACCGCCTTCCGAAACTTGGCGAAGACATCGGACAACTACGACCCTCCCGAACTCGTGTTTTCCGAAATCATGGACATCTCTTCAGACCTGTCTCCTGCCCAGCTCCGCGGCGTCCTTCCTGGCCTTCGACAAGAAATCGAACGCCTGGAATCTCCGTCCTGCTTGTGGTATCCGGCTCCTGCTTTTGCCCAATCCCTCCGCGTCCGCAGCTTACCAGACTCTTTCTGCCGATCCCACCTTTGCCCGGGACATGCCTCCCCTCGCACCCCCTTCGGCTCCCGCTGTCCACTCTAAGCGCCGTCGCGCCCGTCCAGATGTGACCGATACGGACGGTTTTACCCTGGTTGCACGTCGCGGCCCTGGGCCCGCGACCTCTTCTGCTCCTAGCTCCCCCGTTCCCCCGCAGGTTGACGGTCGGTTCTCTGTCCTCGAATACGTCCCAGTTCCGGAATCAATGACCGATAATGACCAGTAGGATTGCTTCTGTCCCTCCTACTGCCCTTACTTTCCCTGCTCTTTTCAGGGCTTCGATACCCGTTCTTCCGTACATCCCTCGCCCAGTTCAAGCAGCGGCCTACGACCTCTATTTTGCCTCCTTGAGCCGTGTCATCGCTGCTCCGTCTGATGCACATCGTCATCGTGCCCTTCTCGAACTTGTCGCCCTCCCCAAACTCGTATTTCGACGCAATCATCCTCGCTTCCATCGCTCGAGCCGCTCTGAAATCTGCTCCAATCTTGCCGACCGCATTCGTCTCGCATCTTCGGTCTTTTCGATGACCTCTTCATTGAAGCCCTCTCCCTTTTCGGGGCCTCCCACCCCCCTGCTACCCATGCCGACGCCTCTCATTCCCCATCTACCCTCCAGCGCAGCCGCCGCTTACTGCACCGTGGCAGTCCTTCCCGCGCCACAGCAGCCTTACTGCACGATACCCCACCTGTTGTGCCCTCGGAAGACATTCTCCGCAGACTCAAATCCCTTCACCCCACGCCCACGTCCCCCGTTCAGCCCCTCCCTAACTCTCGTCTTCCCCCTGCCGTCAAGTTTTCCGTTTCGGATGTTCGTAGAGCCATCCATAGCCTCGACCCGTCCACCGCCCCTGGATCTGATGGCCTTTCCCCGCTCTTTCTCCGTATGTTGCTTCGACCTGCGGGGGAGTGCATCCCGCCCGCGACTGTCTTTATGTGCTGACCAAGTTTGTTAACATGTGTTCCAACGGCGAACTACCGGACTCGTGCAGGGCCTACTTCTGTGGGGCCGGCTCACAGCCCTCCACAAGCCCAACGGTGGACTTCGCCCTATAGCTGTTGGTCTCCTCCTCCGCCGACTTATTGCCCGCCTCCTCGCTCACAAGGCTTGCTCGACTGCAGCTTCCTATCTCTTGCCTCATCAACTCGGCGTGGGCGTTAAAAGCGGCTGAGGCCATTGTTCATGCCGTCCGTCGCCTGACGCAAAACACCAAGTTCCAGGACCACGTATTGATCCAAGTCGATGCCCACAATGCTTTCAACAGCATTTGTCGACAACGCATTCTTGATGCCGTTCTGGACTTTGCACCTGGCATCGCGCGATGGGTTCACTACTGTTATGGGGATACCTCTTTTCTCTCATTCGGTTCATTCTCCATACTAAGCGCCGATGGCACTCAACAGGGGGATCCTTTGGGGGCTCTGCTTTTCGCTCTCGCTCTCCATCCTCTCGTTCTCAAGTTCCAGGAGCGATTCCGGCCCCCGCTCAACGCTTGGTATGCAGACGATGGGAACTTGGTCGTTCCCCGCTCGCAGGCCCTCGAGGCTTTGCAATTCTTCCAGAGTCAGGGACCAGCCATCGGGTTCGCACTGAATATGACCAAAACTCACGTATACGGCCTCTCCTATAATCCCTCTCCCCTCACTCTTCCCTGCCCCTTCTCCACGCCCGATGGCTTTACCGTTCTCGGCTCTCCCATTGGTTCCGATACCTTCGTCAGCGCCGCATTTCACACCCGTCAAGCTGAAGTAGATCGCATCTTTTCCTGTCTTCAGTCCTTCGATGACGCCCAGATGGCCTACCACTTGCACCGTTTCTGTGCGAGCGCCTGTAAGGTTGTTTATCTGCTGCGGACTCTCTCCCCCCACCAATCTACGGCTTTGGCCGTCAGCTTCGACCGGAAGCAGCGGGAGGCTTTCGCACAGATTCATGGTCCTTGCACCGACTCCGAATGGGAGCAAGCCTGCCTTCCTATTTCCTACGGGGCCTCGGCATTCTTCTCGCTTCGTCAATCCCTGAGTCCGCTTATGCGGCTTCGATGATTGATGTTTTCCGCCGTTTCTCAGATCTGCTCTCCTTCTCGGGAGACCTACACCTGGAGGAAGTGCCTCGGGCCGCGATTTCTTTATTATCTACCCGTTATCCAGATCTTTCGGCTTCCCTGTCGCCCACTTCCCTGTTTCAGAGGTGTCAAACGCCGGTCCCCGACGAACGGCTCCAGTCTGCTATCTCGTCTGAGCTTCACAGTTCGACGTTTGATCGGATCTTCCGATCATCCTCTGACCGCGACAGATCTCGCCTCCTATCTGTCCGTGAGTCGTCCGCCTGTTCAGCTTTCTCTACTTTACCGCACCCTCACCGCGGCACCTATCTGTCCTCGCAAGCTTGGATAGTCGCTGTATCTCTACGCCTCGGCCGCGCGATTTTCTCTGGTCATGATCGATGTCCGGTATGTGCTCGCCGTTCCAACGACATCGCCCCGTGCTCGATCCCCTGGGCAAACATGCCCTCACCTGTAAGTACAACGATGGGCAGACTCGTCGCCACAATGTCTTGCGTAACGCTCTCCATCGCTACTGTAAGGAGCTTGGAATTTCTGCCTCTCTTGAACATCTGCTTCCTCCCCTTCCCCCTTCGTCCTCTTCCTCGTCCGCCCTTCGCATAGATCTTTATATCCCTGCTGCATATGGCCTCGACCCGAAGGATATTGCTTTGGATGTCACAGTGGCCCATCCACAGGTCACTTCTCGCGTTTCCCAGTGTGCCCTATCTGGCGGCGCAGCTGCCTCAATGGCTGAACGTGCGAAACACACGCACTACGGTCTAGTCCCACACGAACGATATACGGCTTCTTCCTGTTGGTATTGATGTGTTCGGTGCCCTTGGGGCCGACGGTGCGACTTTCTTCCGGCGCCTTTCTACGTTCGCTGCTGCCCGTCGAGGCACCACTCCCCAATGGGAGCTGCACCTCCTAATCACGCGCTTTGTGTTCTGCTTGCATGGGTTACAAGCTCGTCAAGTTCTTACCAGATGCATTTCCGATTAGTTTCTCTCTCATCCCCCTTCGCATGTTAGTTTCTCTGTCATCCCCTCAGCATGTTCTCCCACATGCTTTGTCCACACTCCGTGTGTGTGTAATCTTTACGGGTTGTGGAAAGAGCATGTGGGAGAACATGCTGAGGGGGATTACAGAGAAATTAACATGCGAAGGGGATGAGAGAGAAAACTAATCGGAAATGCATCTGGTAAGAACTTGACGAGCTTGTAACCCATGCAAGCAGAACACAAAGCGCGTGATTAGGAGGTGCAGCTCCCATTGGGGAGTGGTGCCTCCGACGGGCAGCAGCGAACGTAGAAAGGCGCCAGAAGAAAGTCGCCCCGTCGGCCCCAAGGGCACCGAACACATCAATACCAACAGGAAAGAGCCGTATATCGTTCGTGCGGCAGACTAGACCGTAGTGCGTGTGTTTCGCACGTTCAGCCATTGAGGCAGCTGCGCCGCCAGATAGGGCACACTGGGAAACGCGAGAAGTGACTTGTGGATGGCCACTGTGACATCCAAAGCAATATCCTTCGGGTCGAGGCCATATGCGCCAGGGATATAAAGATCTATGCGAAGGGCGGACGAGGGAGAGGACGAAGGGGGAAGGGAGGAAGTAGATGTTCAAGAAGGGCAGAAATTCCGAGCTCTTACAGTATCGATGGGAGCGTTGCGCAAGACATTATGGCGACGAGTCTGCCCATCGTCGTACTTACAGGTGAGGGCATGTTTTCCCAAGGGATCGAGCAACGGGGCGATGTCGTTGGAACGGCGAGCACATACCGGACATCGATCATGACCAGAGAAAAGCGCGCGGCCGAGGCGTAGAGACACAGCGACTATCCAGGCTTGAGGACAGCTAGGTGCCGCGGTGAGGTGCGGTAAAGTGAGAAAGCGGAACAGGAGGACGATCACAGACGATAGGAGGTGAGATCTGTCGCGGTCAGAGGATGAACGGAAGATCCGATCAAAAGTTGAACTGTGAAGCTCAGACGAGATAGAAGACTGGAGCCTTTCGTCGGGGACCGGCGTTTGACATCGCTGAAACAGAGAAATGGGCGAAAGGAAGCTGAAAGATCTGGATAGCGGGTAGATAATAAAGAGATCGCGGCCCGAGGCACTTCCTCCAGGTGTAGGTCTCCCGGGAAGGAGAGCAGATCTGAGAAATAGGTTAGCCTATGTTCCCAAGCGCATCAAATGATTGGTAGAAGTGGTCGGCATGGGGGAACCAAGAACCGGAATTACCGGTTCAAAGTACATACAGTAATTAGAGGAACTTTACAGTACTTTATATAAAGTTTGCCGACGTGGACCATCTATGTTGATCGCTTATTCGTCGGTCTGCACTATGCTGTAATGTGAAATGTTCCCTTATCGCAAGCTCTTGAAGAAATATTAAGGCATTAGTATAACGGGTTTCCGCTGCAGGATGCGACTATGTATATTTCTTTTCTTACAAGGGGAAAGGTTTGGGTGTTTTATTCTTGGAAGATATATCCGATCTATCCCATGGTTTTCCAATGTATATTGCTTGCTAAGATCTTGCGGCATTCTGCGTTAATGGTTAACTTTGGTGGAATGATTGGAAAATGAGGGGTGAATATGATAAGGGGGCTTCGACGTGGCTATGATCCACAGCTGGAAGCAAGTCACGCTGTCACGTACGCATCTCGGTTGCATTTGCATCCCTGGATTGTGAGCCACTCGAGATAAGGCAGGCCACGTTGGCAGGTTACCGTTGCTCAAGGACTTGATGTGCGATCGGAACCCGTCGAACAGTTCTATATAACCGACAACTTGTAAACCGTAGCCACAACTTCTGGTCCCTCAAGTCGTCGCTTTCCGGCCCGCCCTCCATTCATTCTTTGGTCCAATCACAAGATGTCTTTATTCTTGATTTATTATATTTATGTTATGATTTTTTCTATTATGGATATTATGATGATTCAAGTCTCACGCAAACGCAGCAACGGTGGAAGTATTGATTTGATTCTGGTCAGAGGATTAACGCGCATATTGGTCACGGGCGTATGGCCGCGCTACTCTCCTTACAATTTTTGCGACGCGAACAAACAAAATCTAAAGAGTTTACCCAAGCGTACGCATGATGGAACGAATGGAACCGGACAAGTATTTCAGCTTCTGGGAGACACGCCGATCCTCATCCAATTCCACCATTACATTACTCCCGGTTCATTATCCTCCGTCCTGACAACTCACCCGCCTTTTCGCTGGACATCCTCTCCTCTTCGTGTGCCTTCCCAGGCGGCCATTGCTGACAGCGTACGTCCACTCAAGACAAGTAAGCTGACACTAAACGGAAGCTTTCGCACTACAGCCAATTGAGGTACCATTCCCGGAAGATCGCCCCGTGTCCATGGACACTGTACAGCATCATCCGTAGATTCGAGTGTTCAAGCATTTCGAACCCTGCCATTACCAGTTCTGTCCGAGCAAACGTCCAACACAAAGGTTCAAATCAGTCACAACTACTGGAGGCAAGTCGGCTGCATAATTATCCCTGATTGCTGTAATGCGTACTTATTCAGTTATCCCTGTTGCTGTTATCTATAATTTGCTTTGATAAAAGAGTTTGTGTTTCTCAATGTTTTAATTCACTGTATTAATATCGAGGTTCCAGTGCAGGAACCGACTATATAGCTAGCTGAGGGGGGAAGTTTTGGGTGTCTTTACTGTTGGAAGATATATTCGATCTAGCCCTGTGCTAGCCAGGTGGTTTGAACGCGACATCTCTATGGATATGACACCTTCCTATTGACAAGCTGGCATCCGCTCCTTGTTTATTTGAAATTGTATTCTCACTGTGTCTGTTCTGGCATCCGCTCCTTGTGTATTGAGTTTGTATTCTCACTGTGTCTGTTATTGATGCACTTTGATTAACGATGGCTACTTGAATTGTTATGCCCGCTTATGCATGTTTTGTTTGTAGTTGTAAGGATGAGTACTTCTCGTTCTGTAAAAGCAGCGATGAGACGCGGACATCGCATTGACTGTGTACAACGGTCCACACATCGGAACTCAACCTCGACCAGATCGGCAGGCATCTCAATGCAACACTTATTGTTTTTAATCTCTGCTGACAGGGCTCGCAGCTACTTTTTAGTCGCCATTCCATAGCGCGTCTATTCTCATCAGTATTTTCTACGCCGCCGCCATATTGCACAGGTTACTGGGAATTTCACTCTATGTTCCACTCGAAATCAACCAACCAAAACATTCTCAAGGTGCCTGCTTGCTGCACGAACCGAAAGTATGTTCAACCCTTTCGACTTTGCACTCAACCTCCGTTATCAGGAAAATTGGTAAACCACCCCATTTAACCAAAACATTCAAGTAAACGGGAGGATGATGAGGTAGTTTACTTCGCTGTGTGACATTTCTAGCGTGGGGGAATCTAAACGGAGTTTGGAGAGAAGGAAAGGAGAAACAAAACGGTCTGTACACAAGTGTTCAAGTAAACCAACCTATTACCCAAACATTGATAAAAACCTAAACCTTGTGTGTGTGTAATCTTTATTGGATTTGGAAATAGCCTGTAGGAGAACATGCGAAGGGTTGTAACAGAGAAACTAGTCAGGAAAGCGCCTGTTAAGTACCTAACACACTTGAAACCCGTGCAAGCAGAAAACAAAGCGCGAGATGAGGAATTGTAGCTCCCACTGAGGAGTGGTGCCGCGACGGGCAGCAGCTAACGTAGAAAGAAGGCCGAAGAAAGTGGGACCCTCGGCTCCCAGGGCGCCGAACACATCAATACCAAAAGGAAGAAGCCGAATATCATTTTTCCGACAGACTGGACTGCAATGCGTGTGTTTTACGCGTTTAGCCGGGAGGAATAGGACCAGCCGCGCAAACGCAGGCCGGCCTAGAGTGATAAATTAAGCCGAACACATCAATACCAACAAGAAGCCGAATCTCATCTGTCCGACAAACATTACAGGGCAACATTGTTCCCCACTGCTTCAAAATTCCACAAGGGGACGCACGACACATATGGATCAGTACGGTGACCACGCTATATGCTGCCTACAGATCTACCCGCGGGTGGCAGTTGACTCACAAACACATTTGTTTGCCGCAGACCTCTCCAAAGCCGCCCGGCACCCTGTCGTCGAGCCCCCACAACGCTTCATGCAGTTCGCCCGAATATCGAGGCGTTTGAGAGGACTAGGCAGAGACTATTATGAAATAACCGTCATCCATCCCTTGACCCCCGCACGGATCCCCGCCCTGGTGCGATGCCCTCAATCCCTTTACCCATGCTCGCCTTGCAAGAACATTTGCTTTGCCAACTTGATGCTTTCAAAGGGCCTTGAACATCGCTTCATTGCCCTTCCACTATCCGCGTTGGGGGGCTGGCACTCGACTGCCTGGGACCTCACGGACAGGTTGGCCACTGGCGTTTCCGCACGTGCAGCTGTACTGGTTGCTGAGGGGCAGCAAAACACTGTTCGCCCGTCACGCGGCGAGACTCTTCAGAATAACACAAGTTGTCTGCTGGAAGGAGTTTGGGCGAACCTTAATGCCACAGCAAATTGGTTCCAGAGAACCTCTGTTTTCCGAGTATATCAGTCTCTGCGTTTAGTAGACAACCTCTAGCTCAACCTCCACCTGCTTGTAGCACTGATCTTTGACAATAAAAACACTATGAACACCCTTATCTAGAGTGTGCACTGACTGAGTGACTAAGAATCATTTTTCAGTCATTTAGCGATAGGTCTGCTAATCACAGTTGCCGTCACCTGCCCTTGCAGAGGAAACTGACAGGTGCGATCTTCAAAGCCGTCCAGGAACTGATTCCAAAAGGATATAGCAGAACACAAGCGATCGAGCCGTCAACGGCTCCTCCAGAGGCCAAGATCCAGGTGCCTTGTGCACCACCCCCGTAGCTGAAAACACCTATCGAAACTCTACATTTGTCACATGCCTACAATCCTACTGTTATTCTATTTCCGACCCCAAGACACTATGTTCGCGAAGAGGTTGCCCAGATACTATCGACGAACACGCTGACCACCTTTCGTACTTTAGATTGCGCCTGCTAGAAGTGCCAGACGACGAAGTAAACTACCCCATCATTCCCCCTTTTCGTACTCCATACATGGACGGAAACGACTACATCTCCACGACTGCTAGGTCTGAATTCTCGCCGCAGACCTGGAGAAGACCACTAACCGCCAAATTGTGGACCCGCGCCCGCACGGACAGCACAGGCAGAGGGCTGACATTTACGCTCAAGGTTGCCATTTCCGTGAATCCTCCCGCCCCCTCGCACAGAAAAGCGAAGATTCTCTGCTAGATCACTTTCTTGAATGCAAAGGGCGGCGAAATGCCGGATATACTAGCAATTCTTCGCCCATTTGCACATCTCGCCACGTTCGGCTGTGTATCTCCTCCGTGGGCAACGGAGAGTTTTATTCTCTGACTTTCTGTTGTTTTTTTATGTGTGCCCCCTATGAGCTAGAATCAGGTCTACTGCCCCTTTAAGTACTGTTACTATTCCGACTGGAACATTAAGGGGAAAGGTTTGGGTGTTTTACTCTTGAATAAATATCCGATCTAACGAAAGTTGCGTTGATATTGGCTGTTCCACCTGTCGCTCCCATTGTTTGATGGCAGGCCTTTTTCCTGTGGAATGTTGCAGGTCGAGGCTCTATAACCGAACGCTTTGTCGCGCTGGCGAGTTCGCTTCCTCACAGGATAACTTGGTTGCCATGCCGGATGAAGCACTTTCTTCCAATCGACAATGCTGATAGGGGTAAATCGTCGGGAGAAGAGATACTTAGAACCAACTACCCCAAGACGGAGGTGTTGCGAGCGACAAAAGTGCTACCGTGGTATAGTTGAACAAATAAAAAGGAGTGTATATGGAAGAGAGTTGAGAGGTATACAAGCAAGCATAAAAGGGCAGCGTCTACCACTGATGCTCTGCGACCAGCTTAGGAAAAATTTTTCTTGTGTTTGAAGTTGACTCTCAACTTCCTACTACTCGGAGCTTGACCTGAAGTTTCTGCCAACTTGCTTGACCTCTCAAGGAGGAAGCACTTTACTCAGCTTATATAGACTTTTCGGCTAATCCTAAAGTCTCAATCAAACATACTAAATACCATAAAACGCATTCACGGGAATCGTGTGAACCAGAGAGACCATTAGAAGATATTTCCTCAAGGTAAATATCTAGGTGCCATACCCATGCCAGCCACCCATCGTCCAGGGGTGGGAATTGATATGGCCATTATATAGACCTTTCAGAGTCACTCGTAGTATCACCCACAACCTAGAACTGTACTGACATCCACTATGACAGCGTGTCCTAAAATAAAAAATCAACCGATGAATTTGCCACACTCACCCAAATTAAAAATATCTTGCAAATTCAAAAACTGTAAAAATATCTTCCCAGTTCCAATACTGTATACAATTATGGTCCTCATCTAGATTTTTTCGTGTGCGAATTTGCGCACATCAAATGCATTAGGTGATCCCCGTACATGTCCAAAGCTCCGATGCCTGATTGTCTCGGGCACCAGGTCCCTGGTGCAAATAAATATAAATGGAGATAATACTTTAGCCAGAAAGAAAAATGTTCGTTTGGGATGCGTTTTCAAAATTGTACAGGGAACTTAGCGAATTAATCCTTTGAAGCCTTGTAGCTTCATTGATACTAGGAAAATGGGAGCAATTATCACCCTGGGTAAGATGCTCCATGATTGCCACGTGAAAATCGTTTATCAGAGTATTGATGGGGGTAATTCGGGGATAATGGGGTTCTCAGAACCACGGAAGTAGTGAAAGCGAAAGCAAAGCTGCCATGGTACCCTTTTGGGGACACGGAGAGGTGGACAAGAATGGGGGACCGAGGAAATACGGGTATTTGTAGAAGGGAAGAGGTATGTTACCTGTGCTCTGTAACCAGCGTAAGCGATATGCCATTTAGGTGAGAAATTAACTTCCAACTTCTTAACTATTTGGATATGCACTCGAAGTTTTCTGTTTACTGCCTTGACACATCTAGAAGAAGCGGTTCAATCAGCCTACAGGTACTTTTAGTCTAACTTTAAATCCTCAAACACAATGCTATATACCATAAATGCGTTCAAAAGAATACTTTGGACAAGAAAGACTAACAATAGATACTTTCACAATGATTATCCAGACCTATTCCTCAAAAAAATCAATCCTCGAGTTCAGAACCAAAAGATCCATAAGTTCAGTACAATTCATAATAATTGCCTTACACTTGTCACGATCATTAGTAGCCTCCTTAGACATACCTAGATCCTCCAAACCTCCCTCACAACCCTCAGCTTCTCGTCCGAACCGAAGAGTCCAAGGTTATGGCCACACCCTCAATCTTACTCTCCTCTCCGTCACTCACAGCCACTCCCCATGGTTTACAAGAGCGGCTCATAAGTATCCAAATAGTCTTTCTTATCAACTAATTCCTCCACATACACCTCAGCCTTATAAGCCTACTCTGTCTCATCTGCCATTTATGATGAAGAATGCAGGTAATTTAAGAAAGGACCAGTCGCTAACAATAACTCTGTTGCGCAATAGGATTGTTAGACCAAAAGCTGTTCAACAGAGTTCATCTGGTGTATGAAAACTAAAATGCCTTGGGAAAATAATGTAATTAGCACTGCATTATGTGGACAAATTCTTATTCTGTTATGTCAAGGGCACAGAGTTTGCTTGTCGCGGCATTCGAAGAAAGAACGGCTACTGCTGCGATATTCACCACGGAGATGGTACCTATAGTATCCTAAAGTTAGATCTACACAGGAAGTAGGCCAATTTCCTCGATTCGCTTGAGAGGCAGCTTCAGCTCTCTGAAAATTTCATTGTCCATGACACCACCGCCAGGTGTATGCATCGAAGATAGCGTTAGGTCATCAATTTTTTTACCACTCGTAAAAGTCAACTAAGCTTTGAAACGCCAAAAAATAGCGCAGGATATGAAACGATACTTGTGCGTTTTGTAGATCCAAAAAGGAGTACTGAAACGGGTTTTAAGAGTAGATGTGGTCTAGAACATATTTGATATAAAATAATTGGATCCGATTGGTCCACTCAATACTTCAGTGCTATTGATGGTCTCCATAATTCTGTCTGGTGAGGTATTTGACTTCATGTTGCCTTGAAAGTTCTTTCGTATCAGTTTTGTCTACTTCACCGTCGAAAATACAGCTAGTTACACGAGTTTTTTACAAGCTAAAAATAAGTCCTACTTTACTATGTCTTCGATTTAATAGAAGTCTGTCAATTTTCCGCAGTAGTGATTAATTTATATTACCACTGGGTCCAAGATAACTTGAACTAAATGTGCGGTTGTGAGAATAGGGGAAATTTGCCCTTTTTTATTGTTGCAAGTGATAGGGTTTGGTAGCGACTGCGACCGAATGCATTGGAAGCTTGAAAATAAATAACAAAAATACATATTTATACATTTGTACAACCATCTACATCTGCACCCGTATATCTAGAGGTGCAGTACTGGACATCGCAACACACTGCGTTGTACATTACAAGTTAGGATTCCCTAATCATGAACTTACTGTATATAGATTGGTGCTTCAAGGCCACTTAGTCAGAAAGAAGTTCGTATTAAAAAAGGAGAAAACCACCATGCAGTAGTTTATGGGCCCAGCATTCTGAATACAATCACTTGACTAGAAGCAACAGAAAAATAATATTTACAATTCCAGCACTTTCTCTTTATGATATCTAGTAAATAAAGTTCCGGATTAATGCTTTAACACTACATAACTATTTCCTGGTCAAATGAAGTCGAAGTGATGCTTCAGGAAAAATGTCTGGGGACCTAAATCGAGACCCCATTAGAAGTCAATTTAGTGAGTAAACCAACCACTGTTGACGAAAGTAACGAACAAGGGTAAAAGAATGAAGTGCACGGGGTAGAGTGGACAACTGGGCACGTCCATCTACGCAGGAAAGAGATTCAGAGAAGTATTCTCTCGCTTGAATATATTATCAACTTTATTGATGATTGGTGCAAAAGGATGGTGCGTAAACTAGGGTGTCCTTTTAAAGGATGGTATATGTTGAAATCAACACGTTAAGATGTATCCGAGGCATCAATTGATGCAAAATTATCAAGGCTGCAAGAAATGCAGCTGAATAAGGGAGAGACAATTGTTGCTTACTCAAACAGGATTGTAGATTTGATTAGTGAACTCGAGAGCGCAGTTCATAACATTTCAGAACTGGAAAACAAACTTACCCTTCTGCGAGGTCTACCGAAAGACTTCGAAGTTAAAGCGGAGACACTTTTGGTCAAAAAATATAACCCTTACAAGGCAGTATCCAGAATTATTGTTCGTGAAACGCGTTTGCACGACTCCCAGATCGTCGAAGGAAAGGCGTTATTGACTCATAAGAAGTCAGAGGAAGTCGAAGAAGTGCTTTTACATGCGGCAAGGTGGGAAAAAAAGCCAGAGGTTTCTGGCATAAATGGAATAAAGAAGGCTCGTAGCAAGAATCTTAGGACAGAAAAGTGAGCTTGCTTCATATGTAAAGAAGTGGGACATATTACACGTGACTGCAAGAAAAGGAAGCAAGAGGTAAACAAAAATGCTACTGCAATGGTTGTTGTACCTCAAATGATGTCGGTCAGTGCTAACTGACAGCCATCAAACCTATAGATCCTTGATTAGGGCTACACAAGGCATATGGAGAACAAAACGTGAAATTTAATTATATTCACGAAGGAGAAGGGGACTGTGCAAATCGGTAATAGTAGTCTAGTAGCGTCTCTAAGTTAGGGAAACGTGAAAGTGACGAGTATAGTCAAAGCAAAGAAAAGCACAATAACGCTACATAATTATATCCTTATGATGTACAATTTGATTGCACTGTTGCAAATAAGGCGAAATGAACTTACAGTCTGATAGGGGTAAATCGTCGGAGAAGAGATACTCAGAACCAACTACCCCAAGAAGGAGGTGTTGCAAGCAACAAAAGTGCTACCGTGGTATAGTTGAACGAACAAGAAGGAATGTATTTGGAAGAGAGTTGAAAGGGCTACAAGCAAGTATGAAAGGGGCAGGGTCTACCACTGTGCTCTGTGAGCAGCGTTGGAAAAATTTTTCTTGGGTCTGAAGTTGACCTCAACTTCCTACTACTCGGGACTTGACTTGAAGTTGTCTGCAACTTGCTTGACTCCACAACAGGAAGCAGTTTACTCAGCTTATATAGACTTTTTGGGTATCCCTAAAGTCTCAAAGAAACATACTAAGAACCATAAAATGCATCAAATGGAGTCGTGTGAACGACAAGGACTAACAGGATACTATCAGGATAAATATCTATATTCTTTCCTTACTATATTAGTCCTCTACATCAGAGCCAAACAGATCCCCCAAAATATCCATTCCACCCAGGCAGTCCACAAAATATCCGCGAACGGCTTAGAATTCTCCATTACCTCCTGCAAAATATATAGAACACTGAGGACGTCCCCATCCGGTTCCAGAGTCGGGACCACTGGTCCATATTTTCTGCCCCTTACCACTAATCCAGCACTTTCCATGTCTCTCCCCCTCATCCTCCTCTTCTCCTCTTCTCTCCTCTCTTCATCTCGTCAGAAGAGTCAGAGATCACAATTACTCCCTCAGTCTCCCCTCTTTCTCCATGGGAGCCCCCACCGTTATACACTAGTGGCTCCCACGGATCCACCCAGTCCTCCTTTTCATCCTCCTCATCCTCCTCTCCTCCTCTTCCTCTTACTCCTATTCTCCTCCTCCTCCTCTTCTGCCTCTTCTGCCTGCTCGAAGCAGTTACGGCGGACCCACTCCCGAACGCGTTCCCGGTCCAACCTTCTACATAATCATCGTAGTCGGTTGGACCATTTGCCATCAGGGCCAAAGCGTTGAGTGGACGACGGCCTCGGGATGACTTGGTGATGGTGAGGGAAGGGCGGAGGTTGGTCATGTTAAGGGCTAAAAGAAGGGTGAGCCGATGAGGTAGTTGATGGCGGGGGGTTGCCTCAACGACGTCGACTTCGAAGTTTAAATACTGCGACGTCTTCGAAAAGTATGTCGACCTTGGACCTGTACAGTAACGACATCTATTAATGACACTGTGTCTTAAAATAAAAAATCAACTCATGAATTTGCCACACTCATCCAAATTAAAAATATCTTGCAAATTCAGAAACTGTAAAAATATCTTCCAAATCCCGATACTGTATCCAAATTTGGTCCTCTCTAGATTTTTTTTCGTGTGCAAATTTTGCGCACATCACAGTCATCACTGAAATTAACGACTTCGACCACTCTCTGGTATCCTGGAGTTAATACACAATCAGTTAGAAGTAATTAAGATTATGGGAGGTGAAGAAATTGGCGGATTGGACGATGCCGTCGTTGATGTTTGTCATAGGATAGCGAACGACTAAAAGAACAGAAAGGCGCCAGATTTACACGTACAATTTGCAAATTGTGGCTACCAATTCATTAGAGCAACACTGCTGCACGTTATTGGAATTAGGGGTCGGGTGTTAGCAGTATAGTATCGAACTGTGAACAGTGCACACTTGGAAAATCAATACGTTCGCCAAGAAAATACAAGGGTGAAAAAGAAACTAGTGCCATGCGGCCCATAGAGAGTGTTTACAGTGACGCAGTAAGTCCAATAAGGACTGAGTCGCTAGATAAGTCAACGTACTTTGTGACTTTGTTTGATGAATACAGCGGATATTCGATGGTTAATTTCTTGCAATACAAATGTGAGACAGCTAGCGCGATGACTGAGATGACACCTGAATTGGAAAATTTGTTTAATGAAAGAGTTGGGACACTCTCACATGTCAACCAGAACACAGTAAAATGGATTCAGTTGGAAGGTGGCAAGGGATACATTCGGCATTCATTTCAGAAATAGCTTAAACAAATAGAGATAGGAAATGAGGTGAAAACGGTTTATTCGACAGAAATAAATAGCCAAGAAGAGCGCTTCAGTCTATCTGTCACGGAAATTGCGCGAAGAATTCTGCTAAGCACAACAGGAGACCGGATAAAATTGTGAGCAGAAGCAGTAAATTTTTCTTGTGTATCCGAAATAGATTAATATCACGGAGTTGCTGGTGTGATTGCACAAAATTTGAGGTATTTCATGGAGAAAAGCCCGATATCGGCCATCTGCGTGAGTTTTGATGTCAGGCGTTTGTTCATAAACCTAAATCGATGCTCAGTGGCAAGGTCGACTCTCGCTCAGAACTAGGGACGATCGTAGGATATTTCAAAGGGGATGCATATAGAGTACTAATTGCGGAGGGCCATAACATTTCCGAAACAAAGCATTTTATCTTTAACAAAGTCCTGGTGATTAAAAGCAAGACAAGCGAGAATTTCAATCGATTTTAATAGACAAAAAGATTCACAAGAATTGCTTGAAGACTTTGTATTACATGAAGGGGGAACTTTGCAAGCACAAGTTGGTAAGATTATTTATTCAGAAGGACTAATGATGTGATCGCTGAGTTAGAGATCTTAATTAAGCATTAAAATAGCTAAACGGCAAACGGACCAGTCCAGGCCAATGAAAATATACCCTATGAAAATTCTCTTAAGAAAGTCGATGCTGATGATTGGCTGAAAGCAATGCATTTCAAGTTGAGCTCTTTAAAAAATTGGATGCGTTGGACTTATTAAAGCTCGGAGCAGACAAGAAGGTCAATCGAACCAAATGGGTATTCAATGAGAAGAGGGATGGCGAGGATAACGTAATTAGGCATAAGGCGCGGTTGGTAGCGAAGGGTTTTTCGCAGGTACTAGGCGTGTATTTTAAAGAAGTTCTCTCTACCGCTGCAGCGTATATTACAGTACGCCTAATTCTAACCATTTCAGTGTACTTTGGTGGGTGCAGGTCGATGATCGACGTCGAAAGTGCATTAGTGAATGCACCGCTCAAGGAAAAAACTGTCTGTAGAACAGCCAGATGGTTTCGAAGTCAAAAGGTTTGAGTAATATGATTTACGACTAAACGAGGCACTGAATGGTTTACGTCAAGAAATTGGGAATGGAACGTGCAGCTCGATTAGTTTCTACGGGATATTGGCTAAAAACAGAGCATGACAGACCTGAACTTGTATGCAATGATTACTGGAAAGGATTTTATAGTTTTAGTTATCGATGCTGATAATATCGTACTCCTTGGACAAGTTCAGCCTGCAGTAGGCAGATTCATCCCATATTTCAAGAAGCATTTAGAGATATGGATCTCGGAAATTATTGACAAAGTTTTGGGAATGAATGTCGAGGATAACGGAAGGGGGTCAGATTACACAATAAACGAATTATTGAACGCCCGTTGAAGGAATTTTGGATGGTTGAGTGTAAACCGGTAGCTACTCCCCTCCCAGCGGATTTGAGCTTCAATTGAGCTGAAGGACAGTTTTTGTGAAATTCAACACCCTATGTATAGTTGGTTGGGGCTTTAATACTTCTGTTGTATATAATACGGGCAGAAATCACCTATAATGTGCAATAACTTGCTACATTCATGCATTATTTAACAGAGATACTTTAGAGGGCGGAAAATCGTATTACAAGATATGTAAACGGCCCAAATTGGGTTGAGTGCACTTTGAATTGGGTACTGTAATGGGGCAAGTGGTATCATAGTCGCGTTTTTAGATGCAGATTGAGGGCAAGGTAAGCCTAGTCCAAAACCAATTTGTGGCTTCTGCTCTAAGTTGGAAGGTAAACTCTGGAACTACCGCTGGAAGAAAAAGAGCATTTTTGTTCAGAGTTCCAAGAAAGATGAGTTTATTGCCTTGCATTTTTGGGTAAGGGAAGTACTTTGAGTGAATAAATTCAAAGTCATTTTGAATTTCGTACTATCTCATGATAAGGTGGATCAGATATTTAATATTTCCATCAGTGAGGAAAAATTTGCGTGCATGAAGGACGTGTTTAGTCCAACAGCCTCAGAGCTGTCTAAACATCTATATATCAAAAACTATCCACTCGTGGATCACGTTCGAAAAGGGTACTTGGGGCTACATTTTGTATCGACCGATGATATGGTTGCTAATTTTATAACAAAGAACCTCAAGCGCATTGATTTAATGGAAATTATGAAGCTGACAGGTATGTGCTTGTTAATCTGGTGGTTTAATATGAATTTCGATCGCTGGGTGGATTTCGCAAGAGATAAAAATTGGCGGCGAGGCCGACCGAATGCATCGGACGCTTGAGAACAGATAAGATCAAAACAGGTTTGTATATTTGTAAAATTATTTACATCTGCACCAGTATGTCTTGGCGTGCAGTGCTGTACATCGCAACATACTGCGTTGTAAATTCCAAGTTAGTATTTCCTAACCGTGAACCTACTGTATATAGAATGATTATTCACAGCTAGCTAATCAGAAAGAAGATAGTAACAAAAAAACTGCTCAACATGTGAACTAAATGTTCGAGTGTGAGAAAAGGGGAAGTTTGGGGTGTTGCAGTTTTCTAGGATATATTCGATCTATCCTTAAGTTTTCCAAAAACCCATATTTGAATCAAAAGGGCGAAGTTAGACCAACCGGTCTAATCTAGTGTGTAAGCTGGCAAAAACAGAACGATTTTGCTCTGTAAGTATTCATTGTACAAGCAGTTCCAACATGATTATATTTACATTGAATGGTCCTGCCGTTTAAACACAAGTCCGTACAGAACCTGCTGTCAGAATGTCGAGAAGCGTAGGTACAAACTACATAAACACTCTATGAGAAGTAAATGATTTTGAGTCGTTATTGGGGTGAATCATAGACCGCAAGAACGGCAGTGGCCCCTAGCTACTCTTTGGATGAGCGATCGGTAGCATTGTGTTTTCAGAGGCACGAATTTTACTTCTGTTTTATGTAGAGTCCTAGGTTAAGTTCGAAAATGAAACTGCCTTATCGTAGAAAGATCAGGGAATCATCAGTAAAATCATAAGCGTAAAATACAGACTAACTTCCACACTCGACCAATTCATCACGCGTTATAGACCAACAGATATTCCTTTTTGGATGAAAAAATGCAAGCTCAAGGGTCTTCCTTTCCTTGTAAACCTGATAATAGATTAACTAACGGCTAAAATATATCCGAAGTTGCAGTACCATAGTTTAACGAGCAGTATTTCGTTTTCATTGTGTGGCGCAAACTATGAAATCAAATCCTTGACATTCAAAGCCACTGGTTGTAATACTAGGTCAAGTAGAAAACAATTGAGTGGATTGCTTGTGTCAAGAAGACTTTGTAAATGATTTCATATCCCTTTCATAAGAAATCTAGATCTCTGTGGTAGCAGTAAATCGTCCAAATAAGGAACTGGGGGAAGTGGGTTTTATTGGGACATTACTGCTTGACACTTTTAGGAGAGTATGATCAGTCTTGATGGAAATGCGCGTCGCCGGCACAGTTATACCGAAAATAGAATGGGTTCTATTTAGTCACTCGTTTATTTACACCGAGACTGACAATTTTTTTTGCATATGCAAAGAATGAGAGTAAAATCAGCCGATCATGCTTTCATACACACACTTCAGATTCTTGCATTTAAAATTCAGTTATTGAGCTGGAGAAAATTCAAAGAAGATTGAGAAATTCTAAAATAAGTAAACATACAGTTCTTTGCACATCACGAGGCTCACTAGCAGCCAATATATATTCAAAATTATAGCCCTGTGAAACATTTCACTTTCATGCATAACACCATACAAGTTGATTGAGTTTCAACAACCATAGCTATCATAGTGGGAGTCTTTCTTTGGTCGTAGGTAATTCGAATAGATTAGATTGTTTGATGTAAGTGATAGTTATCACACTTCACTCCTGTCTTTATTCTACTCAATCACACTATAGAGTAGTCCGGTAAACCCACCTTAAGTCAAAATATCACGCAATTGTGGAGCATTTATCAGGAACTGGTAGGAGACAAATATCGACCATAGAATCCCTCAAAATTCATGTAATACGAAATATCTTGGAGTCCACCGGACTCCCACGCTTTTTAATTTAGCTGCACATATGCCCTAAAGAGTTGTGATCCCCATACATTCCATCTATTCAAGTGAAAATCAACATATTGCATCAGTTGATTACAGTATCGCAGAAGGAAAATATCATCGAGGTAAAATGGCGTCTCCCAATTAAGGTCCTGATGAAATATTGCAAATCTAATAACAATTCATTATCGTGCTTGTTTCAAAGTTTCGGATGTAATTCTGGCGGGAAATGTCTTCAACCGTATACCAAAATAGTACAGACAACCAAACTTGACTCAAAAATGTATGCCGAAACCGAAAAGGGGAGAAAATACGCACCATAAAAGGCCACCAAAGGCTAACCGTCAAGCAGACTACACTGAGCATGAGGGATTCCGCAGCTTGCCTTTGTATCAAAAACCGCTGAACCTTTCAGTACGTCTCCATTTCCTTCACGGTCACTCTCCCTTCCACGTTTACTAAAAACACATACTGGTTGCAACCTCCGAAAAAGGGGATTGAACTGGGCACAAGCCCACTAAGGCTGGAGGTATCTACAAAAAATTGATATCGGTATTGTGCAGTGGAGACTATATCGTGGCTTATGACAGAATGACGAGCAGCTCTTGCGAGATCATTTTCGAGGAAAATGTCTTTTAGATCATGTCTGTTGATCTTGATCTTTTTCGAGAAAAATGACTCTTAGATCATGTCTGTTGACCTTGTTGGCTCCATAAAAGCAGTGCATAAGGTAATTGCTGCGCATATTGACTGTTCCCGGGAAATTTAGTTTCGGGCATAGTGTGTTTTGGTAAAAAGTGGGACTTGGCAGCAGTATTGAAGCCAAACTGAGAACTTTCGGGGCCCAGTGCTTCTCTGCAGTCTTTGAAACTGGGGGCAATACATATATTCATTAATGATGTTGTTCAATTCACAGACCTTACAGCTTTACAGGAATTCACTGCATCTACTGTACTGTAGATTCCAACAACTTGTAACCTTACAACCAGGGGTGTTGAGCAATTTGCTGTCATTGAACTTTCCTTACAGATCTGAGCATAGCGTTTGACCCCAGTGGTACACTTGGAATAGGTAAGCGCGAGTTTCAAACTGGGACATTAGATCATTACTTTACCAATCAAAAGTTTCCTTGCTATCCCATGCCACCTGGACCATTGTACTTCTTAGATATTGTCAGAATATGTCACTCGTGCCGACTACAATTCTGAAAGCGCTACTTACGATCCTTTCAGGGTTTTTTTACAGGAAACCCTTTGAATTCGCTGTTGTTAGACTACGTTTTCGTTAAGTATGTAGCTATCTTCAGTTCTATATAAACCATGCTTTGGAGCGGGCTTAACCCAGCCAGCCTCAACCAAAGTTTCAACCAAAGTTCTACCTTGATCTGCTCGTGTGCGCTTAACACCCCACAATTAGCACACGGCACAGCCATAGAAGCGCAAGACGCCTGCCTCCTGGAATCTCTAAGAGGAATTCGTTTTTGTCCTCCCTCATGGATTTGTCCGTCAACGTCTTTTTCTATGGCGTTTTTGTGAGAAAATTAGTAGTAGTAATTAAACGAGGACGAGATTCTCAAAACCGATTACCCCAAAACCGATTTTTTTAAGACGAAAGAGTGCTACCGAAGTAACTTCGTTGGAACGAGAAGAAGTGAAGAAGGATGGGAGGTCAAGGGGCAACGAGGGAAAATGGAAAGAGATGGGCCTAGCACCCATATCCAGGGAATAACGTAGAAGGAATTCTCCCTAGGGCAGGAGTTGATTTTAAATTTAAACTTCCAATTTACATGGGTCGGCACTTGAAATTGTATCCGAAATTGCTTTTCTTCCGTTAGAAAAATCAGATTAATCATCTTAGAAAGAGTTTTTAGCTAACCCTAAAGACTTCAGCAAAAACTAAATGCCACAAAATTTATTAAAGGGAATCTCGTGGACGATAAATACTAAAATTAGGTATTACCAGGATAAATATAAAAATCTCCTCCTTAAGATGTTCTTCCTAGAGACCAGAGGCAGAAATTCCTTTTAAACATACATACCCACAATTCAATCCCTTCACATTCTTAAGAATGGTCTCGTAGAAAGGCATCCGTGAAATGCCAGTTTTCGAGCGAAGCCCCGAGGAGCTCGAATCCGTCCGGGGAGCATTTATCGAGGCGAAATTCCTGGAGAAAAGCCTCGCGCTGTGGGCGTGGGACCGTTGGCCAATGAATGTGGGTTTTCTCCGGGTTGAGATGTAGGTCGTAGGTGGATCTCTCGTCCGGAGAATGCGGAGGGCTTGTCGGAGGACGGAGAGGGACCCATCAATGTACCATCATCGGCGTACCATTGGTTGAGGACGATGCCCGTGTTTTCTGTAATCCGGCGGATGAGGGGCTGGATCGTCAGCGAGAACAGGAGCATGCTGGCATGGTCGCCTTGCTGTGTGCCTTGAGCACTCGCAATGGTCATTCTATCACGATTCGGCACGATCAACAGTGGTTGCGAGCGTGCGTAAATCATGTTGACGAACCAGGGAAGACTTGGGTGAGTAACTTTATGGCATCAGTAAAACGGGTGTCCGCTGCAGGATCCGACTATATTGCTAGCTAAGTGCTAACCGGGTGGTCCACGTCGGCCACGTGCAGCGAAAAAGAGAAAAAGAGAAGTTTAATGCATTCAGTATCTGGGTTGATTGCGGTTGTCTGGAAAACCATGGGATAGACCGGATATATCTCCCAAGAGTAAAACAACCGAACCTTTCCCCCTTCAGTATCTACTGAGGACTGCGCACGTCCTAACTACACGGCTAAGATCTAATCGGATGTACCTCGTCGTCCATGCGCATCGGGGCTCCCGACAGGATAGCTTGAGCAATGGATGACCAGAGAGTGCAACTCAGTTGCTGGTAGATACGGCGGCGGATAACACCAGGTGTCGAGTGACACTTGGACGCGATCCGCGGAACTAACTTCTCGATAAACGCAGTTGTACCAGGGGAAGGGGCACCCAGGGAATCAAACGCCAGAGGTCGAAACGTGAAGTTCGGGGTGTAAGGCGTAGAAGATGGGCCAGTTGATGGAGCGAGGAGGTGTCGGGCGATGTTGCGTTCCAGGGTTGGGACCTTGTCGCCGGTCGCCAGTTTAGCAGCGCCTCCGGCAACCTGGGTCGCCTTGGTGCGAACTGCGGCCTTAAACGGTGAGACGAAAGTGATGTCACAGGCAATGGGGTGCAACGTTGTGCTTTTCGGGGTTGGGGGCGGTTGTACAAGGATATTGTTGGGCGCAGATTTTTTTTGTCGCCGTCATCTACAGGCCTATAGTTTACTGTACTACCTCTCCTTGTCCAAATTTGCTTATAGCTCCGGTCCTTCCTCGTCCTCCCTGAACCTCGCTTATCACTGCCGTGGTCCTCTCCAAATTTACTTCCATTTTATCTAGATATTTTTATACTGTATCTACCCCTCTGAATCGATCCCGAATCAAGTTCTTTTTCCCTTTTTGCTTACCTCCTCCTCCAAATTCGTTTTTTTTGAGAAAAAGGGCGCAAATGCACTACTACAAAAATCCCTTGCAGATTTGTTTTACCTATTTCTAATCTATAGAACCTGCCCCGGGAGCCTATTTAAACCCCTTTATTCCAAATTTTTAAACGTCCCCGATCATTTTGCTAATCACACCTCTCCCCCTCACACACCCGAAACATCCTCCATTACCTCCCATTCCCCAAACCTACCAAAATGACCAATCTACGCCCCTCGAAAATCATTTCCAAAATCGCCATCCCCGCCCCCTAAACTCTATTCCCCTACTCCCTTTCGGACCTACTGACCGCGAGGACTACCTGCGCCGGCAAACCAAGAAAAAGGTCATCGAATTCGTGCGTCGCCTCTTTATCGAGAATGAGGCGGAGGAGGTAGGTAAGGGGCGGGAGTGGGACATCGAGGAGGGAGCTGGAGAGAGACCTTTGAGGAGTGGGTAGCCCCTGGATTGGTCTATGAGGTTAATAACGAGAAGGACGGGGAGGATGAGGTTGAGGATGAGGTTGAAGATGAGGATGAGGTTGAAGAGGAGGATGAGGATGAGTATGAGGATGAAGAGGAGGAAGAGGAGGAGGAAGAGGAGGAGGAAGAGGAGGATGACGAGGACGAGGACGAGTTGGATGAGGGAAATGGGGGCATGGAAAGTGTTGTACTGGTGGGGCCTGGACTGGAGAGTATGGATCAAGTGGTGCCGACGCTGGAACCGGATGAAGATATCTTTAGTAGTTTAGATATCTCCCAGGAGGGAATAGAGAGCTGTGAGCCATTCGCAGATATTTGTGGGGACTGCTTGGACAGCATGGATATTTTAGAGGAGTTGTTTGGATCTGATTTAGAGAATGGGAAATAAGAGGACCTCATTGATTGTTAGTTTCTTAAGTATCTTCTGTTTAGAGTATGTCATCCGCACAAATTGCTTCTGCGCATTTCCTAGTACCTTCTGTAGTTTTGTTCGGACTTTAGGGGTAGCCAAAAGTCTTTATAAGCTGAGTAAACCGCTTCCTCATGGAGAGGTCAAGCAAGTTGGCAGGCAGCTTCAAGCTCAGTCCCAAATAGTTAGGAAGTTGAGAGTCAACTTCAGACCCAAGAAGCATTTATTTTACCCTAGTCACTAAGCATAGGTGGTAGACCCTGCTCCTTCCATAATTGCTTGTAGCCCATTCAACTGTCTTCCCTATCCACTCCTTTTCGTTCGTTCAACTATACCACGGTAGCACTTTTGTCGCTTGCAACACCTCCTTCTTGGGGTAGTTGGTTCTGAATATCTCTTCTCCCGACGATTTACCCCTATCAGATACCGGCGGGCCGGAGCTCAGTGCCCGGGACGAGGTTCCGTGTGTCGCAATCGCATTACAGAGCGAGTTATGACGGTGACGACGGCCGAAACCAGGGCAGCAGAGGTCGGCGGCGTGATCCCCGAGGGTGTCCAAGGGTTGGTCACAGTGGTGGCAGTTGAGGGGCATGGAGTCATCATACACTGGCAGTCCGAGGTGACGGCGGAGCATGGTCTGCCAGTGTGTGGTGTGGACCTTAGTAGCTGCCGTGAGGTGAGCGAAGAGAAACGCCGCAGCGGGGCTACGGCGGAACGCTAAGCCACGGATGCGATGCCGAACGTCGGCGTCGCTATGGGCGATCAGGTTTGGGGCATTCGCCCAGGAGTCGTAGTGCCAATGTACTCTTGCCCGCGCCTCTTGCTGCAGAGCGAGTTATGGCGGTGACGACGGCCGAAACCAGGGCAGCAGAGGTCGGCGGCGTGATCCCCGAGGGTGTCCAAGGGGTGGTCACAGTGGTGGCAGTTGAGGGGCATGGAGTCATCATACACTGGCAGTCCGAGGTGACGGCGGAGCATGGTCTGCCAGTGTGTGTGTGGACCTTCGTAGCTGCCGTGGGGTGAGCGAAGAGAAACGCCGCAGCGGGGCTGCGGCGGAACGCTAAGCCACGGATGCGATGTCGAATGTCGGCGTCGCTGTGTGCGGTCGGGTTTGGGGCATTCGCCCAGGAGTCGTCGTGCCAATGTACTCTTGCCCGCGCCTCTTGCTGCACCCGTTTGAGAAGGGTTAGAGTGTTGGTGGGTGAAGCAGCTAGAGTTGGAGGGTCAAGGGTGGAAAGGTCGACTATCCCGGGGATGGAGAGGGCGAAACGGCGGAGAGAAGGCCCAGCCTGACGGAGGAGGAAGGACCGGTCGCCGCGGTAGCGGCCAGAAGCAAGTGCACAAGCACGCGGCGTGGCGTATGCGGAAGTTCGCTGCCGTGCGGGCGCAGCATCAATGATGCTGGCGGCGGCAGCGCCGTGGAGGCACGAGGCGATGCTTTCGAAGCCCTGACCTCCGAGGTGCATGGGGAGGCAGACTTGGTCCCAGGCTCGGTCCGTGAGAGCTATGCCGTGTAACTTTTCATATGATGACCGTTGTAGATCATCAAATTCTTCTGCGGCGGACTCTGCTAAGCGCGGATCTGAGAGCTTGAATGCATGCGATAGGAGGCATGCAGAGGCACAGATCCGGTGCATGTGGAACCGGGCGCGGGCGTCGCGGACCAGCAGGAGGCGGTCCAGGGTCGGCGGCACTGAGCAATCTTGGACCGGAGAAAACTCTCCGTGAACGTTTGTTCCCAATGGGGGCCCCTAGAAGCGGAAAGCCGTCCCGCGAGCATTCTGCGAGAGGGAATTCCGCTAAGAGGGCTGCTCGATCCTGGCGGCATGACGTGAGGCCAATATATGCGTGTCTTTCGTGGGTTGACATGGAAGCCAACCGTGACCATCTCGGGCAAGGAGCTTGAGCGCCTGACGGATGGCGCCAGAGAAACTTTACTTCGTTGAGTATCTATCGTGTACACTGCAGGACTGACTATACGGCTAAGAACTGACCGAATGTTCCACGTCAGGCACGTGCAGTGGGGCTCGCGATAGAATCGCAATTGCAACAGAAGACCATACTGTGCAACTAATGCGCTGATAAATACGTCTGCGGATCACTGCTGCGGTTGTGTTGAACTTCTCTGGGATGCGCGGGATGAAGTCTTCGAGGAACAGAATGCGAACAGCCACTGCGAACATTTCTTTTGCAGAATATAAGTAACTTAAACTGTCTCCTGTTTGGCATCGGAGAGGCCGAGTGGGGAGCAGTAAGTTTGCTGGGCCCGTCAAGGCTCCAGGGATGATATGGCAGAGCGGTCTAATGCGTGTGACTAGAAATCACATCCTTTCGGGGGCCCAGGTTCGAATCCTGGTATCATCGACCCTTTCTTTTGCTTTGTCCATCACAGTCGTCAAGTACCAGATGAGAAAATGTTTGGGTGTTTTACTGTTGGAAGATATTTCCGACCTATCCCATGGTTTTCCAGACAACCGCAATCGACTCAAAAAGGGTATACCTACAGCGTAATGGGGAAGGAACTACGCTTCCTAAAATGCTACCTTCAGGCCAGCCATCAAGCAGGCCGCATTGGACATGACGGCTGCTGCAGCGTGACCAACTTAATTTACTGCTACCGTAATTGTGATCCCGACACAGACTTCATCGCCGAGATTGCATAATGTCAATGGCTGCGCAATCGATTGTTAGAGGTATCCGCTTACGGATACCGACGTATTCGCCGACGATACTTCTAACAATCGATATACTGTACATGCATGCCGCCACATTTCGCCAAGTACGGTTACCGCAGGCGCTGCCGCAACACTCGCAGAGCGCGAGAAACATCGTCATTACGGCACTCACTGCAACCAAAACGATATCCCCCTCTCCCCGTCGGGATTGATATCTATGGCGCCTTGGGGACGGGAAGGGTTTTTCCGCCGCCTTGCTTCCCGTCGCGGTTCCTCCCCTCAACAGGAGCTCCGCGACTTCGTTACCCGTTTGCATTTAGTCTCCAAATAATGCAGACGCGACAGGTTTCTACCCGCCGCCCGCATCCGTAGTTAATTTATGAATACCCTCCGCACGCTTCTGTGCGACATTGTACAACCAATAAAGATTTACCACCACCATGCGGTGCGTTATGGCTGCTAGAATTTCCTTGCCCCGTCATTGAGCCAGCCATTTAGGCACACGA
This sequence comes from Kappaphycus alvarezii, assembly GCA_002205965.3. Classification (NCBI taxonomy): domain Eukaryota; phylum Rhodophyta; class Florideophyceae; order Gigartinales; family Solieriaceae; genus Kappaphycus; species Kappaphycus alvarezii. The sequence continues at coordinate 277,677 of NADL03000496.1, read as the reverse complement.
GTGACATTACCCATTATCTTGAACACGTCTAGCATCCACCTGGGGATAGTCGAACCGCACTTTGTAAACATTAAAGAACCAAATCGATTTGTTGATTGCGCTGTATGCCCATCGAGTGCAATTAATTACGCTTAACTACAACTCTGGCTTGGCTGCAAATCACCACGTTCTTCCCATTGCAAAATATCCGAAATTGGGCGATTACAAACCATTGTGTGACTCCCGCTTACGGCTTCGCAATAAACTTATCTTTACAAAGAGGTTCTTAATATTTCTTTTCAATTAGATGGACTCAGCGTTTGACTTGCGCGGACCTTAAGACAAAAATTGCTCCCAATGCTTTCTCTGTCTGGTTCCAGTACTTTTGCCAGGTACCGCTCTTCGCCTCCAAAAACCCGTGCCCCAGGAGCAACTGCCCGGCAACCTTAGACATCTTCGGTGAACACCTCATGCACTGCTTGCATGGCTGAGACGAATCGATCGCCACTACCGCCAGGTTCCGATCCTAACGTCGGACTTAGCACACACCGCCCGGCACCCAGTCATCGTGCCCCATCCCAATGACTAACACCGCACGAGGCTAGACATCAGGGCTATAGCGAGCACCAGGGGGCAAACGTTTCCAATGTTAAATTCGTCAATCCACTTGCTCCCTCATACACAGGTACCCGTCGTTTCAACCTCTTGACATCTCTGAACGCCGCGAAAGGGTCAAGTTCAGGAAGTACCAAGAATTTATCACCACGCGTCCCATGTTCCGACTCATCCCAGTACCGATATCCACTCTTTGCAGGAAACTCATTCGCGGTGCTGACAGACGTGTCTAGGCACGTCGCTGTACCAGCCATGGAGACCCTCGGCTGCTGTGCAATCTGTCCTTATAGAAAGACACGCTGCGGTGACGGTCTCGCCCAACGCAGCATGCTTGATGGCTGGCCTCACACCAGCCTTGTTTAGTCGTCCCACTTGATTCTGTCTGTCTTTGAGACTCCCTAATACACGGACATGTCCCTCTGCAGTCTCGGAAAATAGCCGTCCTACATCTCTAATCAGTAAAGGGGGGTATGGTGGGATAGTTTACTTCGTCGTCTAACACTTCTAACGGGGGGAATCTAAACAGTAAAGCTCCCCTAATTGCCTCCTTCGATGTCACCGTCAACCCCATAGCCCCCTCGAACAGGAGAGTAAGGACTTTCAACCCGCTCACCCCGCTTAACACAGTAAGAACGGCGAAACACAGAAAGATAAGAGTCCTTCATCGCGTCTTCCGCCAGAAGTAGGCTGGTCCCCGTCCCCGTCTCTACCCTCGGAGGATGGCACCAGGATGCTCACGAGTTGCTAACGACGTCGCACGCCACGTCGCTACGAGGGCAAAGGGATACCTACACAAAGGTCAAACATCAATATACGGTATCTACACTCCGGTACAAATTTACTGAGTACCAACCCACATATCTACCATAGTAAATTAACCCCCCATTTCAGTCTTAACACAAAGTCATGCCGCAGCAGCAGCGATGTTCAATGCTGCGTGCCTGTTGGCTGGCCTTAAGCCAACTTTCTGGCGTTTTGACGGCTTCCCGCCAATCCTTTACATTGAGCTGCGCTGAGAGACTGCGCGCCTTCTACACATTTTATAAAGGACAAGTGTCCTCTCCATGAACTGCAGCCTCTGCTTTGGTGGAATGATTGGAAAATTATGGGTGAATATGATAACGGGGCTTCGACGTGGTTGTGATCCACAACTGGAAGCAAGTCACGCTGTCACGTCTGCATCTCTGTTGCATTTACGTGCACTGTGCTGTAAGACAATCGAAAAAGGCCAAGCTGGCAGCTTACCGTTGCCCGAGGACTTGATGTGCGATCAGAACCCGTCGAACAGTTCTATATTAACCGAGAACTTGGAAGCCTTAGCCACGACTTCTTTTCCTTAAGTCGTCGCTTGTTGTCATCCCTCGAACCAGCTCCGACCGAATCACAGTCTATGCCGACTTCACACACAACAAAAGATTCTCCCGCAATGTCGCATGCCGACTCTTCTCTTCTGCATCAATCGACGCTTCCAGGCTTGTTACGCTGGAAGCAAAGTTGATGGTATCGAAGGCAAGCTCTTCGAAATCTTCAATCTAGTCACACCTTGGTCTGGATCCGCTGCTCTGCCGTTGCCGCCGCTTCCGCCACTGCTGCCGCTGGACCCTCTGGTGCTACAGAGCCTACGTCTAATCTTCCTGAAAAGCCCTAGCAGAGTGCTGAGGCCTTCAATGTGGGCAACTGCAGTTTACACGGCTGCCACATACTGCTGAACATGTCATCGAAATATTCGCCGCCCGACGAGCTTATGTCGCCACCAGTAAGCTCAACAAGTTCGAGGAGCCGTCTACTGTCGCGCTGTTTCCCGCCAATCGGTTCATGCCGGAACCGGAGGCACTCTTTGAAAGGATCAAGTCTGCCGATCAGAGAGATGGGTGGGAAGCTGAAGTCATTTGGAATATCGGGACAACTGCGAGAACGCCCTTGCCCGTGCCATCAAGTCACGGAGGCTCTGGTTGCAAAAGAAATCGACGCTGCCACCGAAGCCTCCTCCGTGCTGCATAATTTACTCCCAGCTTCATACATCGTGTCCTCGAACGTATCTACTTCTTCACCGACTCCCTCGAATCTGGTAAATCGAAGCATTTCTGCTTCAGAAGTATTTACGCGAGGATGACTTCCCGTATTCGTCCGAGCTCCACCGCTCGACTAAGCAAAAGCTTGCCGAGCTCCGCTCTCAAGCCTACGCCAAGGAATTCAAAATCAGCAAGCTGCTTCCGGAGGTCGTCTTCAAAACAACCGAGGAGCTCAAAGGAACCCGCCGCAGCTGACAAAAAACCGAATCACAAATAAAGCGACGGCTGTTGCGGTCTTCTCTGTGGTATGTCTCACGCCTTATGGCGCAATATTCAGCGCGCAGCTCCTTTCTGGTCCAAAACGCTTCAATCCTCCAACTTATTGTTACGTGCGATTCGTTTCGGAGTGTACGAATCCCCTCACTACTTCCCTTTCCCACACGAAATTCGCTCTCCCTCAAATTCCGGTCGACTCCTACCATCGGGAATTCTTCGACACCGCAATCAAGGATGCCCTACACCTTCGTACTTACGAAGAGGTACCGGTCGCTATGCTCTCGCCCTTCACGAGCAAGGCAGTTTCGGGCGAAAAGCAGCGACTGGTCGTGAATTTATCGCGACAGTCCACCCTGTTCTGGACACCCCGTCAAGATGGAGACTCTAGAAGCATTTGCTCTGTAACTCAAGCAAAACGACTGGATGTTCTCGTTCGACATTACAAAAAGATATCACCACTTTCGTTGCACCCGGATATCCGAAACTGGTTTCCACTCAAGATGGACAATTGATATTTTCGATGCATCGCATTACCGTTTGATTGTAAGCTCTTTAGCCTACGTTAACAAGTTCATGCACCATACGGTCCGGTACGCTGCAGCATCTAAAACTGCGAATTCATCCGTACATGGACGAGTTTCTAGTGGCAGTAGGGCGCGTTCTCGACTCCCAAAGGCCTGTCTGCAAATAGATCGCCTTCTACAAGCATGTGGACTTCAGGACAAGGAAGAAAAAGAGGAACTGGGAGTGCTCGCAACGCATAGAGCATTTGGGAATCGTCCTGGACTCAAATCGGATGGTTTTTTGGGGTCTCGGCTCTTTGTATGGAAAAACTGCGGGCATCTCGCAGCATTTACTGCGTCAGGCCCGAAAGAATGCCGGCTAGTCGACGTCCAACTATTACGCCACTTCGCTGTAGTGGCCATCTCATGCTCCTTCGTAATGCCGCTCGCCAGTTCTACACTCGTTCCCTGTACGACTCACTACAACATGACCAACTCTGTCAAGCGCGTCCGACTACTACACGCCGCTAATTCGGGATCTCAAGCACTTGCGGAATCTGAGCACCGCCATGCCAGAGAGGCCCATGTCAGCCCCATCTCCAACACTAGCGTTACACTCCGACGCCTCCCGCCAATAGCCAAGGAGGTATACTGGGTTCGGACCTTTGAAAGGGGTCCAGGGAGTCTGGGAAGCACGGAGCTTGGGGATCTCTTTCTACGGGTTAAGCCAGTCACATTTCCGAGTTTCGCGCAGTATGACAACATCCGGTCGTTCGCCAGAACGCTGACCCCGGCACGCACCTTCGAATCTGGGAAAACAACCAAGCCGTGGTGTCCAATTCTGAAGGCAATGAATACGAAATCTCGGCCGTTGATGCAAGAACTCCGAGTGTTACACCGTTTATTGACTCGGTTGGGATTCTTTATCGAGTCTAGTTACCTACCATCGGCGGTCAATCGCTTCGCAAGCCGACTCGCAAGATTTCGCACATGGAAGACTGGAGAATCAACACGGCCACCATTCATCAGCTCCTCAGAATTTCCGCCTACAGTGGACCGCTTCGCGGATAATCAGAAAGGTATGCCCTCGTTTCAACAGCGAGTTCGCGTGTCCTGTCTCTCGAGGAATAGTCGCTTTGAAACAAGATTGGCGCTTGGACATTAATTTCTGCAACCCGTCGCTCAAGTTGATACCGCTGGTGGTTACCAAAATCTGTCAGGAACAGGCGCTGGGAATACTGTTCACGCCGCATTGGCCCGCACAACAATGTACACACAATTGCGCCGTCTCGCTCGACCGCATATTTTCGACGCAACAACCTCTACCTGCCGTCGATCTTGGCTCCGAAGCGATTCCTTTGCCTCCGTGGAAAATCGCGGGAAAATCTCGTAGAAGAAGCAGCCACTCTCTCGTTAGCTGTAACTCTGCAACAGTGTGATCTATTTACGGCTGGGTATGGTGGAACTGATTGGGGAAGTAATCACGCAATTGATGCATATGTCTAGGGCGCCAAACACTTGCCGTTCGAATGAGATCGTATGTAAGAAATGGATTTATTTTGATCCAAGGATGGTATTGATCCGCTATCCGGGAACAAAGTTGCTGTTCTTCGCTATCTTGGATGGTTATAACAACGAAGGTAACATTGCGTGTCATCGGTTCGTAGCTATCTATCGGCCGTCACAACAACTCACTCTCGATTTGGTCGCTCCCTGGTGCTTCAACTCTTATCCAGCTAGCTATTGATGCATATCAACAGAGTGACCGTGATCGCAAGTTGGTCACGGATCCTTCAGGTACGATGGAACGACGAGCACGGCCCAGCTCGGTGGCTTGCAAGACATTCGCTGCCACAATCCTTTCTCCTGAATGGGACTTGGAATTTCTTCGTAACGCTTCCGCTTTGCTGGTCAGATACGTCTTCTTCGAACGTGGAGAGGCAGGTGTTTCATTACAACTACGCAACATTACGGTTGCTCGGGATGCAATCAACATTGCCGTCGACTCCGAAAACCAGCAACGCGTGGCTTACACACTCTTCTACAGACGCAATTCCAATTTCGACTCAAGTCTCATTGATCTGGTGCAATTCTATGATGCCATTCATCGCAATAATCGCTCTGGTAGCAAATACTATTGGGCCCTACCGGGAACGCGCTTGTCTACTAGCGCACGGACGATGACATTATGGCTCAAGTTTCGTCTGACACGTATTCAAGTTTCTCCACCTCTGCAAGTCGCATGGACCTCTCATTCGCTCAGGATGGGCGCTGCTTCAGAATTTGCGGCCATTGGAGTTTAAGAATATCGTATCTTGATCTGGGGTGACTGTTTGGCTGGACAGACTTTTCGCCAGTTATATTTGGATGCATGTGCATTGCAATGTTATGATTCATAATCCTTCTTTGGTCACTTGCTGTGACCTCACTCTAGCTATCACCTACCTCTGGAAATTTTGTTTTCTGTATTGTTTGGATTCGGTGGAATGATTGGAAAATTATGAGGAAATCTGATAACGGGGCTTCGACGTGGCTGTGATCCACAAATGGAAGCAAATCACGCTGTCATGTCTGCATCTATTTTCATTTGCGTACGCTGTGCTGTAAGCCACTCGAGATAAGGCCATGTTGGCAGCTTAATGTTGCTCAAGGACTTGATGTGAGATCAAAACCCGTCGAACAGGGCTTTATAACCGAGAACTTGGAAACCTTAGCCACAAATTCTGGCCCTTAAGTTGTCGCTTCTTCGCCCGCCTCCCGCTATTCATGCATCCTTCATGGCCCAATCACAAGACTTCATTTGTTCCTGATTTATTTTTTGATTCTTTATTTATTATGAATACTTTTATGATTCAAGTGTCACGCAGACTCAGCAACCGGTAGAAGTATTGATTTGTTTCTGGTCAGAGGATCAACGCGCATATTGGTCACAGGCGTATGACCACGCTACTCTCCTCAAAATCTTGGGACGCGAAAACACCAAATCTGACGAGTTTACCCAAGCGTACGCATGATGGAACGAAAGGAACTGGACAATAATTTCAGCGTCTGGGGAGATACGCCGATCATCTCATCCAATTCCACCATTCCATTAATATCTGTCTGTTATTCTCGTCCTGGCAACTCACCCGCCTTTTTGCTGGAACATCCTCCCCCTTCCTGTGCCTCCCAGGCCTGCCATTTCTGACAGCGTACATCCACTCAAGACAAGTAAGGTTGGCATCAAACGAAAGCTTTCGCAGTACACCACATTGGGGTACCATCCCCGGAAGAAGCTCCCCGCCCATGGCCGCTGTACAGCAGCATCCGGAGATTGGAGTGTTCAAGCATTCTTGAACCTGCCATTACCAGTTCTGTCTCTAGCAAACATCCAACACATAGGTTTGAATCAGTCGCAACTACTAGAGCAAGTCAGCTGCGTAAGTAATCCCTGATTCCTGTAATGCGTACTTATTTAGCTATCCCTGTTGCTGTCAGCTTTTATTTGCTTTGATAAAGTGTTTTTGTTTCTCTGTTGTTTTAATTCACTGCAGTAAAACCTGTACCTCAAAGATGTTTCAGTTAAAGAAGATTTAACTGAATCCAAGTTTACCAAAAAATTGTTATGATGCTGACGTCGTTTGTATTCACCACCGAAACCAACAAGGGTCGCCTCTGTGCCTTCCACCGTCCTCCTACTATCCCAGTTCTCCCTACTTCGCGCCGCTCTTTGCCCTCCCCTTTGTCTTCACTGAGGCTGAGATTCGCCGCAAGCCTCGCTTTCTCCCACGTCACAGTGCTCCGGGCCCAGATGGTAACCTCCTCACCATTTTTACGCCCTTTGTCACGAACCCAACGGTACTCACCCCGCTCGTTCCGCCATCTGTGAGCTCACCAACTTTGTTAACGCGGCAATTGATGGTCGCCTGCCGACTTCCATGCGGCATTTGCTCGGCTGCGCTACACTGTTGGGTCTCCCGAAATCAAACGGCAGCCTGCGACCAGTCGCCATCGGCACTACCTTACGACGCTTAATTTCCCGGCTCATTGTGCGACGCCTGTCCACTACTTCCCAGTTGTCCCCCTACTTCCTCCCTCATCAACTGGCCATCGGCGTTCCATATGGCACCGAGGCCATAGTCCATGCAAATAAATTTCTCTTTTCCCTTAACGAAGTCAACGTTCTACTCCAGAGCGATGGTAAAAACGCGTTTAATTGTGCTGAATGACAAAACATCTTGGACCAAACCACCACGCATGTTCCGGAGATCGCGCGCTTTATCCAATTAGTCTATAGTGCTTCCCATTCCTCTTTGGGACCTTCGTCATTGAAATTCTTACGGGAACACAACAGTGCGGCCCATTGTCTATGTTACTCTTTTGCCTTGCCTTGCATTCGCTTGTCATAGAACTTCCACAACGCTTTCCGACCATTTATATGAATGCGTGGCTCGCCGAAGACGGCAACCTTATTGTGCCCCAATCTGTGGCTCGTGACTTCCTTACATTCATCCACGATCGAGGTCTTTCAATTTGTTTCCGAGTGAACCTTTCCGAGAGTTCTGCACGGCGGCATCTGCCACTTCCACTCTCATCGACCTTTGCTTCTTCATTTCCTGCTCCGCACACACCCATGCTTCCACTGAAGTTCTCGGTACCCCTATTGGTGCTGCTGTCGCTTTTTAAGCCTCTGTAAAATCCCGCCGCTCATTACTGCCCCTTCTCTGGGAGCGCCTCTCTACGCTCCGGGACCCTCAAATTGCATACCATCTTCTCCTCATCCTCTCCTGCACGACGCCGGCGCCTGCCGCCTACTGTGTATTATTCTATTTCACTCTTTCTGGAGCCGAGACATTCAACTCTGGACTGCGAAGGGTCTGCGAGGACTTGCATAGTGCCATTCTTCCTCGCTGCTGGACACTTGCTCAGCTCCATCTCCGCATGGGTGGCCCTGGTCTGACTTCGACGTCCCTTATTAGCGATATCTGCTACTCTGCCTCTGTCCTCTCTAGGCTTCCTCTGATCCAAGGTCTCCTTTCGTGTACTCCTTTTCCGATGGAATAACACCGTCGTGACCCTCTCCAAAATTGGAGTATGTGCCTGAATAAGCTTCCAGTCGACTCAGTCTTCTGTGATATCGTCAGTCGTAGAGTGTTAAAACACAGTCTATCTTAGTTGTTTGTTCAAGTTGGAACGTCTTTGGAAGTGTCCACATTCTAATCTACTTATTTTTCTTGACGTTGTATTTTGGTTAGGTAATTATCTCGAGATTTTCGTGCGCATGCGCGCTATCCAATCGGACGAAATGCCTATCTCGCTACTATCGATGTCAGCTTTGGGATTATGCTCGGAAATTAATATGTTGTTTGTTGTTCAAGCTGCGTTAGCTCCCACATTGTTCGAGTAGCGCTGTTTATTTCTACTCTTTCGGTTTCAGCGGGTTTACGAAGGATTTCATTTGTATTTATAGTGTATAAAAACTCTGAAGTCTGAGATTCTTTTACCCTCAGCTCAGCTCAATAGCCAGTGTTTGCGTCTGCTTATCGGCCCAAACTGTGTATTGAGTATTCTTTCCATTACTATTTCGTTGTAGTTTGTGCCCTTGTTCAATCTGTGGTCCGTCTCATTTCCCATCCGTTGCAGTTTGGGGACCGCTTGGGTTGTGTTACTGTCAATGTTTTGGTGTTTTCTGTGTGAATCTTGTCGTCAGTCATGGAAGAGGCCAAGTAAACCTACAAGTTTTCAGCAAGGGATGGAGAAATCTTCAATTTGTGGGCGATAGGGACTGAGACGGCTTAAGAGGGTATTTAACGGGGTGTCTACCGATTTCATTGGAAGGAATAATGGTGCTCTGAATGACACCACTTTGAAAAAGGTTGACGAAGCATGTGAGATAATCATTCGCGGTTTAGGTGACAAGCCTTTGCGGGCCTTTATCTGTGAGAACCGAAACCCGTTCCGGATGTAGAAAAGGCTTCAGGACCGGTATGCGGTGGCTAATGTTGCAACAAAGGTTCATTTAATCGCCTGGTTGAATAAGTTAACTTATAAATGTCACGCAATGGTAGATTACATCGATGCTTTCGAAGAAGTCTACAGTCGACTGGAGGCAATGAAGTGTGAAATTGAGCCTAAAGTTCAAGTCGCTACCTTGCTTGCCTCATTTGGCGATAGTAATAAATCTCCTCATGGGCATCTTGTTATTTCGCTTCAAAAGAGAAGTTAAAAGACTTATTGGGAAACAGTTTCGGCAATGTTGCTTCAGAATATGAGGACAGAACATTTGCGAAATCTTCAAGTCCAGATCCTCGCCGATCACTCAGCAGGGCTCTCGCTGTCAGCCAGCAAAGGTTACGGAGGGGAAACAGAAGACACAAGAAACCCTCTGGAAGAGGGCTGTTCTTCTAGTGCGGCAAGCTGGGTCACTTTGCGCGTAAGTTTCCACACCGGAATAATGCGCAAGATGATGACAGTAATGGAACAAATGACTTCGCTGGTAAAACACGCGGTCTACTTGTAAGTACTGGTCGTGACTTGCTAGTAGTTTCTGCGCTGAATGAACAGATGAAAGGAATGATAGTGCTTTCAAGGCCGTGAAAGGGAAGTTAAGGGGTCAGAGCTCTATTCTTTTGGATTCTGGAGCCTCTTTAAGTATGGTTAAGGACATCAAGTCACTGCGCAGTGTACGCCAGATACCTGCTCATCGTATCGTGCTTGGGGATGGAATTGAGGTCACTTCGAACACTGTTGGTGACGTCTTACTCCGTGCTGTAATTCGCCATGGTGTAGACTGTTTTTTGTCAAGTACACCTTGTTGTGTGTTGCATTGTATGTACCTCAACTGAAAATGAATCCTATTTGTCTCCGAGCTGTGCAAAGAAAGTTTTGAGGTTCACTTCAGCAGCCGCTTGGGGAAAATAATGCTACTATGAATGGTTTGACTCGGATTCATGGATACTTGTAGGATTCTCTCTACTTTATTTGTTAGCAGGAAGTCGGCGTAAAGAGAGATATCTGACGCCCACTATCCAAAAACGGAGGTTTTGCGAGCGACAAAAGTGCTATGGCAAGGTAGTTTTGGGAACAGAAAGTGCTGTATACGGACAAGAAATCTATGGCAACCTACTTTGTCCGAAAGGGCCAGGCTGTACCTTTGCCTTGCGAACGACACATCTGCCTCCGTGTACGTCGCAAGGCAAATGCAATAGGCTGAAATGGAATAGGGCTCAGTGGATCATCCAAAAATCTTAAAGAGGTAGGCTCTTCGACCTAACATCGAGGCCTGAGAGCCGTTTATAAATTTTGGGCCTGAAGATGACTACCAACTTCGTTACTACTGTAATATCTCCTTTGAAGTTTGTCTGTCAACGTGTTTGACCTCCACAAGATTAAACAGTTTACCCAGCTTATATAGACTTTTTGGTTAAACCTAAAGTCTCAAAAAAACATACTAAAAACCATAAAATGCATCCAATGGAATCGTGTGAGCAAGAAAGACTAGCAGTAGATACTATCACGATAAATATCTAGATTCCTATCTTAATATATTAGTCCTCCAGGTCCGAGCCAAACAGTTCCCCCAAAATATTAATTCCACCCAAGCAGTCCCCACAAGTATCCGCGAACGGCTTAGAATTCTCCATTGCCTCCTGCGAAATATCTAGACCACTGAAGATGCCCCATCCGGTTCCAGAGTCGGGACCACTTGGTTAATACTATTCAGCCCCGCTCCACCTCACTGAATTCTTCTGCCTCATCACCCTCGTAAACTAAATCCGGGGCCACCCACGCCTCAAACGACTTGCTAAGCTCATCCTTTTCTTTCTTTGCATTACCATCGCTGACTTCTTCTGCATTATCTTCGACGAAGAGTTCGCGACGAACTCTATGATCTTCTTCTTCGTATGGCGTCGCAGGTAGTCGTCTGCGCCCGTCGGGCCATATGCAGCGAGCGCAATGCCGTTTAAAGTGCGAGAGGGGCGGTTTTTAGTGATGAGGGCGGAGCGGCGAAGGTTGTTCATTTTGTTTGTAAATGTAGTGAGGCGATTGTAAATGGAGGATAGAAGGTGTGAGGGGGAGGGTAGTGTGTGTAGAGGTTGGAGGATCTCATAAAAGTTGGGTAAATTTATTTAAGTACACCTTAGAGACGGACTGGAGTCGGTACTAAAAAGTTAAAATCGATTTTTCAGTTGCGCATTTGCGTGAAATTTCTACATAAGGAGTGAATTTTATGAAGAAGCTAGATAAAAAAGACGTAAAACGCTGCTTTGAAGTAGATTTGGAGGAGAGGATACAATATTAAAATGTCTACGAAGATTGGTAGACAAATTTGGAAAGGACGGTAAGCGGATTCAAAGGCGGGATCGATAATTTTTTTTGTAAGTTGCTGGTCCCTTTGATGGATTTTTGTTCGCGCAGACGATGAGAACTTGAATCATTTCCCTGAGGATATCTTGCCAATCCGTGCTGCGCTGCGCTCTAGCCCACCGTGACAGCTAGCGAAATTCTCTTGCACAATCGGTTAGGTCATGGCGACGTCAGCACGATTAGGAGGATGAGTAGGAAAGGAACAGTCTCTGGACACCATATAAACAGTGGTCGTAGATCTCAGCATGTTTGTGAGTTATATATGAAGGGCAATCAATCCAGATTGCCGAGTCACCCTAACTTGCATCGTGCTAAAGAGGTTGGGATGGTCATCCACTCGGACGTTTGCGGCCCAATGTTTACGAAGTCCCTCTGTGGGGCTCGCTACTACGTTTATTTTATTGATGAGTTTAGTGGTTACTCAACTATCATGCCAATTGCGCGCAAGATTGACCGTTGCAAGTTCATTCGAAAAGTTTCTACCATGGTTTGACAGGAACCTCTCCTGTCTGGTTCGCAAGCTGCCCAGTGACAGGGGTTGCGAATACATTGCATTGTCTTCATTCTTAGAACAAAAGGGAATTGTTCAACGTCTGACACAGCCGTACTTTAAAGGGAACAACGGTATTGCGGAGCGCCTGAATCACACTGTCGAGGAAGTTGCTCGTGCTTTTTGTCTTATGCCCGGCTCTCCAGATCACTCTGGGCTGAAGCTGTGGTCCATGCAGTATACAAACGAAATCGTTTCTTCGAACCCAGAGGCGCTACTAAATCATCTTGGAGCTTCTGTTGGGCTCTCGACCGCGGATTGATCACATCAAATTCTTTGGTTGCCCCGTTTGGGTGAACGTTACAGAAGAAAAACGCCGCAAAATTGACTCAAATTCAGAAAAGAGATTTTTAGTGCACTGTTTGGACAACTGGCTGTACTAGGTTTGGCCACTTGATCGTCGGTGTGTTACAGTTGTGCGGCATGTTAATATTGCAGAGGACGTGCTTCCAGGCAAAGACAAGGCGGTAGACGAGGGCGATGACAGTGATGACTTTATGGTCTCGAAAAGCACGTCGCCAGAAGGGAATAAGTCCCCTAAGCATCGCTCAGATTGTCGTTCTGTCCGTTTTAATATACTGCCAAAGGTTCAGAGCAAAACCATTTGCCTGCTGCGGATGTTGAGGATGAATCTGGAATGGTGGACATGAGCAGTGAGGAGGTAAGAGATGCGCTCACTTACCACCCTGACAGGTCTAATAATCAGGTTGATGACACTGTTGATCAGATGCCACCAGAGCCAGCATCTAGTGAGTTATTGTATGATGCAGATACGGATGATGATAATCCTCCAGCTGCTCGACGTTACTCTGTCATGAACAGGAGTCAGACTGACTTCTGAAGGGGAAAGGTTTGGTTGTTTTACTTTTGGAAGAGATTACATTGTTTTTTTTTTTGATCACAAATACAGAGGACTCTCAACCGTTCCATTACTCGCAGTAAACTAAACCAATTTTCCCTTTTGGAAGATATATCCGGTCTATCCCATGGTTTCAGGACAACCGCAATCAACTCAAAAAGGGTATACCGACACTGTAATGGGGAAGGAACTTCTGAAGTCCATTAGAAATGGCAAAAGTCTCTAAGAACCTTTCGGACGCTGAGCTTAGAGCAATTGATGAAGCCCTATCCGGACCGGAGGCATCGGAATGGAAGGAAGCTATTGACAATGACCTGTCGTCCCTTCAGCATCATAAAACTTGGGCGAAAACTACTCTGGCACCTGGGGCCAAGTGCATAACGACCTGCTTCGTTTTTTGGGAGGAAGATGATGCAAAGGAGAAAGCCGGACTGGTCACCCAGGGCTCTGTGCAAGGGTTTGTTGAAAAAACCTATGCACCAGTAGCATATTTCTGCACAGTCCGTGTTGTGCTGGCTTTCGCGGTTTAGAAGGGTTTGGTAATGCATCAGCTTCATGTTAATTCTGCATTTTTGCAGGATCCAATCGAAACCGATGTGTATGTCAGTCCTCCATGGGGCGTTGCCATTTGCGCTGAAGGAGAAGCCTTCAAATTGAACAAGGGTTTGTACGACCTAAAGCAGTCGCCCAGGGTTTGGTTTGAAAGGTTCTGTGAGATCATGAAGCTTATTTGCTTTGTCAGTTCCAAGGCAGGTGATTTTTTATTCTACTGCAAGTTTGGTGATGAGGAGGTATGGCTTGTACTGTACGTTGAATACATTATTGTCGCTGGTTCCTCGGAGAAACTGGCGGCTATCGTCAAATGCCAGCTTACCAAGCATGTTGAAATCAAAGGTTTTGCGCCACTGCATCCATTCTTGGGTATATCCGTGCTGATGGAGCACAATCGTCTTTGGCTTTCTCAGGAACACTTTATCAGACAAGTACTGTCCAGATTTGAAATGGATACCTGCAATCCATCACCGACCATTATGTCACTTTGAGGATTGGATGGCAAGGTAAGTAAGCCTGTTGACAAAGTCAGATATCAAGAGCTATTGGGTTCCTAACTGTTTTTGTCGACGAGGTCTCGTCCGGATATCTCTGCTGCTGTGGAAATTCTTTGTCGATACACAAGTGGTCCTCGGAGTGCTCACTGGAAAGCACTTGAAAGAATTATACGCTATTTGAAGGGTACTTTCTACCTTTCGGTTATTACTGCAGCAGGATGACTCTGGAAATGAACTATTTGCGTATTTTGACGCTGATTGTGCTGTAGAGGTTTCTTCCAAAAAGTCGACATCTGGGAATCTGTTGATGCTCGGCAAGGGCACAATCGACTGGTGAAGCTCAAAAGCAAACTTGTGTTGCACTATCTACGACTGAGGCAGAACAAATATCAATGAGTGACTCTTGCAAGAAAGTTCTTTGGCTTCGATCTCTTCTCGAAGAGCTTCACTGCTCAAATGATGACCCAACCATGCTCTACAGTGACAATCAAGGAGACATTTGCTGGTCTGAGAATAGAATTCGTAAAGCTAGTCCTCTCTAGGTTAACTGTGGGCCCTCAGGAACGCGTAGTCGTAATCCGCACGGCTTTTTTCCCGATATTAGGAATTTGCTTGACCGATCCAACTACCGTTTTTTTGTTTCTCCCAACCCTTTGTTTATTCAGAAAGTCTTTCAGTATGTCCTGAAAAATAAATACGAATCAGATCGCCTCTGATAGGGGTAAATCGTCGGGAGAAGAGATATTCAGAACCAACTACCCCAAGAAGGAGGTGTTGCAAGCGACAAAAGTGCTACCGTGGTATAGTTGAACGAACAAAAAGGAGTGTATAGGGACGACAGTTGAATGGGATACAAGCAAGTATGGAAGGGGCAGGGTCTACCACTGATGCTCTGTGAGCAGCGTAGGAAAAATGTTTCTTGAGTCTGAGGTTGACTCTCAACTCCCTACTACTCAGGACTTGGCTTGAAGTTGTCTGCCAACTTGCTTGAACTCTCCATGTGGAAGCAGTTTACTCAGCTTATATAGACTTTTGGCTACCCCTAAAGTCCGAACAAAACTACAGAATGTACCAGGAAATGCATAAAAACAATTTTTGTGAACGATATAATCTAAACAAAAGATAATTAAGAAACTAACAATCAATGAGGTCCTCTTATTTCCCATTCTCTAAATCAGATCCAAAAAACTCCTCTAAAATATCCACGCTGCCCAAGCAGTCCCCACAGATATCTGCGAACGGCTTATAACTATCTATTTCCTCCTGGGAGATATCTAAACTACTAAAGATATACCCATCCGGTTCCATCGTTGGCACCACTTGTTCCATACATTCCACCATTCCAACACTTCCCATGCCTCCCTGTCCTTCATCATCCTCGTCCTCGTCTTCATCTTCGTTCTCCTTAACATCATAGACCATTTCTGGGGCTGCTCGCTCCTCGAAGGTCTCCCCAGCTCCCCCTCGACCTCCCACTCCTGCCCCTCAGGTACCTCCTCGGCCTCATCCTCGACGAGAAGCTTGCGGACGAACTCGATTATCTTCTTCTTAGTCTGGCGTCGCAGGTAGTCGTCTGCGTCCGTCGGGCCATATACAGCGAGCACAAGGCCGTTTAAGGGGCGAGAGGTGCGGTTTTTGGTGATGGGGGCGGAGGGGCGAAGGTTATTCATTTTGGTTGTAAATGACTGTAGACGGAGGATAGAAGGTGTTTTGGGTGTGTGGGGGGAGAGGGGTGATGAGTAAAATAATCGGGGACGTTTGAAACTTGGAATAAAGGGGTTTAAACAGGCTCCCGGGGCAGGTTCTTTCGATTAGGAATGGGTAAAATAAATCTGCAAGGGATTTTGTAGTAGTGCATTTGCGCCCTTTTTCTCAAAAAAGCGAATTTGGAGGAGGAGGTAAGCAAAAATGGGAAAAGAACTTGATTCGGGATCGATTCAGAGGGGTAGATACAGTATAAAAATATCTAGATAAAATGGAAGTAAATTTGGAGAGGACCGCGGTAATGATAAGCAAGGCTCTCGGAGGATGAGGAAGGACTGGAACCATAAGCAATTTTGGACAAGGGGAGGTGGTACAGTAAACTAAAAGTCTGTAGATGACGGCGACACAAAATCCGTTCCTATCAGCACGCGCCTAACAGGCTCATAGCCAGCTTACCTGGCAGGAACAGACTCGTGCAAGTTGCCATCTCCACACTAGGGGGTGGCATCCAGAAGCGTTCCGCCACTTCACGGGGGTGGCCCGAGCGGTCCCCAACCGAGTCTTGGACCAACACCCCAGGGTGAGGGCCATTTTCGGCGTTGATGGTCACCTCCAACGCAGCCTGCTTGTCAACCGGTCTACCAGCTACTTTCTAGTTGGCACACATGCTCGGTGGTGGTAAATCTTTATTGGTTGTACAATGTCGCACAGAAGCGTGCGGAGGGTATTCATAAATTAACTACGGATGCGGGCGGCGAGTAGAAACCTGTCGCGCCTGCATTATTTGGAGACTAAATGCAAAACGGGTAACGATGTCGCGGAGCTCCTGTTGAGGGAGGAACCGCGACGGGAAGCAGCAAAGGAAGCAAGGCGGCGAAAAAACCCCTGCTAAGCTGACGGCCAAAGCCGTAGATTGGGGGGGAGAGAGTCCGCAGCAGATAAATAACCTTACAGGCGCTCGCACAGAAACGGTGCAAGTGGTAGGCCACCTGGGCGTCACCGAAGGACTTAGGACAGGAAAAGGTGCGATGGACTGCAGCTTGACGGGTATCGAATGCGGCGCTGACGAGGGAATCGGAACCAATGGGAGAGCCGAGAACGGTAAAGCTATCGGGCGTGGAGAAGGGGCAGGGAAGAGTGAGGGGAGAAGGATTATAGGAGAGGCCGTAGACGTGGGTTTTGGTCATATTCAGTGCGAACCCGATGGCTTGTCCCTGATTCTGGAAGAATTGCAAAGCCTCGAGGGCCTGCGAGCGGGGAACGACCAAGTTCCCATCGTCTGCATACCAAGCGTTGAGCGGGAGCCGGAATTGCTCCTGGAACTTGAGAACGAGAGGATGGAGAGCGAGAGCGAAAAGAAGAGCCCCCAACGGATCCCCGTGTTGAGTGCCATCGGCGCTTAGTATGGAGAATGAACCGAGTGGGAGAAAAGAGGTATCCCAATAGCAGTAGTAAACCAATCGCGCGATGCCAGGTGCAAAGTCTAGAACGGCATCAAGAATGCGTTGTAGAGAAATGCTGTTGAAAGCATTATGGGCATCGACTTGGACCAATACGTGGTCCTGGAACTTGGTGTTTTGCGTTAGGCGACGGACGGCATGAACAATGGCCTCAGCCCCACTTTAAACGCCCACGCCGAGTTGATCAGGAAAGAGGTAGGAAGCTGCAGTCGAGCAAGCCTTGTGAGCGAGGAGGCGGGCAATAAGTCGGCGGAGGAGGAGACCAACAGCTATAGGGCGAAGTCCACCGTTGGGCTTGTGGAGAGCTGTGAGCCAGCCCCCGCAGAAGTAGGCCCGGCACGAGTCCGGTAGTTCGCCGTTGGAACACATGTTAACAAACTTGGTCAGCACATAAAGACAGTCACGGACGGGATGCACTCCCCCGCAGGTCGAAGCAACATACAGAGAAAGACCGGGGAAAGGCCATCAGATCCAGGGGCGGTGGACGGGTCGAGGCTATGTATGGCTCTACGAACAATCCGAAACAGAAAACTTGACTGCAGGGGGAAGACGAGAGTTAAGAGGGGCTGAACGAGGGACGCGGGCGTGGGGTGAAGGGATTTGAGTCTGCGGAGATTGTCTTCCGAGGGCACAACAGGTGGGGTATCGTGCAGTAAGGCTGCTGTGGAGCGGGAAGGACTGCCACGGTGCAGTAAGCGGCGGCTGCGCTAGAGCGTAGATGGGGAAGGAGAGGCGTCGGCATGAGTAGCAAGGGGGTGGGAGGCACTGAAGAGGGAGAGGGCTTCAATGAAGAGGTCATCGAAGAGACCGGAAGATGCGATACGAATGCGGTCAGCAGGAGTGGAACAGTTTTTAGAGCGGCTCGAGCCATGGAGGCGTGGATGATTGCGTCGAAATACGAATTTGGGGAGGGCGACAAGTTCGAGAAGGGCACGATGAAGATGTGCATCAGACGGACCAGCGATGACACGGCTCAGGAAGGCAAAATAGAGGTCGTGGGCCGCTACTTGAACTGGGCGAGGGATGTACGGAAGAACGGGTATCGAAGCCCTGAAAAGAGCAGGGAAAGTAAGGGCAGTAGGAGGGACAGAAGCAACGCTACTGGTCATTATCGGTCATTGATTCCGGAACTGGGAAGTATTCGAGGACAGAGAACCGACCATCACCCTGCGGGGGAACGGGGGAGCTAGGAGAAAAAGAGGTCGCGGGCCCAGGGCCGCGACGTGCAACCACGGTAAAACCGTCCGTATCGGTCACTTTTGGACGGGCGCGACGGCGCTTGAGTGGACAGTGGGAACCGAAGGGGGCGCGAGGGGAGGCATGTCCCGGGCAAAGGTGGGATCGGCAGAAAGAGTCTGGTAAGCTGCGGATTCAATTTCGCAGAGGGATTGGGCAAGAGCAGCAGCAGGATACCACTGCAGGACGGAGATTCCAGGCGTTCGATTTCCTGTCGAAGTTTTGGAAGGACGTCGCGGAGCTGGGCAGGAGACAGGTCAAAAGAGATGTCCATGATTTCGGAAAACAAGAGTTCGGGAGGGTACTAGTTGTCCGATGTCTTCGCCAGGTTTCGGAAGGCGGTATAGGCTGGAGGCAAAGACGCCAAATCCCGCTCGGCAGCGCACGTTATGAAGACATGAGGGGAAAAGGAGCGAATAATGGAACAGAAGACGGGAAAACCACCTTGTGTGATCGTTCGGCGGAAAACGGACGGATCGTGTACAGGAAAGTCCGGAAGAGACGTGACGACGACAACTCGCTTGGTGTTTCCCCAAAAAGCCTGCGAGAAGCTCGGCGGACACGGCCCGCAAACTTGGTGGAGATCCGAACAGCTGAAAGGTCACCATGTTGGGTGAGGCCTTGGCGACCCAGGAAAGGGAGACGGCGGAGGGTTTGGGGCCGTTGGGGGCATGGTCGCCGCGCGCAGGTAGGATTGGACGGGAGGCAGAGGAGCAGGATTGGGAGATTGGTCCGATTCAGTGGCAGGAGAAGTTGGCGGGGAAGGGCCGCAAGGGAGGTCAAGACACACGCTCAAACACTTGTATTATAGGTCCTGCCAATGGTTTGATTACAAGTACATAGGACTTTCAACCTTTTCATTACTCGCAGTAAACCAACCCAATTTAACCCAATTTAACCCAACCCACCCATTCAAGTAAACCAAACCCAATTTATACCAACCCATTCAAGTGAACCAAACCCAATTTATACCAACCCATTCAAGTAAACCAGAAGTCGTCCGTGAAATGGACCACCCAATTTAACGCCAGTTGTCTGCTGGAAGGGGTCTTGAGTGAGTCTTAATGCCGCAACGTGCAAGTTAGTATGTTCCAGAGAACCTCTATTCTCATGGTATCTCCGTCCCTACGCAAGTCAGGTCTCTTCACTGTTATGTCTAGTTCCACCCTGTTCCCCCAATCTACTAGTCATCCGTTTCAGTACAAACCCCATTTAATCCAATTTAACTTGGGCCACAACTTGAAATTGTGTATACAGTGTATTCCAGAGAACCTCCGTTCTGAGGGTATGTACAGTAAGTGGTTACCCTACTTACAGTAGTCCTAGTCTGTGATTGCTCCTGGCAGGAAAATTAAGTATACCAACCCATTCAAGTAAACCCCATTTACCCTGGGATGCCCATCGGAGACCACATCCAAGGTGGTCGACGAGTATGCGGCCGCTATCGTGGCCCGTATCGGAAGCTTTAAGGCGAAGGTATCCTCTCGGATTTATCAAAAGATCAGCTATGCCATTTGGTCCACGTGTGCAGCTTAAGCGATTGGTCGTAGCCCGCAACATGCAGAAGTTTGCCTCCCGCTCCAAAGCCAGTCAATTTTAGTGGGCCTTTACAAGTATTGAAGAAAATCAATAAGTAAAAACCCGAAACCCCATTTAACCCAATTTAACCAACCAATTCAAGTAAGCCCAATTTACCCAATTTAACCCGAAAGCATCACCTTTAATGATCAATACTCAGGAGACAGCTAGCGCCATACAGCGCAGGGCCTGGGACTACACAGCAGGGCCCAAATCGGTGGTCTGGTCAAGACGCCGCCGATTAACGGACGTAGCAACGTATTGGACAATCAGGCATACGAATCTAACGAGGAGCGATGTTTCTCGGCGGCAACAGAGGTACCACGCTTGCTGGCGAGAAAGTGGGCGACTTGTTGCACAGCTTGATCAAACCCGGGTCCAATGCAACCATAGACATTGATGTGCGCAAATTCGCACACGAAAAAATTTAGATGAGGACCATAATTGTATACAGTATTGGAACTGGGAAGATATTTTTACAGTTTTTGAATTTGCAAGATATTTTTAATTTGGGTGAGTGTGGCAAATTCATCGGTTGATTTTTTATTTTAGGACACGCTGTCATAGTGGATGTCAGTACAGTTCTAGGTTGTGGGTGATACTACGAGTGACTCTGAAAGGTCTATATAATGGCCACATCAATTCCCACCCCTGGCCGATGGGTGGCTGGCATGGGTATGGCACCTAGATATTTACCTTGAGGAAATATCTTCTAATGGTCTCTCTGGTTCACACGATTCCCGTGAATGCGTTTTATGGTATTTAGTATGTTTGATTGAGACTTTAGGATTAGCCGAAAGGTCTATATAAGCTGAGTAAAGTGCTTCCTCCTTGAGAGGTCAAGCAAGTTGGCAGACAACTTCAGGTCAAGCTCCGAGTAGTAGGAAGTTGAGAGTCAACTTCAAACCCAAGAAAACTTTTTCCTAAGCAAGTCTCAGAGAATCAGTGGTAGACGCTGCCCCTTTTATACTTGCTTGTAGCCCTCTCAACTCTCTCCCATATACACTGCTTTTTATTTGTTCAACTATACCACGGTAGCACTTTTGTCGCTCGCAACACCTCCGTCTTGGGGTAGTTGGTTCTAAGTATCTCTTCTCCCGACGATTTACCCCTATCATTTGGTACTCTTGTGGAGGGGGTTGCACCCGAGGTATTCGAGTTGAGCAGTCTTAGGGAACCATTCGAGGGATCTTTTTCTAATCATGGATCTCAACGCTGCTCGTATAACGTTCACAGGGGGCAAGAATGAAGACGTTGAGGAGTTTCTCTATACATATGTCAACGTTGTGATGCGTGAGAAGAGCGATGAAGAGAAGGCCGAAAGTATCTTCGCCTATCTTCATGGTGACGCAAAGCACAAATATAAGGCCAAGTTTATCAACGGGTGGTCTCTTAACGGGAATGGGCGTAACTTCGGTGAGGTATGTGAGTGGCTTGTGAAAGAATATGCTAAGGAGGTAGAACCAGATGAGATGATTCGTACCGCCATAGAGGCCCGGCTCAACTTCGACGATTTGTTAAGCTCATTGGTATACTTGTGTGATCTCTATGAAAAGGCTGGGTTCAACGCCCAAGCCAAGTACGGAATGCTGCGTAAGGCGGCGATGGGGGATAAGCGGCTCTCCGATTTCCTCCTCATCAAGGGCCCTCACACTTTTAATGAACTGAAGGGTACCATAGTAGAATTTGTCAAAAATTCGGAGACGTTTCAGTCACTAAGTGAAATACCGAGGGAAACCCGTACATCTATGCCGATCGTGCATCCTGAAAAGAATTATCAAAGGCCAGCTACTAGCGCAGCAGCATTGGAATCAGTCAGGAGCGATGTCAAAAACTTGGAAGAAAGGTTGGAAACCCGATTCGATAATCGACTTGACATGATAACCTCGCAGTTGGAAAGCCTTACTCTTACCATTAAGAAGAACCAGTCTGGGGCCCCCAAGGCCGCAGAAGTCTGTTCCTACTGTCACAAGCCTGGACACTTTGCAAATAGGTGTCCTGATAATCCACATAGAAACACTCGTTGTGGAAAGTGCGGTCGTTACGGGCATCATGAAAGTAACTGCTGGTCTAAAGACAACAGAAGAGCAAATTTATCGGACGCGAGGAGTGAGTCAGGACCAGAGATGAAAATCTTACAAAACAGGAAGGATCAAAGGTTGGCGGATGCCGGTAATGTATCCATCGCTGAAGAAATCAGTCAAGTTAATGTGACAAAAAGGGATGGGGAAGGGAACGTTTTGTCGAAAAAACCTAGGCTAGATTATGGAATGCTGGAGCATATCCCAGCACCTGTACCTCCTCGAACCAAGAGGCTTGATCAAGTTGTTCCAGGGGTGGGAAACACTTCGGCCAAGAAGACGAGAAAGAGTAAGAAATTTAAGAGTATCCCGAAGGACGTACTAGAATATGTGAAGAAGTACAATTTGGTGGCTGAGCTTGCATCGCCCCAACTGGGATAACGTTTGGTCAACTTTTGAGGGGCGACGCAGAGGACGCGAGAAAGAACTCAAAAAAATTATCAGGTCTAATAAGTCCGCTAAGGGTAAGAAACTGTTTCTTCAATCGGCCTCGACAGCACCAAGACGTCTTAAACTAGTACCAGTCAAAGTATTGGGAATGCAAACCCAAGCTCTTTTCGATTCGGGCGCTGTTCCAAACCTTATTCAGAAACTTTGGTGACAGATCTAGGTCTTGAAATTATTCCAACTACTCGAAGAATAACTGTGGCGGATGGAACCGTATCAAAATGCATGGGCACTGTTGACAAGGTTTCCGTGTTCTTTGGGGACTCTAAAGTTGATTAGACTTTCTTGTCATGCCTGATCTCCCTTTCGATGCAATCATTGGCTGCCTACCATGGAAAGACTAGGGACCTGCATTGACTTGGGCAACCAAATCGTTTCAGTTAATGTTGACGGCAGAACGTGAAGATGCCCCTGGATTTCGACAAAAGCACACATCCGGAGATTTGAAAGACGGACAGTGAAGATTTCACTTCTAGCTATGACAGCGAAGATTCCGAACCAACTAACACTTTCGGAAGTGAGAAGGGTACGCTCGGGGGATACTGAACATGGCATGGGATGATTATGATTCTGGGTTTGAAACAGATGAAGACTGGAATTCTAGGGTAGGTTGACACCTGAATGTGTTTCTTTTTGCGATAATATCGAATCAAAGGACGGAATTCGGAGCATGAAAGAAGATTACAATTGCAAGGAAAACAGGAATATATCGATTCCATATCTGAAGATGTGAGCACGCCGGAAGAGGTCCTTCAAAATTTGGAGGGAGATCAAGAAAAAGGACCGCGCCAAATGGCAGAAATTCAAGAAAAAGTACAGCACCTTCCAGCCCCGCCTCAATGAAAATCCGACATGTTAACATCTTCCGAAGTAATTGCATGGAGTGTTCAGATTTAAGACAAGCAAGTGTACCGGTCACTCACTCATTTGAACTTACCGATACTCAACCAATTTACCACAGGCCTAGACGTCAACCGCCAAAATATGACCAATTTATCTCAGAGAATGTTACAAGTATGCTGGAAAATGATATCATTCGGCCAGTTTCATCCCCATGGTCATTTCCAGTTGTGGTCGCACCAAAGAAGGATGGAAAGCTGCGTTTTTGCGTCGATTACCGACAACTGAACCAGAGAATGATACCCGATCGATTTCCGATTCCGAATATGGAGGAAATCCTCGAGGACTTGAAGGACGGGAGATACTTCACCTCAATTGATCTTTACACTGGTTATTGGCAGATTCCATTGGATGAAAAATGCAAGGAAAAAACAACTTTTACCAGCAAAGCCGGTACATTCAGGTTCGAAGTGATGCCTTTTGGTCTCATGAATGCCCCAGCTACATTCCAAAGAATGATGAACGAGGTTTTGAAAGGACTTCCATTTGCAAGAGTTTATATCGATGATGTAGTGATATTCTCAAAAACCTTGGATCAGCACATATCGCATGTCAAGACTGTGGTGGAGAAATAGCTGCGTACAGCCTGAAAATTAAGTTAAGCAAATGCTTCTTTGCGAAAACGTCTATCCAATTACTCGGTCATATCGTCGATCAAGAGGGAATTAAAGTGGATCCAGAGAAAACGAAAAAAATCAAGTTGGCACCAAGGCCCGCTTCAAAGACGGAGGTTCGAAGCTTCTTAGGACTGGCCTCATATTACAGAGATTTATCAAAGATTTCGCCAAGACTGCAGCACCGTTACATGCCAGCACAACAAAGAACGGAAAATTTTTATGGAACAAGGAAATGCAAACCGCATTTGAAGAGCTTAAAGATAAGCTATGTGTCCCCCAGTGCTCATGTATCCAGATTTCAAGAGACCATTTGTTGTGGAGACAGATGCCTCAGAACGGTCTTTGGGTGCCGTTTTGTCCCAAAAAGAGAAAACGGAAGACTACACCCGTTCAATTCGCAAGTCGCACTCTGAATGATGCGGAAAGAGATACTCAGTCTGCGAAAAGAAGCGCTAGCTGTCGTCTTCGCACTGAAAAAGTTTCGCGTTACCTTTTATCACTCGAGAAATTTGTCTTGATAACTGATCACCAGGCACTTAAGACAGCATTCCAAAAGAAAGATGTACATCACCGCTTGGCCCGATGGCTCGACATTTTCGCAGAATATCGGTTTGAAATTGTGTATAGGCCCGGACGCAATAATCAGCCTGCCGATTACCTATCCCGCTTGAGGGATCCACTGATTCCAAATGAAAAAGCTTCCGAGAACATCGTCGGAGTTGCCGAGGTGCAAGTGCCGAACAATAACGAGTACGAAGCTAATATTGACGGACTAATTAAATTCCTGGATGGACTAGAAATGAGAAAGGTTGATATTGAACACAGAAATTGGGTACGCAGGAATCAAAAGGCTTTTACACATTGGAATGGGAAACTCTTCCGACACACGAAAGCCGGTCCTCGACTAGTGGCCCCTTTGAAAGAAAGAATGAAGATCTTGAGGACTTTTCATGATGAGTTAGGGCATTGGGATCTCGAAACAACCAAAAATTCGTTACTGAGAGATTCTGGTGGCCCAGTATCCATAAGGACGTCTATAATTCGTGAAAAGCTGCGACAACTGTCAAAAATTCACGCCAATACGAAAGTATAAGACAACTCTAGCTTTCCAGTTTCCGGTCTCTTTGAAACCTTCTCAATTGACTTTGCCGGCCCATTCAAGGAAACCTCTTCCGGAAACAAATACTCCTTATAGGGGTGGAACATCTTACTGGATGGCCAATAGCAGTTGCAGTTGAGGAGGCCAATGCTGAAGTGGTCCTGAGATTCATCGAAAAAGAAATAATTGAACCGTTTGGTCTTCCAAAAAGGATCATCTCGATAACGCCTTTGTTTTACTGCAACTTCACTGCTTCGTTTCTTGGAAGAGAAAAGGTATTCAGCTAAGACAGTTCTCGCATACGCTCCTATGTCAAACGGTAAAGCGGAGAGGATGGTTGGAACCATCAAACGAGCAATATCGAAAACTATGTCGAGAATGAAATCCAGTGGGAAGATGCCTTACCAAAAGTGTTATACGGCTATCGTCGAAGAAGAGGAAGAAGTGGACGGTCACCGTTTGAGCTAATGTACGGAAGAGCTCCTAGAATGTTACAGAGAGATATGGAAACAAATATTATCGATGAAGAGAGTAGAGAGGTCGAACTACTGGCCACCGAAAGCTGGAGATCACACCGCGCGCTAACACAGACAAGAAATAAGGATGAAGAGCCTCCAGTCCAAACTTTCTCAGTCGGCTCTAAAGTACTTGTAGCACACGGAAAAGCAATGCAACAGGCTGTGAAGTGGCCGGCTTCCAAACAAAGTACTCGAACCTTGCATCGTCACGGAGGAAAGACACCCGCATATAAGCTCTGTTCAAGCTCAGGGAAGAGATCAAGGAGGGCAATCCATGCACGTCGTCTGTCCCTTACCATCAGAGGCCTGAAGAATTCCTTCTCACACAGGACTATGCGCAACCACGGGCATACTCATCTTTAACTATAGAATGATTCCTATGGGAGGAAAAAGGGCCTGGGAATGGATCATCTCGATTACGCGTGACTACTACGAACTCCACGTAATCATCCATTTCTACATTAATATATGCCTATGTTTTCGTACGTTGAACGGACCATTGCTACCTCAAGAAGATTTCCGACTATTGATCAGAGTTCTATTCTCATTCCAAAACGGAAGGTTCACGGAAGCAGGTCCAGAGTTTGTGGAAGTCATATATCATTACTCTATAGGAGGTATGGAATGGTAGCTATCGGAGACTTGTCGCAAACATATCTGAACATTATCCGTCCAGTTTACGTATTTCTCAAGAACAACCAAGATGTGCGACTGAGAGGTTACAGCTTGCCCCCTGATATGGAATATCGACTGGTCCCATATCCTCTATGGGAACCTTACGTTGCTCCGCTCAGAAACACAACCTCAGCCGAAGACCAGGATCCTCCCGAGGCCGTGATGATGATACGAGCTGGACCATCAAGTGATCGGGGCGGATCATCGAAGAGGGCAAGGCGTCGGGAGCAGCGAGGAAGATCGCCAAGAAGATCGCCTCAAACACCGCCTAGTCTCCCAGGGGGAAACTATGCATCCTTAATTATTGGACGGCTACCAATTAGACGTTGGCTTCGCGAAATGACAGAGGACCCACGAGAAGCAGAAGTAATTTCCTTTTTTGCATTAGTATTTGCATGTGCTTCCAGACCATTCACGGGGCGCACCTTACTCGTGAGGACTCAGTCCTTATGTTGCGAGTTTTTTTCTCCTTCAGATACCCGTTTCTGGACCCGTTGCCAGAAAAGTTTGCATACTACGTTTATACCTCACATTTGGAAGGTTTGGAGAAGTGAAACGGGAGGAGCTCATTAGAGAACACTATGAAACCATACGCCGAATCTACGAAACTCTTGACCAAGGAGATGAGCCGGTCATCGCACGGTACACACTCTCTCATCATATTGGAAATGAGCTACTACCATATCCTTATAGTGAACCCTATACTCTCCCTGATGAATGGATAGAACTCCCACAAGAACAACAAGAGCAGTGACGAGCCGGGACGTTCGTCTTGAGCGGGAGGGCGTGATGTGCGCAAATTCGCACACGAAAAAATTTAGATGAGGACCATAATTGTATACAGTATTGGAACTGGGAAGATATTTTTACAGTTTTTGAATTTGCAAGATATTTTTAATTTGGGTGAGTGTGGCAAATTCATCGGTTGATTTTTTATTTTAGGACACGCTGTCATAGTGGATGTCAGTACAGTTCTAGGTTGTGGGTGATACTACGAGTGACTCTGAAAGGTCTATATAATGGCCACATCAATTCCCACCCCTGGCCGATGGGTGGCTGGCATGGGTATGGCACCTAGATATTTACCTTGAGGAAATATCTTCTAATGGTCTCTCTGGTTCACACGATTCCCGTGAATGCGTTTTATGGTATTTAGTATGTTTGATTGAGACTTTAGGATTAGCCGAAAGGTCTATATAAGCTGAGTAAAGTGCTTCCTCCTTGAGAGGTCAAGCAAGTTGGCAGACAACTTCAGGTCAAGCTCCGAGTAGTAGGAAGTTGAGAGTCAACTTCAGACCCAAGAAATTTTTCCTAGTCGCAAGCATCAGTGGTAGACCCTGCCCCTTCCATACTTGCTTGTAGCCCTTCAACTGTCTTCCCATATACACTCCTTTTCGTTCGTTCAACTATACCACGGTAGCACTTTTGTCGCTTGCAACACCTCCTTCTTGGGGTGGTTGATTCTGAATATCTTTCTCCCGACGATTTAACCCCTATCAACATCAGGGGAAATTTGGGGTGTTTTTAATGCATGAAAAATATGGTCAGCTGTTCCTAAGGGATGTCGTGATTGTAAAGGCTTACAATGTAGACATCAGCAACCATGGGGAAAAAGGTTTTGGTGTTTTACTCTTGGAAGATATATCCGGTCTGCAACCATGGGGTGAAGGGAGAAAATTTTGGGTTATTTTAATGCATGGAAGATGTGGTCGTTATGGGGTGAAGGTCCAGTCCGTAGTATTCGCAAAAAGTATGGTAATCGTGGCGTTTTCTGATTCTTTCTTGGAGATATGGCCATGTGGAGGACAAGAACGAAACCCGGATGAGTGCGGGCTGATGAACAGAGACATCAAAGGCCTGCGGGCTCGCAGCGAACTCGGAGTCATTAATAAAAACATCTAGGCGGAGCTGGGTCGCGGAAGAAGCAGAAGGATAATGCGGTCAATTCGAGCCTGCGTTCCTCTCTGGTCAGTTGGGAGCCGCAAGGAAGCCAGAGGAAGGATGTAAGGATCTGGAAAGCGCTGCCCCCGAGAAACGGGAACACCGTGGAGAGCAGTATGGCGGGATGGACCGAGCTAGTTCGTCACGAAGTGCGTCGTGGTGGCGAACGCTACCGGCGCAGTACTGCACACACATGGCGTGATGACTGTGAACATCTAGCACGGCAGTTGAACGGGAACATATGGTGCAGGAACGGGATCCAGAGAAAAGTGGCTCGCCGAGACGTAAACAGACCATAGTAATCCAGACTTCTGGAGCAGCGGGGCACCGTTACGCTGAGTAGAAGAGTGCAGAAGGGTAGTGAGGACGAGGAAGCAATGGTTAATACATGACGCGTTTTGGAAACAGGGGTGAGGGATGCCGTGAAGCGATCAGACTTGTAGTCCACGAGCTCAGTAGTCAGTGCATGCTGCAAGCCACGAGGGGGGAGCACAGGGGATTCCTGGTGGCCTGGCGAAAGCATTGACAAGGATTGGAAGCAAAACGGCTGGTATGGGGCAGCTGAGAACGGAGAGAAGCGAGTGGAGCGGAAATCAGGTGACAGGCGGGGAACGCAGAATATAGAAGGCGGACAGATGGGAGGTTGGCGACAACAGAACCAAGGTAGGCCGCGTTGGCTATCCAGGAGGCAGGAGTAAGTCCTATATCATCCTTAAGGAAGGGAAATTGAGCGGAATGCCACGCATCATCCGAGAGCCTCACATGCATATTTCGAATACCCTTCGCTTGCCAGCATCATGAACTGATACTACGGCAGAGGTTAAGTGTAGCGGGGTGCGACGAAGAAGATGTATTAGACGGGATGCGCTGGCACAGAGTCGGAGAAGGTGAAAACTGCATTGGGGATCTTGAAGACGGCCAAGCTGATGCCACATTCGTTGTGTAGACATGTGCTTGAGGTGCAAGAAACGACAACAAGCAGAGTCTTCACCAATCGGGGCGCCGAGGACATCGGTAGAAGCCGAACGATTCACAGAGCAAGGGAGATCTCGCACAAGATGGTTTTAGGGAGACGGGAGAGTAGGCCACCAAGCTTCAGTCTTCTTCCAGTGAACATGGAAGCCTGCTGAGGCACCTTCAGCCTGTAAGTATTCGAGGACTTCACGAGCGTGCAGTAAAGGAACGACAATATTTAGATCATCTGCGTAGGCAGTCAGGAGCTTGACGATGTCACCAAATTTGGAGAGTAAATCGTCAATCAGTGGTTGCAGAGCAATCGCAAAGAGTATCATACTAAGCGGATCCCCTTGCTGGTCACTGTAATGCTCAAGATTGTAAGCATGCCAAAGATCTGGAAAACCATGGGATAGGTCGGAAATATCCAACAGTAAAACACCCAAACGTTTTCCAAAAAGTGGCGGCGGGGAGCTGAAGAGGGAGTGAACGAATCGAGCGATGCTGGGGCCTGTGTAGCGACACTGGCCAAAATTCGTTCACTCTCGATACAGTTGAAGGCGTTACGGGCGTCAATAGTAAGCAGTACGTAGGGAGAAGTGCGATGCGTGGCCACGAAGAACGAGTGGCATGTATTATGGCTTCACAGCCATTTGCAGATCCACGGCCGGGTGATGGGGATGAAGGTATTTGAGAATAGTAGAAGTCAGTGGAAAGCACGGCGCATGAGGGGACGACAGATAAATCGGAGTATATTCCTCCAAATAGCAATGGGCCGTAGCTTAGTATTGTTAGATTTCGGGATACCAAGGAGGAGGACACTGGAGAATGAAGACGTAAACTGGGAGGGGAATTTTCCAGCGATGCAGTAATTGGAAATCGGTAAAGGCTGAGAGATATGGGGGGTTCGATAGGGTTTGAACGAAACGGGCGGTTAGTCAGTTGCGAAACTTACGAAGACCAAGGTGCTAGTCTTGGTCGTGTAGAACTAGATGTCAAGCTGAGTAATTCATAATCGTTACTTTTATTTCAATGACTTTGGATAGGTCAACCAACACATATACAAGTTCTGAACCACTACCTCTAGAGTATTGCTGATGTAATCACCTTCACACAAAAAAGTGTGAGGACGATGCATTTGGTATTGATAATGCCTGCTGTGACCAAATGCAAGTGCGTCTATGTCTAAATGACCAACCTGTATGTTTCATGCAATTGCATAAAAACATAAAAAAGAGAAGAATGGGTCAGCTCTGGCCCCCTGGATCATTAGCAAAAGAGCGTAGGACTCCTGGACGCAGTCCGTTAGGATACGGGCACTGTGAAAGGGATGTATCTGAGGGAGCGGCGCACTTCCGCCTCGTTGAAGTGATAGGGAGGAAGAGGCGTGGATGGAGGAGAGGATTTAGACGGCAAGGATGGGGAGTATGGAGAGATTCCCAGAGTAGCAGCGTTTCCGGTGTCCAAGGACCAGGAGGAGTATACAGCAGAGAGAGTGGGCGGCTTTGGCCGACAGAACCTTATGATATCAGTTGACGTGTCCGACAGAGCGGGTAATGGGTTCGCGGGAAGAAGAGGAAAGGAGGGAGCAGATGCCGTTGCGGCACTTTCGATGAGATAGTGCCAGCGACCAGCCTTGGCAGATCGGATGCGGGAGTGGATAGATGGAAATAAAGCAGTACGATTGCGGTTTCGTGGCTCTTCTTTTCGATTCTTCCTTGTAACAATTTTCCTACAGCATAATTCTGGAGAAGAGGCTTCGATGTCAGCATTGTTTCCGGTGCGTAGAAATGAGGTGAAGAGACTTTCCATAAGCTCGTTAAAAGCAGATTGGAGGCAAGTAGGAAGACACGTAACGGTAGGCACAGGTAGGAGGGAGATGAAGGAGGGAAGAGGGCAGGATTCGGCAACAGGAGGAATGTGGCGTCGAGCGAGGGCGACGGGAAACTGAAGAAGGAGAGGCATGAGAGAGGGGTACCATAATAAGATTCATCCATAGACGAAGCAGGAGGCGGTACGTACTCGAGACAGCTATAGAGACCGCACGTTGGAAATGAACGGTCAGTGCGTGAGCAGGGGGAAACGCCGGGGGCAGTGGGAACAGGTTAGGGGGACGAAGAAGGGGCAGAGCGGACGATAGTCCAGCCATCAGTAGAAGCGGCGAGAGTAGGAAGTTCAGGGGGATTGGCAGTGATGACCTAAACGGGAAGCGGAGAGAGCGGGGCGATGCTTTGGTATGCAGGCAAGCTTGAAATTTTGATATAGATGACGGAATAAACATCGTGGAGGGTGGAGGCGAAAGAGGGCGCAGGGACCCACGAGCAAGGCAGAAGATTCGAGACGAGCGATTTCTGCACGCAGCCAGACAGATGGTAGCCATATCTCCTTCAGGAAAGGTGGCATCGAGAGAGAAAATATCAGAGAACTGGAGTTGTTGGGGCTCGCAGTTATCTGACGTTTTTGGCCAGGGAAAGAAACGCAGAGTTGGCAAGCAGGAAGAGATCAGAGGTCACGTTCCGCAGCACAAACAAGGAAATAGTGGGGATCCTAGTGCAAATTATTGAACAGAGGCCGGAAATCCGCCACTGGAAAGCGCGCGACGGAATTGAGAAGGATCGCTAATGGAAACCCCGGGGGTGCACGGACACGAAAGAACCGCTTCTGGTGCCCGCCAAAGAGAAGGCGAGAGATAGTACGCACTGTGCCGACAAAATTCTTCGATAGGTTTTCCCCGAGCGACTGTTATGTTCCTAATCATGTTCATAATCATGTTCCGTAATTATAGTACGTCCAAGAACAGGAAAAAGATGAATGGGCTCGGCGGAGAGGCTGTGACGACGAACTGCAGATACGTATGAGTCATGTGAGGCTGAGAAGAGGCGTCCGCAATAGTAGGGGTGCGCGATCTCCAGGAGTTTGCAGACGAGCGAATTGAGAATAGAGAGTACGGAGCGGAATTTGAGTATTAGAGAACAACGGACGGAGGGCATCGAATGCACTCGAGGTCGCTATGGACGCAATAAATTCAGTTGTAGCTGCGGAGTCACACAGATCAACACTTGCGTCTAACAATGAAGCAGAGGTGACCAGAAAGTCGAGCGATGCATGAGCCAGGTCAACAATACGGGCTAGGTGCGGACTAACGCGGAGGTGCTATTGTGGGGAGATCAGGGACCAGCCAGTAGGGAGAGGAGGAGGAGATCACAAGAAAGCCAGTAGCCAATTCTGTCGAGAGCTTTTCCACAGATCACAGACACGAAATAGCGTTACCCAGGAGAGAAAATTCTTGAAAAACAAAAGAGAAAGCAACAAAAACAGAGAAGGATGTACGCATTTCGCGAGAAAGAAACCCTCGAGCGCTGGTGCGAGCGCACGCGGTGGCGGTCAGTGCGGCGGAGACGACAAGAGGGAAGGGATATAGAGGCGACAGAGTTGTGCAAACATATCGGAGAGTTCAGAAAAAAGGGTGGTTACAAAGATTTGAGTCAACTTTAACCCCTCTTAGTTGTTTGCTCAAGACGGCACCCATATCTCCGACCTCGCCCCATTTTGTGTGCACTACTTGTATGAGGTGATTCACCCTCATATTCGGTTCACTAATCTGCACAGTCGCACAGGCACCCAACAGGGAGATCCGCTTGGAAGCATCCTGTTTGCCCTTGGCATCCACCCATTGGCCACCCAGCTCTCATCCGCTTTCCCGCCATACGCCTAAATGCTTGGTTCGCCGACGACGGTACGATCATCACTCCTGTCAAACTCGTTTTGAGGTTCTCCGGTTCATCCCAGATCGTGGAAAGCCACTCGGGTTCTCTATCAACATGGCAAAA
Source organism: Kappaphycus alvarezii (assembly GCA_002205965.3). Taxonomy (NCBI): domain Eukaryota; phylum Rhodophyta; class Florideophyceae; order Gigartinales; family Solieriaceae; genus Kappaphycus; species Kappaphycus alvarezii. Next base: position 244,448 of record NADL03000496.1, on the reverse strand, counting down.
CAATGCTATGGGGTCCTGGCCCGGATCCTCCCCACGTCCCTTCGGTGTGCCATAACCTGCACGATACTTTCCCACAATTCCGTGACAGTCCTCGGATCCCAATCGGCACCCCTCAAAGCTGCCAGTCTTTTTCTTGCCTCCCGATACATGCCATTTCCGAGGTTTGGTCGCACATCTCCGGATTGAATGACCCTCAACTGGGCTACCAACTACTGAGACACTGTGCCAGCTCCTGTCGCTGATCTATGTCTCGCAGCATCCCACCGCATGTCACTCTTTTCCGGAGCCAAAACCTTTGACTCTGGAATGCGAAGGTGTTCGAAGACATGCACCGCGTCTCCCAGGCAGGGGAAAGGTTTGGGTGTTTTACTCTTGGAAGATATATCCCGTCTATCCATGGTTTTCCAGACAACCGCAATCAACTCAAAAAGGGTATATCGACACAGTAATGGGGAAGGAACTGGTGAGGAAGCGAAGAGAAAACAGATGAGGCGGAGGATGTGCGCACGGAGCGGAGTCGTGCTCGGTCGTGGACTGCCGAGGGCGAGAACAACCTATTGGACTTCGATAGCATGAGTTCAGTTGTGATCGCAGGCTTGAGCCTTTCGCCGGGACCGGTGATGAACAAGGCTCGAAAGCACCGTAGCTGTAAGGGGGAAGTTTGGGGTTAGTTTAATGCATGGAAGATGTGGTCGGCTTTATCCACGCGGCTAATGCGTTATGCGGGATAATTCGTTCGCTGATGGGGTAACACTACAGTACAGTACATGGCCTTCCTTACAGAGCCGGCTCAATATTTTAATATCAAGGGTCAGTGCAGGAAACGACTAAGTTGCTGGCTAAGTGCTAACCGGGTGGCCCAACATTACGCATTTATTTCTTAGAGGGTGGTTGCCAAACAAACCGAGTGGTCCAGGGAATAAAAGAAAAACTTCATGGCATTACTATTTGTACCAAAGGCACGCTGCTGCGGCCGTCATGTCCAACGCGGCATGCCTGCTCGCCGGCATTGAGCTGGCCCTGTAAGGAAGGTCATGTACCTTAGTGTTACCCATCAGCGACGACTTATCCCGCATAACGCATTAGCCAGCGTGGATATAACCGACAACATCTTCCATGCATTAAAATAACCCAAAATTCCCCCCCCCTTACTATTTGGTTGTCCGCTGCAAGATCCGACTATATTGCTAACTGAGCACCACAGTCGGGGAAGAACTTATGGTATTTTGACAACGGGTGTCCACTGCAGGATCCGACTATGTTGCTAGCTCAGAAGCTAACTAGTGGCCACGTCGGCCATGTGCATCGACAGATAGATAAACTTTATGGTATCAGTATAAACGGGTGTCCGCAGCAGGATCAAACGATGAAATTTTACTTTACTGCATTAATATCGAGGGTCCAGTGCGGTAGTGCGAAGAAGTTTAATGCATTCAGTATCTATTGGGGACTGCGCTCGTCCATTCTACACGGCTAAGACCTATCCGGATGCACTTCGTCGTCCATGCGCATCGGGGCTCGGGGCAGGATAGCTTGAGCAATGGATGACCAGAGGGTGTGTGGTTAACTTTATGGCATCAGTAGAACGGGTGTCTGCTGCAGGATCCGACTATACTGCTAGTAGCTAAGTGCTAACCGGGTGGTCCACGTCGCCACGTGCAGCGACCGCCTTCGACGAAAGAAAGTTTAATGCGTTCAGTATCTACTGGGGACTGCGCACGTCCTAATATACGGTTAAGACTAACCGGGTGTGCTTCGTCGACCATGCGCATCGGGGCTCGCGACAGGATGCTTCAGCGATGGATGACCAGAGGGTGCAACTCAGTCGCTGGTAGATACGCGGCGGATAACGCCAACTGTCGAGTGACACTTGGACGCGATCCGTGGAACCAACTCCTCGATAAATGCAATAGTTCCGGGGGAAGGGGCACCTAGGGAATCAAACGCCAGAGGTCGAAATGTGAAGTTCGGCGTGTAAGGCCAGAGAGATGGCCAGTTTTGAGGGAGCGGGGAGGCGTCGGGCGGATGTTGCGTTCCAGGGTTGTGACCTTATCGCGGGCCGCCAGTTCAGCAGCGCCTCCGGCGACCTGGGTCGCCTTGGTGCGAACTGCGGCCTTAAACGGTGAGACGACAGTGATGTCACAGGCAATGGGGCGCAACGTTGTGCCTTCCGGGGTTGGGGGCGGTTGTACAAGGATATCGGCGGGCCGGAGCTCAGTGCCCGGGACGAAACGGAACCTCGTGCCGAGTATCCAGACCCGCGGCGCGGGTAACGTGTGTCGCAATCGCATTACAGCGAGTTATGGCGGTGACGACGGCCGAAACCAGGGCAGCAGAGGTCGGCGGCGTGATCCCCGAGGGTGTCCAAGGGGTGGTCACAGTGGTGGCAGTTGAGGGCATGGAGTCATCATACACTGGCAGTCCGAGGTGACGGCGGAGCATGGTCTGCCAGTGTGTGGTGTGGACCTTCGTAGCTGCCGTGGGGTGAGCGAAGAGAAACGCCGCAGCGGGGCTGCGGCGGAACGCTAGGCCACGGATGCGATGTCGAATGTCGGCGTCGCTGTGTGGCGGTCGGGTTTGGGGCATTTCCCAGGAGTCGTCGTGCCAATGTACTCTTGCCCGCGCCTCTTGCTGCACCCGTTTGAGAAGGGTTAGAGTGTTGGTGGGTGAAGCAGCTAGAGTTGGAGGGTCAAGGGTGGAAAGGTCGACTATCCGGGGATGGAGAGGGCGAAACGGCGGAGAGAAGGCCCAGCCTGACGGAGGAGGAAGGACCGGTCGCCGCGGTAGCGGCCAGAAGCAAGTGCACAAGCACGCGGCGTGGCGTATGCGGAAGTTCGCTGCCGTGCGGGCGCAGCATCAATGATGCTGGCGGCGGCAGCGCCGTGGAGGCACGAGGCGATGCTTTCGAAGCCCTGACCTCCGAGGTGCATGGGGAGGCAGACTTGGTCCCAGGCTCGGTCCGTGAGAGCTATGCCGTGTAACTTTTCATATGATGACCGTTGTAGATCATCAAATTCTTCTGCGGCGGACTGCTAAGCGCGGATCTGAGAGCTTGAATGCATGCGATAGGAGGCATGCAGAGGCACAGATCCGGTGCATGTGGAACCGGGCGCGGGCGTCGCGGACCAGCAGGAGGCGGTCCAGGGTACGGCGGCACTGAGCAATCTTGGACCGGAGAAAACTCTCCGTGAACGCTTTGTTCCCAATGGGGGCCCCTAGAAGCGGAAAGCCGTCCCGCGAGCATTCTGCGAGAGGGAATTCCGCTAAGAGGGCTGCTCGATCCTGCGGCATGACGTGAGGCCATATATGCGTGTCTTTCGTGGTTGACATGGAAGCCAACCGTGGGACCATCTCGGGCAAGGAGCCTGAGCGCCTGACGGATGGCGCCAAGGTTCCCGACGATCGTGCCGTCATCGGCGTACCATTGGCAGAGAGCAATGTTGGGGATCTCAGCAACCCGACGGATGAGGGGTTGGATCGTTAGCGAGAACAACAACATGCTGGCCGGGTCACCCTGTTGGGTGCCCTGGGCACTTGGTATGACGGTGCGATCCCGGTTCGGGACAAGCAATGGCGGTTGCATTCGGCCGTAGATCATGTTTGCGAAGCGGGCTAGCGAGGGGGCGAGCATTGGTAGGTGGTCCAGCATAGACTGCCGATCAACGCGGTTAAAGGCGTTGTTAGCGTCTATGAGGACCGTGGCGACGTTCGGGGTGGCGGAGAAGCGGCGTAGTGTCGTGGGTGTCGTGACAATAGAGTCCAACCCGGCTTTAACACCGTTGGCCGTCTGATGCGGCGACAGAACCGAGTGTGAATCGGCTATTGCGGCGGGAGCAGTGCCTTCGTCACTATCCTGCGAAGCACAGACCCGATGGCGATCGGGCGGACCTTGTCGGGAGTCGGCTGCGGGAGGAGCGTCGCCGCTGCCACGAGGGGAAGCACAGCGTCCGGGAGTTCCCCCCGTGCGAGCCGGGAAACGAGCTGTGTCAGGACACGCAGACCGGTCACGCCGGCTCAGGACTGACGCGAGTCTTAACCAGAGGTGGAACCAGCGGGACGGCGTTCGTTCGGGTCCGGCGGTGGTGTCCCGCGGGACGCCGCGGACCGCGTGTTCCACAGCAGCCTCAGTGATGCACGGGGGCGGCGGGAGCCGTCCTTCCGGGAGCGGCGAGACAGGGCTCGGCGGGGACGGGTGCAGATCCCGGAGCCGCTGAATCGTCGCCGGGTCGTTGACGTCGGCGAGCGGGCCATTGTGGAGGGCGCGCATGGCCTTACCATATCGCGCATCAGCGCAAAGGGCCTCTGCACGACGGGCGCGCCCGATGTCGCCGGGGACTGTTGGGGCGTACAGCGTGTTTCTTCCCACCATTCAAGCCGAGCTGATGAGCTGCGAGAGCTTCGGCCCAGAGTGCTCCCCACTGTGAGCCCGTGTGCGCACGACGGAGGCGTTCTCGGAGGGCGATCCGTTGGCTCTTGGGGTCCCGCCATCCGCGCTCTCCCGAAGACAGCGACGGAGGACAGCCGTGGGCAGCATGTGGAGGTGAAGGAATGCTCGTTGAGTGGCGTCTTCCCCACGAGCATTCGCCGCAGCTTTGACCACTTGATAAACAGGAGGATAAATTGGTGAGGCAGGGGCGGGATATCTTGGAAGATATCCGTGTCGCGGTAGGGTGTTGAGAGGATTTCCAGGGGAGTGGGCAAGGGGAATGACGCCGATGTATCATGCGGCGGGGGTCCGATTCCATGGGGTGGACCGTCCATGGTGGGGAGGAGCGGAGTTAGGCCGACTGGCCTCTTGGCTGTGGTGGGGCTCCTCCGCACCTTGTATGCCAGCCATCAACGGCTGCATGGGAACGTGCGATGCGGACTCCTTACCCATCGTTGCGCGGGGCGACGGTGGGAGGGAGAACGGCCGTGGGCGCCAGTGGTGCGTTGGGCACCATAAGAAACTCCGACGCCTGGGCGTCTTCGGTTGCGGGGCATCGGCGTTTTGACGCCGACGGGGAAGAGCCCGGGGACCGAAGTGTGAGGTCGGATGTGTGTTGAGGGCGGGGCGGGGAGCGGCAGGGGGGAGGATGGTGTGCCCCCGTTGGGGCGTTTGGGGGCTTGTGCGGGGCCGGGTGAGGTCGGACGGGTTTGGTCGGGGCCGGGGCGGTGGGTTTGACGGGATTTGGGGCCGGTGTTTGGGCGGGCGTGCGGGCGGGAATCCCGCGGGTCGGGCGGCGCGCCTCAGCAATGAGGCGGGCATCGTGACGGAGGGCGATCGCATGGCGTTGCGGACGTGGGGGGCAACCCACGAGCGCAGTTTGGGGCTCACCAGGCGAGCCGCTTCACGTTGGAGGCGGGTGGCCACACCCTGGGCGGCAGAGATGTCCAGCGTAGAGCAGTGCTGTGTGAGCGTAAGCGGCGCGACGTATAGGTCCGGACACGTCAGACGGCGATGAGCGAGGACGTTGAAAACGTCAGGGCGAGCCGGGGCGGGAAAGTATAAGTAGAACAATTTCCCGACGAGCGGGACTAGGACGAAGGGGGCAGGTTTGTCTTGGCAAGAGCGGCGGCCAAGCAGAGCTGGCGGTGTGAAGAAAGAAGTTTAATGCGTTCAGTATCTATTGGGGACTGCGCTCGTCCTATCTATACGGCTAAGACCTATCCGGATGCACTTCGTCGTCCATGCGCATCGGGGCTCGGGGCAGGATAGCTTGAGCAATGGATGACCAGAGGGTGCCTGTGGTTAACTTTATGGCATCAGTAGAACGGGTGTCTGCTGCAGGATCCGACTATACTGCTAGTAGCTAAGTGCTAACCGGGTGGTCCACGTCGGCCACGTGCAGCGACCGCCTTCGACGAAGCAGGTTTCTCAATTTATATATTGTTGATACATCCCAAGTTATAGCAGAGGACGCCGGTGGTATAGTGGTAGCATACGCCCCTGCCACGGGCGAGACCCGGGTTCAATTCCCGGCCGGCGTAGCTGGCAGTGAACACTGCTTTCCAATTTTTTAACTTGGCCCATCCCATGAATTCTTTTGGATTTGGTCACTGTCCCCTTAACCCGTTTTACTTCTACTGATGCCATAAAGTTACTCTCTTCACCATCAGAAATCCCACTGAGTATCACAAGTGAGTGCGTCCAGATAGTCAAAGCTTTCGTATCGATGTGGGTCTTAAGACTCAAATATGTTGGACGTTAAATCCATTGTTTAGCACCGCGGAGGTTCTTCGACAACAGGAAAGGCTGTTTCCAACTGTCACCAAGCGGTAAACGTTCCTCTACCGCTTTGTGAATTGTGTTTGTTTGTTGCAAGACATTGAACCTCTTCAAGCGCAGCGGATTAATGGGGGTGGCTTACTGTAAATGCTGCAAAGGTTATGCGTGCCATGAATTAACTGCGGTGAGGAATTCTTTTTGTTTCCTAGATGCGAGGTAGTGAGAGCAGCAAGTTAAAACCTATTAAAAAATACGAATGAGATAGGAGCGCGACTTACAGTCGCTGTTTGAGATCGCTATCTAGGGTATGAAGAGGCGATCTGATTCGTATCCATTTTGCAGAACATACTGAAAGACTTTCTGAACAGGTTGGCACCCGGATGCATGTGCAGTGCTAAATGACGTGGCAAGAAACGTGGCTGTGAGGGCACTGGAGACGTACGGAAAGGTTCGGGGGGTTTTGATGCAAAGGCACGCTGCAGCAGCCGTCATGTCCAATGCGGCCTGCTTGATGGCTGGCCTGAAGGTAGCATTTTAGGAAGCGTAGTTCCTTCCCCATTACGCTGTAGGTATACCCTTTTTGAGTCGATTGCGGTTGTCTGGAAAACCATGGGATAGGTCGGAAATATCTTCCAACAGTAAAACACCCAAACGTTTCCCCCTTTCTGAATAAACAAAGGGTTGGGAGAAACAAAAAACGATAGTTGGATCGGTCAAGCAAATTCCTAATATCGGGTAAAAAGCCGTACGGACTACGAAGAAGCGTTCCTGAGGGCCCACAGTTAACCTAGAGAGGGGGCTATGGAATGCTCAGGAAGAAGTTCACCTTGATGTCTTGAAAATTGTTAATTCTGACTGAATCGACTCGAGCCTCGAAAATATTACAAGAAGAAACTATGGATTGGTGTATAATTGGGGGTTTGGGGTAGCTTACTTCATCGTCTGACACTTCTAGCGAGGAGAATCTAAACGCGTGCAATTTGATGTTATTAAAACGGCCCTTTCTGTAGGAGAGCGGTCCTCTCCACAAGCCTCTGTCTTCTTCTTCACCGTGAGTTTTCAAAAACAACTCTTCCACGAATTTCTTTTACAAACAAAATCATGAAACAAAATTTCCGCTATGCATCAAAGTTCTCTGTAAAACTCCATTTCTATTTCATCTCCGAGGGTTTTGGTCCTTTTTCAAAAAAAACTTTCGAGTCGTGATCCGCTTCGTCCTCCAAATCTAGTTCCGATCTTTTATCAAGCAGATTTTTAGTTATTGCTCTGATTGCATGGAAAATGAAAGCTGCGACATCACCTCACATTTTTATTTCGTACAAGGCCGTGAAACTTTTCGAAGGCGTCGCCCTGTTTGAAGTTCCAAATCGACGTCGTTGAGGCAAAACATCCGCCAACAACTACCCCATTGGATCACCCCTCTTTGCCCTCAACATGACCATCCTCCGCCCCTCCATCACCATTGCCAAGTCATCCGGGGCCGCCGCCCCTCAACGCTCTAGCTTTGATGGCCAATGGAGCAGCCGACTATGATAGTTATTCTATAGGAATGGACCAGGAACGCGTTCTGGAGTGGGTCCGCCGGCACTACTTCGAGGAGGCAGAAGAGCCAGAGAAAAAGGTGGAGGAAGAGGAGGACTAGGAGGACTGGGTGGATCCGTGGGAGCCACTCTTGTACAACGGTGGGGGAGCTGCTGTGAATAACGAAGGGAGAATGATGGAGTAATCTCAATTTTTGACTTTTCTGACAAGGATGAAGCGGAGGATGAAGAGCTGGACGAGGAGGATGAGAGGGAGGGAAACATGGAATGGTGTAGAATGGTGAGAAGGGGACTGGACATTATGGACCACTTGTTCTCCACTCTGGAACCAGAAGGGGGAATCTTTAGTGACTTAGATATCTCCCAGTAGAAAATAGAGATTTTTAATCCGTTGACGGATATTTTTGGGGTCATATCGGTTGAAATGGATATTTAGAGGAATTTTTGGCTCTGGTCTCGAGGAATAGGATTTTAAGGAAGAAATATAGATTTTTATCCTGATATTATCTGCTCTTAGTCTTTACCATTCACACGAATCCATTTGATACATTTTGCGGTACTGAGTATGTTTGTTTGAGACTTTAGGAATAGCAAAAAAGTTTATATAAGCTGAGTAAACTGCTTTCTCTTGTGCAGGTCAAGCAACTTGGCAGACAACTTTAAGCCAAGGCCCGAATAGAAGGAAGTTGAGAATCAATTTCAGACCCAAGGACCATTTTTCTTGCGCTGGTCGCAGAGCATCAGTGCTAGACCCTACCCCTTTTACACTTGCGTGTATCCCTCTCAACTGCAGTCCTTAACCACCCCTTTTTGTTCCCTAGACTATACCATGGTAGCACTTTTGTCACTTGCACTATCTCCTTTCTGGGGTAACTGGTTCTGAATATCTCTTCTCCCGACGATCTACTCCTATCAAAATTTGAACGGATTAGTCGGTTTTTATAACACGGAAACTTCTGCCCCCGCTTTCTTGCGGACTAGGCTACTGACTAGCTTTTAGATCCTCATCGATTACTGTGTCGGAATGCCATTTGAGAAGATTGGGGGTTTATGAAAAACTTTAGGATATATCGAATATATCTCCCAGGAGTAAAACACCCAAACCTTTCACCGGAGAGCCAAGCTGATAGACGACTACAAAGGGTTCCCACAGTGCCCATGAAACTGAAACAGAGAAAGAAGCAGCCGGGACGCTGCTAAACGAGTGGTGGAGACGATGGCAGTGTCTTTCAGAAAGTTGGAAACAAAGGCTCAGTGGAGGGTAGCTAAATTTCCCCAATATTTCAAAAAAACTTTTTATACCCAGTACTCTAGTGTCTATTGGACCGTTGTCCTCATATGAGGACAACGTTTCCCAAAAATGTTTTTAAAATACAAAATTTTTTTAGCCGCCTTGTTTTAGTTCCCACACTCTTTTAAACGTGCAGATAATCGATCAAAACAACCCTTTCGAGAATTCTTACTCTGCTAAACGCAGGAACAACTTTCCCTGACGCGATACCCATCGATTTCCCCCTCAATTTTCACAAAAATGAATCCACGAAACGTTCCAGGAAATCCCATTCATTGCCGTGCTTCCCTTGTTACGTCAGCTGCGGAATGTAAGCGCTTGTATGGGTCAGCTTGGAAGACGAAATTGCTCGCTGGAACCTTTATTGACGTCCACATCGACATTGTAAGCGTCGAAGGAGGAAGTCAGTGGAGGCAAGCTGGAAGATACGTGACCGTCTCAAAACTGTCACGTTGAAGATTGTCAACATCAAAGCGGGATTACCTCCAACAGACGTCCTAATGGAGGAAGGAACCGCTCAATTGCCAAACGAAGCCATGCATAAAAGTTTGGGCGCTCCTCAACCGTCTTCGTCGGCATCAGATGGGAATTGCGATGATTCCACGGTGCATCAAACAGATGCACCTGTTTTTTCTCATGGACGATCATGGACCAATCAGAAGGTTTTCACACCTATTAATGAAAATGTATCCGAGAAAAGCTGCAAAATAATTGGCTACTCTGAAAATACTCTCGCGTATGGTTGTGCTCCTGGAGATTTATCGCCATTTGAATGCTTCATGAGCATGTTTCCGCTCCGTCACCTAATTGTCATGCGTGACCTTACAAATGATCGATTGAATTCCATTGGAAATCATCCCGTCTCGTCAGGAGAGATATTGAAGTTTTTTGGGATTCTCATACTTATGACATGATTTTCATTTTCAAACCGCCGCGACCTCTGGAGTGAATCTGGATCAAAGTACATTCCAGCACCGAGCTTTGGAAAGATCATGTCACGTAGAAGGTTTGAGCTGATTCTGGCAAACATTTGCTTCAGTCACACTTCTGAACGGGAGGAAAGACCCTTGGATGACTCGAGATGGTCTCTGGTAAGTGGAATCTTTGAAGGCCATCAACGACCACCGCAGGCAATATGTCACGCCATCTTCTCACATCTGCGTCGATGAAAGTATTAGCAGATGGTACGGTCTCGGGGGAGATTGGATCAAAAAAGGACTCCCACATTACGTTGCCTATGACAGAAAGCCCGAGAATGACTGCGAATTGAAGGCTTCTGCATGTGGACAGTCTGGAATAATGTTGAAATTGGGAGCTCGGATGGGGAAAACGGGTGGCCTTCGGCGTGACTTCACAGAGCAATTCTGTCACACAACCGCACTTACACTTCGTCTTGTTCAACCTTGGCTGAAGACAGGTCGCGTCGTATGTGGGGATTCATTTTTTGCATCAGTGTCAACTGCGGAAGCCTTGATGAGATATGGAACGAGATTTATTGTGTGGTCAAGAATGCGGTTAAGGAATTTCCGATGCAACACTTGTCGTCACAGGAGCTCACGGAGCGCGGAGATCATATCTCGATGGTTTCGAAGAATCCTGACACCAACAAATCTTTAATGGCTGTGTTGTGGATGGATAGAGAACGAAGATATTTCGTCAGCAGTTGCCATACAACCAATCAGGGAACCCCAATTTGTAGGGAAAGATGGAGAACTGTGGTGAGACAAGGAAAGTGGAATTCGAGATTGCAGTTCCAGATGTTGTGGAGAGGTACTACGACACGTGTTCTCAAGTCGATCGCCACAACAGATGTAGGCAAGATACCCTTGGAATTGAGAAGAAATTGGAAGTCAAAGATTGGTCGCTCAGGGTCAATTCCTCTCTCCTGTCGATCATAATTGTTGATTCATTTTTACTATATAAGCATTCTTTCGGTCCAAGACTCTGCTTATCACAATCCAAGTTTTATGAGATGCTTGCCGAAGAACTCATTGAGAACAAGTTTGATTCGATGTCACGTAGGGCATCTAATTGCTTACAAAATGAGGATGATAACGATATGTGGACCCTGTTTCAGGGATTGGAACTCATCTTGCTGTAACTAACAAGAAGAGGAAATTGAGTAATGGTGAGTATACTAACGCATCTTACCAAGGTCGCTGTCGAGTTTGTAAGGTCAGTAAGTCAAAATTTCTTTGTTCTACTTGCCGTGACGACGGCCTTAGTGATGTGTATATCTGTCACGCGAGCACAAAAAGGTGTTGCTTCATGGACCACGTTCGCGAGAAACATCATATGGATCTCAAATAGGATTCCAAGTTGATATAAAATAGTGTGACTTTGTTTTAAAAGAAAAATAATCAATGAGTTCTATTTCTATTGCCCCCTACTGGTTGTACTTGCGTCATCTGACTTGCGAAGTTAGCTGCTGTCTATGGCGTACTGAATTATCCCTTTATGAGATGTCACCGTATTCTGTCTCATGTTCAAGTGGATGCCTAATGGCGCACTGAGACAGCAGCTTTTTCACAACCAGTCGAATTCCCGTTGGAATTTTCTGACTTCTTACAGAACCCCAGCGAGAATCGAACTCACGATCTCTGGATCAGCAACCTACGATTCGCACCATAGGCCACCATCCCAGTGATGGATGAGGAAGTGACTGGGCGTATATAAAGTTGGAAGCTATTCATCTTCAGTATGTCGGTCAGTCGAACACTACTGTAAGTAACTCTTACTTTTTACTAATAAATATTGGGACAAAAAAAATATTTGACTGCCACAGTACAGTACTTCCTATTTTTGTCCTCATATGAGTACAACGTGTGCCTCATATGAGGACAGTGCTTGGTCGGATAGACACTAGCTCTAGCGTATTACACGTAGACTCTAGCTCACTGACTATAAACTACAGTTATATCTATAGAACAGGTACTGATAAAGTGCAACTATTAAAAGAACTAACATAAAGACCTGTAGCGAGCCGCAATATCAAATAAATTGGCTATGCTCAAATAAAAAATACTAGGCATAAAACCCTGTAGAATTAATACCAACTCATAGAAATAGATCCCTTTCCAAGTTATGAGACGATAAGCAGGGTTTTGTTTTTCCGCCCTGTTCCTTCGCTGCTTCCCGTCGCGGTTGCTCCCCTCAACAGGAGCTTCGCGACTTCGTTACCCGTTTTGCGTTTAGTCTCCAATTAAGGCAAGCGTGAGAGGTTTCAATCGACCAACCACATTTTTAGCTAATTTATGAATACCCTCCGTACGCTTCTGTACTATACTGCACAGCTCGAAAATATTTAACACCACGATAATACTGAAAACCAAAAAATAACCCCAAGAGCATTGAATATTAAAAGGATGCAGTGGATGGCTTTCATGTATTGTAATTGAGATTTTGGCTAAAACCGCAGAGAATGGCTGATAAGGAAATATGAAATTAATTGTGGAAAGATAAAAAATCGACAGTATCTACAATAATGTCGATAGAAAGCCAGCTAGAAGACAATCCGCGTCGGAAGTTACTGTCATCGCTGAAATTTTCTGTAAAGGGCTGTATGAATGTGTTGGCGCACCTTTTTGAGTCGATTGTGATTGTCTGGGCAAACTCATAACAGATCAAAAATATTATCCAAGGGTAAAGAAAACAACCCCTTTCCTACAAAAAGAACTTATCTACCTAAAAGTTTCCATTTCTTCTTGCCCTATCCATAAATTCTCTGCTCTTAAGCTCCAGTCACAACAGCTGATTTTAAGTTTCTGGCGAAGTTTCGCCAGTGCCTCCAAGCTCGGCCACCGCCTCATTTATAGTGCAACGCGCGGTGCGCAGTTGTTCTTGTCTAGGGAAATAGTTCCGTCAGACAATGAGAGAACCAAAACACGGATACCGGGTCTCACAGGGTTTTCGCGTTCCGTCTTTCTCTTTAAGACCCCTGCGGATGCAGTAGCGAAACTCGTCGACGGAGAAAAGGAGTTAGGGTGGCGGATTGAGGTTGATTCCTTGGACGGCTGGACGGTATACTTGAACTTCGGGTTTTAGGGCCGGACCGTGATCCGCTAAATGATAGAAACTTGGTGAGAATATAGTTAAAAGAACCGTAGACACCAGGGGTACAATTTTTGAGAAAAAGATGAAGTAGTCGGTCAGCAGTGCTAATTATCGCCTTTGGCAACAACCTTTGGAGATAAGGGTTTTTGTCACTAAAAACAAACTTTAAGTTCCTATTTGCGTATAGACGCCGGATTCCGGGGACCGAGTTTGAGTAAATATCGAAAACAAGGGATAAAAGGGGCAGTAAAATATTGGATAGAGAGGGGGGAATAGAAGAAGAACCCGGGTGGATTAACGTGGCTGTAGTCAAAGTTGCCGATTCCAGTACTCAGCAAATGCGGGAGTTGGGGGTCAAGTTCAGAGCCAACACGGGGTGGCTGTTTGATCTGCGGCCTGAGGCCCTTGTGGGCAGCTAGGTATAAATAATAATTATCTTGGTTAGAGTTATCTACGACGGCATGGTAGGTAAAGTCAATATCTGCTGAGTGCTGGATTTCCAAGTTAGAGATGAGTAAAATCGACACTGAGCCCAATACGTACTCTCACCTGCGAAAATGTCAGGTCCAAGTTGGTGGCCGAGTTGTCCGGGATACGTGCCCTCGGTCCACCTCGGATGTTTAAACAGTACCAAGAGTAATGGTTGGCGACAATCGAAAATTAACCTTTATGTAAAGTACAGTGGTTGCTGGTAGCAATGAGCCAGCATGAATAAAAATTAAATCATAAAAAGATCACTAAAATCAGCGCTCCTTGTGATAGTTCAGTACGAGTACAATAGCGAAACCTCATTGTGGTGTTTAATCTCTAACAAGAGCAAGCCGTAATACCTTATATGATGTTGGGAGGAGGGGTTCATTTACTGTAATAGATGAGCTGGACAGTTTCCATTCAACTCGTATGTAAGTGTGCATGAGCGTGAAATTTTGCGAAAAAGCTAGTGTTACGTCAATCTCCATCAAATGGAGGAAATGACAGCAAGCAAGTCGCGTTAGAGGTTACTGTCAATGCGGAGTGGGGAGTATACCTTACATGTTCGAAACCAGTTCTATCGGGTGATTAGGCACAGTCCTTAGCAATTACGTGAATTATTTAATTGTTCAAACAAAATACAGGAAGTGATATCAAATAAATGTTTATAATTATGTTCGGTAAACAGCTATTTGGATTTTGCTGGTTTCTACATACCTAAGATTATCACTGACGTCTCCCTCCGAAGTGCATTCCGGAAAATTTTCACTCAGATATTTTATCATCCTGACAATTAAACTCGTACTCAAAAGGTCAATGAGGCCTTACACTCATTTATTAGAATGGCAGAAGTGTGAGGAGGTTTAATCTTGAAATAGATTGTGGCTGATATGCAGCATCATGATGCCGCAAAGAAATTTCCCATTACCCTCAAAAGCCAATTAAGGCCATTTATAAGGATCGGAGTAGTTTACCTCAAAACCGCTTCAGAGCACCTCTGCATTAGGTAAGCACATATTTAAATGACCATTTTCTGGAGATATCTAAAATATGAACCTATCAAAAGAAGTTCTTTGGCCATCAGCACTTGCAGAAAACTTTCACATAAATGCGTAGTACCAGACAAGATGAATTGGCATCATTCAGCCTATCTGTTACAGCAAATGAACCCCGCTCGTTTTAAATTTGATTATTGCTAAGGTTGTTTTGATGCGAGTGGTGCAAAGATTATGAGTCGTATGAACTCTCACGCAAACCTCGATTCATGATCTAAAATTTCGCGGAATGGAGAATTTCCGCTACTGGAAAGTAATTGATAGCCCATTCAACAGGCAGACCACGTTTCAGGTGACCATCAACGCTGCACGTCATTGAGGGAGAATCGACCTCGCCCTAGAATATTGGTCCAAAACTCGGCTGGCGACTGATAGATGCATCTCCTTGATGTCGGAGAAAGCATCCAAATGCAACCTTGTGAATATTAATATGCGATCAAGAGATTCTAAGAACCAATTGTCCCAGGAGTGTAGGTTTTGAAAGCGAAGAGAATGCTACTGCAGTATATAGATATCGGAACAGAAAAGCGGTAGATCAGGATAAGTTTTCAAGGGCATAGGCTTGATTATGTAAGTAGTAGGTTCTAACAAATATGATCAGTCACTAAACTGAGCGAGATGATGCCTCGGCAAGAAGCTGATTTTAATCTTCACTAACATTTCCTTTTTACTTGAAGTTGTCTGCCAACTTGCTTCGTATACCATAGGGGAATCATTTAAAATCTTCAACGAGACTTTTTAATTGCAATGAATTTTCAATTACACGTACTAAATACAATAATATGCACTTTAGCCGGTTGAACTAACGAAAATAACAAGAAGGAAAATATTTTGTAGAGGTATAAAACTTTGTGCCGTCATCATAGCCCCTAGTTATTACCCAAGAGTAGAAATGATGTGACCAACATATAGAGTTTTCAAGATCTCATTTGGTATCTTTCATCGCCTGGGCGTTCACTGACATCAATTATTATTGACAAAGTTTTAAAGTTAATATGTATAATAAAAACCAATTATTCTGCCATATTAAACCAAATTAAAAATGTGTCTTACAACTTCATGAAGAATGCTTGAGTTGTTCCTCTACCTTAATACACTTTCACTAGATAAAATTCTAGTAAATATCATCACCTATTTAGTTAGAAACTGACAAGATGGTCTACGTCGGCCTCGTGCATTGGAGTCCACCAGATTATTTCCATAGCCTAAAGCAATCACAAAACGAAAATGTTGCAATGCGTGGGTAGATGGGCGCCCAAATATAAGCATTAGAGTAGTAAAATTTTTTTGCCATGAGGAGTACAAACTATTCGACATCCAGCACGGTTACGGGGAATGAAGCACGGAGGGAGTCTGAACACATGAATTCTTTGTTAAGGGTTGCATTATATTTTATAAAATGCTTTAAGGGTTACTGAGGCTGAGAAAGGCCCTTTGTGTGACATGAAATGCGACCAGGTAGGGCGGTAGCAGCAATGGACAGCTTTTGTACTTGAGGTGCTGCATAAATTGTAATTTTTATATAATTTAAACGGCCAGTAGACCGAAATTCAATTAATTTTTGCGCAATTGTCAACTATTTCTTGTAAGTAGGTAGAAATTTCACCGGGTGTATCTAACGTTATAGGAAAAATGCCATTGGACATATATGGACGAATTCGTGTCGGTGGACAACAGGAGCACGTCACGGATCATCCGGCCATGAGACCGAATTTCGGCGCTATCGAAGAGGTCGGTAGCACTAGAACACTTACTTTCTGCTTAGCGCATAGATCCAAGTAGGAAGGAGGACCAAACTGTAATGTCATATTCCGGTCGGTTTGTCGGGAGGGCGCAACTAGAACTACTCATGTACTAGCCTGGAATAGGTTTATGGTATTACTATCGCAGCTGTCAGGTTCAGAATATGACTATGTCCTGGGTAGAAGATAGCTCCATAGTACATATTAGCCATGTGTATTGGTGTGTGCAGCTCAATAGCTCTTTTCAAATAAAATCATATCGTAAAACTAGCGAGAGCCGTTTTAGGTGATTTCTTTAAGTCATATGTTGGAAAGAGGTGAGATCTATTCACGAATTACCGATCCTTTCACTCCGAGATCCATGGTCGAGCTCCGTTTCTTTAGAAAATCGTCACATATTTTCTTCCAAAAATAAGAGAAGTTCTTTTCCGTTAAAAATACAAATCTTGTGTACTATTCCGTTTCTATTCTATATTAATAATTTTGACACTCTTTTTTGAGAGAAAATACCGAATCTTGATTTTCTTTGTACTTAAAGAAGTTCAGTTGAGATATTTTATCACTAGTATCTTAATTTTGCCCCCGAATCAATGAAAAATCAAAGTATCATCATCACATTGCATTTTTCGTGTCCACCAAACAGGTGAAAATTCTAGACGAAATTACCCCATTTGAAGTTCTGTAGTAACTTCTGTGAGTATCAGTCTTATTGTCATCCACTCGACCAGCTAACCGGAGAACCCCGTTACTTTTATACCGGTATGATCCACCCATGTCCATTTCCCACCACCTCTAGATCTGCAAGAGCCCCATTACTCATCAATTTCCTGGAATTTATTCCCTTGGGCCAGCTAACAAAGACGATTAAATCAAGAAGATGGACTGCAAACCCGTTACGGAGCGGGTTAACCTTCAATTTATGAAGAAGACAAGATTACACAGAAGATGCTGAGGCGTTTGAGCAGGAATATGAAGACTAGAGGATCGAACGGGCCCGTGAGATTTATCTGAGTAAAAAGAGGGTAAATTGCTGATGAGGACAGAGGGGGATCGAGGGTGTGATGTTAATCTCGGACTTCTCTATCGGAAATGGGGACGCTAAGGGACTCGAGGAGAGATTGAAGGACTTCGATATATCTGAGGAGACTAGTCATCATTTTGGGGCCTTCAGCAGTAATAATAGGGACTGTATTGGAGGTTTAGATATTGTGGAGGAATATTTTGGCTCTAGCCTCGAATATGGAGATTTTGAAGAGTAATTAAAGATATTTATCTTGAAAGTATCTACAGTTAGTTTCTGTCGTCCACATCATGCATTTTATGGTACACATAGCATATTTGCTTTCGATTTAAGGGTTAGCTAGATATTATAAATAAGATGATTATACCATTTTCTACGCTGGGGCGAGAAAGATGGAAATATCTCATTTCAAATTCAAATGTGGGACCCAGAAAATTAAGAAGTCGAAAGTCAACTTCTAACCTAAACATCAATTCTTTTACCTTAGCCACTGCGCACAGGTTTTAGATCCCGTCCTCTTTGTACTCAGTTTTAGATCCCTAAACATTCTTCCTCATTAAATTATTCGCGCCACAAATCTTCTTCGGCAGGCCTTTTGTTTCTTGAAACAGCTCCGTTGTAGATTAATTGGTTCTCAGAATATCGTCCCTTTCGGTTTATTCCTAACACTAACTTTATTAGCTCCCAGAGTTGTAGGTTGCTACCAACGCCAGGAGTTGCCGCATTAAAATCCCCTTAACTTGGAGTGCCCTCCGAATATGCCCCTGTCCATTTTTCTCACAAGCTCTATGGAGACAGGAAACGCCTCTGGATACCACACAACAAGCATCTAGATGAGGAAAGGAACTATTTTGCTCCACCTAAGCAAATCTTCAAGGAGGACTTTGCATTTCAGTTGTTTCCCCACCCCAGCTTCGTTTAGATTAGCCAGTGTATGTTTCATTCGGACATTGTTGAAACAAGGGGCGAGCTTATTGACAAATATGAACTTAAAAGCACCCTGCCTGGGCTTTTAAAATATTATTTAATGCGAATAAGGCAGCAAAGACAATTTGAATGAATTAGGAATTTGTATATACAATCATAGATTTTATTTGTTGCTATATTCTTGATAAACACAGATGAACGGCATAATTGGTGAGGGCACAACTAGTAAACGCTTTTGAAATATATCGGGGCGCACCAGATGGGAACCTGGGATCGTTATATTCTGATGATGCATATTTGCTGTACTTTGCACCAACAGATATCTGTGCCAGTTTCCACTTTTTTTGAGATTGGTATCCGGATGCATGTGCGTTGTTAAATGAAGTGGAAAGTAAAGTGATAGTGAGTAAAATTGGACCTATGTCGAGTTTCGGAGGCTCTGATGCAAAGACACGCTGCAGGAGCGGTCATGTCTAACGTGGTATGCCTTATACCTGGACTAAAGGTGGATTTTTTGGGAGCATATTTTCTGCTCAATTACTCTGTTCGAACGCCTTTTTGAGTCGATTGTGGATTGTCAGGACTACTTTTGGATTTAGTCGAATACATCTTCCAAAAGTAAAAAATCCCAAACCCTCCCTGAAAGATATCTTGAGTTAATAGTTTGGAAATTGGAGTAATAGAGTTAACAACTATCGTTTGGTATTTGCAGCCTCCGAGACTTGACTGCCACTTTTTTTCAAAAAGGGAGAGGCACGATACTACAAGGGAATGGTGAAGCTCAAGTCAGACGAGATAGGTCAAATCTCGAATTTCTGGTAACTTGAAATTGCCAAAAACTCCCATCTCTGCATTCGGCTTAGTTCTTTTAAAAATCAACATCAAATCATTATCAGGCGATGATAATCTCACAAACAAGCGTGCGTAAGTAAAGTAATTATTCTGAGGTAAAATGAATATAGAACTACAAAAGAGGAAACCAGTACGCGCTCCACTTTCAATTTGATGGAAAACTTCTGGTATCCTCGTTGGTTCTTAGTCCGTAGGATCTCTGAAGTGGCTGAGACCTTAAACGCTGCATTCCTTACGGCCGATCTTATTCGGATCTTTTGAGGGACTATAACAATTTTTTTGTTACACACTTTGTAACAAGGGAAGTGAAACCTCTTGATGATAAAAAATGGATGCACTCCCCAGTGCAAGAAGTAGCTATAATGCATAAATGTACTCATAAATGCAGCGTGTAATGATCTGGCGGGCTTTCATTTCTTGCATGCAGAAGGAGAATCGCGCAGTGAGGCCGTGAAACGCCTGTTAGGGGTGTAAATGATACATAAGGTGGTGTTGGCGGAAAGACGACGAAAGAACTGGTAACTATCGTGGCCTAGCGGTCCAAAGAAGTCAATTCCGACAGGAAGGAGGATGATATCATGGATCCGACAGACTTCGCCGGAAAGGTAGTGTTTCACACGTTCCATGAGGGTAGAGGCAGCGCCTCCGGATGGCTCTTCCTGAAAAATTCCTAACTGGGCGAGTGGATGCAGAAATGTGACGTCCACAGTTATATCGGGATGGTCGAAGCTATATGCAACGGTGATTTACAGGTCCATGCTTAAGCGGAAGAGGTAGCAGGTATTCTACAAGCGCGGAGATGCCTACTAGCTTGCAGAAGCGTTGGATATCAGTGCGTAGGGCGTCGTGTCGGCGCATTTGGCCGTCCTCTTAATTACATGTAACGGCTTGCATGTCGTGCCGGTCTAGAACAGAAACCACTTCTTTGGTCCATCTATAGCAGACGGGGCAGCGTATTGTACCAGGGAATATCTGAATACCGAGACGAAGGGACAAAGGAAACGATACAAGCGAAAGAGGAAAGGTTCGTTCCGCGGGGGGTAAGGCAGGGTAGAGAAAACAGCTCAGGAAGAGGATTAACGAACAGACAGCAGGCGAGACCGATCTGCGGTGGAGGAATACTGGAAGAGGAGATTAAATTTTGACCCCAGGATTTCAGTTCTGATCACAGATTACAATCGTTCGTCAGGGGCAGGGGAGTGGCAGCGATCGAAAAGAGCGGTTGAAAAGAGACTTGTTCGCTGTCGTCCTTCCAGTTCTCTTTTATGCGGTGGTTTAACAAAGAACTTGGAAAGGAATCTATTTCCATGAGTTGATATTAATTCTACAGGGTTTTATGCCTAGTATTTTTATTTGTTCATAGCCAAATTATTTGATATTGCGGCTCGCTACAGGTCTTTATGTTAGTTCTTTTAATAGTTGCACTTTATCAGTACCTGTTCTATAGATATAACTTTAGTTTATAGTCAGTGAGCTTGAGTCTACGTGTAATACGCTAGAGCTATAGTACTGGGTATAAAATTTTTTTTTTTGAAATATTGGGGAAATTTAGCTACCCTCCACTGAGCCTTTGTTTCCAACTTTCTGAAAGACACTGCCATCGTCTCCACCACTCGTTTAGCAGCGTCCCGGCTGCTTCTTTCTCTGTTTCAGTTTCATGGGCACTGTGGGAACCCTTTGTAGTCGTCTATCAGCTTGGCTCTCCGGTGAAAGGTTTGGGTGTTTTACTCCTGGGAGATATATTCGATATATCCTAACATTTTTCATAAACCCCAATCTTCTCAAAATGGCATTCCGACACAGTAATCGATGAGGATCTAGAAGCTAGTCAGTAGCCTAGTCCGCAAGAAAGCGGGGGCAGAAGTTTCCGTGTTATAAAACCGACTAATCCTTTCAAATTTTGATAGGAGTAGATCGTCGGGAGAAGAGATATTCAGAACCAGTTACCCCAGAAAGGAGATAGTGCAAGTGACAAAAGTGCTACCATGGTATAGTCGAGGGAACAAAAAGGGGTGGGCAAGGACTGCAGTTGAGAGGGATACACGCAAGTGTAAAAGGGGTAGGGTCTAGCACTGATGCTCTGCGACCAGCGCAAGAAAAATGGTCCTTGGGTCTGAAATTGATTCTCAACTTCCTACTATTCGGGCCTTGGCTTAAAGTTGTCTGCCAAGTTGCTTGACCTGCGCAAGAGAAAGCAGTTTACTCAGCTTATATAAACTTTTTGGCTATTCCTAAAGTCTCAAACAAACATACTCAGTACCGAAAATGTATCAAATGGATTCGTGTGAACGGTAAAGACTAAGAGCAGATAATATCAGGATAAAAATCTATATTTCTTCCTTAAAATCCTATTCCTCGAGACCAGAGCCAAAAATTCCTCTAAATATCCATTTCAACCGATATGACCCCAAAAATATCCGTCAACGGATTAAAAATCTCTATTTTCTACTGGAGATATCTAAATCACTAAAGATTCCCCTTCTGGTTCCAGAGTGGAGAACAAGTGGTCCATAATGTCCAGTCCCCTTCTCACCATTCTACACCATTCCATGTTTCCCTCCCTCTCATCCTCCTCGTCCAGCTCTTCATCCTCCGCTTCATCCTTGTCAGAAAAGTCAAAAATTGAGATTACTCCATCATTCTCCCCTTCGTTATTCACAGCAGCTCCCCCACCGTTGTACAAGAGTGGCTCCCACGGATCCACCCAGTCCTCCTAGTCCTCCTCTTCCTCCACCTTTTTCTCTGGCTCTTCTGCCTCCTCGAAGTAGTGCCGGCGGACCCACTCCAGAACGCGTTCCTGGTCCATTCCTATAGAATAACTATCATAGTCGGCTGCTCCATTGGCCATCAAAGCTAGAGCGTTGAGGGGGCGGCGGCCCCGGATGACTTGGCAATGGTGATGGAGGGGCGGAGGATGGTCATGTTGAGGGCAAAGAGGGGTGATCCAATGGGGTAGTTGTTGGCGGATGTTTTGCCTCAACGACGTCGATTTGGAACTTCAAACAGGGCGACGCCTTCGAAAAGTTTCACGGCCTTGTACGAAATAAAAATGTGAGGTGATGTCGCAGCTTTCATTTTCCATGCAATCAGAGCAATACCTAAAAATCTGCTTGATAAAAGATCGGAACTAGATTTGGAGGACGAAGCGGATCACGACTCGAAAGTTTTTTTTGAAAAAGGACCAAAACCCTCGGAGATGAAATAGAAATGGAGTTTTACAGAGAACTTTGATGCATAGCGGAAATTTTGTTTCATGATTTTGTTTGTAAAAGAAAATTCGTGGGAAGAGTTGTTTTTGAAAACTCACGGTGAAGAAGAAGACAGAGGCTTGTGGAGAGGACCGCTCTCCTACAGAAAGGGCCGTTTTAATAACATCAAATTGCACGCGTTTAGATTCTCCTCGCTAGAAGTGTCAGACGATGAAGTAAGCTACCCCAAACCCCCAATTATACACCAATCCATAGTTTCTTCTTGTAATATTTTCGAGGCTCGAGTCGATTCAGTCAGAATTAACAATTTTCAAGACATCAAGGTGAACTTCTTCCTGAGCATTCCATAGCCCCCTCTCTAGGTTAACTGTGGGCCCTCAGGAACGCTTCTTCGTAGTCCGTACGGCTTTTTACCCGATATTAGGAATTTGCTTGACCGATCCAACTATCGTTTTTTGTTTCTCCCAACCCTTTGTTTATTCAGAAAGGGGGAAACGTTTGGGTGTTTTACTGTTGGAAGATATTTCCGACCTATCCCATGGTTTTCCAGACAACCGCAATCGACTCAAAAAGGGTATACCTACAGCGTAATGGGAAGGAACTACGCTTCCTAAAATGCTACCTTCAGGCCAGCCATCAAGCAGGCCGCATTGGACATGACGGCTGCTGCAGCGTGCCTTTGCATCAAAACCCCCCGAACCTTTCCGTACGTCTCCAGTGCCCTCACAGCCACTTTCTTGCCACGTCATTTAGCACTGCACATGCATCCGGGTGCCAACCTGTTCAGAAAGTCTTTCAGTATGTTCTGCAAAATGGATACGAATCAGATCGCCTCTTCATACCCTAGATAGCGATCTCAAACAGCGACTGTAAGTCGCGCTCCTATCTCATTCGTATTTTTTAATAGGTTTTAACTTGCTGCTCTCACTACCTCGCATCTAGGAAACAAAAAGAATTCCTCACCGCAGTTAATTCATGGCACGCATAACCTTTGCAGCATTTACAGTAAGCCACCCCCATTAATCCGCTGCGCTTGAAGAGGTTCAATGTCTTGCAACAAACAAACACAATTCACAAAGCGGTAGAGGAACGTTTACCGCTTGGTGACAGTTGGAAACAGCCTTTCCTGTTGTCGAAGAACCTCCGCGGTGCTAAACAATGGATTTAACGTCCAACATATTTGAGTCTTAAGACCCACATCGATACGAAAGCTTTGACTATCTGGACGCACTCACTTGTGATACTCAGTGGGATTTCTGATGGTGAAGAGAGTAACTTTATGGCATCAGTAGAAGTAAAACGGGTTAAGGGGACAGTGACCAAATCCAAAAGAATTCATGGGATGGGCCAAGTTAAAAAATTGGAAAGCAGTGTGATAGGGGTAAATCGTCGGGAGAAGAGATATTCAGAATCAACCACCCCAAGAAGGAGGTGTTGCAAGCGACAAAAGTGCTACCGTGGTATAGTTGAACGAACGAAAAGGAGTGTATAGGGAAGACAGTTGAATGGGCTACAAGCAAGTATGGAAGGGGCAGGGTCTACCACCTATGCTTAGTGACTAGGGTAAAATAAATGCTTCTTGGGTCTGAAGTTGACTCTCAACTTCCTAACTATTTGGGACTGAGCTTGAAGCTGTCTGCCAACTTGCTTGACCTCTCCATGAGGAAGCGGTTTACTCAGCTTATATAGACTTTTGGCTACCCTAAAGTCCGAACAAAACTACAGAAGGTACCAGGAAATGCATACAAACAATTTGTGTGGATGATATACTCTAAACAAAAGATACTTAAGAAACTAACAATCAATGAGGTCCTCTTATTTCCCATTCTCTAAATCAGATCCAAACAACTCCTCTAAAATATCCATGCTGTCCAAGCAGTCCCCACAAATATCTGCGAATGGCTCACAGCTCTCTATTCCCTCCTGGGAGATATCTAAACTACTAAAGATATCTCCATCCGGTTCCAGCGTCGGCACCACTTGATCCATACTCTCCAGTCCAGGCCCCACCAGTAAACACTTTCCATGCCCCCATTTCCCTCCTCCAACTCGTCCTCGTCCTCGTCATCCTTTTCTTCCTCCTCTTCATCCTCATCCTCATCCTCATCCTCCTCTTCCTCATCCTCCTCTTTAACCTCATCCTCTTTCCCCTGAGTCTCGTACACTAGCTCAGGGGCTAACCATTCCTCGAAGGACTCCCCGCTCTCCTCCTCGACTTTCTCAGTCTCATCCTCACTTACCTCCCTCGCCTCTTCTTCTATGAAGAGGCGGCGAACGAACTCGATGATTTCTTCTTTGTTTGACGCCGGATGTAGTCGTCGGCATCGGTTGGCCCGTAGGCGGCGAGACGAAGGCCATTGATGGGACGGGAAGGGCGGTTTTTGGAGATAGGGACAGAGGGGCGATTTGACGTCATGTTTCTGTAAAAGGGGTGAGCGGGTGTGTGTGGGGGACAGGAGTGCTGAGCAAAATGATCGGGGCGTTTAAGACTTGGAATAAAGGTGTTTAAATAGGCTCCCGGGGCAGGTTCTATAGATTAGAATAGGTAAAATAAATCTGCAAGGGATTTTGTAGTAGTGCATTTGCGCCCTTTTCTCAAAAAAAAGAATTTGGAGGAGGAGGTAAGCAAAAAGGGAAAAAGAACTTGATTCGGGATCGATTCAGAGGGGTAGATACAGTAAAAATATCTAGATAAAATGGAAGTAAATTTGGAGAGGACCGCGGTAATGATAAGCGAGGTTCAGGGAGGACGAGGAGGACCGGAACTATAAGCAAATTTGGACAAGGATAGGTAGTACAGTAAACTAAGGTCTGTAGATGACGGCGACAAAAAAAATCTGCGCCTAACACCCCCCGACTTAGGTCGAACGTCCCGTCTCGTTCTCAATGCTCTTGTTGTTCTTGTGGGAGTTCTATCCATTCATCAGGGAGAGTATAGGGTTCACTGTAAGGATATGGTAGTAGCTCATTTCCAATATGATGAGAGAGTGTGTACCGTGCGATAACCGGCTCATCTCCTTGGTCAAGAGTTTCGTAGATTCGGCGTATGGTTTCATAGTGTTCTCTAATGAGCTCCTCCCGTTTCACTTCTCCAAACCTTCCAAATGTGAGGTATAAACGTAGTATGCAAACTTTTCTGGCAACGGGTCCAGAAACGGGTATCTGAAGGAGAAAAAAACTCGCAACATAAGGACTGAGTCCTCACGAGTAAGGTGCGCCCCGTGAATGGTCTGGAAGCACATGCAAATACTAATGGCAAAAAAGGAAATTACTTCTGCTTCTCGAGGGTCCTCTGTCATTTCGCGAAGCCAACGTCTAATTGGTAGCCGTCCAATAATTAAGGATGCATAGTTTCCCCTGGGAGACTAGGCGGTGTTTGGGCGATCTTCTTGGCGATCTTCCTCGCTGCTCCCGACGCCTTGCCCTCTTCGATGATCCCCCGATCACTTGATGGTCCAGCCGTATCATCATCACGGTCTCGGGAGGATCTTGGTCTTCAGCTGAGGTTGTGTTTCTGAGCGGAGCAATGTAAGGTTCCCATAGAGGATACGGGACCAGTGGATATTCCATATCAAGGGGCAAGCTGTAACCTCTCAGTCGCACATCTTGGTTGTTCTTAAGAAATACGTAAACGGACGGATAATGTTCAGATATGTTTGCGACAAGTCTCCGATAGCTACCATTCCATACCTTCCTATAGAGTAATGATATATGACTTCCACAAACTCTGGACCTGCTTCCGTGAACCTTCCGTTTTGGAATGAGAATAGAACTCTGATCAATAGTCGGAAATCTTCTTGAGGTAGCAATGGTCCGTTCAACGTACGAAAACATAGGCATATATTAATGTAGAAATGGATGATTACGTGGAGTTCAAAGTAGTCCCGAGTAATCGAAATGATCCATTCCCAGGCCCTTTTTCCTCCCATAGGAATCATTCTATAGTTAAAGATGAGTATCCCCGTGGTTGCGCATAGTCCTGTGTGAGAAGGAATTCTTCAGGCCTCTGATGGTAAGGGACCAGACGACGTGCATGGATTGCCCTCCTTGATCTCTTCCCTGAGCTTGAACAGAGCTTATAATGCGGGTGTCTTTCCTCCGTGACGATGCAAGGGTTCGAGTACTTTGTTTGGAAAGCCGGCCACTTCACAGCCTGTTGCATTGCTTTTCCGTGTGCTACAAAGTACTTAGAGCCGACTGAGAAAGGTTTGGACTGGAGGCTCTTCATCTTATTTCTTGTCTGTGTTAGCGCGCGGTGTGATCTCCAGCTTCGTGGCCAGTAGTTCGACTCTCTACTCTCTTCATCGATAATATTTGTTTCCATGTCTCTCTGTAACATTCTAGGAGCCTTCCGTACATTAGCTCGAATGGTGACCGTCCACTTCTTCCTCTTCTTCGACGATAGCCGTATAACACTTTTGGTAAGGCATCTTCCCACTGGATTTCATTCTCGACATAGTTTTCGATATTGCTCGTTTGATGGTTCCAACCATCCTCTCCGCTTTACCGTTTGACATAGGAGCGTATGCGAGAACTGTCTTCAGCTGAATCCCTTTTCTTCCAAGAAACGAAGCAGTGAAGTTGCAGTAAAACAAAGGCGTTATCTGAGATGATCCTTTTTGGAAGACCAAACGGTTCAATTATTTCTTTTTCGATGAATCTCAGGACCACCTCAGCATTGGCCTCCTCAACTGCAACTGCTATTGGCCATCCAGTAAGATGTTCCACCCCTATAAGGAGGTATTTGTTTCCGGAAGAGGTTTCCTTGAATGGGCCGGCAAAGTCAATTGAGAAGGTTTCAAAGAGACGGAAACTGGAAGCTAGAGTTGTCTTATACTTTCGTATTGGCGTGAATTTTTGACAGTTGTCGCAGCTTTTCACGAAATTATAGACGTCCTTATGGATACTGGGCCACCAGAATCTCTCAGTAACGAATTTTGGTTGTTTCGAGATCCCAATGCCCTAACTCATCATGAAAAGTCCTCAAGATCTTCATTCTTTCTTTCAAAGGGGCCACTAGTCGAGGACCGGCTTTCGTGTGTCGGAAGAGTTTCCCATTCCACAATGTAAAAGCCTTTTGATTCCTGCGTACCCAATTTCTGTGTTCAATATCAACCTTTCTCATTTCTAGTCCATCAGGAATTTAATAGTCCGTGAATATTAGCTTCGTACTCGTTATCGTCGGCACTTGACTCGGCAACTCCGACGATGTCTCGGAAGCTTTTTCATTTGGAATCAGTGGATCCCTCAAGCGGGATAGGTAATCGGCAGGCTGATTATTGCGTCCGGGCCTATACACAATTTCAAACCGATATTCTGCGAAAATGTCGAGCCATCGGGCCAAGCGGTGATGTACATCTTTCTTTTGGAATGCTGTCTTAAGTGCCTGGTGATCAGTTATCAAGACAAATTTCTCGAGTGATAAAAGGTAACACGAAACTTTTTCAGTGCGAAGACGACAGCTAGCGCTTCTTTTCGCAGACTGAGTATCTCTTTCCGCATCATTCAGAGTGCGACTTGCGAATTGAACAGGGTGTAGTCTTCCGTTTTCATCTTTTTGGGACAAAAGGCACCCAAAGACCGTTCTGAGGCATCTGTCTCCACAACAAATGGTCTCTTGAAATCTGGATACATGAGCACTGGGGGGACACATAGCTTATCTTTAAGCTCTCAAATGCAGTTTGCATTTCCTTGTTCCATAAAATTTTCCGTTCTTTGTTGTGCTGGCATGTAACGGTGCTGCAGTTTTGGCGAAATCTTTGATAAATCTCTGTAATATGAGGCCAGTCCTAAGAAGCTTCGAACCTCCGTCTTTGAAGCGGGCCTTGGTGCCAACTTGATTTTTTTCGTTTTCTCTGGATCCACTTTAATTCCCTCTTGATCGACGATATGACCGAGTAATTGGATAGACGTTTTCGCAAAGAAGCATTTGCTTAACTTAATTTTCAGGCTGTACGCAGCTATTCTCTCCACCACAGTCTTGACATGCGATATGTGCTGATCCAAGGTTTTTGAGAATATTACACATCATCGATATAAACTCTTGCAAATGGAAGTCCTTTCAAAACCTCGTTCATCATTCTTTGGAATGTAGCTGGGGCATTCATGAGACCAAAAGGCATCACTTCGAACCTGAATGTACCGGCTTTGCTGGTAAAAGTTGTTTTTCCTTACATTTTTCATCCAATGGAATCTGCCAATAACCAGTGTAAAGATCAATTGAGGTGAAGTATCTCCCGTCCTTCAAGTCCTCGAGGATTTCCTCCATATTTGGAATCGGAAATCGATCGGGTATCATTCTCTGGTTCAGTTGTCGGTAATCGACGCAAAAGCGAAGTTTTCCATCCTTCTTTGGTGCTACCACAACTGGAAATGACCATGGGGATGAAACTGGCCGAATAATATCATTTTCCAGCATACTTGTAACATTCTCTGAGATAAATTGGTCATATTTTGGCGGTTGACGTCTAGGCCTGTGGTAAATTGGTTGAGTATCGGTAAGTTCAAATGAGTGAGTGACCGGTACACTTGCTTGTCTTAATCGAAACGCTCCATGCAATTACTTCGGAAGATGTTAACATGTCGGATATTTCATTGAGGCGGGGCTGGAAGGTGCTGTACTTTTTCTTGAATTTCTGCCATTTGGCGCTGGTCCTTTTCTTGATCCTCACCTCCAAATTTTGAAGGACCTCTTCCGGCGTGCTCACATCTTCAGATATGGAATCCGATATATTCCTGTTTTCCTTGCAATTGTAATCTTCTTTCATGCTCCGAATTCCGTCCTTTGATTCGATATTATCGCAAAAAGAAACACATTCAGGTGTCAACCTACCCTAGAATTCCAGTCTTCATCTGTTTCAAACCCAGAATCATAATCATCCCATGCCATGTTCATTCCCCGAGCGTACCCTTCTCCACTTCCGAAAGTGTTAGTTGGTTCGAATCTTCGCTGTCATAGCTAGAAGTGAAATCTTCACTGTCCGTTTCTTAAATCTACCGGATGTGTGCTTTTGTCGAAATCCAGGGGCATCTTCACGTTCTGCCGTCAACATTAACTGAAACGATTTGGTTGCCCAAGTCAATGCAGGTCCCTAGTCTTTCCATGGTAGGAGCCAATGATTGCATCGAAAGGGAGATCAGGCATGACGAAAGTCTAATCAACTTTAGAGTCCCCAAAGAACACGGAAACCTTGTCAACAGTGCCCATGCATTTTGATACGGTTCCATCCGCCACAGTTATTCTTCGAGTAGTTGGAATAATTTCAAGACCTAGATCTGTCACCAAAGTTTCTGAAATAAGGTTTGGAACAGCGCCCGAATCGAAAAGAGCTTGGGTTTGCATTCCCAATACTTTGACTGGTACTAGTTTAAGACGTCTTGGTGCTGTCGAGGCCGATTGAAGAAACAGTTTCTTACCCTTAGCGGACTTATTAGACCTGATAATTTTTTTGAGTTCTTTCTCGCGTCCTCTGCGTCGCCCCTCAAAAGTTGACCAAACGTTATCCCAGTTGGGGCTGATGCAAGCTCAGCCACCAAATTGTACTTCTTCACATATTCTAGTACGTCCTTTGGGATATCTTAAATTTCTTACTCTTTTTCGTCTTCTTGGCCGGAGTTCCCACTCCTGGAACAACTTGATCAGACCTCTTGGTTCGAGGAGGTACAGGTGCTGGGATATGTTCCAGCATTCCATAATCTAGCCTAGGTTTTTCGATAAAATGTTCCCTTCCCCATCCCTTTTTGTCACATTGACTTGACTGATTTCTTCAGCGATGGATACGTTACCGGCATCCGTCAACTTGATCCTTCTGTTTTGTAAGATTTTCATCTCTGGTCCTGACTCCTCCTCGTCCGATAAATTTGCTTTCTGTTGTCTTTAGACCAGCAGTTACTTTCATGATGCCCGTATCGACCGCACTTTCCACAACGAGTGTTTCTATGTGGATTATCAGGACACCTATTTGCAAAGTGTCCAGGCTTGTGACAGTAGGAACAGACTTCTGCGGCCTTGGGGGCCCCAGACTGGTTCTTCTTAATGGTAAGAGTAAGGCTTTCCAACTGCGAGGTTATCATGTCAAGTCGATTATCGAATCGGGTTTCCAACCTTTCTTCCAAGTTTTTGACATCGCTCCTGACTGATTCCAATGCTGCTGCGCTAGTAGCCGGCTTTTGATAATTCCTTTCAGGATGTACGATCGGCATAGATGTACGGGTTTCCCTCGGTATTTCACTTAGTGACTGAAACGTCTCCGAATTTTTGACAAATTCTACTATGGTACCCTTCAGTTCATTAAAAGTGTGAGGGCCCTTGATGAGGAGGAAATCGGAGAGCCGCTTATCCCCCATCGCCGCCTTACGCAGCATTCCGTACTTGGCTTGGGCGTTGAACCCAGCCTTTTCATAGAGATCACACAAGTATACCAATGAGCTTAACAAATCGTCGAAGTTGAGCCGGGCCTCTATGGCGGTACGAATCATCTCATCTGGTTCTACCTCCTTAGCATATTCTTTCACAAGCCACTCACATACCTCACCGAAGTTACGCCCATTCCCGTTAAGAGACCACCCGTTGATAAACTTGGCCTTATATTTGTGCTTTGCGTCACCATGAAGATAGGCGAAGATACTTTCGGCCTTCTCTTCATCGCTCTTCTCACGCATCACAACGTTGACATATGTATAGAGAAACTCCTCAACGTCTTCATTCTTGCCCCCTGTGAACGTTATACGAGCAGCGTTGAGATCCATGATTACAGAAAAGAAATCCCCTCGAATGGTTCCCTAAGACTGCTCAACTCGAATACCTCGGGTGCAACCCCCTCCACAAGAGTACCAAATGATAGGGGTAAATCGTCGGGAGAAGAGATATTCAGAATCAACCACCCCAAGAAGGAGGTGTTGCAAGCGACAAAAGTGCTACCGTGGTATAGTTGAACGAACGAAAAGGAGTGTATAGGGAAGACAGTTGAATGGGCTACAAGCAAGTATGGAAGGGGCAGGGTCTACCACCTATGCTTAGTGACTAGGGTAAAATAAATGCTTCTTGGGTCTGAAGTTGACTCTCAACTTCCTACTATTTGGGACTGAGCTTGAAGTGTCTGCCAACTTGCTTGACCTCTCCATGAGGAAGCGGTTTACTCAGCTTATATAGACTTTTGGCTACCCTAAAGTCCGAACAAAACTACAGAAGGTACCAGGAAATGCATACAAACAATTTGTGTGGATGATATACTCTAAACAAAAGATACTTAAGAAACTAACAATCAATGAGGTCCTCTTATTTCCCATTCTCTAAATCAGATCCAAACAACTCCTCTAAAATATCCATGCTGTCCAAGCAGTCCCCACAAATATCTGCGAATGGCTCACAGCTCTCTATTCCCTCCTGGGAGATATCTAAACTACTAAAGATATCTCCATCCGGTTCCAGCGTCGGCACCACTTGATCCATACTCTCCAGTCCAGGCCCCACCAGTAAACACTTTCCATGCCCCCATTTCCCTCCAACTCGTCCTCGTCCTCGTCATCCTTCTTCCTCCTCTTCATCCTCATCCTCATCCTCATCCTCCTCTTCCTCATCCTCCTCTTCCTCATCCTCCTCTTCCTCATCCTCTTTCCCCTGAGTCTCGTACACTAGCTCAGGGGCTAACCATTCCTCGAAGGACTCCCCGCTCTCCTCCTCGACTTTCTCAGTCTCATCCTCACTTACCTCCCTCGCCTTCTTCTATGAAGAGGCGGCGAACGAACTCCGATGATTTTCTTCTTTGTTTGACGCCGGATGTAGTCGTCGGCATCGGTTGGCCCGTAGGCGGCGAGACGAAGGCCATTGATGGACGGGAAGGGCGGTTTTTGGAGATAGGGACAGAGGGGCGATTTGACGTCATGTTTCTGTAAAGGGTGAGCGGGGGTGTGTAGGGGGACAGAGTGCTGAGCAAAATGATCGGAGCGTTTAAGACTTGGAATAAAGGTGTTTAAATAGGCTCCGGGGCAGGTTCTATAGATTAGAAATAGGTAAAATAAATCTGCAAGGGATTTTTGTAGTAGTGCATTTGCGCCCTTTGTCTCAAAAAAAAGATTTTGGAGGAGGAGGTAAGCAAAAAGGGAAAAAGAACTTAATTCGGGATCGATTCAGAGGGGTGGATACAGTGTAAAAATATCTAGATAAAATGGAAGTAAATTTGGAGAGGACCGCGGTAATGATAAGCGAGGTTCAGGGAGGACGAGGGAGGACCGGAACTATAGAGCAAATTTGGACAAGGATAGGTAGTACAGTAAACTGAAGGTCTGTAGATGACGGCGACAAAAAAAATCTGCGCCTAACACAGTGTTCACTGCCAGCTACGCCGGCCGGGAATTGAACCCGGGTCTCGCCCGTGCAGGGGCGTATGCTACCACTATACCACCGGCGTCCTCTGCTACAACCTGGATGTATAACAATATATAAATTGAGAAACCTGCTTCGTCGAAGGCGGTCGCTGCACGTGGCCGACGTGGACCACCCGGTTAGCACTTAGCTACTAGCAGTAGTCGGATCCTGCAGCAGACACCCTTCTACTGATGCCATAAAGTTAACCACAGGCACCCTCTGGTCATCCATTGCTCAAGCTATCCTGCCCCGAGCCCCGATGCGCATGGACGACGAAGTGCATCCGGATAGGTCTTAGCCGTATAGATAGGACGAGCGCAGTCCCCAATAGATACTGAACGCATTAAACTTCTTTCTTCACACCGCCAGCTCTGCTTGGCCGCCGCTCTTGCCAAGACAAACCTGCCCCCCTTCGTCCTAGTCCCGCTCGTCGGGAAATTGTTCTACTTATACTTTCCCGCCCGGCTCGCCCTGACGTTTTCAACGTCCTCGCTCATCGCCGTCTGACGTGTCCGGACCTATACGTCGCGCCGCTTACGCTCACACAGCACTGCTCTACGCTGGACATCTCTGCCGCCCAGGGTGTGGCCACCCGCCTCCAACGTGAAGCGGCTCGCCTGGTGAGCCCCAAACTGCGCTCGTGGGTTGCCCCCACGTCCGCAACGCCATGCGATCGCCCTCCGTCACGATGCCCGCCTCATTGCTGAGGCGCGCCGCCCGACCCGCGGGATTCCCGCCCGCACGCCCGCCCAAACACCGGCCCCAAATCCCGTCAAACCCACCGCCCCGGCCCCGACCAAACCCGTCCCGACCTCACCCGGCCCCGCACAAGCCCCAAACGCCCCAACGGGGGCACACCATCCTCCCCCCTGCCGCTCCCCGCCCCGCCCTCAACACACATCCGACCTCACACTTCGGTCCCCGGGCTCTTCCCCGTCGGCGTCAAAACGCCGATGCCCCGCAACCGAAGACGCCCAGGCGTCGGAGTTTCTTATGGTGCCCAACGCACCACTGGCGCCCACGGCCGTTCTCCCTCCCACCGTCGCCTCCGCAGCAACGATGGGTAAGGAGTCCGCATCGCACGTTCCCATGCAGCCGTTGATGGCTGGCATACAAGGTGCGGAGGAGCCCCACCACCAGCCAAGAGGCCAGTCGGCCTAACTCCGCTCCTCCCCACCATGGACCTGGTCCACCCCATGGAATCGGACCCCCCGCCGCATGATACATCGGCGTCATTCCCCTTGCCCACTCCCCTGGAAATCCTCTCAACACCCTACCGCGACACGGATATCTTCCAAGATATCCCTGCTCCCTGCCTCACCCAATTTATCCTCCTGTTTATCAAGCTGGTCAAAGCTGCGGCGAATGCTCGTGGGGAAGACGCCACTCAACGAGCATTCCTTCACCTCCACATGCTGCCACGGCTGTCCTCCGTCGCTGTCTTCGGGGAGAGCGCGGATGGCGGGACCCCAAGAGCCAACGGATCGCCCTCCGAGAACGCCTCCGTCGTGCGCACACGGGCTCGCAGTGGGGAGCACTCTGGCCGAAGCTCTCGCAGCTCATCAGGCTCGGCTAGAATGGTGGGAAGGAAACACGCTGTACGCCCAACAGTCCCCGGCGACATCGGGCGCGCCCGTCGTGCAGAGGCCCTTTGCGCCGATGCGCGATATGGTAAGGCCATGCGCGCCCTCCACAATGGCCCGCTCGCCGACGTCAACGACCCGGCGACGATTCAGCGGCTCCGGGACCTGCACCCGTCCCCGCCGAGCCCTGTCTCGCCGCTCCCGGAAGGACGGCTCCCGCCGCCCCCGTGCATCACCGAGGCTGCTGTGGAACACGCGGTCCGCGGCGTCCCGCGGGACACCACCGCCGGACCCGAACGAACGCCGTCGCGCTGGTTCCACCTCCTCGTTAAGACTCGCGTCAGTCCCGAAGCCGGCGTGACCGGTCTGCGTGTCCTGACACAGCTCGTTTCTCGGCTCGCACGGGGGAACTCCCGGACGCTGTGCTTCCCCTCGTGGCAGCGGCGACGCTCCTCCCGTTCAGCCGACTCCCGACAAGGTCCGCCCGATCGCCATCGGGTCTGTGCTTCGCAGGATAGTGACGAAGGCACTGCTCCCGGCCGCAATAGCCGACTCACACTCGGTTATGTCGCCGCATCAGACGGCCAACGGTGTTAAAGCCGGGTTGGACTCTATTGTACACGACACCCACACGACACTACGCCGCTTCTCCGCCACCCCGAACGTCGCCACGGTCCTCATAGACGCTAACAACGCCTTTAACCGCGTTGATCGGCAGTCCATGCTGGACCACCTACCAATGCTCGCCCCCTCGCTTGCCCGCTTCGCAAACATGATCTACGGCCGAATGCAACCGCCATTGCTTGTCCCGAACCGGGATCGCACCGTCATACCAAGTGCCCAGGGCACCCAACAGGGTGACCCGGCCAGCATGTTGTTGTTCTCTCTAACGATCCAACCCCTCATCCGTCGGGTTGCTGAGATCCCCAACATTGCTCTCTGCCAATGGTACGCCGATGACGGCACTATCGTCGGGAACCTTGGCGCCATCCGTCAGGCGCTCAGGCTCCTTGCCCGAGATGGTCCCACGGTTGGCTTCCATGTCAACCCACGAAAGACACGCATATACTGGCCTCACGTCATGCCGCAGGATCGAGCAGCCCTCTTAGCGGAATTCCCTCTCGCAGAATGCTCGCGGGACGGCTTTCCGCTTCTAGGGGCCCCCATTGGGAACAAAGCGTTCACGGAGAGTTTTCTCCGGTCCAAGATTGCTCAGTGCCGCCGGACCCTGGACCGCCTCCTGCTGGTCCGCGACGCCCGCGCCCGGTTCCACATGCACCGGATCTGTGCCTCTGCATGCCTCCTATCGCATGCATTCAAGCTCTCAGATCCGCGCTTAGCCGAGTCCGCCGCAGAAGAATTTGATGATCTACAACGGTCATCATATGAAAAGCTACACGGCATAGCTCTCACGGACCGACCTGGGACCAAGTCTGCCTCCCCATGCACCTCGGAGGTCAGGGCTTCGAAAGCATCGCCTCGTGCCTCCACGGCGCTGCCGCCGCCAGCATCATTGATGCTGCGCCCGCACGGCAGCGAACTTCCGCATACGCCACGCCGCGTGCTTGTGCACTTGCTTCTGGCCGCTACCGCGGCGACCGGTCCTTCCTCCTCCGTCAGGCTGGGCCTTCTCTCCGCCGTTTCGCCCTCTCCATCCCCGGATAGTCGACCTTTCCACCCTTGACCCTCCAACTCTAGCTGCTTCACCCACCAACACTCTAACCTTCTCAAACGGGTGCAGCAAGAGGCGCGGGCAAGAGTACATTGGCACGACGACTCCTGGGCGAATGCCCCAAACCCGACCGCACACAGCGACGCCGACATTCGACATCGCATCCGTGGCTTAGCGTTCCGCCGCAGCCCCGCTGCGGCGTTTCTCTTCGCTCACCCCACGGCAGCTACGAAGGTCCACACCACACACTGGCAGACCATGCTCCGCCGTCACCTCGGACTGCCAGTGTATGATGACTCCATGCCCCTCAACTGCCACCACTGTGACCACCCCTTGGACACACTCGGGGATCACGCCGCCGACCTCTGCTGCCCTGGTTTCGGCCGTCGTCACCGCCATAACTCGCTCTGTAATGCGATTGCGACACACGTTACCCGCGCCGCGGGTCTGGATACTCGGCACGAGGTTCCGTTTCTCGTCCCGGGCACTGAGCTCCGGCCCGCCGATATCCTTGTACAACCGCCCCCAACCCCGGAAGGCACAACGTTGCGCCCCATTGCCTGTGACATCACTGTCGTCTCACCGTTTAAGGCCGCAGTTCGCACCAAGGCGACCCAGGTCGCCGGAGGCGCTGCTGAACTGGCGGCCCGCGATAAGGTCACAACCCTGGAACGCAACATCGCCCGACGCCTCCCCGCTCCCTCAACTGGCCATCTTCTGCGCCTTACACGCCGAACTTCACGTTTCGACCTCTGGCGTTTGATTCCCTAGGTGCCCCTTCCCCCGGAACTATTGCATTTATCGAGGAGTTGGTTCCGCGGATCGCGTCCAAGTGTCACTCGACAGTTGGCGTTATCCGCCGCCGTATCTACCAGCGACTGAGTTGCACCCTCTGGTCATCCATCGCTGAAGCTATCCTGTCGCGAGCCCCGATGCGCATGGTCGACGAAGCACACCCGGTTAGATCTTAACCGTATAGTTAGGACGTGCGCAGTCCCAGTAGATGTGAAAATTGACCAAATATTTTAATCTCTATCCCGGTGTCCTACAGTGATGCTGAATTGTGGAGCAATATTTTTATTGAGGCCCACAATTTATATTTATTATGAATCATCAAGGAATAATTTTATCTATTTTACACTGGCACTATTTTATGCTGAATTCAGTGTGAAATAATTTTATGTCCTACAGTTGGGTTTTTATATTATACAGGCTATAATTACTACATTTATGCTACCAACAAATTATTATCTGGATGATTGCTTACCTGGAAAATACTGCAATAATTATTGCTGAGCCTAAATTATGTCTACCAAAATTATTGAACGGCTCACCTGATTTTTGTAGCAGGTTCACCCTGGCGTAGAGTATAAGTAGTCTAGGTTGTTAGAAATATTTTTACATCCTCGGGCTATCGAAATATTCCCCTCGATCAGATATTATTAAATTTGGTTTTCTATTCATTATTCATTCTAAGTCCGATTGTGGCATTTATTTATTTATTCAAGTTGGAACTATTTATTATTATTTGGATCTACCTATCCCAATTATTTTGCAGTTATGGGCCCAGATCGCCCCGAAATTCCTTCAAGGCCGAAATTTTCATGGGATCTTCGCACGGCTCCTTGGACGGATGGTAAAGGACCTCAAGAAAAATATTTTGATGCTGTTCAAAAATGGAAATCTGTTCATGATTTATTACCAGCATCAAATTCTAATAAGGTTCCTAAGGCAGTACAAGGTCTTGTCTTACAATCACATTATTTGGACGAGCTCTTGATATTTGTAAGAAAATTCCAGACACAGAAATTCAGTCTGAAAATGGTGCATTAGCGATTGCTAACGCTATTCATAAGGTGGATCCTCTATCATCTATATCAGATACATTTCAAAAATTCTTAGATCTATTGCACACTACTCGTGGTGATAGTGAGTCTTTCAAAAATTTGAATCACGGTTTGATGCTCAAATTGCCCGATTTCATTCATCTACTGGTACTTCGAAATTACCTGAAGCACTGGTATCATTTTTGCTCCTGGCTAATTCCAAAATTGATTCAAACCAGCGAGTATCTATTTTGGCTGCTGCTTCTCCGAAGCATGAAGAAGCCGATTTGGAAAAAGGAAAAATCCTAGAATTAATCAAATATTCAGAAATATCATCTATTATTCGTGCATGTGATAAACCAAAAAATACAAATCAAATATATGGAAATGCTCAAAAATATATCTCTTCAAATCAATCAAATATTTCATACGGGAAAAGAAAAATTTCAAGAAAAATAATAAGCAAAGATTATCTCCTGAAGACTTTGCTGCGCTCAAGGCAAAATCAACTTGTGACCGATGTGGAGAAATTGGCCATTGGGCCTATGAAAAAGATAAATGCAAGAGTGCTAAAAATTATCATAAAGGTTCATCATCTAGAATGGGAAATGCAGAAAATATCAAAGACAAAAATGATTCTGGTTCCGTAACATTTCATATGGTAAAAACGGTGCTTGATTCTCCGTCAAATACGTTATACCCAGGTCCGTTACTTGATGATGGAGCACCGTATAGTGGAATGGGTATTGTTGAATTACGAGCACTTTCGAAATTTATTTTACCGAAATGGAATGGAATTCTTGATGAACTTCCTGAATGTATCAAGGACACGCCCTTCTGGCAATACGGAAATGGCGACCACTCAAGCGAAAAAAGAAAAATGATCGGTTCAATATTTTTATCAGCTATTTCAGACAATGGAAATCAGGTTAAAATAAGGCATCTAATAATCAGTGGATCATCTCAATGGGTTATTGGAAGAAATATCACAAGAAAATCAAATATTATTCATATGACGGACAATCGCATCGAGTTCGAGTCCGCAAATAATTCAATCGATTCTATAACATTGGTGGATCATGGTCATCATTGTTATGTACCTGGAAATATATTTATACAATCATCCGAACCTATTGAAAACTCATTTCTATCAGCAATTTGTTCCAACAATATCAATACATCAAAAAATATATCTTGGGCTGAAAAAAGAAAATAATTAATAAGGTTCACAAACATGTATGTGGTCACTCAAATTATGATGATATAAAACTATTGTTACAAAGAAATTTTATATGGGACGATGAATGCAAAAAATATTTATCAAGCATAATTGACTCCTGCAAATTTTGTGATGTCACAAAAAAACCATCTCATCCTCGTGCAGTATCTTTAAGCTCTATATCTCGCGGATTTAATGAATTGGTTTGTGTGGATCATTTTTTTGTGGAAAACTTGGATATTTTTCACATTATGGACTCAGTTACCAGGTATTCAACTGGTTCAATAGTGCCCTCTTTAAGGATGGAAAATTGCGTTGATTGTATTGAGACTCTCTGGTTAACACCATTTTGGGACCCTAACTATTTAATGGGAGATCAGGCGTTTGACAATGATAATTTTAGAAGCTATCTTGAGAAAGAGGAATTTCGTTTTGTCCTATTGGTTCCCGCCGCCATAACAAAAATTATATTGAGTCAAAACATAAAATATTGAGAGACATTTATATCCGTTTAAAAATATCCGATTCTTCTGCAAGTAATACGGTTCGTATTGCTCGAATGTTTCAAATATCGAATGATTTATATGGAAATGATGTTGTTTCTTCATACGAGCTTGCCACTGGTCACACTCGACCCATCGATAATTCTGGTCCTCGAAGTCTACCAAATGATTTAAGAGAAGCTCATAATGAGCTAATAGCCAAGAGGAAATTAAATCTTATTCTAAAATCAAAGTCTGTGACCGATATCCAATTAATGTTGGCGATATTGTGGAAATTTTTATTCATCTACCAAATCAGAAAAGAGGATCTTGGTCATCGCCCAAACCAGTATTGAAATTCGACAAAAAATCTCTTATCGTCACAGTACCTGGATCCAATGGAAAATTTATACATGCTGCAATTGAAGATGTCCGACATTCCGTTTCATCTAATGAACTAGCATACCAAATTCAAAAGGCAAATGATTTATTGAATCAGTCTATTGAATATTCTGTGGAAGATATTTCTGATGAAACAAATATTACCGAAGTGAAGAATGTGGGCGAAAACAATTTTGACGATCATTCTGATGATGGTAATTTTAACCAAATATGAATACTGATGTCGAAAAATATAATGAATCAGAAATTGATGGAAATTTATCAGAATCTAAAAACATATTATCTCTCGAACATGTTCCGATTGAATCTGAACTTAGTTCCCTGCACCCTGAAAATTTAATTCATATCCCTATTGATGAAAACGATGGAATTGATGCGCATGAAATTGAGTTGTTACCTGGAACGGAATTGAAATCATCTGAACAAAAAGATCTGAGTTTTTATCATAAAAGGTTTGGATCTAAAGAATTTTTACTTCATCAAGCATCTGGACTTCCATCTCATATTATTTCAAATGCGTACAATACGGAAGAAAATAATTTTCTCACTACGTGTTCAAAAATTCATGTTTCAAAAATTCCTCCCGACTCGAATGTAATATCCAGTCACGTTTTATACAAAATAAAAATTTTGGATGATGGAAAATATTATTGCAAGGCTCGAATTGCTCCGCATGGAAATGAGGATAAGGAGAAAAATAATTTGAGAACTGATTCGGAATCTTGTTCTCCGATGGCAATTAGAATTCTCTTATCAATTGCTACAATTTTTAAATGGAATTTATCAAAGGTTGATTCAAAAGATCTATTTAGCTCTCTATCTACTTGTCGTGTGCCTGAAGACAAACCTATTAGAGCGGATGTTCAATTAATTCGATATAATTTCGAAACGAACAAAATCAAGAAAATGCTATGGATACCTGGTTCAATTAATCCTTCCGACCCGCTCACAAAAAAGGACAGTCCTGTATCTGACATTCTCAAGCTCCTTTTATTTGATGGATCTATACCTATGGATATGAGTAATATTTTATCTCGGGATTCATCTCAGTCAACAGGATAAATTTAATTCAATAATTCAAAGGGGAAGTAGTGTGAAAATTGACCAAATATTTTAATCTCTATCCCGGTGTCCTACAGTGATGCTGAATTGTGGAGCAATATTTTTATTGAGGCCCACAATTTATATTTATTATGAATCATCAAGGAATAATTTTATCTATTTTACACTGGCACTATTTTATGCTGAATACAGTGTGAAATAATTATTATGTCCTACAGTTGGGTTTTTATATTATACAGGCTATAATTACTACATTTATGCTACCAACAAATTATTATCTGGATGATTGCTTACCTGGAAAATACTGCAATAATTATTGCTGAGCCTAAATTATGTCTACCAAAATTATTGAACGGCTCACCTGATTTTTGTAGCAGGTTCACCCTGGCGTAGAGTATAAGTAGTCTAGGTTGTTAGAAATATTTTTACATCCTCGGGCTATCGAAATATTCCCCTCGATCAGATATTATTAAATTTGGTTTTCTATTCATTATTCATTCTAAGTCCGATTGTGGCATTTATTTATTTATTCAAGTTGGAATTATTTATTATTATTTGGATCTACCTATCCCAATTATTTTGCAGTAGATACTGAACGCATTAAACTTCTTTCGTCGAAGGCGGTCGCTGCACGTGGCCGACGTGGACCACCCGGTTAGCACTTAGCTACTAGCAGTATAGTCGGATCCTGCAGCAGACACCCGTTCTACTGATGCCATAAAGTTAACCACAGGCACCCTCTGGTCATCCATTGCTCAAGCTATCCTGCCCGAGCCCCGATGCGCATGGACGACGAAGTGCATCCGGATAGGTCTTAGCCGTATAGATGGACGAGCGCAGTCCCAATAGATACTGAATGCATTAAACTTCTTCGCACTACCGCACTGGACCCTCGATATTAATGCAGTAAAGTAAAATTTTCATCGTTTGATCCTGCTGCGGACACCCGTTATACTGATACCATAAAGTTTATCTATCTGTCGATGCACATGGCCGACGTGGGCCACTAGTTAGCTCTGAGCTAGCGAGCTAGCGACATAGTCGGATCCTGCAGTGGACACCCGTTGTCAAAATACCATAAAGTTCTTCCCGACTGTGGTGCTCAGTTAGCAATATAGTCGGATCTTGCAGCGGACAACCAAATAGTAAGGGGGGGGAATTTTTGGGTTATTTTAATGCATGGAAGATGTTGTCGGTTATATCCACGCGGCTAATGCGTTATGCGGGATAAGTCGTCGCTGATGGGTAACACTAAGGTACATGACCTTCCTTACAGGGCCAGCTCAATGCCGGCGAGCAGGCATGCCGCGTTGGACATGACGGCCGCAGCAGCGTGCCTTTGGGTACAAATAGTAATGCCATGAAGTTTTTCTTTTATTCCCTGGACCACTCGGTTTGTTTGGCAACCACCCCTCTAAGAAATAAATGCGTAATGTTGGGCCACCCGGTTAGCACTTAGCCAGCAACTTAGTCGTTTCCTGCACTGACCCTTGATATTAAAATATTGAGCCGGCTCTGTAAGGAAGGCCATGTACTGTACTGTAGTGTTACCCATCAGCGACGACTTATCCCACATAACGCATTAGCCGCGTGGATATAACCGACCACATCTTCCATGCATTAAAATAACCCAAAAATTCCCCTTGATATTAATGCCGTAAAGTCTGATTACAAGTGAACCAGACTTCAACTAGTCGCGTGGGAGCTAAGACTGCGGCGGCGGTAGCTCTAGCAGCAGAAAAACGGAAAATGACTGACCTAGGAGGGAAAGGGGGAAGGGTTTGGGTGTTTTGCTCTTGGACGATATATCCGATCTATCCCGTGGTTTTCGAGACAACCACAATCGATTCTGGCCAGGGAAGTGGCAGCCGTCACCGGAAAGGCACTACTAGGAAGCTCACGACTCGGCTGGACATTTGTGTCCTTAGGCTTCGATTCACTGGGATCCTGATCTCATGCATCATCAAAGATCATCGATGAGCACGCTGCAATTATCGCGATGCGCAGCGGCAGCTCCAGCGGGAGTGTGATATGTCGCTTGTACCAAAAATTAAGCCATCCGATTTGGTCACATGTGTCGCTTCGATAATTTGTCTCGCCCTGTAACACGCAGGGTTTTCCCTCCCAATAGCCACCTAGTGTTGTCCTAACGGTCCTGCACGTTGCATGTTTCCCTCTCCCCTTTGGAACTTCCTTGCCCCTTTTCAACCCCCTTTTCACCTTGCTGGGATCCCCGATTGGCTCGGACCTTTTTGTTTCCCAAATTTTCGCAGGCCGCCAAAACGCAGTCGACCGCATCTTCCAATCCCTCCGAGACTTGGATGATGCTCAATTGGCTTTCCACTTACACCGCTTCTGCGCGAATGCCTCCAAGGTCATGCACTTTCTACGTTCGCTTCCCTCCACTCAATCTGCGGTACTCGCCGCTAGCTTCGATCAGAAGCAGAGGGAAGCGTTCCACCAATTGCAGCTGCCCTGCCCGGATCGAGCCTGGCTCCAAGCCTCTCTACCCTTCTCAATGGGCGGTCTAGGTCTCCTGCAAACTTCAGACATTACCGAGGCAGCTTACGCAGCATCCGTAATTGATTCTTTTGGCCTTATCTCCGACCTGCTAACTCTTTCCCAGGACCGCCACCTGGAAGACATCCCTCGGTCCGCCATCTCACTCTTATCCTCCCGCCACCCGCAGCTGTCTTTGTCGCTTACAGCTACACGCCGGCATTGAGCCGGCCCTGTAAGGAAGGTCATGTACTGTAGTGTTACCCATCAGCGACGAATTATCCCGCATAACGCATTAGCCGCGTGGATAAAGCCGACCACATCTTCCATGCATTAAACTAACCCAAAAACTTCCCCCTTACAGCTACGGTGCTTTTCGAGCCTTGTTCATCACCGGTCCCCGGCGAAAGGCTCAAGCCTGCGATCACAACTGAACTCATGCTATCGAAGTCCAATAGGTTGTTCTCGCCCTCGGCAGTCCACGACCGAGCACGACTCCTCTCCGTGCG
This sequence comes from Kappaphycus alvarezii, assembly GCA_002205965.3. Classification (NCBI taxonomy): domain Eukaryota; phylum Rhodophyta; class Florideophyceae; order Gigartinales; family Solieriaceae; genus Kappaphycus; species Kappaphycus alvarezii. The sequence goes on along the minus strand of NADL03000496.1, from coordinate 200,458 downwards.
CACATCCTCCGCCTCATCTGTTTTCTCTTCGCTTCCTCACCAGTTCCTTCCCCATTACTGTGTCGATATACCCTTTTTGAGTTGATTGCGGTTGTCTGGAAAACCATGGGATAGACGGGATATATCTTCCAAGAGTAAAACACCCAAACCTTTCCCCTGCCTGGGAGACGACGGTGCATGTCTTCGAACACCCTTCGCATTCCAGAGTCAAAGGTTTTGGCTCCGGAAAGAGTGACATGCGGTGGGATGCTGCGAAGAACATAGATCAGGCGACAGGAGCTGGCACAGTGTCTCAGTAGTTGGTAGCCCAGTTGAGGGTCATTCAATCCGGAGATGTGCGACCAAACCTCGGAAATGGCATGTATGCGGGAGGCAAGAAAAGACTGGCAGCTTTGAGGGGTGCCGATTGGGGATCCGAGGACTGTCACGGAATTGTGGGAAAGTATCGTGCAGGTTATGGCACACCGAAGGGACGTGGGGAGGGGATCCGGGCCAGGACCCCATAGCATTGTTTTTGCCATGTTGATAGAGAACCCGAGTGGCTTTCCACGATCTGGGATGAACCGGAGAACCTCAGAAACGAGTTTGACAGGAGTGATGATCGTACCGTCGTCGGCGAACCAAGCATTTAGGCGTATGGCGGGAAAGCGTGATGAGAGCTGGGTGGCCAATGGGTGGATGCCAAGGGCAAACAGGATGCTTCCAAGCGGATCTCCCTGTTGGGTGCCTGTGCGACTGTGCAGGATTAGTGAACCGAATATGAGGGTGGAATCACCTCCATACAAGTAGTGCACAAAATGGGCGAGGTCGGAGATATGGGTGGCCGTCTTGAGCAAACAACTAAGAGGGGTTAAAGTTGACTCAAATCTTTGTAACCACCCTTTTTTCTGAACTCTCCGATATTGTTGCACAACTCTGTCGCCTCTATATCCCTTCCCTCTTGTCGTCTCCGCCGCACTGACCGCCACCGCGTGCGTCTCGCACCAGCGCTCGAGGGTTTCTTCTCGCGAAATGCGTACATCCTTCCTGTTTTTGTTGCTTTCTCTTTTTGTTTTTCAAGAATTTTCTCTCCTGGGTAACGCTATTTCGTGTCTGTGATCTGTGGAAAGCTCTCGACAGAATTGGCTACTGGCTTTCTTGTGATCTCCTCCTCCTCTCCCTACTGGCTGGTCCCTGATCTCCCCACAATAGCACCTCCGCGTTAGTCCGCACCTAGCTCCCGTATTGTTGACCTGGCTCATGCATCGCTCGACTTTCTGGTCACCTCTGCTTCATTGTTAGACGCAAGTGTTGATCTGTGTGACTCCGCAGCTACAACTGAATTTATTGCGTCCATAGCGACCTCGAGTGCATTCGATGCCCTCCGTCCGTTGTTCTCTAATAACTCAAAGTTCCGCTCCGTACTCTCTATTCTCAATTCGCTCGTCTCTGCAACTCCTGGAGATCGCGCACCCCCTACTATTGCGGACGCCTCTTCTCAGGCCTCACATGACTCATACGTATCTGCAGTTCGTCGTCACAGCCTCTCCGCCGAGCCCATTCATCTTTTTCCTGTTCTTGGACGTACTATAATTACGGAACATGATTATGAACATGATTACGGAACATAACAGTCGCTCGGGGGAAAACCTATCGAAGAATTTTGTCGGCACAGTGCGTACTATCTCTCGCCTTCTCTTTGGCGGGCACCAGAAGCGGTTCTTTCGTGTCCGTGCACCCCCGGGGTTTCCATTAGCGATCCTTCTCAATTCCGTCGCGCGCTTTCCAGTGGCGGATTTCCCGGCTCTTGTTCAATAATTTGCACTGAGGATCCCCACTATTTCCTTGTTTGTGCTGCGGAACGTGACCTCTGATCTCTTCCTGCTGCCAACTCTGCGTTTCTTTCCCTGGCCAAAACGTCAGATAACTGCGAGCCCCAACAACTCCAGTTCTCTGATATTTTCTCTCTCGATGCCACCTTTCCTGAAGGAGATATGGCTACCATCTGGTCTGGGCTGCGTGCAGAAATCGCTCGTCTCGAATCTTCTGCTTGCTCGTGGGTCCCTGCGCCCTCTTTCGCCTCCACCCTCCACGATGTTTATTCCGTCATCTATATCAAAATTTCAAGCTTGCCTGCATACCAAAGCATCGCCCCGCTCTCTCCGCTTCCCGTTTAGGTCATCACTGCCAATCCCCCTGAACTTCCTACTCTCGCCGCTTCTACTGATGGCTGGACTATCGTCCGCTCTGCCCCTTCTTCGTCCCCCTAACCTGTTCCCACTGCCCCCGGCGTTCCCCTGCTCCACGCACTGACCGTTCATCTTCCAACGCTGGCGGTCTCTATAGCTGTCTCGAGTACGTACCGCCTCCTGCTTCGTCTATGGATGAATCTTATTATGGTACCCCTCTCTCATGCCTCTCCTTCTTTCAGTTCCCGTCGCCCTCGCTCCGACCGCCACATTCCTCCTGTTGCCGAATCCTGCCCTCTTCCCTCCTTCATCTCCCTCCTACCTGTGCCTACCGTTACGTGTCTTCCTACTTGCCTCCAATCTGCTTTTAACGAGCTTATGGAAAGTCTCTTCACCTCATTTCTACGCGACCGGAACAATGCTGACATCGAAGCCTCTTCCTCCAGAATTTATGCTGTAGGAAAATTGGTTACAAGGAAGAATCGAAAAGAAGAGCCACGAAACCGCAATCGTACTGCTTTATTTCCATCTATCCACTCCCGCATCCGATCTGCCAAGGCTGGTCGCTGGCACTATCTCATCGAAAGTGCCGCAACGGCATTCTGCTCCTCCTTTCCTCTTCTTCCCCGCGAACCCATTACCCGCTCTGTCGGACACGTCAACTGATATCATAAGGTTCTGTCGGCAAAGCCGCCCACTCTCTCTGCTGTGATACTCCTCCTGGTCCTTGGACACCGGACAACGCTGCTACTCTGGAATCTCTCCATACTTCCCCATCCTTGCCGTCTAAATCCTCTCCTCCATCCACGCCTCTTCCTCCTATCACTTCAACGAGGCGGAAGTGCGCCGCTCCCTCAGGATACATCCCTTTCACAGTGCCCGTAGTCCTAACGGACTGCGTCCAGGAGTCCTACGCTCTTTTGCTAATGATCCAGGGGGGCCAGAGCTGACCCATTCTTCTCTTTTGTTATGTTTTTATGCAATTGCATGAAACATACAGGTTGGTCATTTAGACATAGACGCACTTGCATTTGGTCACAGCGAGGCATTATCAATACCAAATGCATCGTCCTCACAACATTTTTTGTGTGAAGGTGATTACATCAGCAATACTCTAGAGGTAGTGGTTCAGAACTGTATATGTGTTGGTTGACCTATCCAAAGTCATTGAAATAAAAGTAACGATTATGAATTACTCAGCTTGACATCTAGTTCTACACGACCAAGACTAGCACCTTGGTCTTCGTAAGTTTCGCAACTGGACTAACCGCCCGTTTTCGTTCAAACCCTATCGAACCCCCCATATCTCTCAGCCTTTACCGATTTCGTGAATTACTGCATCGCTGGAAAATTCCCCTCCCAGTTTACGTCTTCATTCTCCAGTGTCCTCCTCCTTGGTATCCCGAAATCTAACAATACTAAGCTACGGCCCATTGCTATTGGAGGAATTATACTCCGATTTATCTGTCGTCCCCTCATGCGCCGTGCTTCCACTGACTCTACTATTCTCAAATACCTTCATCCCCATCACCCGGCCGTGGGATCTGCAAATGGCTGTGAAGCCATAATACATGCCACTCGTTCTTTCGTGGCCACGCATCGCACTTCTCCCTACGTACTGCTTACTATTGACGCCCGTAACGCCTTCAACTGTATCGAGAGTGAACGAATTTTGGCCAGTGTCGCTACACAGGCCCCAGGCATCGCTCGATTCGTTCACTCCCTCTTCAGCTCCCCGCCGCCACTTTTCTTTGGAAAACGTTTGGGTGTTTTACTGTTGGAAGATATTTCCGACCTATCCCATGGTTTTCCAGATCTTTGGCATGCTTACAATCTTGAGCATTACAGTGACCCAGCAAGGGGATCCGCTTAGTATGATACTCTTTGCGATTGCTCTGCAACCACTGATTGACGATTTACTCTCCAAATTTGGTGACATCGTCAAGCTCCTGACTGCCTACGCAGATGATCTAAATATTGTCGTTCCTTTACTGCACGCTCGTGAAGTCCTCGAATACTTACAGGCTGAAGGTGCCTCAGCAGGCTTCCATGTTCACTGGAAGAAGACTGAAGCTTGGTGGCCTACTCTCCCGTCTCCCTAAAACCATCTTGTGCGAGATCTCCCTTGCTCTGTGAATCGTTCGGCTTCTACCGATGTCCTCGGCGCCCCGATTGGTGAAGACTCTGCTTGTTGTCGTTTCTTGCACCTCAAGCACATGTCTACACAACGAATGTGGCATCAGCTTGGCCGTCTTCAAGATCCCCAATGCAGTTTTCACCTTCTCCGACTCTGTGCCAGCGCATCCCGTCTAATACATCTTCTTCGTCGCACCCCGCTACACTTAACCTCTGCCGTAGTATCAGTTCATGATGCTGGCAAGCGAAGGGTATTCGAAGATATGCATGTGAGGCTCTCGGATGATGCGTGGCATTCCGCTCAATTTCCCTTCCTTAAGGGTGATATAGGACTTACTCCTGCCTCCTGGATAGCCAACGCGGCCTACCTTGGTTCTGTTGTCGCCAACCTCCCATCTGTCCGCCTTCTATATTCTGCGTTCCCCGCCTGTCACCTGATTTCCGCTCCACTCGCTTCTCTCCGTTCTCAGCTGCCCCATACCAGCCGTTTTGCTTCCAATCCTTGTCAATGCTTTCGCCAGGCCACCAGGAATCCCCTGTGCTCCCCCCTCGTGGCTTGCAGCATGCACTGACTACTGAGCTCGTGGACTACAAGTATGATCGCTTCACGGCATCCCTCACCCCTGTTTCCAAAACGCGTCATGTATTAACCATTGCTTCCTCGTCCTCACTACCCTTCTGCACTCTTCTACTCAGCGGTAACGGTGCCCGCGCTGCTCCAGAAGTCTGGATTACTATGGTCTGTTTACGTCTCGGCGAGCCACTTTTCTCTGGATCCCGTTCCTGCACCATATGTTCCCGTTCAACTGCCGTGCTAGATGTTCACAGTCATCACGCCATGGTGTGCAGTACTGGCGCCGGTAGCGTTCGCCACCACGACGCACTTCGTGACGAACTAGCTCGGTCCATCCGCCATACTGCTCTCCACGGTGTTCCCGTTTCTCGGGGGCAGCGCTTTCCAGATCCTCTACATCCTTCCTCTGGCTTCCTTGCGGCCTCCCAACTGACCAGAGAGGAACGGCAGGCTCGAATTGACCGCATTTATCCTTCTGCTTCTTCCGCGACCCAGCTCCGCCTAGATGTTTTTATTAATGACTCCGAGTTCGCTGCGAGCCCGCAGGCCTTTGATGTCTCTGTCATCAGCCCGCACTCATCCGGGTTTCGTTCTTGTCCTCCACATGGCCATATCTCCAAGAAAGAATCAGAGAAACGCCACGATTACCATACTTTTTGCGAATACTACGGACTGGACCTTCACCCCATAACCGACCACATCTTCCATGCATTAAAATAACCCAAAATTTTCTCCCTTCACCCATGGTTGCAGACCGGATATATCTTCCAAGAGTAAAACACCAAAACCTTTTTCCCCATGGTTGCTGATGTCTACATTGTAAGCCTTTACAATCACGACATCCCTTAGGGAACAGCTGACCATATTTTTCATGCATTAAAAACACCCCAAATTTCCCCTGATGTCTATGGTTGCATTGGACCCGGGTTTGATCAAGCTGTGCAACAAGTCGCCCACTTTCTCGCCAGCAAGCGTGGTACCTCTGTTGCCGCCGAGAAACATCGCTCCTCGTTAGATTCGTATGCCTGATTGTCCAATACGTTGCTACGTCCGTTAATCGGCGGCGTCTTGACCAGACCACCGATTTGGGCCCTGCTGTGTAGTCCCAGGCCCTGCGCTGTATGGCGCTAGCTGTCTCCTGAGTATTGATCATTAAAGGTGATGCTTTCGGGTTAAATTGGGTAAATTGGGCTTACTTGAATTGGTTGGTTAAATTGGGTTAAATGGGGTTTCGGGTTTTTACTTATTGATTTTCTTCAATACTTGTAAAGGCCACTAAAATTGACTGGCTTTGGAGCGGGAGGCAAACTTCTGCATGTTGCGGGCTACGACCAATCGCTTAAGCTGCACACGTGGACCAAATGGCATAGCTGATCTTTTGATAAATCCGAGAGGATACCTTCGCCTTAAAGCTTTCGATACGGGCCACGATAGCGGCCGCATACTCGTCGACCACCTTGGATGTGGTCTCCGATGGGCATCCCAGGGTAAATGGGGTTTACTTGAATGGGTTGGTATACTTAATTTTCCTGCCAGGAGCAATCACAGACTAGGACTACTGTAAGTAGGGTAACCACTTACTGTACATACCCTCAGAACGGAGGTTCTCTGGAATACACTGTATACACAATTTCAAGTTGTGGCCCAAGTTAAATTGGATTAAATGGGGTTTGTACTGAAACGGATGACTAGTAGATTGGGGGAACAGGGTGGAACTAGACATAACAGTGAAGAGACCTGACTTGCGTAGGGACGGAGATACCATGAGAATAGAGGTTCTCTGGAACATACTAACTTGCACGTTGCGGCATTAAGACTCACTCAAGACCCCTTCCAGCAGACAACTGGCGTTAAATTGGGTGGTCCATTTCACGGACGACTTCTGGTTTACTTGAATGGGTTGGTATAAATTGGGTTTGGTTCACTTGAATGGGTTGGTATAAATTGGGTTTGGTTTACTTGAATGGGTGGGTTGGGTTAAATTGGGTTAAATTGGGTTGGTTTACTGCGAGTAATGAAAAGGTTGAAAGTCCTATGTACTTGTAATCAAACCATTGGCAGGACCTATAATACAAGTGTTTGAGCGTGTGTCTTGACCTCCCTTGCGGCCCCTTCCCCGCCAACTTCTCCTGCCACTGAATCGGACCAATCTCCCAATCCTGCTCCTCTGCCTCCCGTCCAATCCTACCTGCGCGCGGCGACCATGCCCCCAACGGCCCCCAAACCCCTCCGCCGTCTCCCTTTCCTGGGTCGCCAAGGCCTCACCCAACATGGTGACCTTTCAGCTGTTCGGATCTCCACCAAGTTTGCGGGCCGTGTCCGCCGAGCTTCTCGCAGGCTTTTTGGGGGAAACACCAAGCGAGTTGTCGTCGTCACGTCTCTTCCGGACTTTCCTGTACACGATCCGTCCGTTTTCCGCCGAACGATCACACAAGGTGGTTTTCCCGTCTTCTGTTCCATTATTCGCTCCTTTTCCCCTCATGTCTTCATAACGTGCGCTGCCGAGCGGGATTTGGCGTCTTTGCCTCCAGCCTATACCGCCTTCCGAAACCTGGCGAAGACATCGGACAACTAGTACCCTCCCGAACTCTTGTTTTCCGAAATCATGGACATCTCTTTTGACCTGTCTCCTGCCCAGCTCCGCGACGTCCTTCCAAAACTTCGACAGGAAATCGAACGCCTGGAATCTCCGTCCTGCCAGTGGTATCCTGCTGCTGCTCTTGCCCAATCCCTCTGCGAAATTGAATCCGCAGCTTACCAGACTCTTTCTGCCGATCCCACCTTTGCCCGGGACATGCCTCCCCTCGCGCCCCCTTCGGTTCCCACTGTCCACTCCAAGCGCCGTCGCGCCCGTCCAAAAGTGACCGATACGGACGGTTTTTACCGTGGTTGCACGTCGCGGCCCTGGGCCCGCGACCTCTTTTTCTCCTAGCTCCCCCGTTCCCCCGCAGGGTGATGGTCGGTTCTCTGTCCTCGAATACTTCCCAGTTCCGGAATCAATGACCGATAATGACCAGTAGCGTTGCTTCTGTCCCTCCTACTGCCCTTACTTTCCCTGCTCTTTTCAGGGCTTCGATACCCGTTCTTCCGTACATCCCTCGCCCAGTTCAAGTAGCGGCCCACGACCTCTATTTTGCCTTCCTGAGCCGTGTCATCGCTGGTCCGTCTGATGCACATCTTCATCGTGCCCTTCTCGAACTTGTCGCCCTCCCCAAATTCGTATTTCGACGCAATCATCCACGCCTCCATGGCTCGAGCCGCTCTAAAAACTGTTCCACTCCTGCTGACCGCATTCGTATCGCATCTTCCGGTCTCTTCGATGACCTCTTCATTGAAGCCCTCTCCCTCTTCAGTGCCTCCCACCCCCTTGCTACTCATGCCGACGCCTCTCCTTCCCCATCTACGCTCTAGCGCAGCCGCCGCTTACTGCACCGTGGCAGTCCTTCCCGCTCCACAGCAGCCTTACTGCACGATACCCCACCTGTTGTGCCCTCGGAAGACAATCTCCGCAGACTCAAATCCCTTCACCCCACGCCCGCGTCCCTCGTTCAGCCCCTCTTAACTCTCGTCTTCCCCCTGCAGTCAAGTTTTCTGTTTCGGATTGTTCGTAGAGCCATACATAGCCTCGACCCGTCCACCGCCCCTGGATCTGATGGCCTTTCCCCGGTCTTTCTCTGTATGTTGCTTCGACCTGCGGGGGGAGTGCATCCCGTCCGTGACTGTCTTTATGTGCTGACCAAGTTTGTTAACATGTGTTCCAACGGCGAACTACCGGACTCGTGCCGGGCCTACTTCTGCGGGGGCTGGCTCACAGCTCTCCACAAGCCCAACGGTGGACTTCGCCCTATAGCTGTTGGTCTCCTCCTCCGCCGACTTATTGCCCGCCTCCTCGCTCACAAGGCTTGCTCGACTGCAGCTTCCTACCTCTTTCCTGATCAACTCGGCGTGGGCGTTTAAAGTGGGGCTGAGGCCATTGTTCATGCCGTCCGTCGCCTAACGCAAAACACCAAGTTCCAGGACCACGTATTGGTCCAAGTCGATGCCCATAATGCTTTCAACAGCATTTCTCTACAACGCATTCTTGATGCCGTTCTAGACTTTGCACCTGGCATCGCGCGATTGGTTTACTACTGCTATTGGGATACCTCTTTTCTCCCACTCGGTTCATTCTCCATACTAAGCGCCGATGGCACTCAACACGGGGATCCGTTGGGGGCTCTTCTTTTCGCTCTCGCTCTCCATCCTCTCGTTCTCAAGTTCCAGGAGCAATTCCGGCTCCCGCTCAACGCTTGGTATGCAGACGATGGGAACTTGGTCGTTCCCCGCTCGCAGGCCCTCGAGGCTTTGCAATTCTTCCAGAATCAGGGACAAGCCATCGGGTTCGCACTGAATATGACCAAAACCCACGTCTACGGCCTCTCCTATAATCCTTCTCCCCTCACTCTTCCCTGCCCCTTCTCCACGCCCGATAGCTTTACCGTTCTCGGCTCTCCCATTGGTTCCGATTCCCTCGTCAGCGCCGCATTCGATACCCGTCAAGCTGCAGTCCATCGCACCTTTTCCTGTCCTAAGTCCTTCGGTGACGCCCAGGTGGCCTACCACTTGCACCGTTTCTGTGCGAGCGCCTGTAAGGTTATTTATCTGCTGCGGACTCTCTCCCCCACCAATCTACGGCTTTGGCCGTCAGCTTAGCAGGGGTTTTTTCGCCGCCTTGCTTCCTTTGCTGCTTCCCGTCGCGGTTCCTTCCCTCAACAGGAGCTCCGCGACATCGTTACCCGTTTTGCATTTAGTCTCCAAATAATGCAGGCGCGACAGGTTTCTACTCGCCGCCCGCATCCGTAGTTAATTTATGAATACCCTCCGCACGCTTCTGTGCGACATTGTACAACCAATAAAGATTTACCACCACCGAGCATGTGTGCCAACTAGAAAGTAGCTGGTAGACCGGTTGACAAGCAGGCTGCGTTGGAGGTGACCATCAACGCCGAAAATGGCCCTCACCCTGGGGTGTTGGTCCAAGACTCGGTTGGGGACCGCTCGGGCCACCCCCGTGAAGTGGCGGAACGCTTCTGGATGCCACCCCCTAGTGTGGAGATGGCAACTTGCACGAGTCTGTTCCTGCCAGGTAAGCTGGCTATGAGCCTGTTAGGCGCGTGCTGATAGGAACGGATTTTGTGTCGCCGTCATCTACAGACTTTTAGTTTACTGTACCACCTCCCCTTGTCCAAAATTGCTTATGGTTCCAGTCCTTCCTCATCCTCCGAGAGCCTTGCTTATCATTACCGCGGTCCTCTCCAAATTTACTTCCATTTTATCTAGATATTTTTATACTGTATCTACCCCTCTGAATCGATCCCGAATCAAGTTCTTTTCCCATTTTTGCTTACCTCCTCCTCCAAATTCGCTTTTTTGAGAAAAAGGGCGCAAATGCACTACTACAAAATCCCTTGCAGATTTATTTTACCCATTCCTAATCGAAAGAACCTGCCCCGGGAGCCTGTTTAAACCCCTTTATTCCAAGTTTCAAACGTCCCCGATTATTTTACTCATCACCCCTCTCCCCCACACACCCAAAACACCTTCTATCCTCCGTCTACAGTCATTTACAACCAAAATGAATAACCTTCGCCCCTCCGCCCCCATCACCAAAAACCGCACCTCTCGCCCCTTAAACGGCCTTGTGCTCGCTGTATATGGCCCGACGGACGCAGACGACTACCTGCGACGCCAGACTAAGAAGAAGATAATCGAGTTCGTCCGCAAGCTCTTCGTCGAGGATGAGGCCGAGGAGGTACCTGAGGGGCAGGAGTGGGAGGTCGAGGGGGAGCTGGGGAGACCTTCGAGGAGCGAGCAGCCCCAGAAATGGTCTATGGTTTTAAGGAGAACGAAGATGAAGAAGAGGGCGAGGATGATGAAGGACAGGGAGGCATGGGAAGTGTTGGAATGGTGGAATGTATGGAACAAGTGGTGCCAACGATGGAACCGGATGGGTATATCTTTAGTAGTTTAGATATCTCCCAGGAGGAAATAGATAGTTATAAGCCGTTCGCAGATATCTGTGGGGACTGCTTGGGCAGCGTGGATATTTTAGAGGAGTTTTTTGGATCTGATTTAGAGAATGGGAAATAAGAGGACCTCATTGATTGTTAGTTTCTTAATTATCTTTTGTTTAGATTATATCGTCACAAAAATTTTTTTTGCATTTCCTGGTACATTCTGTAGTTTTGTTCGACTTTAGGGGTAGCCAAAAGTCTATATAAGCTGAGTAAACTGCTTCCACATGGAGAGTTCAAGCAAGTTGGCAGACAACTTCAAGCCAAGTCCTGAGTAGTAGGGAGTTGAGAGTCAACTCAGACCAAGAAACATTTTTCCTACGCTGCTCACAGAGCATCAGTGGTAGACCCTGCCCCTTCCATACTTGCTTGTAGCCCATTCAACTGTCGTCCCTATACACTCCTTTTTGTTCGTTCAACTATACCACGGTAGCACTTTTGTCGCTTGCAACACCTCCTTCTTGGGGTAGTTGGTTCTGAATATCTCTTCTCCCGACGATTTACCCCTATCAGAGGCGATCTGATTCGTATTTATTTTTCAGGACATACTGAAAGACTTTCTGAATAAACAAAGGGTTGGGAGAAACAAAAAAACGGTAGTTGGATCGGTCAAGCAAATTCCTAATATCGGGAAAAAGCCGTGCGGATTACGACTACGCGTTACTGAGGGCCCACAGTTAACCTAGAGAGGACTAGCTTTACGAATTCTATTCTCAGACCAGCAAATGTCTCCTTGATTGTCACTGTAGAGCATGGTTGGGTCATCTTTGAGCAGTGAAGCTCTTCTAGAAGAGATCGAAGCCAAAGCACTTTCTTGCAAGAGTCACTCATTGATATTTGTTCTGCCTCAGTCGTAGATAGTGCAACACAAGTTTGCTTTTGAGCTTCACCAGTCGATTGTGCCTTGCCGAGCATCAACAGATTCCCAGATGTCGACTTTTTGGAAGAAACCTCTACAGCACAATCAGCGTCAAAATACGCAAATAGTTCATTTCCAGAGTCATCCTGCTGCAGTAATAACCGAAAGGTAGAAAGTACCCTTCAAATAGCGTATAATTCTTTCAAGTGCTTTCCAGTGAGCACTCCGAGGACCACTTGTGTATCGACAAAGAATTTCCACAGCAGCAGAGATATCCGGACGAGACCTCGTCGACAAAAACAGTTAGGAACCCAATAGCTCTTGATATCTGACTTTGTCAACAGGCTTACTTACCTTGCCATCCAATCCTCAAAGTGACATAATGGTCGGTGATGGATTGCAGGTATCCATTTCAAATCTGGACAGTACTTGTCTGATAAAGTGTTCCTGAGAAAGCCAAAGACGATTGTGCTCCATCAGCACGGATATACCCAAGAATGGATGCAGTGGCGCAAAACCTTTGATTTCAACATGCTTGGTAAGCTGGCATTTGACGTAGCCGCCAGTTTCTCCGAGGAACCAGCGACAATAATGTATTCAACGTACAGTACAAGCCATACCTCCTCATCACCAAACTTGCAGTAGAATAAAAAATCACCTGCCTTGGAACTGACAAAGCAAATAAGCTTCATGATCTCACAGAACCTTTCAAACCAAACCCTGGGCGACTGCTTTAGGTCGTACAAACCCTTGTTCAATTTGAAGGCTTCTCCTTCAGCGCAAATGGCAACGCCCCATGGAGGACTGACATACACATCGGTTTCGATTGGATCCTGCAAAAATGCAGAATTAACATCAAGCTGATGCATTACCAAACCCTTCTAAACCGCGAAAGCCAGCACAACACGGACTGTGCAGAAATATGCTACTGGTGCATAGGTTTTTTCAACAAACCCTTGCACAGAGCCCTGGGTGACCAGTCCGGCTTTCTCCTTTGCATCATGCTTCCTCCAAAAAACGAAGCAGGTCGTTATGCACTTGGCCCCAGGTGCCAGAGTAGTTTTCGCCCAAGTTTTATGATGCTGAAGGGACGACAGGTCATTGTCAATAGCTTCCTTCCATTCCGATGCCTCCGGTCCGGATAGGGCTTCATCAATTGCTCTAAGCTCAGCGTCCGAAAGGTTCTTAGAGACTTTTGCCATTTCTAATGGACTTCAGAAGTTCCTTCCCCATTACAGTGTCGGTATACCCTTTTTGAGTTGATTGCGGTTGTCCTGAAAACCATGGGATAGACCGGATATATCTTCCAAAAGTAAAACAACCAAACCTTTCCCCTTCAGAAGTCAGTCTGACTCCTGTTCATGACAGAGTAACGTCGAGCAGCTGGAGGATTATCATCATCCGTATCTGCATCATACAATAACTCACTAGATGCTGGCTCTGGTGGCATCTGATCAACAGTGTCATCAACCTGATTATTAGACCTGTCAGGGTGGTAAGTGAGCGCATCTCTTACCTCCTCACTGCTCATATCCACCATTCCAGATTCATCCTCAACATCCGCAGCAGGCAAATGGTTTTGCTCTGAACCTTTGGCAGTATATTAAAACGGACAGAACGACAATCTGAGCGATGCTTAGGGGACTTATTCCCTTCTGGCGACGTGCTTTTCGAGACCATAAAGTCATCACTTTCATCGCCCTCGTCTACCGCCTTGTCTTTGCCTGGAAGCACGTCCTCTGCAATATTAACATGCCGCACAACTGTAACACACCGACGATCAAGTGGCCAAACCTAGTACAGCCCGTTGTCCAAACAGTGCACTAAAAATCTCTTTTCTAAATTTGAGTCAATTTTGCGGCGTTTTTCTTCTGTAACGTTCACCCAAACGGGGCAACCAAAGAATTTGATGTGATCAATCCGCGGTCGAGAGCCCAACAGAAGCTCCCAAGATGATTTAGTAGCGCCTCTGGGTTCGAAGAAACGATTTCGTTTGTATACTGCATGGACCACAGCTTCAGCCCAGAGTGATCTGGAGAGCCGGGCATAAGACAAAAAGCACGAGCAGCTTCCTCGACAGTGTGATTCAGGCGCTCCGCAATACCGTTGTTCCCTTTAAGGTACGGCTGTGTCAGACGTTGAACAATTCCCTTTTGTTCTAAGAATGAAGACAGTGCAATGTATTCGCAACCCCTGTCACTGGGCAGCTTGCGAACCAGACAGGAGAGGTTCCTGTCAAACCATGGTAGAAACTTTTCGAATGAACTTGCAACGGTCAATCTTGCGCGCAATTGGCATGATAGTTGAGTAACCACTAAACTCATCAATAAAATAAACGTAGTAGCGAGCCCCACAGAGGGACTTCGTAAACATTGGGCCGCAAACGTCCGAGTGGATGACCATCCCAACCTCTTTAGCACGATGCAAGTTAGGGTGACTCGGCAATCTGGATTGATTGCCCTTCATATATAACTCACAAACATGCTGAGATCTACGACCACTGTTTATATGGTGTCCAGAGACTGTTCCTTTCCTACTCATCCTCCTAATCGTGCTGACGTCGCCATGACCTAACCGATTGTGCCAGAGAATTTCGCTAGCTGTCACGGTGGGGCTGGAGCGCAGCGCAGCACGGATTGGCAAGATATCCTCAGGGAAATGAGTCAAGTTCTGATCGTCTGCGCGAACAAAAATCCATCAAAGGGACCAGCAACTTACAAAAAAAATTAAAGGAATGGACGCCCTCTGGGCTCGTGGGGAGAGGTTGGTGCTGCAGCGAGAGATGATGGTGCTGTATTAGCGGTACAGTATCGAATGATGGGTGAAATAGTGCTCGACTCTTGAGATTCGTGGCTGCAGGCGGGGTTGGCAAGGGTAAGGGGGAGGAGAAGTGAATGTACAAGTACTGTGCTCGGACGCACCTTGCAATGTACTGTGTCCTCCGCTGCCATCCTCCAGCCATACACGTGGCTTCTGGAAGTTTCTGAAGACCAGAAGTGGTGCACTCTACTGTAGGGTATTTTAGAATATTTATTATCTGCGAGGGGCGACTATCTAGTATCTAAGGGGCAAGGTACCCGAGCAACCTAAGAAAAGCATCTCGTCCCTCTCCAACAACCTTCCCCCCTTTCCATCCGCCTATCTATCCCCTTACCGGCTCTCCACCCCTATCGAACCCTCGTGAAAAGCCAAACTACCCCCTTCGCGCCCTGAAGAGTATACTTAATTCTCCAGCTAAGAGCAATCGCAGACGAGGACTACAGTAAGTAGTGTAACCACTTACTGTACTGTAAATAACCTAAGAACAGAGGTTCTCTGGAATACACTGCATACACAATTTCAAGTTGCGGCCTAAGTTTCGCTCAAAACTCCTTCAAACAAACAACTAGCGTTATTCTGGGTGAGTCTCGCCGCGTGACGAGCGAACAGTGTTCGCCGCGCATCAGCAATCGGAACGGCTGCCCGTGCAGCAATGCCAGTCGCAAACCGGTTGGCGAAGTCCCGAGCGGTAAGGTGCCAGCACCCCAACGTGGAGAGATGAAGGGCAATAAAGCGATGCCCAGAACCCTTGGAACGTATCAACTCGGCACCTACCACTCAACAAAGCCCACCAAAATGGACAACCTATGCCCCTCCAGAGTCATTTCCAGAAATCACTACCCTCTCCCCCTAAACGCCTTTCCCCTACTCCCTTTCGGCCCTACTGACCGTGATGAATATCTACGCCGACAAACCAAGAAGAAGGTGACCGAATTCGTGCGTCGCTTGTTAGTCGGGGATGAGGCCGGGGAAGTAGGTAAGGGGCAGGAGTCGGATGTCCAGAAGGGAGCTGGGGACACTTTTGATGAGTAGGCAGCCCCGATATTGGTCTAAGAGAATGAGGTTGACGAGGAGGACGACGAAGAGGTTGACAAGGAGGATGAAGAGGGTGATGAAAATGATGAAGACGAGGATGAAGACGAGGATGAAGACGAGGACGAGGAGGATGAGGGGGAGGGATAGATGGAAAGTATTGAAATGGTAGGGCCGGAGCTAGAAAGTATGAACCAAGTGGTCTCGAAGCTGGAACCGGATGGGGGCATTTCTAGTGGGTTATGTACCTCTCATAAAGAAATAGAGAGTTATAAGCCGTTCACAGATATTTGTGGGGACTGCTTGGACAGCATGGATATTTTGGAGGAGTTGTTTGGATCTGATTTAGAGAATGGGAAATAAGAGGACCTCATTGATTGTTAGTTTCTTAAGTATCTTTTGTTTAGAGTATATAATCCACAAAAAGTGATTTTATGCATTTTCTGGTACCTTTTTTGTAGTTTTGCTCGAACTTTAGGGTTAGCCAAAAGTCTATATAAGCTGAGTAAACTGCTTCCTCTTGTGGAGGTCAAGCAAGTTGGCAGACAACTTCAAGTCAAGTCCCGAGTAGTAGGAAGTTCAGAGTCAACTCTAAGCCCAAGAAATATTTTTCTTACGCTGGTCGCAGAGCATCAGTGGTAGAACCTTCATCTTCTATACTTTCTTGCAGCCCTTTCAACTGTCTTCCTTATCCACTCCTTTTTGTTCGTTCAAGTATACCACGGTAGCATTTTTGTCGCATGTAAATCCTCCTCCTTGGGGTAATAGGTTCTGAATATCTCTTCTCCCGACGATTTACCCTATCAAAATCTTTGCGAATTGTACAAAGTGGCACAGAAGTGTTTGGAGGGTATTCCGAAATTAGATACGAACGCGGGCGGCGGATGTAACCTGTCGCGCTTGCATCACTTGGACACTAAAAATTAAGGCACCTAAGCATTCCCCTGGAGACTAAACGCAAAACGGGTAACGAAGTCGCGGAGCTCCTGTTGAGGGAGGAACCGCGACCGGAAGTAGCAAAGGAAGCAAGGCTGGTAGAAAAACTCTTGCCGTCGTCGCCCAAGGCGCCATACATATTAATCCTGAATCGAAACGGAGTTTGGAGAGAGAATGTGATTTTAGCAACGTACATTATGAATATTTTATGTACGCACTGGTTCATTTCGTTGAAAAAAATGAAGAGCAGTAGTGATTCGGTGTAGATAATAATCTTTCTATTACCTGCGCCACCCCCTCCATTCACAGCCTATCACTAATGCCTAATTAGCGGCGGTTATCACCGTCGTCGTCTCCTCCCCGGCTACCACCTCCAACCATAATTTGAATAACCCTACGGAACACAAAGCGGGAACGGCACTGACGAGTGCATCGGAATCAGCGACGGTTACCGCGACCGCAAACCATCCTAGTTCGCGTAATTACTCTCTCCTTCTGCCCGCACTCTCCACGAAGGTGGTTGTTTTCGTCTTCTTTGCAATCTTCTGCGTCGTCATCGTCGTCATTACCGCTACCGCCTCTAACAGGAATCCTCTCTTCGATAGGAACACCTAAACGGCGAAGGCAACCTCGAACGCAGATGCGGAAACGACGGAAGATCTTGGGGCCCCCGGCAGAATCACACGCGAAAATCGCCCTACGAATTGTCACTTTCCAGCCCTTACTGCCAACGCTATCGTCGTCATCGTTATCTTCACCAGAACGGACCACCTTATAAATGGAGAGAGTCCTGACTGCTTGCGCGTCAGCTGTCCCAACAGCGGCTGCAGACGTGGCGGTTTCTGCGGCAGTGCTAAGAGAAACGTTACGAGGATAAGAGCGAGAAGGAACAAGCGAGACATGGTTGGCGACTGGAAGCTGGATGCTAATAATTCAATCGGGGAGTAAACTGATAGTAGCGAAAGAGCACTCTGGGAGGAGACGAGGTGTTGCAATTCACTTCACAGACCTTACAGCTTTACACAAATTCACTGCATCTACTATACTGTAGATTCAAAACACTGGTAACCTTACAACAAGGGCTACTAGGCACTTTTCTGTCATTACACTTTCCTTACAGTTCTGAACACAGCGTTTGACCCCATTAGTACACTTGGAATAGTTACGGGCGAGTTGCAAACTACAATATTATATTATTGCTTTACTAATCAAAAGTTGCCTTGCTATTCCATGCCATCTGGACCAATGTACTTCTTTCATCTTGTAGGAGTATGTCACTCGTGCCGACTACAATTCTGAAAGCGCTAATTACGATACCGTCAGGGCTGTTTTACGGAAAAAGCTTTGAATTCTCTACTGTTGGACTGTATTTTCCTTTAGTTTGTAGCTATCTTCATTTCTATATAAACCCTGGTTTGGAGCAGCCGGCTTAACCCAGCCAGCCTCAACCAAAGTTTCAACCACAGTTCTACCTTGCTCTGCTCGTGTGCGATTAACACCCCACACGAGGCGGGAATGCATTATATGGAAGATGGACAGATCCCTCGCTCCCCCTATCTGTTGGCGAATGGCATGAAACATTTTTCCGTTCGGTGCGTAGAAACTCCGCAAACCCGTTGTGGGTAGGCAGCACTCAGATACGAACATTTTTGTGCTAGGTGCCCTGGGGCCTCAAAAAATGAGCGGCGTTCCGTGAACATCAAAGAATGTGGTGGCTTCAGTTTTCTCCCATTTTGCCGTTCGGAACTACGTGCCAGAGGCAAAAGCCGATGACTCCAAAAAAGAAGGCTTGGAGTACAGTAGAAAATGTTATCCAAGAGTGAAACATCCAAACCTTCCCCCGTTTGTAGTAGCTTGGTACCGTGTTTGGCAGTTGGGCGGCACATCTTTATTTGGTAAAAAGTTTAAGTCCTATCACTTTACAGTACATCTGGATCAAAACAAATGGCAAGAGGGAATTCCATGGAATTGGCTTGAACGGAAACGACCTGTCGGGGAAGCATAAAGTAGTAGGTACAAAACGGTGCGAAACTATGATACGGAGCTCTTTTCTGGTCGTTTTATAAACTCTTCCGCCTTTCACCTACTACTACAGTTCTGGTTCCAGTTTTGAAATGTATCGTAGACCAGCTCGTAAAGCGAAAAGAGGGAATCTTTTGCTGTCCGAGACCATTCGCAGTGAGATTTTGAGCTAAAACAGTATTATTTGATCAAATAAGGTTTCGCTCATCACAAACGAAATGGGCGTATGTGATAAGAGTAGGACTCGTGTCTCAATATACCAAGCGAGTGTTAGCGGAGTTGGCAGCAGGTAAACATCATCTGACACTGAAATCATCATGCAGTACTCCCAAGGAGTAGGCTATACGAGAAAGCTTGGGATACGGTCGTTGCAACTGACCGATGTTTGTACCAACACCATTTTTTAGTAGGGAGAAGTATAGAAAACGATGCAACAGCTGTAGAACACGCGAACAGGGCGTCCATTTGACTAACAGATAAGAAAAGTAACAGCAGATACTTGCAGAATAAGTATCTATATTTATACTTTATAAAGTATCTATATATAGATACTTCCAGGACAAATATCTATATTTCCTCCTCAAAATCTTAGTCCTCGAAACCAGAGCAAAAAAATTGCTCCAAAATAACCATACCTGCAATGTAGCTCCTTCAAGTCTCGTGGG
This sequence comes from Kappaphycus alvarezii, assembly GCA_002205965.3. Classification (NCBI taxonomy): domain Eukaryota; phylum Rhodophyta; class Florideophyceae; order Gigartinales; family Solieriaceae; genus Kappaphycus; species Kappaphycus alvarezii. The sequence continues at coordinate 181,193 of NADL03000496.1, read as the reverse complement.
AAGGCCCCAGAATGATAGATAGATTCCTCGGACGTATTAAACTCCTCTAGTATCTCCCCAAGGCCTTTAAACTCCGCCTCATCCCCGTCAGAGGAGTTATAAACGATTAATCAACTACTATTTCCTCGATCTTCCACGGCAACTCCCCCACTGTTGTACACTAGTGGCCCTCACTGGTCCACCCAGTCCTCCTCACCTTCCGATCCTTCCACATCAGCCCTCGTCTCCTCCCTTCTGCCTCTAATTCTGCCTTCTCTTCCTCTACCTTCTCCTCTGTCTCCTCTGCCTCCCCGAAGTAGTGACGGCGGACCAAATCCAGGGAGTTGAGCGAGCGACGGGCTTTGGATGACTTTGCAATGGTGAGGAACGGGCGGAGGCTGGTCATATTGAGGGCAAAAGGGGGGTGAGCCGAGCCGATGGGGGGCTGATGGCGGATGTTTTGCTTCAACAAGTAACTCCTGATCTAAAGAAAACAGAAAAAAAATTTATCGGACGCGAAACAGGAGTAGAGGTGAAAATTTTACAAAACAGGAAGGATAAAATGGTGGCGGATGTCGGTAACGCATTCATCGCTGAAGAAATCAGTCAAGTCAATGTGACAAAAAGGGATGGAAAGGGGAACATTTTATCGAAAAAGCCTAGGTCAGATTATAGAATGCTTGAACATATCCCAGCACCTGTACCTTCTCCGACGAAGAGGTCTGATCACGTTGTTCTAGGAGTGGGAATCACTCCGGCTAAAAAACTGAAAAAGAATAAGAAATTAAAGATTATCCCAAAGGACGTAGTAGAGTATGTGAAGAAGTACAATGTGGTAGCTTAGCTTTCATTGGCCCAAACCGGAATAAGTTTTGGTCAACTTTTGAGGGGCGACGCAGAGGATGCTGGAAAATAACTCAAAAAAATTATAATGTCTAATAAGCCTGGAAAGGGTAAGAAAATGTTCCTTCAATCGGTCTCGACAGCACCAAGACGTCTTAAGCTGGTACCAGCCAATGTATCGGGAATAGAAACCCAAGCTCTTTTTGATTCGGGTGCAGTTCCAAATCTCATTTCAGAAAGTTTGGTGACAGATCTAGGTCTCGAAATCATTCCAACTATGCGAAGAATAACTGCTGCGGATGGAACCGTACAAAATCCATGAGCATTGTTCACAAGGTTTCCGTGTTATTAAGGGACTCTAAAGTTGATATAGACTTTCTTTTCATGCCTGATCTACCTTTCGATGTAATCATTGGTTGCCCTACCATGGAAAGACTAGGGACATGCTTTGACTTGGGCAACCAAAGCGTATCAGTCCATATTTAATAGTGCTTGTTTTTGTTAGGCACTGGAAGGGTTTCTGTTTTTCTTCTCACCCCTATTCGAGGGATTCTAATTTTTTCTTTTTTTCTTTTTTTTCTTTTTTTCCTTTTTTCTTTCCTTCTTTCTTTTTTTAGGTTTTGCTTTCTGTTTTTTTCGCTCAATAAAATACTCTAACTACGTCTATTGTCGGTGAGAAAAGAGACCCTCCTCCAGTGCTTGTTACTATGCCGGTGGGTCTCTCGGTCGATCTTCTGGGCGAAAGGAATGTCGCATTCGGTACACCGCGGAGGATCCTTGCTCTCCCTTAACCTTTGTTCTGGCCATTGGTGCTCCCCGCCAGCCTCGTGGATGGCCTTCTGCCCGGAACTGACAAACTCGATGTCGCAGATGCGAAAGTGAGGTTTAGGCCTTTTGCCGTACTTGTTCCTCTTCCTTCTCTCCCAATCCGTTGCAGCCTTGAAAGCTGTAGTACAGACAAGGTCATTGCGGACCTGGGCCTGGGAGGAAGTAACTACAAAAGAAGACCCGAGGGCGGTTGTACGGTGGGAAGGACGAGACGAAGGCTGCGGAGATCGAGGGAGTTGTATAGAGTAGCTAGAAGCCTTGGAAGGAGACCCGACACGGAAGGAGACCTGCTCGGATTCTTCGGACCCCTCCTCGGCCTCTTCGTCAATAAGGGAATGCCTGGGGTAAGCTGTGATGGCAGAGCTCTCCCCTCCGGTAGATTCGTTGACGAGGCCTTCCCTTTCTTCTCTCCGACGGAGTTTCTGGTACCTTTGATGATCCCTCGGGGTCCGCGATGGCTTCCTTACCCTCCAACCATTCCCCGAAGTTCCAGAACGGTTTTAGAGTATATAAGTTACTGAGGGTATTTCCCCCTTGAACTTCGAGCTAAGCACCGATAGTCCAAAGAGACAAGTGACACCTTCAGTATAATGGGTATTGCCCCTTGAACTTCGGTATGCACACCGTAAGTCCAAGGAGCCAAGGGACACCACTGCCTTAAGGACGACAGAGAAGAGGACGGCAACTTTTGAGGTGGTGGTGTTTTGTGGTTTGGGGTTTGGGGTTTGGGGTTTTGGGGTTTTATGGATTATCTATGGTCTGTGGTTTGTGGTTTGGGGATTTCTAGCCGGTCGAGTCTCGCACACCAGTCGACCATCCTTTATATAAAGAGTCGCGAATTTCCAAAAATCACAAATTGGTACTAAATTCCTAGCAAAACGCAAAAGCAGCCCTTAGACCCCCCTATTTCCCTGTTTTGATGCGCGTCTACTGTACTGTTGTGCAGTGCACGCTATTTGTGGCTCAGAGCCATGCATAGAACTGTACATGGCACTCGTATTCCAAATTCGTGGCCATGTACAGTACTGTACATGGCTCTCGGACCATAACTTGTGGCCACAGGACACCGGCCACCATGAGCCACATAACAATATTGACGGCACATCCGTGATAATGCCCCTGGACTTCGACAAAAGCATACATCCAGAATATTAAAGAGAAACGTACCGTGAATATTTCACTTCTAGCTATGACAGCGAAGATATCGAACCAATTAACACTATCGGAAATGGAGAAGGATACGCTCGAAGAATACTGAACATAGCATGGGATGATTATGATTCTGGGTTTGACACAGATGACGTCTTCAATTATAGGGTAAATTTGATACCCAAATGTGTTTCCTTTTGGAATAATATCAAGTCAAAGGACTGCATTCAGAGAATGAAAGACAATTACCTTCGCAAAGAGAGTAAGAATATGGCGAATTCCATATCTGAGTATATGAGTACGCCGAAAGAGGTCCTTCAAAATAATGACGGGTAGAATCACGAAAAACGAGAGCGCAAGATCGCAGAAATTCAGGAAAAAGTGCATCAACTTCCCGCTCCAGCATCAAAGAAAATATCCGACATATTAACATCGTCCGAAGTAATCGCATGGAGCGTTTCAGATCTAAGACAAGCAAGTGTACTGGTCACTCCCTCATTTGAAATTACTGATACCCTACCAATTCGCCATAGGCCTAGACGTCAACCGCCAAAATATGACCAATTTATCTCAGAAAATGTTAAAAGTTTGCTGGAAATGATGTTTTCGGCCAGTTTCATCCCCATGGTCATTTCTTGTTGGGGTGACACCAAAGAAGGATGAAAAGCTTCGCTTTTGTGTCAACTTCCGACAATTGAACCAAAGAATTATAACTGATCGATTCCAGGTTCCAAATATGGAGTAAATAATTGAGGACTTGAAGGACTGGAGATACTTCACCTCAATTAACCTTTACACTAGCTTTTCACAGATTCAGTTGAATGAAGAATGTAAGGAAAGAACGACATTTACCAGCAAAATCGGTACATTCATATTCGAAGTGATGCCTTTTGGTCTCATGAAAGCACCAGCTACATTCCAAAGAATGATGAACTAGGTTTTGAAGGGACTTCCATTTGCAAGAGTTTATATCAATGATGTTTTAATATTCTCAAAACGCTTGGATCAGCACATATCGCACGTCAAGACAGTGGTGGATAAAGTATTGTCATACAGCCTGAAAATTAAGTTGAGCAAATGCTTCTTTGCGAAAACTCTATGCAATTACTCATTCATATCGTAGATCAAGAGGGAATTAAAGTAAATCCATAGAAAACGAAAAAAATAAAGTTGGCAACAACGTCCGCTTCAAAGACCGAGGTTCGAAACTTCCCAGGACTGGCCATATATTACCGAAGATTTATCAAAGATTTCCCCAAGACGGCAGCAACGCTACATGTTAGTACTCCGAAAAACGTAAAGTTTTTCGGGAGCAAGGAAATTCAAACTGCATTTGAGCAGCTTAAAGATAAGCTAGCTGTCCCACCAGTGCTTATGTCTCCAGATTTCGAGAAACCATTTGTTGTGGAAACAGATACCTCAGAACGGTCTCTGGGTGTCGTTTTGTCCCAAACAGATGAAAAACGAAGACTCACCCTGTTCGATTCGCAAGTCGTTCTCTGAATGATGCGGAAAAGAGATACTCAGTCTTTGAGAAAGAAGCACTAGCTGTCGTCTCCAGGTTGATAGTTTTTCACGTCTCCTTTTATCACTCTAAAAATTTGTCTTGATAGCTGATCACCAGACACTTAAGACGGCATTCCAAAAGAAAGATGTGAATCGCCGCTGTGCTCGATGGCTCGACATTTTTGCAGAATATCGGTTTGAAATTGTGTATAGCCCCGGACGCAGTAATCAGCCTGCTGATTACTACTCCGAGGACATCGTCGGAGTTGCAGAGGTGCAACTCCAAAACGAGAAAGACTACGAAGCTAATCTTCACGGACTAATGAAATTCTTCGATGGACTAAAAATGAGAAATGTTGATCTTGAACACAGAAATTGGGTACGCAGGAATCAAAAGGCTTTTACATTGTGGAATAAGAAACTCTTCCGACACACTAAAGCTCGAATGGTGGCCCCTTTGAAAGAATGAATGAAGACGTTAAGGACTTTTGATGATGATTTAGTGCATAGAGATCTACAAACAACCAAGCAATTCATCATAGAAAGATTCTGGTGGCCCAGTGTCCATAGGAACATCTACAATTTCGTGAAAAGCTGCGATAACTGTCAAAAATTCACTCCCATCTGAAAGTACAAGAAAATTCTAAGCTTCCCTGTCTCCGGTCTTTATGAAACCTTCTCAATCGACTTTGCCGGCCTATTCAAGGAAACATCATCCAGAAACAAATATCTCCTCATAGGGGTGGAATATCTTACTGGATGGAACATATCTGTTGCAGTTGAGAACGCCAATGCTGAGGTGGTCCTGAGATTCATCGAAAAAGAAATAATTGAACCGCTTGGTCTTCCAAAAAAGATCATCTGTGATAACGCCCTTTGTTTCACTACACCGTCACTGCTTCTCTTTTTGGGAGAGAAGGAGTTCCATTTGAAGACGTTTCTCGCTTATGCTCCTATGTCGAACGAGAAAGCAGAAATGGTGATAGGAACCATCAAACGAGCAATATCGAAAACTATGTCGGAGAATGAAATCCAGTGAAAGGAGGCTTTGTCAAAAGTGCTATACGGTTATCGCCGAAAAAGAGGAAGAAGTGGACGCTCACCATTTGAGCTAATGTAAGGAAGGGCTCCGAGAATTCTAAAGAGATACATAAAAAAAATAATATCAATGAAGAGAGTAGAGAAGTCGAACTACTGGCCACAGAAGGCTCGACATCACCCCACCCGTTAACATAGTCAAGAAAATAGGGTGCAAAGCCTTCCGTCCAAACCTTTTCAATCGGATCTAGAGTACTTGTTACACATGGACAAGCCATGCGGCAGGCTATGACGTAGACGGGCCTCTAAACAAAGAACTCGAACCCTTGTATTGTCACGGAGAAAAGACACCCACATTAAAAGCTATGTTTAAGCTCAGGGAAGAGATCAAGGAGGGCCGTTCATGCACGTCGCCTCGTACCTTACCATCAGAGGCCTGATGAATTTCTCCTCACACAAGACTATGTACAACCACGAGGTATACTCATCTATAACTATAGAATTATTCCTAGGGAGGAAAAAGAGCCTCGGAGTAGGTCATCTCGATTAAGCGGGACTATTACGAAATCCACGTAATCATCTACTTCTACATTAATTTATGCCTACTTTTTCGTATGTTGAACGGCCCATTGCTACCCGAAGAAGATTTACAACTATTAATAAGAGTTCTATTTTCATTCCAAAACGGAAGATTCACGGAAGCAGATCTATAATTTATGGAGGTGATATATCATTCATCTATAGGAACGTATGGGAAAGCAGCTACCGGGGACTTATGGCAAACCTATCTGAACATTATACGCCCAATTGTTATATTTCTCAAGAACAACCAGTATGTGCAACTGAGATGTTACAGCTTACCCTTGGATATGGAATATCACCTGGTCCTATATCCTTTATGGGAACCTTACGTTTCTTTGCCCAGGAACGGGAGCTCAGCTGAGGACCAAGGTCCTCCCGAGACCGTCATAAAGATTTGAGCAGGACCATCCAGAGATCGAGGCGGATCATCAAAGGGGGCAAGCGGTCGAGAGCAGCAGGAAAGATCTTCAAGGAGATCACCTCCAACACCGCCCAGTCTCCCAGGGGGAAACTATGCTTCCTTGATTATTTCACGACTACTAATTAGACGTTGGCTTCGGGAAATAACAGAGGACCCTCGAGAATCCGAGGTAATTTCCTATTTTGCTATTAGTATTCGCATGTGCTTCCAAAGAGTTCACGGAGTGCATCCTGCTCGTGAAGCATCTATTCTTATGTTGCGAGTATTTTCTTCTTCAGATACCCGTTTCTGGACCCGTTGCCAGAGAAGTTCGCATATTATATCTGCTATCTTACATTTGGAAGATTTAGAGAAATAAAAAAAGAGGAGCTCATTATAGAACACTATGAAACCGTACGCAGGGTCTATGAAACTCTTGACCAAGGAAAAGAGACAGTAATCGCACGGTACACCCTCTCCCACCATAACGAAAATCAGTTACTGCCATATCCTTTCAATCAACCAAATAATCTCCCTGATGAATGGATAGAACTACCAGAAGAGCACCAGGAGCAATGAAGACAAGCTGGGAAGATCGTCTTGAGTGAGAGGGCCTGTTGTCACAAAAAAGGTCCTTTCTGTAGGAGAGCGGTCCTCTCCACAAACCTCTGTCTTTTCTTTCTCTGTGAGTTTTCAACAACAGCTCTTCCCAACAATTTTGTTTCACGAAGAAAATCATGGAACCAAATTTCCCTTGAATCCAAATTTACTGTGCAACTCCATTTCTATTTCTTCTTTGAGCATTTTGGTCCTCCTTTTTCAAAACATTAGTATTTCAACTCTTGATCCGCTTCTTCCTCCAAATTCAGTTCCGATATTTTATCAAGCATATTTTAAGTTATTGCCCTGATTGCATGCAAATCCAAAGAAGCGACATTGCCTCAAATGTTTTGTAATATCGTCAAAGGCCGTGAAACATTTCGAAGACGTCGCCCTATTAAATTTCGAAATTGACGTCGGTGAGGAAACCCCGCCATCAACTACCCCATCGGCTCACCACCTTTTTTCCCTCAACATGACCAACCTCCGCCCGTCCCTCACCATCTCCAAATCATCCCGAGATCGCCGCCCCCTCAACGCGCTGGCCTTGATGTCCAACGGACCAACTGATTATGATGACTACCGTAGGAGAATGGACCGGGAACGCTTTCGGAGTGGGTCCGCCGGCACTGCTTCGAGGAGACAAAGGGGTGGAGGAGGAAGTAGAGGCAGAGAAGGAAGAGAAGGCGGAAGAGGAGGATGAAGAGGAGGACTGGGTGGACCCGTGGGAGCCAATAGTGTACAAGGGTGGGGGGTCTGCTGTGGAGAACGAAGGGGAGACTGAGGAAGTAATCCTTATTTCTGGCTATTCTGATAAGAATGAAGGGGAGAATGAAGGGGATGACGAGGAAGATGAGGGAAAAGGAGACAAAAAAGTGCGAAAATGGTGGGGAGGGGGCTGGACAGTATGGACCAAGTGGTCCCGACGCTGTAGCCGGATGGGGGCATTTTTAGTGGTTTAGATATCTCTCAGGAGGAAATAGAGAATTTTAAGCCGTTACAAGATATTTGTGGGGACTGCTTGGGTGAAATAGATATTTTGGAGGAATTTTTCGGCTCTGATCTCGAGGACTAAGAATGTGAGGAATAAATCTAGACATTTATCCTGATATTATCTGCTGTTAGTTTTTCCTGTTCACACGATTCCGTTTGATGCATTTTATGGTTCTTAGTATGTTTGGTTGAGACTTTACGGCTAGCCAAAAAGTCTTTTTAAGCTGAATAAACTGATATCTCTTGTGGAGCTCAAGCAAGTTGGCAGACAACTTCAAGTGTAGTCCCGAGCTGTACGAAGTTGGGAGGTAACTTCAGACCCAAGATCCATTTTTCTTACGCTGCTGACAGAGCATCAGTGGTAGACCCTGACCATTTTACACTTTCTTGTAGCTCTCAAATGTCGTCCTTAAGCACAAATTTTTGTTAGTTTACCTATACCACGGTAGCACTATCGTCACTTGCAACACCTCTTTCTTGGGGTCTTTGATAATTCTTCTCATGATGTACGATAGACATCGATGTATAGGTTTCCCTCGGTACCACATTCAATGACTGAAATGTCTCCGAGTTTTTGACAAATTCTACTATGGTACCCTTCAAATCATTCAAAATTTGAGGGCCTTTTGATGAGGAGGAAATCGGAGTTCCGCTTATCCTCCATCACCACTTACGCAACATTCTGTACTTGGCTGGGGCGTTGAACCCAGCCTTTTCGTAGAGATCACACAAGTTTATCAATGAGCTTAACAAATCATATTAATTGAGTTAGGCCTCTATGGCGGTAAGAATCATCTCATCTTGTTCTACTTCTTTAGAATATTCTTTAACAAGCCACCCACATACCTCACCGAGGTTACGCTCATTCCCATTAAGAGACCACTCGTCGATAAACTTCGCCTTATATTTGTGCTTTGCGTCACGATAAAGATAGTCGAAGAAACTTTTGGCCTTCTCCTCGTCGCTCCTCTCACGCATCAAAACATTAACATATGCAGAGAGAAACTCCTCAACGTATTCACTCTTGCCCCCTGTCAACTTTATACGGGCAGCGTTGAGATCCGCTGTTAGAGAAAAAAATAACACTAAACTGTTCCCTAGCACTTCACAACTGGAATAACTCGGGTACAACCCCCTCTACAAGAGTACCAAATGATAGGGGTAAATAGTCGGAAGAAGAGGTGCTGAGAACCAAATACCCCAGAAAGGAGTTGTCGCAAGCGACAAAAGTGCTACCGTGGTATAGTTGAGCGATCAAAAAGGGTTTAATAAGGAAGACAGCTGAGAGGGCTACAAGCGAGTATAGAAAAGGCAGGGTCTACCACTGATGTTCTGTGACCAACGTAAGAAAAAATTTTCTTGAGTCTTAAGTTGACTCTCAACTTCCTACCACTGGGGACTTGACATGAAGTTGTTTGCCAACTTGCTTAACTTCCACAAGAAAAAGCAGTTTAGCTAGCTTATATACATTTTTTGCCACCCCTAGAGTCCGAAGAAAACTACAAAAGATACTCGGAAATCCAAAAAAAACACTTTGTGTGGATGACATACTCTAAACAATAGATAGTTAGGAAACGAACAATCAACCTGGTCCTCTCATTTCACATCCGCTAGATCAGAACCAGAAAACTCCTCTAAAATATCCATGCTACCCAAGCAGTCCCCACAAATATCTTCTAACGACTCATAATTCTCTACTGCCTTCTAGGAGATATTTAAACCACTAAAGATGCCCCCATCCGGCTCCAGAGTCGGGGCAAACTCGTCCACATTGTTCGGCCCCCTCCCCACCATTCTCGCACTTTTCATGTCTCCCCTCCCCTCATCTTTCTCGTCCTCAAATTAATCCTCCTCTTCATTCCCTTCTTCGTCTTCGTCTTCATCTACATTCTCGTAGACCAATTCCGGGGCTACCAACTCCTCAAAAGTCTCCCCAGCTCCCTGCTCGACTTCCATCTCCTGCCCCTCACCTACCTCCTCCGCCTCATTCTCGACGAACAAGCGACGAACGAGCTCGATCACCTTCTCCTTTGTTTGTCAACGTAGATACTCATCGCGGTCAGTAGGGCCGAAAGGGAATAGTGAAATGGAGTTTAGGGGACGAGGGTGGCGAGTTTTGGAAATGACTCTGGAGGGGCATAGATTGTCGATTTTGGTGGGCTTTAGAGAATGGCAGGCAATTGAGGGTTTTTTGAATGAGTAGGGGGAGAGGAGTGCTGAGAAGAATGATTGGGGAGATTTGGAACTTGAAATAAAGGGATTCAAAAAGGGTCTAGAGGGCCTATTCTATGGTTTGCAATGGGTTAAAAAAATCTACAAGGGAATTTGCAGTAGTCAGTCTGCGCCCCTTTTCACGAAAATTGAATTTGGAGAAGGAGGTATGCGAAAAGGGAAAAAGAACTTGATTCGGGATCTATTTAGATAGGTAGATACAGCATAAAAATATCTATACAAAATGGAGGTGAAATTGGACAGGACCGCGGTAAGAATAAGCAAGGTTTAGAAAGGAGAGACACTCTCCCCAAGAAGGTGCTTAGAGTGAGGGAGAGCGAGAAAGGACCAGAACTACAAGCAATTTTGGACAAACGGAGGTACTACAGGGGAAAGGTTTGGGTGTTTTACTCTTGGAAGATATATCCGATCTATCCCATGGTTTTCCAGACGTACTACAGTAATCAAAAGTTGGTAGATGACGAGTACAGAATGATACGTTCCAGTTTGCGCGCACCTATTAGTTATGTCGCCTTCTGAACATGATGTATGCTCGTCAAATGCCGTCGCTACTCTTTCTTGTGGTATTGACTCAAGACACATCCCCAGGCAAAAAGAAATACAGCAAGGGGGCCCAGCAAGCATGTTGATGTCGTTATGCCCTCTTCATACATACACCTACTGGAAAAAGAAATATCTGATCAGACCCAACTCAACCTACACAGATGTTATGCGGATGACTGCACCCTAATAGGCAATCACACTGAGCTCGGCAAGGCTGTCGAGATCCTGAGGTCTCAGAGACCTGATCATGGTCTGTATTTAAGCCCGGCGAAGACACGCCTATTCTGGCCGCACCACTCTGCCACTGCCCGGCTTTCCAAATGGGAACTTTTCAAATCACTGCATTGACCTCCCCGGCGCCCTGATCGGTTCGCCTAAATTCATGGAGAACTTTCTCAATGAAAACATTACAGAGTACAAAAACAATTTATAGCTAATCGACAGGATTGGGGGATTCTCGCATCCGGTTCCACCTCCTCCGTGTTTGCGCCTCGGCATGCAAGCTAAATCATGTGATGAAGCTAACACCGCCGAGTGCAACAAGAGTCCAGAAAATGATATTTGACCAAGAACAGATAGAATATTACTCGCGGTCACACAACTAGCCGATGATAAGTGTGGTCCGCCAGCATGTGACTCTTCCGTTGCTTCTGGCAGGCCACGGATTCATACCCGTGGCAAAGTTGAATTAAATGTCGTATGCGGCCAGCATCATCGACTCCGAACAAGTGACATGCCCCGATCATCCTAGCGTAGCCCAGCACCGTGCACAAAGCTATGCACATGCTGATAGTCACATTCTAGAGTTGTCCGACGACTCCATCCAAGCTTCTCTGATGAACTTTTTGGTTGGTGTAAACTAAATATACGCCAGCAAAAAAATCTAGTAGAGGACGAAAGCATCACTTTTAATGATCAATACTCAGAAGACCGCCAGCGCCATTCAGCGCAGGACCTGGGACTACACAGCAGGAGCCAAATTGGTGGCCTGGTCAAGACGTCGCAGATTAACGGAAGTAGCAATGTATTGGACAATCATACATACGAATCTAACGAGGAGCAAATGTTCCTCGGCGGCAACAGAGGTACCACGCTTGCTGGCGAGAAAGTGGGCGACTTGTTGCACAGCTTGGTCAAACCAGGGTCCAAAGCAACCAAAGACATCAGCAACCATGGGGTGAAGGTCCAGTCCGTAGTATTCGCATAAAGTATGGTAATGGTGGCGTTTCTCTGATTCTTTCTTTGAGATATGGCCATGTGGCGGACAAGAACGAGACCCGGATGAGTGCGGACTGATGACAGAGACATCGAAGGCCTGCGGGCTGGCAGCGAACTCGGAGTCATTAATAAAAACATCTAGGCGGAGCTGGGTCGCGGAAGAAGCAGAAGGATAAATGCGGTCAATTCGAGCCTGCCGTTCCTCTCTGGTCAGTTGGGAGGCCGCAAGGAAACTAAATTCATATACAGTAGCTTTCTCCACCAAAAAGTGGGTGATATCCCAATCATTTGATAAATGATGACGAACCCAAGAGGATTGATACGGTCCCTAGCGGAAATTACTGTATCCATAGATAGTCGTATCCTGCAGCGGACATCCTCTTATTGTACAGCTCGAGCCATTTAATAATATTTGGTCATTTAAGAATAAGCACATCATTAAAATTTTTAATTTTTAAATTAATAAAATCATTAGTCAGACGTTACCTCTGTTATGTACAAAAACTCATTTATTTTCGGACTGCCAAACTGGCGTCCGAGAAGTACATTACTGTACAGTACATTCCTTGATATGGCTTTTGCCGTTCGCCACACCAAGCGTCCCGATTATGCCTATGCGACGACAAAAAATAAACTACGTATGCTCCTGTTCGCCCTCGCGCCGCAACCTCTGCTGCTCGAACTCCACAATACCTTTTCACACACCCCCTTAACTTCTGGTACGCAGATGACTGAGACCTCATTGTACCATTGGAATACGCTCGCTCGTTGCTCCGGGGTTTTTACACCGTGGACGGGCCTCTGGGCTCCACATCAACATTTTCCGCCACAAGACTGCTGCATGGTGGCCGACCACCCCTTCGCAGGAACTTATCACCGCCGCCGCAATGCCGTGCGACTTCAAGACTGTGGAGGCCAATACTGTGCTCGGAAGCCCGGTTGGCAGTACCGCGGGATGCCTCCGCCTCCTTGACAATAACCGCGATACCATCCATTTCTGGGCGTCTCTCGTCATTTTGAACGACCCTCATCTCGCTTTCCAGATTCTTCGTGTCTGCGCATCGTGCTGTCGGTTTATGTATCTTTTCCACAGTATCCCGCCGCATTTAACCGCTTCCCTTGCCAAGTCCTTTGACGGGGGAATGCGTAGGGTAATCGAAATAATTTATCTCCGCCAAGCAGACATAGGCAGGACCTACGCCAAACTCCTCCGTTCAGGTGGTCTCGGCTTACTCCAAACCCGAGGAGTTCACATAATCGCGTACACAGTATCTCTCCTGACGAACTCGGCACTGGTATGACAGGTTTTTGGCCATACCCACAAGCCCTGCCCGCCTTCTCGCTCCATCGTATGAACCCCTTGCAATCGCCCTCAACCTCCCTCCTGATCTCCAACTACAGAACCTGGTCTCTAGGACGTCCCAACAGGACGCCTCCGACCCCTTCATCTCCAGCAATAAATAACCGCACACCTCCACACCGACATTTTACTCTGTCTGTAACAGCAAACACATGCATCCTCTACTCATCACCGTGCCCGTTTGGTAGACGCTGCCTCCACAGCCGCATCCGCTCTCATTCTACACCCTATAATTATCCAGGAACGACCACTTCATTGAGGGCAAGGTCTGGCGCACTATGGTTGACGTTCGCCTCGGTAGCCCTATTTTTGACGGCTCTTATCTCTGCCTGATGTGCGAGACAAGCAACGCCCTGCACCTCCCCATACTTGATGCAACCGGTCACCATGCTTCCGTTTGTAAGAGAGCGGAAGGTGCCGTGAGGCGGCACGACCGGTTACGAGTCACTCTAATTTGCCACCTTACCAAACCTGTCATTGGGCTGTCTGTCTCACGAGGACTGAATGGTGTTTTTGAGATTGAGGGTATTTGGTATGTGTATATCTGAAATACATTGTGAGAAAATTGAGCTATATTTCAATGCCTATGTTTTTTACAAAAAGAGCGGCTTTGCTATTTACGTTTGCCCTCATTTGTAGGTGATTCGAATGTAAGTTTCCTTTTTAGTCACTGTACGATATTATTGTCATAATCTACATAATTTTTTGTTTTTTTATGGATCATTGCGAAATAATTAAAAAATTTCCACGGGCCCCTCATTGCCAGGAATACATTTTCTCTTTCGAATTATCTCTCATATATGATAGAGGGGTCTAGTATAGGAATTTGCAAGATGTTTTTACAACATCTGATTTTGCAAGATATTTTTAATTTGGATGAGTGTGGTAAATACATGGGTTGATTTTTTATTTCAATACACACTGTCGTAATAGATCTCAGTACAGTTCCAAGTTCTGAGAGATACTAAGAGTGACTCTGAAAGGTCTATGTGATGGCCACATTAATTCCCACCCTTGGTCGGTTGGTGGCGGGTATAGTTAGGGCACCCGGATATTTGCTTTGTGTAAATATCTTCTAATAGTCTGTCTGGTCCACAGAATTCCCTTAAGTGTATTTTATGGTTATAAGTATTTCTTTTACAGACTTTAGGGGTAGCCAAAAGTCTATATAAGCCGAATAAACTGCTTCCTCCTGGAAAGGTCAAGCAGTTTGGCGGACAACCTCAAGTCAAGTCCCGAATAGTAGGAAGTTGAGAGTCAACTTCGGACCCGAGAAACATTTTTCGTGCGCTGGTCCCAGAGCATCAGTGGTAGACCCTGCCCCTTCTATACTTGCTTGTAGCCCTCTTAACTGTTATCATTATCCTCTCTTTTTTGTTCGCTCAACTGTAACACGGTAGCACTTTTGTTGCTTGCAACACCTACTCTGGGTGTTCGGTTCTGAGTATCTCTTCTTCTGACGATTTACCCCTATCAGTGGTCCCCCAGAAACGCTGACAGCGGTCAGTCTTGCAAAGAGCCCGATAATTCTGACAACATTTTGTATCGAGCCTGATGCAAGTCGGCAGCAAAGGTATTCTGGAAAGCAAACGAATTTGAGATGTTCCCAAGCACCACGCTGCATACGGAAGCTGATATTCGGCGAAGGATCAGCCGCCAGGCATAATTAGGGACGCCTGCTGTAGCCTTTCTCACCGCACATCCGTCTGTTGTCAGCCGAACCTGTAATAAGATGTGGTCGGTGATTTTACGCCGCCAACTGGTAGCTCAAGTGTTTCAAGACACAGTGCCGCTGCATTGCGCGGATTGTAACAGGCTCATGGACAACCAAGGTGACCATGCAGCGGATATCTTGCAAAAAAGGCCTGGGGTGGACTAACCGGTACAATGGTGATGGTAAATCTTTACGAGTTGTACAATGCTGCACAGAAGCATGCGGAGAGTATTCATAATTTGACTACGAATGGGGGCGACGGATGGAAACCTGTCGCGCCTGCATTACTTGGAGACTAAACGCAAAACGGGCAACGAAGTCGCGGAACTCCTGTTGACGGGAGTAACCGCTATAGGAAGCAGCAAAGGAAGCAAGGCGGCGGAAATAACCCTTGCCGTCGTCGCCCAAGAAGCCATAGATATCAATCCCGATGGAGGAGAGGAGAATGTCATTTTGGTCGCAGTAAGTGCCAAATTGGCGATGAGTCTCGCGCTCTGCGAGTGTCGTGGCAGCGCCTGCTGTGACCGTACTTGGCGAGATGTGGCGGCGTGCTGAAGACCCTTCGGTGGGCAACAGTAACGTCAACGTTGATATCGGTACTGTGAATGCAAAATAATTGGGATAGGTAGATCCAACTAATAAGAAATAGTTCCAACTTGAATAAATAAATAAATGCCACAATTGGACTTAGAATGAATAATGAATAGAAAACCAAATTTAATAATATCTGATCGAGGGGAATATTTCGATAGCCCGAGGATGTAAAAATATTTCTAACAACCTAGACTACTTATACTCTACACCAGGGTGAACCTGCTACAAAAATCAGGTGAGCCGTTCAATAATTTTGGTAGACATAATTTAGGCTCAGCAATAATTATTGCAGTATTTTCCAGGTAAGCAATCATCCAGATAATAATTTGTTGGTAGCATAAATGTAATAATTATAGCGTGTATAATATAAAAACCTAACTGTAGGACATAAAAATTATTTCACACTGAATTAAGCATAAAATAGTGCCAGTGTAAAATAGATAAAATTATTCCTTGATGATTCATAATAAATATAAATTGTGGGCCTCAATAAAAATATTGCTCCACAATTCAGCATCACTGTAGGACACCGGGATAGAAATTAAAATATTTGGTCAATTTTCACACTACTTCCCCTTTGAAATATTGAATTAAATTTATCCTGTTGACTGAGATGAATCCCGAGATAAAATATTACTCATATCCATAGGTATAGATCCATCAAATAAAAGGAGCTTGAGCATGTCAGATACAGGACTGTCCTTTTTTTTGAGCGGGTCGGAGGGATTAATTGAACCAGGTATCCATAGCATTTTCTTGATTTTGTTCGTTTCGAAATTATATCGAATTAATTGAACATCCGCTCTAATAGATTTATCTTCAGGCACACGACAAGTAGATAGAGAGCTGAATAGATCTTTTGAATCAACAGCAACATGAAGAGGAATATTGATATTTAGAAGTGTACTGTATGCTGCTGCAATAATTTTTCCTTCCTCGATAGCTTCACCAGCAGCCAATATTTCACCAGATGCAATAGATTTAACAGGACGCCGAGATAGATGTGAATGCCAATAAATTGTATGAAAATTGAATTACAATTTAAGGAGCCAATTAGCAACCCACCAATACATCCAAGTTGAGCATTTGTCGATCCGGCTGGTTTTCCTGCATCAGAAAAAACAACAACTGATAAATTGAAATTTCCAGAAACTTTCGGGCGCCGATACGTGCTTGTAGAACCAAAAGATTTTAAATTCCGAAGCTTAGAAGATTGGATAGATAAATCACGAACCAACGGATTTGACCTTTTCTGTTGTAAATAACTTGCTGTAAAGGCAGACACTTGAGATGCAACCATACCCAAATAGACAATTGATCCGTTTAACGAATTAAAAGCAAAGTTTTCAAATGAGTTCATTTCTTCATCAGGTTGTTTTCGACGATTTCTTGATATTGAATGGGGTTCCAGTCCATTTAGCTTATCATCAGCTGAGACATTAATTTTATAGTCATCAAACTGCATGATTTTAACTCCATTGAAATAAAAAGATCCAGGACTATGTACGATTGTACCAAGCTTATATACTTTCCCAAGATCTTGGATAAATTGCTTCTTAATATTTTTTTGTCCAGTAATAAGTATATCATCGACCAATTTAACAACAAGCAGAATTAATGATCCTTTTAAACTCATGAAAAATAATTGGGGTATATAAACGACTGATTTCAATCCGAGGTCAAAGAAAGTATTATCAGAGTGTATTTGCCATTTTGCATTCGCTTTGACTAACCCATATGAAGCAGACAGTAATAACCAATAGAAGGATTTTCAGAGCATTCCCGAGGAGGTCTCACATAAAATCTCGTAATGCTGATCCAGATTGTAAAAATGCAGACTTCACATCAACTTTGATAAATTCCATTTAAAAATTGTAGCAATTGATAAGAGAATTCTAATTGCCATCGGAGAACAAGATTCCGAATCAGTTCTCAAATTATTTTTCTCCTTATCCTCATTTCCATGCGGAGCAATTCGAGCCTTGCAATAATATTTTCCATCATCCAAAATTTTTATTTTGTATAAAACGTGACTGGATATTACATTCGAGTCGGGAGGAATTTTTGAAACATGAATTTTTGAAACGTAGTGAGAAAATTATTTTCTTCCGTATTGTACGCATTTGAAATAATATGAGATGGAAGTCCAGATGCTTGATGAAGTAAAAATTCTTTAGATCCAAACCTTTTATGATAAAAACTCAGATCTTTTTGTTCAGATGATTTCAATTCCGTTCCAGGTAACAACTCAATTTCATGCGCATCAATTCCATCGTTTTCATCAATAGGGATATGAATTAAATTTTCAGGGTGCAGGGAACTAAGTTCAGATTCAATCGGAACATGTTCGAGAGATAAGATGTTTTTAGATTCTGATAAATTTCCATCAATTTCTGATTCATTATATTTTCGACATCAGTATTCATATTTGAGTTAAAATTACCATCATCAGAATGATCGTCAAAATTGTTTTCGCCCACATTCTTCACTTCGGTAATATTTGTTTCATCAGAAATATCTTCCACAGAATATTCAATAGACTGATTCAATAAATCATTTGCCTTTTGAATTTGGTATGCTAGTTCATTAGATGAAACGGAATGTCGGACATCTTCAATTGCAGCATGTATAAATTTTCCATTGGATCCAGGTACTGTGACGATAAGAATTTTTTGTCGAATTTCAATACTGGTTTGGGCGATGACCAAGATCCTCTTTTCTGATTTGGTAGATGAATAAAAATTTCCACAATATCGCCAACATTAATTGGATATCGGTCACAGACTTTGATTTTAGAATAAGATTTAATTTCCTCTTGGCTATTAGCTCATTATGAGCTTCTCTTAAATCATTTGGTAGACTTCGAGGACCAGAATTATCGATGGGTCGAGTGTGACCAGTGGCAAGCTCGTATGAAGAAACAACATCATTTCCATATAAATCATTCGATATTTGAAACATTCGAGCAATACGAACCGTATTACTTGCAGAAGAATCGGATATTTTTAAACGGATATAAATGTCTCTCAATATTTTATGTTTTGACTCAATATAATTTTTGTTATGGCGGCGGGAACCAATAGGACAAAACGAAATTCCTCTTTCCTCAAGATAGCTTCTAAAATTATCATTGTCAAACGCCTGATCTCCCATTAAATAGTTAGGGTCCCAAAATGGTGTTAACCAGAGAGTCTCAATACAATCAACGCAATTTTCCATCCTTAAAGAGGGCACTATTGAACCAGTTGAATACCTGGTAACTGAGTCCATAATATGAAAAATATCCAAGTTTTCCACAAAAAATGATCCACACAAACCAATTCATTAAATCGCGAGATATAGAGCTTAAAGATACTGCACGAGGATGAGATGGTTTTTTTGTGACATCAAAAATTTGCAGGAGTCAATTATGCTTGATAAATATTTTTTGCATTCATCGTCCCATATAAAATTTCTTTGTAACAATAGTTTTATATCATCATAATTTGAGTGACCACATACATGTTTGTGAACCTTATTAATTATTTTCTTCTTTTCAGCCCAAGATATATTTTTTGATGTATTGATATTGTTGGAACAAATTGATGATAAAATGAGTTTTCAATAGGTTCGGATGATTGTATAAATATATTTCCGGGTACATAACAATGATGACCATGATCCACCAATGTTATAGAATCGATTGAATTATTTGCGGACTCGAACTCGATGCGATTGTCCGTCATATGAATAATATTTGATTTTCTTGTGATATTTCTTCCAATAACCCATTGAGATGATCATGATTATTAGATGCCTTATTTTAACCTGATTTCCATTGTCTGAAATAGCTGATAAAAATATTGAACCGATCATTTTTCTTTTTTCGCTTGAGTGGTCGCCATTTCCGTATTGCCAGAAGGGCGTGTCCTTGATACATTCAGGAAGTTCATCAAGAATTCCATTGCATTTCGGTAAAATAAATTTCGAAAGTGCTCGTAATTCAACAATACCCATTCCACTATACGGTGCTCCATCATCAAGTAACGGACCTGGTATAACGTATTTGACGGAGAATCAAGCACCGTTTTTACCATATGAAATGTTACGGAACCAGAATCATTTTTGTTTTGATATTTTCTGCATTTCCCATTCTAGATGATGAACCGTTATGATAATTTTTAGCACTCTTGCATTTATCTTTTTCATAGGCCCAATGGCCAATTTCTCCACATCGGTCACAAGTTGATTTTGCCTTGAGGGCAGCAAGTATTCAGGAGATAATCTTTGCTTATTATTTTTCTTGAAATTTTTCTTTTCTCCGTATGAAATATTTCATTGATTTGAAGAGATATATTTTTGAGCATTTCCATATATTTGATTTGTATTTTTTGGTTTATCACATGCACGAATAATAGATGATATTTCTGAATATTTGATTAATTCTAGGATTTTTCCTTTTTCCAAATCGGCTTCTTCATGCTTCGGAGAAGCAGCAGCCAAAATAGATACTCGCTGGTTTGAATCAATTTTGGAATTAGCCAGGAGCAAAAATGATACCAGTGCTTCAGGTAATTTCGAAGTACCAGTAGATGAATGAAATCGGGCAATTTGAGCATCAAACCATGATTCAAAATTTTTGAAAGACTCACTATCACCACGAGTAGTGTGCAATAGATCTAAGAATTTTTGAAATGTATCTGATATAGATGATAGAGGATCCACCTTATGAATAGCGTTAGCAATCGCTAATGCACCATTTTCAGACTGAATTTCTGTGTCTGGAATTTTCTTACAAATATCAAGAGCTCGTCCAAATAATTGTGATTGTAAGACAAGACCTTGTACTGCCTTAGGAACCTTATTTGAATTTGATGCTGGTAATAAATCACGAACAGATTTCCATCTTTGAACAGCATCAAAATATTTTTCTTGAGGTCCTTTACCATCCGTCCAAGGAGCCGTGCGAAGATCCCATGAAAATTTCGGCCTTGAAGGAATTTCGGGGCGATCTGGGCCCATAACTGCAAAATAATTGGGATAGGTAGATCCAAATAATAATAAATAGTTCCAACTTGAATAAATAAATAAATGCCACAATTGGACTTAGAATGAATAATGAATAGAAAACCAAATTTAATAATATCTGATCGAGGGGAATATTTCGATAGCCCGAGGATGTAAAAATATTTCTAACAACCTAGACTACTTATACTCTACACCAGGGTGAACCTGCTACAAAAATCAGGTGAGCCGTTCAATAATTTTGGTAGACATAATTTAGGCTCAGCAATAATTATTGCAGTATTTTCCAGGTAAGCAATCATCCAGATAATAATTTGTTGGTAGCATAAATGTAATAATTATAGCGTGTATAATATAAAAACCTAACTGTAGGACATAAAAATTATTTCACACTGAATTAAGCATAAAATAGTGCCAGTGTAAAATAGATAAAATTATTCCTTGATGATTCATAATAAATATAAATTGTGGGCCTCAATAAAAATATTGCTCCACAATTCAGCATCACTGTAGGACACCGGGATAGAGATTAAAATATTTGGTCAATTTTCACAGTGATGCCCGTATGCAGCGGGAATGTAAATGTCCATTCGTAACGCGGGGGACTCCGAATGCCCAGACGAGTTGGGAACCTGGTAGAGGAGCGGATGTTCGACGAGGGCGACGATCCAAACTTCCTTACAGTAGCGGGCAAGAACGTTGCGGAGGACGTGATGCCGACGAGTCATTCTGTCTTCGTATTTGCAGGTCAACGCGTGTTGGCCTCTTTGATCTAAGACGGGTGCGACGTCGGCCATGGCGGGGAACAGACAGGACAGCGAGTAGAACCAGGGAATAGCGCGATGCCGAGACGGAGAGCCAGAGCGACTTTCCACGCAGAAGAGGACATGTACGTACCACGGTGGTGGTGAGGAAGCGAAGAGAAAACAGAGGAGGAGGAAGATGTACGCACGGAGAGGAGCCGTGCTCGGTCGGGTGCTGCTGCGGACAAGAACAACCTATCAGATTTCGATAGCATGAGTTCAGTTGTGATCGCAGACTGGAGCTTTTCGCCGGGGACCGCCAATGAACAACGCTCGAACAGTGTCGTAGCTGTAAGCGACGAAGACATCTGCGGGTGGCGGGAGGATAAGACCGAGATGGCGGACCGAGGGATCTCCATCAGACAATGCCGTAATGAAGGTATTTGGCCGACAAGTGTTCAAGGCAGCAGGAGTCGGCGTCCAATATGAGGTGGAATACTTACTTCCCGGCTGAATGCACGGCCTGCCGACATTCTAATGTACCCGAGGTTGGAAGAGATCAACACCTTGCCGCCCCTCCCGGTGGCGTACGACGTCACAGTAACATCGCCATTCCAAGAGGAGTTCATGTCCATTGGAGCGCGCGAGGCCCGCGCCGTTTCCAATGCAGCGGAAAGACGGAAAATAGGGAGCTTGCCAGCAAAGTAGCAGCCATCCCCGGTGAAGCCCTCCCAGGACGATCGAAATTTGGATGGAAGTTGGTGCCGTTGGCCTTCGATTCGCTTGGATCGCCGTCTGCGACGACGTCGAAGGTAATCGACGAATACGTGGCCGCTGTCGCAACCCGCAGCGGATGCTCGACGGGAGGAGTGAAGAGTCGGCTTTATCAGCACGTTAGTTATGCGATTTGGTCCACATGTGCCGCGTCTGATATATGTCGCGCCCCCACAACATGCAGAGTTTAGCCACCCTATTCAGACCTAATTCTTTTTGGTTTGTTGCAGTGGGGTATTCACGACATTGCATGTTACACCTGCATATGTCTGTGGCTAAGTAAACAGTAAGAAGCAGCATAGTTATATGACCTCGACGGCATGACATCGTCATCTAATCTGCGCAACGCACTGCCAGCGGCGTGGATTCAACTGACCACATCTTCCATTCATTAAAAAAACCTAAGACTTCGCTGTAATCTCTAGATTTATTCGCTCTGCATTCTCATTCTCACCTTTACCGGCAGCGTCAAATCTCCGTCTCCCCTGGAACACTTTGCTCTTTCAACAAAGGAGGAACTCGTGTAGATTTCGTCTGGCTCGCAATCCAATTCGAATGAAAATCTCCGATACAACTCTCCCAAAATCAAAGGCGCCTCATAATTTGCCAAAAACTGGCCTGCACAAGCCATTTGACCAATCCCAAAAGGCAAGTAGCTACCTGGCGGAGCCAGACGCCACTCTGCGTTGGGCTCATTATCCCACCTCTCCGGACGAAACGCTGTGGGGTCCTTCCACACGGACGGGTCCATTTGACACGCTGAGAAGAGTGGTAACACCAGGGTGCCCTTCGGTACCGGAACTGCTGTGCCTCTCAATGTGACATCCTTAGTGGCAACTCGAGCCGAACTTGCGCCGATCGGCCTTCGTCTGAGTGTCTCCTTCCACACCTGCATTGTGTACCCGAGCTTCTGTACGTCATCCAGTGTCAGCGGGTCTGACAACGGTCTATCGCCTGCTACTGCATCAACTTCTGCGACGAGTTTTCCCGTCACGTTTTGATTGCAGCAGAGATGAAACATGGCCCACACGAGGGAGTAAGCTGTGGTATGACTCCCTGCCACTGCAAACTCGATGGTCAAAGCCACAGCCTTTGCTTCATCGCCTTGGCTGATCTCTAGGATGGCATCCAAAATATCCTCCTCGCGGGCGTCCTTTTGGTAGCGTGTCTCTGCGAGACGCTTTGCTATAAACGGGAGGCATTCGCGGCGGATTTCCCGGCCTGTCTGCAAGAACTTGTGGCGCAACCCGGTAAAGGTGAGCCATTGGCGGGCTGGGTAACCTATAAACTCCTTCTGCAACTCCTCTAGCAACACGTTCGTGGCGGCGCCAAAGCTCAAGTACTGTTGCCTGTCCAATGCACCACCCAATGTCACCGTCGTGACGATGCGTAAGGCGGTCTCATACAAGTAATCCAAAATATCAATGCCTCCTTTTCCAGCAACGTGACTCAAACTGTTGCAAAGGTCCATAGTCGCCCGACTAACATATCGATGATAACTTGCCAACAACCCGTGATGAAACCTACCTCGAAGCGTACGTCTAGCAGCCTTATGACCAGCACCAGCGGAACTGAGCAAGCCACCAGGTGCAAGAGCAGAAAAGGCTGCGACTTGAGCCGGGGGGCGGCCAAAGTCGGAGACGTTGGACATTACCTGAACGACATCGTCGCGGTGGGCGGAAATAATGGCGCGTTGTGGACCGAGCCATAGTTTGAAGATGCGACCGTGGGTGGAATGTAGATGGCGAAGGACTTTGGATAAGGTGGTGGGGTCTCGGAATAGGGGGAATACAGAGCCACCTGGAAGGTAGTCGCGTGGTGATGGACCGGGAAGGGGGGGGAAGGAGGATTTGCGGATGAAGAGGAATGAGAGGAGGAGGAGGAGGAAAGCGAGGAGAGTGGTGATGTCCATTCGGGCGGGGAGAGATTGGTGTGGTTTGGCGGGAATCGTATGATTTTGAGTCTGTGTTGGGTTTTTTGTTGGCATAGCTTGGCGTTGGGAACAGAGACGATTGTTTTGCCCAAGCCCAAACAAGATTGATAATAAACACGCTGTACAGTTGAGTATTTCATACAGAGCAATCTTTTGATACCATTTAACTGTTACAGTTCAGTACAGTATTACTGTAGATGGTTTACAGCACGACAAATACCAACCGATCAAAAACTGGGGGTGTCCCCTAAAATGTATCAATTTATGCCTACAGTATCTGGCTTACTACGGAGGACATGACGTGCAAGAGTGCTTGTATGATGCACAGTACTGTACAGCAATGCTTGGTGATGCCACGCGTACGATCATACCTACCGACGCATCATGGCTACATAGGGCCGACGCCGTCCATCCAGTTTGCTCTTAAAAATTGATTACTCGTTCTGGGTAAATATCATCTCCCCGCGCCCCATTGCACATGACTGGCATTGTCCATCACGTTGATTGTGAATAAATCGTCGGTCCTCTTGTTTACGGGATTGTTGGGCGGCTGAAAGGGATCCACACTTGAGGCGCCCGAGGGGGCCGCAGGAATGAAAAGGGATGTGTTGGCGCCTCACGTGCGAATGATGGACGCGAGTGGAGGGAAACAGGAAGGCACCACGGGTGGCGGCGTCGGCGGGGTTGAAGGGTGGTGTAGTCGCGACGCGAGTAGAGGTGCGGGAAGGGAAAGCGGAAGTAAAGAGAGAGTGTAGCGTTGGATGGCAAGTTTGCAGTTGTTGGGATGGTTGTCTTGCATCTCGCCCGGCGCCTGGGTGGGCGGGATGCGTTTAATACTGCAGTGCAAAAATAAT
This sequence comes from Kappaphycus alvarezii, assembly GCA_002205965.3. Lineage (NCBI taxonomy): Eukaryota > Rhodophyta > Florideophyceae > Gigartinales > Solieriaceae > Kappaphycus > Kappaphycus alvarezii. The sequence goes on along the minus strand of NADL03000496.1, from coordinate 156,306 downwards.
TTCAAATCATACACGTGTATCTAAAATGCTAATTATTCTAAATATAAACCTACCTTCCAGCAGAGTGCAACCCTGTCGCTTGCGCGTAAAACTACCGCCACAGGCATGAAAACAAAAGGTACAGTACTGTACATTCCTCTCTTTGTTAGGGATTCCTTCTGTGCGCCGCTGCATACTGTACTGTACAGTGCGATGTTGCCTGAGCAGGTGAGCCTGGTCCGACTTAAGTGTGGAGAAATGCATCCTGCTCCGCAATAAGCAACCCTTGCTCTCTACTAATCTATTACATATTTTCAAGGGCACTGGGTAATACAATATCTCTAACCGGGCTTGCTTCCAATTGTGGGACAGCTCTTCAGCCAGAACCCCTGAATCGAAAGAGTCAACTCTTGCTGCACCGCATGTATAGAAGGGTCTATCTCTAATAATGGAACTGACTTCCCAACTGGAACACATGCACTAGAAGAGTCAACACTGAGTATGTAGTATTTTTACTGGGCCTTATCCCACCAATGCTACCGACTCCTCAGTCGGAACCACTGCTCTCGGGAGGTCACTATCCGACTCAATGTGTTGACGAGCTATGTTTTAGGACTTTAGAATGGGTGTTTAAGATAATCTCCAAAGCTGGAACGCGCCAATTGAGAGGGACATGATGAAAAAAACATCAGCCTTTTCAACTAAACCAACCAACCAATTCAATTCACAACCAGAATCGTTGACTACGTATAGTCTACCGAAAGGGACCATCATTTACTACTGTAAGCCAATTCACTGTACTTTACAATGTCGTCCGCTAGTCGATGAAACCCTACAGTCCGAGTGATACAAGACAGCTGTCTTTGACGTTATCATTGCGCTATGAGCGCTGGTTTTTGCAATACACTGGAAGGGGTTCTGGTTTCTTTTCTTTTGCACTTTTACTTGAGGGCTTCAAATTTCATTGTTTTAATTATTTAATTATTTAATTACTTATATCTTAATTTTTGTATATTTATTTTTAATTTTTAAAACTAGCTTGTAACTCAATTATTATAATTCTATTTTCTAGTTTTTACTTATTTTATTTTTTAATTCATTCATTATTTTCTTTTTGTCCTAGCAGTAGAAAATCAACAAAAATTGTAAATAATTTTGTTCTCTGCGAAGAAAGAAAGCCTCCTACGATGGTTTGATTTGCGCAGGTAGGTCTCTAGGTCGACTTTCTGGGCGAAATAAATACCGCAAAGGGTATACCACGGGGTTCTTTCCCTCCCTTAGTCTCAGTGCTGCCCTCTGGTGCCTCCCACTAGCCTCATGAACAGTGTGATACCCGGCACTAACAATTTCGATGTCGCAGGTGAGACAATAGAATTTGGGCTCCTTTCCTTTCCTATTGCTCTCTTTCCTCGCATGATCCGTCGCAACCTTGAACGCGATAGTACAGAAAAGGTCGACTTGGTCCTGAGCCCGGGAAAAATTAGCGGAAATAGAAGGCCCAAGGGCGGTTGTGAGGTGAGTGGGTCGAGAGAAGGGCTGTGGAGAAAGGGAGACCGGCCTTGAGTAAATAGAATTATGCAAGAAGATCCGAAGCGGACAAGGATGCGTTCAGATTCGGACTTTTCTGATCCTTTCTCGGCTTTCGTCGTCGGTGAGGAAGTTCCTCCGGTATTCTGTTATGCGAGTCCCGCCTCTACTGCTTTCCTCCGCGGTCTGTATTTCCATCCTTTTTACCAAACCTGCAGCCGTCTCCCTACGTCGTAGAAACTGGTACCTGCGGTGATCCTATTGAGTTCTGAACGGCTTTCATTGCTCTCGGAACATTCCCTTGGGTAGCCACGAAGATTTGCGTCAGGCAGTCAATGAGGGTATTTTACCCTTCAACTCCGAGCTAGGAACGTAAGTTCCAAGGAGATAGGTGACAACGGCATTATAATGGGCATGAAACCCCTTAACTTCGGCTTAAACACCGTAAGTCCAAGAGAGGAAGGGAAAACACTGCTTTAAGTCACTATGATGTTGGCTTTTGGGCTGGGGGTTTAGGTAACATGGCTTGCTTGGGAGTATGTCGCTTTTTAGGGGGTTCCAAGTGTGTGATTTTTTTGTGGTTTCGAGTTTGTAGCGATGTTTTGTCTAATATGCTTCCAGCAAGTCGGGTTCCGAACTCCCCGTCAACGAGCATTTATTTAGGGGATCCTCAGAACATAGTAGTCCCCTTTTTGATACTAAGAGCTTAAAAACCTAGAAAGTAGCCCCTATAGGCTGTGTTATGAAGATTTCTGGAGTATTACACTAGACTGTGGTGTAATATGCACAGTTAGTGGCCTAGAGCCGCGCACAGTACTGTACATGGCTCTCATGCTCCAAATTCGTGGCCCTGTACAGTGTTGTATAAGACTTTCGAGTGCCTACTTGGTGGCTAAAATTTATCGACCACTCCCAGCAATCCAACACGTACGTAAGAACACTATTCCTTCCGATTTAAGACCGTTGAGGGTCAATAAGAAAAGCAGCAGATAGCCGATGGATGAATGCGGTCAAAGAACGTCACCGACTCTTGACACACTCTGCACGTACAATGAGCGATGTTTGCAACGTCACCACACGTGCAACCACAACGCGTATCCATAAGTAGGGTAATAAACAAACATTCTTCACCTATTATGTCTCTGAAGTTTACACAGAATTACCGTGCATCATTATTGTTGCACACAAAGAGCGCATCCCTCGTTCCATGTTTTGATTCGGGTTTCCACGTTGAATGAAGATGAAGATTCCAATCCACGAATCTAATCCAGTTTATGTGGAAATTGACCAAATATTTTAATCTCTATCCTGGTGTCCTACGGTGATGCTGAATTGTTGAGCAATATTTTTATTGAGGCCCACAATTTAAATTTATTTTGAATCATCAAGGAATAATTTTATCTATTTTACTCTGGCCCTATTTTATGCCGAATTCAGTATGTAATAATTTTTATGTCCTGCAGTTGGGTTTTTATATTACAAAGGCTATATTTATCGCATTTATGCTGCCAACAAATTATTATCTGGATGAGTGCTTACCTGGAAAATACTGCAATAATTATTGCTGAGCCTGAATCATGTCTTCCAAAATTATTGTACCCTGGTGTAGAGTATAAGTAGTACTAGGTTGTTAGAAATATTTTTTACAACCTCAGGCCATCAAAATATTCCCCTCGATCAGCTATCATTAAATTTGGTTCTATTCATTATTGATTCTATGTCCAATTGTGACATTTATTTATTTATTTAAAGTTGGAACTACTTATTTTTTGGATATACCTACCCCAATTATTTTGAAGTTTGTAGTGATACCATGGCGCTCAAACCAACAACAAAAAGTACTGTAAAGTTGTGAATGTATGAAGTCTCCTCTATCTGCAATGCAACTACAGTACTGTTATGAGTCTATGTGCGTGCAATCATTCTTCCTCAAGTTTGGTCAATATTGAACCTACGAGCGTAGCCGCCTGTTCACGATTGGTCGAAAAACTCTAATGCAGCCATTCCTAAAACTGTGACTTGTGGTGATGATCTAAGATCTTAGAAGGGACTTGCACTTAGACTGCACTGGAAATGGTAGTGCTGAGGAGATGATCGCCAATGCTGAATGAAGGACCAAATTTTGTGCATTAGCGTGGCCTTGGCTTTGCATAGGTCGCCAAAGATTGATTCGAGCAGCAGTATGAGCACAGACCTAGATGATGTACTGAAGCTCCAGCCGCAGAGGGTTCGGAGTCGCGGTATCAATAAATTGGCAGGACTTGATCACGAAGGTGAAGATCTCACCCAACATTTTGTGGGGAGTGCAGTTTCGCGCCTTGTATCCAAGCACCGTTCATCAACCTGTGCTTTCATTGCAGTCTTTGTGCCAACCGTTTAGACTTACAACAAAAGCACTGTACTGTATGTTGAGGACCACTCGTCTGCGACGCTAGCTCTGAGAATTGTGGCCCAGGAGGGACAGGCAGGGTCCAACTGAAGGGAGCAACAAGAAGTTAGCTACTGTACTTAGAGAAAACTGGTATCTGCGGAATATAGGACAGCTCTCCTTAAGGTTTGCCACCGCCGGGTTACTGTACCGTACATCGGCCGGTAGGAGTTGAGGCCGCTGAGGCCAAATAAATAAGGCCCGCGGAGAGCCGACGGAGTTGGTGCGCTGAGGCACGAAACGATTCAGTTTCACACGGTACAGTTATAAATGAATAATCACTTATTATTCGATACTGTACTCGATTCCGTTATATGCCTTGAAGGAATTGTGTATGAACAAGCGACTGATTTATTTCTGGGATTAGATTGGATTACTTTCGATAGCGATTCGACATAATTTGGTGAATGCTTTTGTCTATTTAACAATACAATGTACTCAATTGAGTATAAATTTTTTCAAAACGTAAAACCTAAAAATTTCAATAAATATTACTTTAAATTCATGAAAAAGTAATAATTTATAAGTATTCGTATCGAGCCACTGTACAGTAGCAGAAATGTTTCGGTCTGTTCAAGGTCAATAAAGTCAAAAATAGATTTTGAATGTGTACCCAATTGAGTATACGTGAATAGAATAGAATAGATAATAGATGCTACACAAATTCAGTGTACTGAGCTCCTAATTTTTCTACCGCTGGGACTAGGACGAACTGGTGAGGAGGCCATTGATGACGACAGTACTCAAGAAAATGCAGGTTGCCTCAGCTGCTCATTAGGGACTTGTGTCCAGTGATCAGGGATCAATCTAATGTGTACACACAAAGCCTGGAGAGAAGCACCACGGCATTAGAATTTGGAGGAGGATATGATATGAACTAAGCGCGGTGAAGCGAGGTGTCCATTGACCATGGGTCACAGTATTATCGGCACGACCAATGCCGAGAATGGCATCGTGATTTCGAAGTAGAGAGCTAAGCTGTGCATATTTCAGGTAGACTGTAGTGGTGCGGTATACTGAAACAAATACACATTAGTATAAAGGGGGGAATTGACGCAGTTTTCCGGAATAAATAAAGCCTTCACAGAAGTAAAAGCCGGGTTGTGCCGATCGACTTGCCTCGATCGACTCAAATTTTTCGCTATCGGAAGTGACGACCAACTCAGAAAGGTTTTAATTTTCTTGATTTTGCGCCGGGATTTTTACATTACTACCGTAAACTGCTATATTGTACAGTATTTGCAATAAGATGCAGATTGACCATGTGGTTGGTTTTCGTGCCACGATTTTAGGGCCGTTTGGGAGTTTCCACGTAGTTTTGTCAGGGCAGGGGTTACGATATTAAAGTGAAATTGCTTAATGCAAGATGATGAGAGGAAAATGTGGGGTGATTTAATATTCGAAAGATATGGTCGGTTGTTGCAGGGAAAGGTTTTGGGTGTTTTACTCAGATGATGATATGCTTCCGTGGATAAGAATTTGTTTGACAACGAATTTCTTCTTCGAAAGAAGCGCTTGCATCTTCTACCCCACCTTGGCCCGATAACTGAATCAGTCCAAATTGGGCACGATGGCGTCAAATCGAGGCACAAACTTGTTACAATTTCACGCTATGACGGGTGGCACAAAACATGATTTCTCCTGGTGTGGTGTGGGGCACGTTTCGCCATAACATGTTTTTCTTGATACACGGGGGGTTCTGTGTAAATGGATGATGCCATATCTCAATTGCCCTCGACTAGTAGCATGCATCAATGAGGCAATGTTTGACACTGCTACATGTGTACATGTTGCTGGTGCTCATTTACTCGTTCTGCTGCGTTTAGATTAAACATTTGCTAAATTACTGCTATTTCTCCTCGGCCTAGTCCAATAGTTATGATATTATGTGTAAGGGGGAATGTGGGGTGATTTAATATTTGAAAAATATGGTCGGTTGTGGCCCGGAATATCCTACAGGGTGCCGAGCAATACCTCTTAAATTACTCTAAAAAGCTGGCTGAAGGCCCCCCAGCAGACAGGCTGCGTTGGACATTACGGCCGCGGCAGCGTGTCTCTGAGTGAGTACCGCACGGACCTTACCATATGCCTCCATCGCCCTAACGGCCACGTTCCGCGCGACGTCGGTTAACACCCTATAAGCGTCCGGGTGCCACCCTCCGAGAGTAGATATAGGAATAGGCACGATCCTACTTCTCACGGAGGTTGCAATAAAAGAATCATATCTCCTATGCTTCGCGGAGGCGGCCGCATTGAGAGAGGTGAGCGGATTAAACGTTTGGGTCGAGAGTACTTCACTTATGTGTAAGTGAAGTACTCTCGAGTCATTCTATTTCCAAGATTCTTGCAAAAAGTGCAAAATGTTCACGTCCTAACATGCAGTGTCTCATTTCCTTGCAGCTTGGACCTAAATTCTCCGACTATTGCAAAAATCGGCGCTTTCTGGTTTTCACAGTATAAATATCACAGCACCATTGTTGACTTGCAAGTTTAAAGTCTTATGATGCTGCTGAATACAGGGTTTCCTGAGATATTTGTCTTCGCCGGTGTTTTTGTAATCCTAGAACAATGTAGACGCTACTTTTTGGATCATTACAATTAGCCGAAGGTGTGAGGCGGGCCATTCTGGATGGCAGAATTAGGAGACATCTTTTCACTAAAAGCATTAGAATTACCCATCTGAGCGAGAAATAGGAACTGAAACTGTTGAGAACTGAAGCATATAAACTCCTTAAAAATTTTCGTATTCCTTTAGTATATTCTGCGATGATAAGCCCGCAATTTGAACTCCGTATAGTGCTTCATTCAAGGAAATAGTCGTAAAAAGCATGATTGGGCCCTTGAACTCCAAAAGTATGGCGTATGTAATCCCAACAGTTACCGCTACGTCTCCTTTCCAAACACCAAATATTACCTGAAGCATACATTGCAAGACAGCGTAGTGAATATACTGCGCCCGATAGCCATACGACAGTATTAGATGTAAAAAACTTTTTCTGTGTGCATGTTCCTTCAGAAATTAAATAGAACAATAAATGACTCATATTTAGGGCTTTCCTGTTCGGCATCCCCAATTTACTTATGAATACCATTTTCTTGCTCTATGTTTCCCGCAACAAACAATTTTATATCTTCTGAAGTCTCGTATGTCGAGCATGGGACATCAAGGTTATCCGTGGCATCTGGGCTATCCGCTAACATGCAACTTGTACGACCACGGATAGTTTCTGCAGTCTTATCAACGGTACAATATGTGTTCCTAGTATCCCATTCCGATAGCATTGACTGTCTTACCCAGAGAATCCGGATGGCCGTACGTAAGAGCCATACTCGCCCTGTCAAATAAATTGTGCGTCGCCTTAAACATACTTGTCTCGATGATTGAACCATCCTTCATCCCGGCCCTCGAAACAAGGAGCTCCATGACCGGTGAAAGAAGGTATGTCTCCTTTCTACCTTTTTCAGTTGTTTTTTCGGCAGAGAACGTGGCGATGTCTGTCGTCCAAATTATTTCACCGCTAAGGAGTTCTTTTTGTGCATTATATAGCGTCTCAACTGAGAAAACCTCTAAAGCCTCTGTCCAGAGGAGTTGATTCGGTCTAGATTCCGCGATAAGGAATGAAAAGCCTGTTATGTTGTGGCTCTCACTCTACGGCGCTTCATGCCCGGCAAAACATCTTGTAAAAATCAGAGTCCAGATCGAGTGGCACTGTGCTCATTGAAATAACCAATGCATTATATACAGTGTCAAGTTTAACACAGATAGCATCGTCACAAAAAGACGCGTCAGTTGTAAAAGGGCATGTGCTAGGGGAAAGGGGCCTCCCCTGAAAAAGTACACGTTACAACCTAAACGTTGCAATCATTTTTAGAGGCCACAGACTTTATAAAGCTATGACAAGTCCGCGATGTAAACTTAACGCCCCTACGAAGAACCAAAAAGGACCCTCCTTTTGATAGAAAGTCAGCATAGTCAAAGAGTTGAGCACTTACTCCAGTTCAACGCGCCCTTTCTTATACCCTAAACGTAAAGTACGATCACTATGAATTACTCTTCTCCCTGTAGTCACATCCCCAAGTGTCTGATTATCCATCATATCATTAAGCTGTTCCGATTCACCCCGAAAACGCTCGTGGGGCACTACTGAAAATCTACTGGATAGAAAAAGACTATCTTTGCTCATAATCATCGCTGCAACCATTCCATACCAGCTCTCCCTGTACGAAAACACCTAAATCTTTCTACTTTGTACCCGCGACGAGCTCTACTTTGTACGAGAGTTATAAGCAGCTCGATATTAACTTTCTGAAACCACAATACCTCTGTAGAGTGCTCAAATAGCCCCATCGACAGAGATAAACGGGTATCACAAATTTCTCCCATGCGTCCTCAGAATACTTATGCTAAGCCTATGGAAAAACGACTGCAGCAATTTACGCTAGCTGAATCGTCAGCCTGCGGCTTTAACTGGGCCAATCATCATATGTAAAGATCCTGTACTAGCCGCACTTTGAAGCAACCGGTTGAAACGTTTCATATATCCAAGAATTTCTCCCTAATCCTATCGAAATGGTTCGTAAAATGGATTTAATGCTGAGCACAACGCTTTACCCACTGAACCCAAACCTTTTCTTAGGATTTTTGTGTTTTTGAGGAATATGAGCGTTTTAATCGCTCTAGTGCAAAATAATTGGGATAGGTAGATCCAAATAATAATAAATAGTTCCAACTTGAATAAATAAATAAATGCCACAATCGGACTTAGAATGAATAATGAATAGAAAACCAAATTTAATAATATCTGATCGGGGGGGATATTTCGATGGCCCGAGGATGTAAAAATATTTCTAACAACCTAGACTACTTATACTCTACACCAGGGTGAACCTGCTACAAAAATCAGGTGAGCCGTTCAATAATTTTAGTAGACATAATTTAGGCTCAACAATAATTATTGCAGTATTTTCCAGGTAAGCAATCATCCAGATAATAATTTGTTGGTAGCATAAATGTAATAATTATAGCCTGTATAATATAAAAACCCAACTGTAGGACATAAAAATTATTTCACACTGAATTCAGCATAAAATAGTGCCAGTGTAAAATAGATAAAATAATTCCTTGATGATTCATAATAAATATAAATTGTGGGCCTCAATAAAAATATTGCTCCACAATTCAGCATCACTGTAGGACACCGGGATAGAGATTAAAATATTTGGTCAATTTTCACATCTAGAGGACATCATCAAATGGCCTTTGTCCAGGAAAAGTATTTTTGCACCCGCAATGTGCAGTTGCAGTATCCCCCTGCTGTAAACAACGATCTATTGCTATATTTACAACATCGAGTAAATAGACTGATTTGTCCCTTTTTCGTCGCACAGCAACCTTTGCTGGTGTAGTCGATAACATTGCGCTTTTTACAACAACCTAAGGCTGACCACACTTCCTTGTATCGTTCGACGAATATGCCGACTTGGAAAAATTCCTGACCTCCACTGGGCCGCACAAAGGTCTAAATGGCTTGTTATAGCTTGGGCAAAGAACTTGAAGTAGTATCATCCACATCATCTATGAAGATGATGTGGGGATATTTATCGGAGTCTCGGAGCTTGATTGGCAATTGTTGCCAATTTCTCAAGTATGCTGTCAGGCAATGATGCTCCAACGGCCTCTAAACGGGACAGATCAGTGTGATATTCTAACTTTTCCTATTCTGCCGATGCAATCGCCGACGTGTGTGCCCCTCCACTCTGACTCTACTGAGCAACTATTCTCCCTCTTTGATGTATCTTGCAACCAAAGATCTGTCTACATCATCTAGCGCAATCTACACTTCGGCAAAAAGGGGAAGATAAACAAAGTTATCAAGATCTCCAATCGTGCCACCATCACTGAGCCCAGCTAACTCCTCTGCACTCACTTGGGTGACTGAATCACTATACTCAATATTTTCCGAAAATTCGCAACTTTACACCAATCTCTCTTTCGCCATCATCCTTAAATGGGCTTTTATAGAGATCTTACGAAACCACTTCAGCTGAGGGCGCCACTGCTGCACAGTGGGCGACAAAACTTGCGAACATATGCAGGTCACAAATTTTATTGCGGTCCACTTCTACTTCAAGGACAGAGATATGGTCTGAATCTTAATCAGCAGCATGAAAAACAACACCTTCCATATATTCGTTCTCTGGAGAAAATGGTGCATAGCCAGAATACAGGGAATCACTCATCAGAAGTCTTTCAATTACGTCTCCATACAAAGTTTCTCTGCCGTTCTATCTACGTCGATTTTTACTAGTGCGTACTTCTTTGGTGATATTGGTGCTTTTTTTTTGTTTAGGCATATTCATTATGCCTCGCAGGCGCTCCTGATAATACAGAGATATGATGGCTGCTAGGGGAGACAGCGGGCTCATTTTAACGAGATTGTTGACCAGAAACGCAATCTTAATCATCTTACATGAACAATTAGTGGCATAAGTTGGGGTGGAACTGGTCAGGTGTCGTTTTGGAGGATGTAACTTCTGCGCCAAAGTGCCCTCTGAGAAGTGAGCCTCGTTTCGATGAGGATCTGTTCGGCTTTTGTTTGACGGGGTCCGCTAATTGCGGTTGCCTGGATTTATTCATGACTTAACTTTCTTCGTCAGCTGCGAGTACTGCGAAGAAGGACGGAGTCTCTACATTAGTGCCGCACTGTCTGCTCTGCAAATCCGGAGACGCTGCAGCAAGCTATCTCTAATTAAAGTTCGTGGCACAATACGGCATTGACTTCCTGCCCGCTTGGTGCTCTAATACAACATCTCTACTACCGTCGGTGTTCTTGACGGTGTCCCTGCCTGCAACTCTGTTGGTGTTGGTGTTCCCTCACCAACCTGCCACCTACAATTTTGGAGGCAGAGCTGAGCTGCACTAGTACTACCGCAGCACAATGCTGGACAGTTCGGGCTGAAGCTGAGTTCGGTGGCATATTTACGGTGTATATAAGACATTTCACAAACTGCACTAATTTATATGTTGCCTTGAAGACCCACGTGGCGTCTCGAAAATTGAAAACGGCAGGTTCGCACTTTCCTTATGTGCCTTAAAGCAGCAGTAAACGATGGAAGGGTTAAAATATTTCAGGTAGGCGCAAGCGTGGAGATAGTACCGTACTGTACAATAGTACTAAACTGTAGTGTATTATATTTTCGAGGCCCAAAATTTATATTTACTGTGAATCGTAGAAGAGTATTTGCATACATTTTTTGGTCCTGTTTTCATTTTAGTCAGTGTTTAATATTTTTTTTCGTCCTATAGTTGGTATTTTATAGTTCAATGGATACATTATTGCATTTCTATAGTCAGCAAAAATATGATCTGGACGAAGACCTACCTGGAAAGAACTTGCGGAAAATTGTTACCTTACCTGAGCTATATATACCCAAATTGTTGAACTTTTACCTGATTTTTGGTAGTGTAATTAGTCTAGCCTGGAGTGTATATAAAATTAAGTTGATGAAAATATTTGTAAATTGTTCGGATCTCAAATCTATCTCCACCGATCATCTTTTAGTAGAATCGGTTTCTATTTATAATTTTATTTTAAATAATTCAGACAATTACCTAATATTTATTGAAACTGTCACTATTCACTATTAGATCTACCTATATAATCAATTAAAAAGTAGCGCACCTTTGCTCAGCGCATCGCATCGGGTCCAAGGCCGGAGCACTGAAACTAAATGAGCTTACCAAACTCAAGGAGTGCCTGTCAGAGATTGGGTACTGGTTATTTGTCGGCTGCAACGCATACATGTTTTCGATAGTATCTGGTCCGGACTCAAATAGTGTGTATACGTTTACATATGCCAAGTGTCCAGAATATAATGTGGGGACGGCCCGAAGGCACTACACTACTCCCCACAGCACGCAAATGAAAGGAACCGCCCCAGTACCAGTATTATACTCACCACCACCTCAGCAATTCGTATTTAAATGTCATTAAATACCCAACACAGCCCAATCCGTCCTACCGACGCAGCTTGCAGAATCCCCTACACATCCATTGACCCTTGAACACACTTTCACGAAGCACATGCCATTCATTGCACGTATGCTCAACAAGGTCCGTGACTGTCTGGCAGAGACCTATGCAACCACAATGCAGGACGCTATTCAAGACTTCAATTGCGTTAATCCGTTTAAGACTGCCGAGCTCACGAAACTGTTCTTGTTTCCGGCCGTTCATTTTTATCAACACCTCATACAAAGAGCACAGTAGTTAAGAGCGAAGATACTATTCCATTATTGATTCAATGCAAGAACTGATCGAGCTTTGGAACTCAGACAAGTTCAGGGGTTGTGACAATAGACAGTGCAGCCCAGCACCAGTGCAACGAATACTCCATCACCGACGGAGCAAAAAACATTCAATGATCACTGAGCCATTAAACTGACCAAGGAGGATGCAAATGGCAAAGCGGAACACGTGTTTAGCCCCGTAGGGATCCCCAACGCCCTAAGTCGTCCAGGAAAGCTTCTATTATGAAACTGATCCTTCCGCAAATTTCTGTTTCCTTCATTTCTAGATCCGTTATTGAGCTCTCTTTTTTTTCAAACCTATCTTCCTCCCTCTTTCAAAAAAAAGATATCCTACAGTCCTTTTCCTTTATGAATCCAAATTAACTGTACGAATCCACTTTCTATTCTATTTCTGAAATTTTGGTTCTTTTTTTCCAGAAATGAATCTTTTGAATTCTGATCCCCTTCGTCCTTCGAATTCACTTCCGATGTTCTATTAAGCAGATTTTTATTATTGCCCTGATTTCATACGAATTAAAAGCCGCAACATTGAGTCGCATTTTTGTTTCGCCCAAAATCGTGAAAATTATCAAAGAAATATCCCTATTTGAAGTTCCATAGCGACTTTGTTGAAGCACCAAATCGAGTATCAACAATTTTATCAGCTCATTCATGCCCTGTATCATTTTTTTATTAACAAAAACTTCCTCCACTCCACACACATCGTCACGAAATTGTCCAAGGCCTGATTTCCCATCAACGGTCCGGCCTTGGTGACCAACGGGCCTGCGGGCCTTCCGGCCTACGAGCGTACGATCCTACGGGCAAAGAGGACCATATGAAATGAATGGAACAGGAGCTTGTGATATATTGTTCTCTCCGTAACTTTTTTGAAGAGAAAAAGCGAATGAGGGAAAGAAATGGATAACAACGGCGAAAATTTGGAAGAAAAATTGAAGTGGGTGGATCTGTGGGAGCCTTTGGAGTACAATCATGAGGAAGCTTCTCTGGGACCCGAAGGAAGAAGTGAGGTTTTGATAATATTTTCGGGGTTCTCAGATGGGGAAGAAGCGAAGCCTGGAGATCGTGAAAAAGGATTGGAGGGCATTGGTATGTGCGAGGAGCCTATGTACTATTTTAAGCCGTTAGATGGAATTTGTAGGGACTTTGTTGGAAACATAGATATTTTGCAGGAGTTTTTTTCGTTCTGACGTCAAAAAAAGTGATCGTAACGAGTAGAAATAGATATTTATTATGAAATAATCTTACGGTAAGTCTTTATCACCCAAACGATTTATTCTAATGTATTTATAGTAATTAGTATGTTTGTTCAAGACTTTATCGTTGGGTGAAAAGTCTATGAAAGGTTATTAGTCTGCTTCGTCTTGGCGGGTTCAAGGAATTTGGGAGAAAACATCAAGTGTAGACCTAGAACGTGTTTACGTCTGACACTTGTTGATTTGTTGATTAGTTGAGGTTTGGTTGATGAGTTGATTAATGATTGATAAGAGAGGATGGTTAGTCTAGCGGAGATATTTATATTAGATAATAACTTGTAAACAACCCTTCCACCAAAGCTTAGTCAAGCTATGACTACGGAATATGCACTCGGGTATTTCAGAAAAAGAAGTGTAACCAGGTTTGGCCCAGTATGCAGTACTGCGGATAGGTTCAAATCATAGATTTGGCTTTCGGCGCAACAGTCGGGGGCCGGTAGGATGGAGAACGACTGGTAGTTATCAGCTGTCGTGCATCTATGTTAGGTAGAGTCTGCATAGTTTAGTATAAAATAAATAGGTATGATTCGCCTTCGGAGCAACAGTAGGGGGCGGTAGGATATACAACGACTGTTGGTTATTGAGTGACTTGTGTCTACGTTAGGTAGAGGCGGCCCAGTGGCGCATGAACTGTATAGATCCGACTTTTTACTGCTTCAAAACAACAGCTGCGAGCCAGTGAATAGATAGCGATGGTTGCTTGTGAGTTTTTTCCTCTTCTAAATGCAATAGAGCAGGCTCAGTATGGGATAACATACAAAGGAAAAGGTATGGTATCTGATTTCGAAGAAACAGCTGGAAGCCGGTAAGAAATATAACGACTACTGGTTGGCACGAGTCGTTTCTCCACAAGTAGAGAGGTTGGAAGTTAACTTCTACACTAACAAATATGTCTTCAACACTGCTCACCGAGCATAGGTGTTTGGCCTTTCCCCTTCTATAATTATTGGTAGTATCCTGCTCTTCCGTCCTTATTCATCTCTTCTTGTTCTCACAAGTATTATTTCGTATAAATCTTTTCGTTTGAAATAAATCATTCTTTTTTATAATTGCCTCTGAAATCTCACCATCTGGAGATATATCCCTGACATGCTCCTCAAAAAAAAGAAATCCTAGCAGCCAAAAACCGTCCTTAGTGGAACGGGATAACATACTTCATTTTATAATGCGGCCCAATCTCGTTATTTTGATGAGAAGGAGGCTTTTGGAGCCGCGAGGGGTTTCAAACAGGGATCTTTTAGGAAAAACTCCGGTCGTAAGCCACATTATGTCTAGGAACTTCTCAGGTTCCCATTTTCATCGGGCCCGTCAGGTTTCCTACCAGAACTCACGCGAATCGTTAGCATTCTGGCATCCTAATCTGCCCTCACACGTTGCATTTCTGGGGCGCCCCTCATTCCGGTCAAAAAGTATGGGAGTCTCCGACCCATTGCTGTTGGTGAAACGCTTCTTAGATTGGTCGGCAGCTGCATGATGAAGCGAGTTACGAGACAGACAGCCGAAATGGTTCGATCACTGCAACTAAGCATCGGGAAAAGCTCATCTACCGACAAAAACGTCCTAGAAACCCAAGCTATGGTGTGGTAAACGAATAGCATGAAAATTGAACAAATAACAGTTTTACTTAGAGTCTGAATTCAACTCGCCTAAGTTTGTTCCTCTGTCTTACTATCGACTTAATTATTGCGCAATGAGTGCTTTAAGAGTGAATAATGTACACTCAGTTGAAGAGTTGCACTTTGATAGGGGTACATCGTCGGGAGAAGAGATACTTAGAACCAACTACCCCAAGACGGAGGTGTTGCGAGCGACAAAAGTGCTACCGTGGTATAGTTGAACAAATAAAAAGCAGTGTATATGGGAGAGAGTTGAGAGGGCTACAAGCAAGTATAATAGGGGCAGCGTCTACCACTGATGCTCTGCGACCAGCTTAGGAAAAAGTTTTCTTGGGTCTGAAGTTGACTCTCAACTTCCTACTACTCGGAGCTTGACCTGAAGTTGTCTGCCAACTTGCTTGACCTCCACTAAAGGAAGCAGTTTACTCGGCTTATATAGACTTTTGGCTACCCTAAAAGTCTTCAAACAAACAGACTAATAACCATAAAATGCATTCACGGGAATCGTGTGAACCAGAGAGACCATTAGAAGATATTTCCTCAAGGTAAATATCTAGGTGCCATACCCATCCAGCCACCCATCGGCCAGGGGTGTGAATTGATGTGGCCATTATAAAGACCTTTCAGAGTCACTCGTAGTATCACCCACAACATAGAACTGTACTGACATCCACTATGACAGCGTGTCCTAAAATAAAAAATCAACCGATGAATTTGCCACACTCACCCAAATTAAAAATATCTTGCAAATTCAAAAACTGTAAAAATATCTTCCCAGTTCCAATACTGTATACAATTGTGGTCCTCATCTAGATTTTTTCGTGTGCGAATTTGCGCACATCACGCCCTCCCGCTCAAGACGAACGTCCTGGCTCGTCACTGCTCTTCTTCTGTTTCCGTTAGTGTTCGCTGTCTTATTGATAAAATATATGGTCTCTCAAACGGGTATGGATGCAACAGATTACCAATATGATGCTCTAAAAAGTAGGTTCGCATTACTGGTACCTCACTTTGTAGCATAGCCTCATATATTGGTTTGATAACATCGAGGTGGGGTTGAATACATTCTTCTTCCGTGACTCTTCCGAATCTTCCAAGAGTGAAAAAGTATATGTGATACGCAAACTCTTCTGGAAGATGCCGGAGGAATGGATGCCGATAAGAAAAGAAGACGCGCATCATCAAGAACGAATCTTCGTAAGATAAGTGCGGTCCATGTAGCGCCCTAAAACATAAACAGATGCTTATCATGAAATAAGAAATGACCTGCGCATCGTTCGCATCCTCGGAGATATTGCGCAGCCAAAAAGATAATCTTCTTCTTCCGACTGTATGCTGTGCATGGTTGTGAAGGAGAGCTAGAGATGAAGTTGTGGTGGACGGTCCCGATGAATGGCCGCGACCAGCTCCTGACGTACTGGGACCGCACGAGGTCCTCTCGGGGGACGACCGGAACCTCTTCTGGGCGGGTTGTTGTCTCCCGAAGGTCCTCCTCTGGTCATCATCACTGCTTCAGGAGGATCCTCGCCGCCTCAACGTTCCCAATTTGTGGCGGAGAAACGTAAGGTTCCCATAGAGGATACGGGACCAGTCTGTACTCCATATCCGGGGGTAAGGCGTAACCTCTCAGTCGCACGTCTTGGTTGTTCTTGAGAAATACGTAAATTGGACGGATAATATTCAGATACGTTTGCGACAAGTCTCCAGCAGCTACCATTCCATATCTTCCTATAGAGTAATGATATATTACCTCCACAAACTCTGGACCTGCTTCCGTGAACCTTCCGTTTTGGAATGAAAATAGAACTCTTATTAATAGTCGGAAATCTTCTTCAGGTAGCAATGGTCCGTTCAACGTACGAAAACATAGGCATATATTAATGTAGAAATGGATGATTACGTGGAGTTCGTAGTAGTCCCGCGTAATCGAGATGATCCATTCCCAGGCCCTTTTTCCTCCCATAGGAATCATTCTATAGTTAAAGATGAGTATGCCCCGTGGTTGCGCATAGTCCTGTGTGAGAAGGAATTCTTCAGGCCTCTGATGATAAGGGACCAGACGACGTGCATGGATAGCCCTCCTTGATCTCTTCCCTGAGCTTGAACAGAGCTGATAGTGCGGGTGTCTTTCCTCCGTGACGATGCAAGGGTTCGAGTACTTGTTTGGAAGGCCGGCCACTTCACAGCCTGCTGCATTGCTTTTCCATGTACTACAAGTACTTTAGAGCCAACTGAAAAGGTTCTGACTGCAGTTTCTGCATCCTTATTTCTTGTCTGTGTTAGCGCGCGGTGTGATCTCCAGCCTTCGGTGGCCAGTAGTTCAACTTCCCTACTCTCTTCATCGATAATATTTGTTTCCATGTCTCTCTGTAACATTCTAGGAGCCCTTCCGTACATTAGCTCGAATGGTGAGCGTCCATTTCTTCCTCTTCTTCGACGATAGCCGTATAGTACTTTTGGTAAGGCATCTTCCCACTGGATTTCATTCTCCGACATAGTTTTCGATATTGCTCGTTTAATGGTTCCAACCATCCTCTCAGCTTTCCCGTTGGACATAGGAGCGTATGCGAGAACGGTCTTCAGCTGAATCCCTTTCTCGTCCAAAAAACGAAGCAGTGAAGTTGCAGTAAAACAAAGGGCGTTATCCGAGATTATCCTTTTTGGAAGACCAAACGGTTCAATTATTTCTTTTTCGATGAATCTCAGTACCACCTCAGCATTTGCCTCCTCAACTGCAACTGCTATTGGCCATCCAGTAAGATGTTCCACCCCTATAAGGAGATATTTTTTCCGGAAGAGTTTCCTTGAACGGGCCCGCAAAGTCAATTGAGAAGGTTTCAAAGAGACCGGAAACTGGAAAACTTAGAGTTGTCTTATACTTCCGTATTGGAGTGAATTTTTGGCAGTTGTCGCAGCTTTTCACGAAATTATAGACGTCCTTATGGATACCGGGCCACCAGAATCTCTCAGTTACGAATTTTTTGTTTTTCGAGATCCCAATGCCCTAGCTCATCATGGAAAGTCCTCAAGATCTTCATTCTTTCTTTCAAAGGGGCCACTAGTCGGGGACCGGCTTTAGTGTGCCGGAAGAGTTTCCCATTCCACAATGTAAAAGCCTTTTGATTCCTGCGTACCCAATTTCTGTGTTCAAGATCAACCTTTCTCATTTCTAGTCCATCGAGGAATTTGATCAGTCCGTGAATATTAGCTTCGTACTCGTTATCGTTCGGCAACTGCAACTCGGCGACTCCGACGATGTCCTCCGAAGCTTTTTCATTTGGAATCAGTGCGTCCCTCAAGCGGGATAGGTAATCGGCAGGCTGATTATTGCGTCCGGGTCTATACACAATTTCAAACCGATATTCTGCGAAAATGTCGAGCCATCGGGCCAAGCGGTGATGTACATCCTTCTTTTGGAATGCTGTCTTAAGTGCCTGGTGATCAGTTATCAAGACAAATTTCTCGAGTGATAAAAGGTATACGCGAAACTTTTTCAGCGCGAAGACGACAGCTAGCGCTTCTTTCTCGCAGACTGAGTATCTCTTTTCCGCATCATTCAGAGTTCGGCTTGCGAATTGAACAGGGTGTAGTCTTCCGTTTTCATCTTTTTGGGACAAAACGGCACCCAAAGACCGTTCTGAGGCATCTGTCTCCACAACGAATGGTCTCTTGAAATCTGGGTACATGAGAACTGGGGGACACATAGCTTATCTTTAAGCTCCTGAAATGCAGTTTCCATTTCCTTGTTCCAGTAAAATTTTCCGTTCTTCGTAGTGCTGGCATGTAACGGTGCTGCAGTCTTGGCGAAATCTTTGATAAATCTTCTGTAATATGAGGCCAGTCCTAAGAAGCTTCGGACCTCCGTCTTTGAAGCGGGCCTTGGTGCCAACTTTATTTTTTTCGTTTTCTCTGGATCCACTCTAATTCCCTCTTGGTCGACGATATGACCGAGTAATTGGATAGAAGTTTTCGCAAAGAAGCATTTGCTCAACTTAATTTTCAAGCTATACTCCGATATCCTCTCCACAACTGTCTTGACGTGCGAGATGTGCTGATCCAATGTTTCTGAGAATATGACGACATCATCGATATAGACTCTTGCGAATGGAAGTCCTTTCAAAACCTCGTTCATCATTCTTTGGAATGTAGCTGGTGCATTCATGAGACCAAAAGGCATCACTTCGAACCTGAACGTACCAACTTTGCTGGTAAAGGTTGTTTTTTCCTTACATTTTTCATCCAATGGAATCTGCCAATAGCCAGTGTAAAGGTCAATTGAGGTGAAATATCTCCCATCCTTCAGGTCCTCGAGGATCTCCTCCATGTTCGGAATCGGAAATCGATCGGGTATCATTCTCTGGTTCAGTTGTCGGTAATCGACGCAAAAACGCAGCTTTCCATCCTTCTTTGGTGCGACCACAACTGGAAACGACCATGGGGATGAAACTGGTCGAATAATATCATTTTTCAGCATACTTGTAACATTTTCTGAGATAAATTGGTCATATTTTGGCGGTTGACGTCTGGCTTGTGGTAAATCGGTTGAGTGTCGGTAAGTTCGAACGAGTGAGTAACCGGTACACTTGCTTGTCTTAAATCTGATACACTCCATGCAATTACTTCGGAAGATGTTAACATGTCGGATATTTTCAGTGAGGCGGCGGCGGGAAGGTGCTGCACTTTTCCTTGGATTTCTGCCATTTGGCGCCCTTTTTCTTCTTGATTCTCAACCTCAATATTTTGAAGGACCTCTTCCGTCGTGCTCACATCTTCATATATGGAATTCGACGTATTCTTATTTTCTTTGCAAAGGTAATCTTCTTTCATGCTCCGAATTCTGTCCTTTGATTCGATATCATCGCAAAAAGAAACATATTCGGGTTTCAAACTTATCCTAGAATTCCAGTCGTCATCTGTTTCAAACCCAGAATCATAATCGTCCCATGCCATGTTCATTCCCCCAAGGGTACCCTTTTCCACTTCCGAAAGTGTTCGTTGGTTCGAATCTTCGCTGTCATAGCTAGAAGTGAAATCTTCACTGTCCGTTTCTTTTAAATCTTCAGGATGCGTGCTTTTGTCGAAATCCAGGGGCATCTTCACGGTTCTGCCGTCAATATTAACTGAAACCATTTGATTGCCCAAGTCAATGCATGTCCCTAGTCTTTCCATGGTAGGGCAGCCAATGATTGCATCGAAAGGGAGATCAGGCATGACAAGAAAGTCTACATCAACTTTAGAGTCCCCAAAGAACACGGAAACATTGTCAACAGTGCCCATGCATTTTGAGACGGTTCCATCCGCTACAGTTATTTTTCGAGTCGTTGGAGTAATGTCGAGACCTAGATCTGTCACCAAAGTTTCTGAAATGAGGTTTGGAACAGCACCCGAATCGAAGAGAGCCTGGGTTTTCATACCCAATACTTTGACTGGTACCAGCTTAAGACGTCTTGGTGCTGTCGAGGCCGATTGAAGAAACAGTTTCTTACCCTTAGCGGACTTATTAGACCTGATAATTTTTTTGAGTTCTTTTCTCGCATCCTCTGCGTCGCCCCTCAAACGTTGACCAAACGTTATCCCAGTTGGGCCGATGCAAGCTCAGCCACCAAATTGTACCTCTTCACATACTCTAGTACGTCCTTAGAGATACTCTTAACTTTCTTACTCTTTTTCGTCTTCTTGGCCGGAGTGACTCCCACTCCTGGAACAACTTGATCAGACCTCTTGGTTCGAGGAGGTACAGGTGCTGGGATATGCTCCAGCATTCCATAATCTAGCCTAGGTTTCTTCGATAAAATGTTCCCTTCCCCATCCCTTTTTGTCACATTGACTTGACTAATCTCTTCAGCGATGGATACGTTACCGGCATCCGTCAACCTTTGATCCCTTCTATTTTGTAAGATTTTCACCTCTGGTCCTGACTCACTCCTTGCTTCCGATAAATTTGCTCTTCTGTTGTCTTTAGACCAGCAGTTACTTTCATGATGCCCATATCGACCGCACTTTCACAACGAGTGTTTCTATGTGGATTATCAGGACACCTGTTTGCAAAGTGTCCAGGCTTGTGACAGTAAGAACAGACTTCTGCGGCCTTAGGGGCCCCAGACTGGTTCTTCTTAATGGTAAGAGTAAGGCTTTCCAACTGCGAGGTTATCATGTCAAGTCGATTATCGAATCGGGTTTCCAACCTTTCTTCCAAGTTTTTGACATCGCTCCTGACAGATTCTAATGCCGCTGCACTAGTAGCCGGCCTTTGATAATTCTTTTCAGGATGTACGATAGACATCGATGTGCGGGTTTCCTCGGTACCTCACTCAGTGACTGAAACGTCTCCGAATTTTTGACAAATTCTACTATGGTACCCTTCAGTTCATCAAAAGTGTGAGGGCCCTTGATGAGGAGGAAATCGGAGAGCCGCTTATCCCCCATAGCCGCCTTACGCAGCATTCCGTACTTGGCTTGGGCGTTGAACCCAGCCTTTTCATAAAGATCACACAAGTACACCAATGAGCTTAACAAATCGTCGAAGTTGAGCCGGGCCTCTATGGCGGTACGAATCATCTCATCTGGTTCTACCTCCTTAGCATACTCTTTCACAAGCCACTCACATACGTCACCGAAGTTACGCCCATTCCCGTTAAGAGACCACCCGTCGATAAACTTGGACTTATATTTGTGCTTTGCGTCACCATGAAGATAGGCAAAGATACTTGCGGCCTTCTCTTCATCGCCCTTCTCACGCATCACAACGTTGACATATGTATAGAGAAACTCCTCAACGTCTTCATTCTTGCCCCCTGTGAACGTTATACGAGCAGCGTTGAGATCCATGATTACAGAAAAGAAATCCCCTCGAATGGTTCCTAAGACTGCTCAACTCGAATACCTCGGGTGCAACCCCCTCCACAAGAGTACCAAATGATAGGGGTAAATCGTCGGGAGAAGAGATACTTAGAACCAACTACCCCAAGACGGAGGTGTTGCGAGCGACAAAAGTGCTACCGTGGTATAGTTGAACAAATAAAAAGCAGTGTATATGGGAGAGAGTTGAGAGGGCTACAAGCAAGTATAAAGGGGCAGGTCTACCACTGATGCTCTGCGACCAGCTTAGGAAAAAGTTTTCTTGGGTCTGAAGTTGACTCTCAACTTCCTACTACTCGGAGCTTGACCTGAAGTTGTCTGCCAACTTGCTTGACCTCCACTAAAGGAAGCAGTTTACTCGGCTTATATAGACTTTTGGCTACCCTAAAAGTCTTCAAACAAACAGACTAATAACCATAAAATGCATTCACGGGAATCGTGTGAACCAGAGAGACCATTAGAAGATATTTCCTCAAGGTAAATATCTAGGTGCCATACCCATCCAGCCACCCATCGGCCAGGGGTGGGAATTGATGTGGCCATTATAAGACTTTCAGAGTCACTCGTAGTATCACCCACAACCTAGAACTGTACTGACATCCACTATGACAGCGTGTCCTAAAATAAAAAATCAACCGATGAATTTGCCACACTCACCCAAATTAAAAATATCTTGCAAATTCAAAAACTGTAAAAATATCTTCCCAGTTCCAATACTGTATACAATTGTGGTCCTCATCTAGATTTTTTCGTGTGCGAATTTACGCACATCACACTTGTTAACTGAGGTAAATAAATTAAAAACCATATATAACCGACCTTAACGCTGAAAGTCAATAAACTAATAATATTGCACTCAAATAAGTACTAATTTGCATATTAACATCATGAATGATCAGCTCGAATAATGCATAGCAACATAGTTTCATCATCGTAACCCATAAAAACGTAAACAGCTCATGAAAAGATTTCAATACTCCGTTTTACGATCAGTTCAGGACCCTTTCTTAGCTAGAATGTTGCATGGAGATTACTTGTATTTCTACAATTTCTAGGTTTCCTCCTTATCGAACTATCTATGCCTATTTATTCCCTGTCGAACTGTAGCTTTGGATCATACAGTGGTTTGGTGCTGCCAACTTGGATGATGTATGAAACCGTTTTGATTGTGATATGATTTTCCTTGACCATATCCCTTGAATGGTGTACCTTTATATCGAGATGCTTATTGTTTCTAATCTTTCCCAAGACAGAGGCCCATTCAACGGCTTAAAGGTTATTCTGATACATAATTATTGGATCTTTCTGACTTGCCTCAATCGAGGAGAGCAGTGACCTAATCTGCTTGATCCTCTTCTTCATGTCGACATACTGACATATTTGGCTTCCGTGGAGGAAACAAAAACGGTCCTCTGCCGTTTAGTTTTCCATTATACAGAAGCTCTATCAAGCTGAATCATATTTCCAGAAGTAGAGACACTGTCCGTGCTTCCGGCCCAGTCTGCGTCGACGTGAGCAGTAAGTACATATTCTTTCGGTTGTAGGTATAAAAAAATTATCGGATGTTCTTTATAAATAACGAAGAACTCCCTTAATTGTTGTCTAGTTTCCAGGGCCGAATATACAACATTAATGCTCAGCAAATTCATAGCTACAGAATTGTATGGACTTGTTTGAGAGCTCAAGTACAGTAGTTGAAAAATTGCTCCTCTACAAGGACTGCTTCTAATTTTTCAGTTTCCGTAGCAATTGAAGAAAACCTTGATTTTAGGATCGAGTTCTGAGCTGGATCCATAGGTAAGGTTGTAGCTTTCACTCGGACATATTATGGGTAGCGAGAATCTTTCCGACGTAATTTTTCTGTGAAAGTTTAAACCCATGATGATTCTGCGAAAAGTTGACACCAAGAAAGTCATGTGCTTTGCCTATGTCCTTTAAATCTCACTCTAATCACCAAAATACATTTAAACACAGAATTTATGCTTTTGCTTCGAGATGTTCTCAGCATATCATGGATGCAACGTACAATTTTAGCAACTTCGTTGTATTGTCTTATCTTGAACACACATTCAGAGCTTTTCAGTTGTTCGAAGCCAGATTGTTCAATAAAATTGTTGAAGTACTGATACCATACTCCGGGAGCTTGTTTAAGACCATAGATCCCTTTTAGCTTACAATCGTTTTCTTTCTGACACGTGCTCTTCAAGGCCTCGTCTTTGGTACAATTCGATGGGGCGAGGTAGCTCGCATTGTAGAATTGCCCTAGTTACATCTAATTGATGAACTTCGCACTTCTCCAGAGCTGGAAGGGCTAATGAAACACGGAATTTCGTGTAATCAAGCACAGGTGCGAATTTTCAGTTGTTTCCTAGTTCTGAAAAAACCAAAGGGCCACCATGCATGCCTCGTATTTGTCGATGGATCCGTTGTTATGCTTATTATTAAGTTTTATTACGAATTTTGCAGATAATATTTTTATTCCTTCTGGCTTTTTCGCAAGCTCCGACGTGGTACTAGAGTGAAGTTCCACCATTTGAAGTTCAATTGATTCCATCCGCTGAGCAGAACCATCTCTTGAAAGAGATTGCATTTGAGATGGGTTATCAGTATCTAACTTTTCACACTTTTAGTAGATGAGGAGGCATCAATCAGGAAATTATAAAGTTGTGGTTGTAAAAAAATCCGATTGGAGCATTGAAACTCTGCTTTTTCCGAATGTAGAATGTGAACCATATACTTGACTGTCAAAGGCGCCAGTTCAATCTCTTCATCAATTTTTACGGAAGACTTATTGGATTGCCATTCAATTTCGCTATCACAGAGTGTAGTCTCAGGATCTGAATCTGATGTGTAACAAGGATCATTTTTGGTATAAATTGAGCTCCTTTTTTGTATACGTGGATATCCTGGGAATAGTTTCTCGTCAAACAGTCCATGTCTGACGTTTTGCAGATATTTTTTTTACTGTATTGAATGCTTTAGACACTAATGTCGTAGTGTATTCAAAGTGGGTTAGATTTTGGGTTTTTCGGTCAAGCATTTTTCACTTGGACTTGACTACCATTGCGTGAACAAGGTAGCAAAAAACTCGGAAGTGACTAGCGTTAGGTTTACTTCCATCAAACCACTCCAGTGGAGCAGAGCCTTAATCATTATCGTGCCAATCTCCCCTCTTGGAGGGTGGCACTAGAATGAATGTGCAGTGCTAAGTGACGTGGCAAGTAACGTGGCCGTGAGAGCACTGGAGACTTATGGAAAGGTTCGGGTGATTTTGATGCAAAGGGACGCCGCAGCAGCCGTCTTGTCCATTGCGGCCTGCCTCATGGCTGTCCTGAAGGTAGCGTTTCAGACAGTAAAGTTCTTCCCTCATTACTGTGTCTGTATACCATTTTGAGTCGATTGTGGCTGTCTGGAAAACTATGGGTTAGATCTGATTTATCTCCCAATAGTAAAACACCCAAAACTTTCCCCTTAATCATTAGGTCGCATCATGTTCATTATATATATATCATGATGGAAAGATTGGCCCCAAAATGTTTCCTCGAGCGAATCTCCGCGTAAATTGTTTGTAATCATATCCAACAAAGGCATATTCATTTTTGCAGCAACTCCATTGGATCGGAATATGCCCGGGGCACTTTTTGTATATATTATTCCGATCTCCTTACAAAATACTTACATAATTTGATTTATGTACTCTTCATCATCACGCGCACATACATATCATACCCTTCTGGGTCCTCTATATCTGTGATCAGTGCCTGAAACGTTTTAAAATTCACTCCTTTTCATCAGAATGTAACCGACAGTTTAGATTGTTATGAAATCACCACATGCTTTCCTTTCGATCACGTAGGAGTTTAAAGTGGTGCAGAGGCGCCTTTGAGTATGACATAACCCATTCAAGCATTTCTAGTGACTTTTTTCTTTGAAACTCGTATGAATATGCTTCCCTGCGACAAAGGGTGTGCAATAGATTCGCTCACGTTTCTCATTCGGATTAATTCCTAGTAAAAAATTTATCTTTGCTCATATGAAAGATCTCGAAAGTTCTCGATGCATGCCAAAATGTTAGTACCATAAATCAGACGCTTCGACTTAACCCTCTATATAAGCTGCAAATGCCTTACGTGTAACCTGTTCGGTACGAACCGTAAACCTGCCATGATCCATGTTGGCACGGAAACGGTCCTTTCTGTAGGAGCGTAGTCCTCTCCACAAACTTCTGCCTTCTCCCTCCCTATGATTCTCCAAAAACAACTCTTCCTATCAATTTGCTTTTAGGAACAAAATCATAAAACGGATTTTCCCGTGAATCCAAATTCACTGTGCAACTCCATTTCTATTTTTTCTTCGAGTATTTTAGTCCTCCTTTTCCATAATAGGAATCTCTCGACTCTTGATCCGCTTCGTCCTCCAAATTCACTTCCGAGATTTTAGTATGCGGATTTTTAGTTATTGTCCTAATCGAATACAAATTCGATGCTGTGGCATTGCTTCAAATTTTTTATTTCGTCCAAGGCCGTGGAGCTTTTCGAATACGTTGCTCTATTTAAATACCGAAATAGACGTCGTTGAGGCAGCCCCCCGCCATCAACTACCCCATCGGATCACCCCTTTTTTTATCCTTCAACATGACCAATCTCCGCCCTTCCCTCACCATCGCCAAGTCATCCCGAGGCCGCCGTCCCCTCAACGCTCTGGCTCTGACGGCAAATGGTCCAACCGACTGCAATGATTACTGTAGAAGATTGGGCCGGGAACGCTCTCGGGAGTGGGTCCGCTTTAACTGCCTCGAACAGGCAGAAGAGTCAGAGGCAGAGGAGGTAGAGGAAGAGGAGGAAGAGGAGGATAAAGAGGAGGTCTGGGTGGACCCGTGGAAGCCACTAGTGTACAACGGTGGGTATGCTCCAATGGAGAACAAAGGAGAGACTTAGGGAGTAATTGTGATATCTGACTCTTCTGACGAAGATGAAGAGAAGGGTGAAGAGTAGGATGAGATGGATGAGGGGAGGGAGACATGGAAAGTGCTGGAATACTGGAGAAGGGGCCGGCAAATATAGACCAGGTGGTCCCGACTGTGGAACCGGATGGGGTATCTTCAGTGATCTAGATATTTCGCAGGAGGCAATGGAGAATTCTAAGCCATTCGCAGGCATTTTTCGGGACTGCTTGGGTGGAATGGATATTTTGGGGGAATTTATTTGCTCTGATATAGAGGACAAGGATATTAAGGAATGAATCTAGATATTTATCCTGAGAGTATCTGCTGTTATTCTTTTTCGCTCACACGATTCCATGTGATGCATTTTATGGTTCTTAGTATGTTTCTTTGAGACTTTAGGGTTAGCCAAAAAGTCTGTACAAGCCAGGTAAACTTCTACCTCTTGTGGAGGTCAAGCAAGTTGGCAGACTAATTCAAGTCAAGTCCCGAGTAGTAGGAAGTTGAGAGTAAACTTCAGACCCAAGAAAAATTTTGCCTGCACTGGTCACAGAGCATCAGTGGTAGACCGTGCCCATTCCGTACTTTCTTGTAGCCCTCTCAACTGGCTTCCTTATTCACTCCTCTTTATTCGTTCATCTATACCACGGTAGCACTTTTGTCGCTTGCAAAACCTCCTTCTTGGGGTAGTTGGTTCTGAGTATCTCTTCCCCGACGATTTACACCTATCATACGACATAAGGACCGTTCTCATGATTGTGGCAGGTACCTATAATATTATTATTGTTCCCACTAGTTAGTTTGCAAATTCATTCCTTAAACATTGCCTGCACAATATGAGAATATAGCGGAAAGGTTTGGGTATTTTACTCTTGGAAGATATATCCAATCTATCCCATGGTTTTCCAGATAACCACAATACACCCAAAAAGGGTGTACCGATACGGTAATGGGGTAGGAACTGAGAACACAGTGAATTAAAAGATAATAATTTATGTTGAAACTCCTGTACCCTAAGAAAAACAAACTCGATTTCGGGTTCACATCGCCGGAAAGCACTGCGGGCCCGCTTTTTGCCTCCAATGCAACTGCCACTGGAATCTTTTGACAACTATCACAGAACTTGCACCGTTCTATAATGGCGTTCGCGCCCACCGAAAATGGTCGATCTTCTGTCTGCCTTCACGACTTCTCCCCTTTACAATACTTTGCTGAAGCAAAATCCCCCTCCAAAAGACACTAACAGGAGATTAAGGAGCCAGAAACATATGAGGCAGCTGCATTCGCCCATTGGAGGTCGTTGACCTCTCGCCTGCCGTTTAAGGTTATCCAGTTCATTGTAATTTACCCGCAATAATCACTATCGCAAAAGATGTTGACGGACGCAATCCATGAGGCAGCGCAAGAACGAAATCATCTTAGAGATTCGAGGTAAAAGGCGTTTTTCGCCTGTATAGCCCTCCCGGAAGCTAAGGAATGGGTGTATTGTCCCCAATTACCCGGACTCCAGACAATAATTGAACCTCGATAATTCTAAGTGTGGCTTCAATACTACTGTGAAGTCCAACTTTTTTCCCTTGGCATGCCCTATCCAAGAAGGAATTTCCCGGAAACTCTCGATGTACATGGCGATCATCTCATGCACTGATTGCATGGAGCCCACAGGATCAACTCACATGACCGCCAAGTAACCCTTCTCGCAAAAGACCTCACAAGAGCTGCTCTTCATCCTGTCATAGAGCCACGCCGTGGTCTCTGCCTCATGAGACCCAATATCCAGGCAATTTGAAGCAGCAGAGGGACCGACTTTTTTGATGTTACCTTCGTGAATCCCCTCGATCCCTCCAACAGGAGATTGAGGGCCTTCAACCCGATGTCCTCTCTGAATGCAGCGCGAAATGCAAAGCAGAGAAGATATCAATCCTTTATCGCGACCTCCACCAGAGGTAGGCTAGTGCCTGTGCCAATCTCCACTCTTGGAGGGTGGCAACCGGATGCATGTGCAGTGCTAAATGACGTGGCAAGGAAAGTGGACGTGAGGGCATTGGAGACCTATAAAATGTTTCCGGGATTTTGATGCAAAGGCACGCCGCAGCAGCCGTCATGTCCAATACGGCCTGCTTGATAGCTGGCCTGAAGGTAGATTTTTAGGGAGCGTAGTTCCTTCCCCATTACTGTGTCAGCATACTTTATTTGAGTCCATTGCGTTATACCCCGATAGAAGTGTCAGACAACGAAGTAAACCACCCCATCATTCCCCCCTAAAAGAAGCAAGCCATGCCGTAGTGCGCGAAGAGACCCTCCCTCGGCGACCAGTGGAGGCAAACATTCCGGGCTTCTGTGGCCTTCCCAAGCAAAGGAATAATTCTACTGTGCTCTGTTCCCCAGCTTCAAGACTAATAGTAGCAATAAAATTGCGGAAAAGAGATATCCGACGCTCATTAACTCAGAATGAAGATATTGGAAGCGAAACATTGCTACCTTAGTATATTCGCAGGATATACGAGTGGTATATGTGGATGAAAGACCAAATGTCTACAATTTTCTTCAGAAGAAGCAGGTTCTACTCCTCGTGCACTGTCAACAGCGGAAGAAAATGGCTCTTGAGTCTGGAGCTGACTTTCAACTACCTACTACTCGGGACTTGACTTGCGGTTGTCTACCAAATTGCTTGACCTCTCCAAGAGCAATCAGTTTCTTCAACTTATATGGCCTTTAGGCTACCCTTAAATTCCGAACAAAACTACAAAAGATACCACGAAATGCATAGAGACAATTTGTGTGAATGATATACTCTAAACAAAAGATACATAAGAGACGAACAATCGATCTAATCCTCTCATTTCCCATCCTCTAGATCAGACGCAACCAACATCTCCAACATATCCATGCCACCCAAACAGTTCCAAACAATACCCGCGAACGGCCTGAAATTCTCTTTTTCCTCTTGGGATATATCTAAACCACTAAACATGCCCATATCCGGTTCCAGTGTGGGGACGATCTGGTCCATATTATACAGCCCCCGCACCTCCATTTCAACACTTTCCATGTCCTCCTTCCCCTCGTCCTCCTCGTCCTCCTCTTCATCCTCCTCGCCCTCCTCCTTATCCTTCCCGTCCCCCTCCTCCCCCTTCCTTTCCTCCTCCTCATGTTCATTCTCATAGACCAGTTCCAGGACCGCTGAAGCCTCAAAAGACTCCCCAGCTCCATCCTTGACCTCCCTCTCCTTCCATTCTCTTACATTTTCCGCGTCATCCCAAATTTACAAGAGACGAGCGAAATCGATCACCTTATTCTTGGTTTTCCGGTAGAGATATTCATTGTGGTCAGTAGGGCCGAAAGGGAGTAGGGGATTGGCGTTTAGGGGGCTAGGGTGGCGAGTTTTGCAAATGAAGCTGGAGGTGCAGAGATTGTTCATTTTGATTGAATTTGGGGAATGGAAGGCAGTTGAGGGTGATTCGAATGAGTAGGGGTAGAGAAGTAGTGAGTAGAATGATCAGGGATGTTTGAAACTAGGAATAAAGGGGTTTAAATAGGCTCCTGAGGACGCATTCTATAGATTTCAAATAGATTAAATAAATCTAAAAGGGAATTTGCAGTAGTGCATTTGTGCCCCTTTTCTCAAAATGAATTTGAAGAGGGAGGTAGCAAAAAGGGAAAGAGAACTTAACTGGGGATCGATTTAAGGGGTGGACACAGTATTAAAATATCTAGATAAAATGGAAGTGAATTTCGAGAGGAATGCGTAAAGGATAAGCAAAGAGAAGGAAGGAGAGATATTCCCCCCGGGAAGGTGCTTAGAGTGATGGAGGGCGAGAAAGGTCAGAACTACAAGCAATTTTGGACAAGAGAAGGTACTACAGTAAACAAAAAGTCGGTAAATGACGACGACAAAAAAACGTTCCGATTCGTGCGCGCCTGACAACTGCAGTAGTACTGACTTCCGTGAATTCTCAGTGTGGCTGCAGAACTACCTTGCCTTCAAGTCCCGTTTTTCGCCCCTGACACTCCCTGTCCGAGACGGAAATGCCATGAGGTCATCGACTACTGGGAGGATCATATCATTCACTGCATGGCCGGCACAGAACTCGACGACACGACCGCCAAGTCGTCCTCCTCGTCCAAGACTTACAGGAAGCAGCAGGTCACCCTGCTACGAGCAGCGACAGGGGCCTTACCGTACAAGGCAGCACATCCAGGCAATGAGTAGCAGCGGAGGAACAGACTTCTTTGGTGTCGCGTTCTTCAACCCCCTTGCCCCTTCTAGATATTAATACAGTAAAGTATTTCTGGTAGGAGAGCGCATACTTTTAGTCCTCCCACCTCTCTCAATCTAGCAATATCTATCAAGCGCAGAAGGTATGAACCGCAGCTCTCAACTTCTGCTATGGGAAAGCTTGTGCCTATACCCATATCCATCCTTGGAGGCTGGCATCCAGAGGCGTATGCGGTGCTAACAGATGTCACGTAGCAGTGGAGCGATGGAGACTTAAGGGAAGGTTACAGTGGTGCTAACCCAAAGGCACGCTGCTGCCGCCATCATGTATAAGGCGACATGCCTTTTCGCTGGCATTCAGCCGGCCCGGCAAGGAATGTTATTTAGTGATACCCAGTGACGACTTGTGCCGCACAAGGTACTCCCAGCGGCGTGGATACAACAATCAACAACCAACAACTCAATCTTTATATATTGGGTAAGAGGTATGCGAACATAATGGGGTGGGGTGGGCAACCAGACTGGATACAAGCAACCACATCTTCCAAAAACTAAAAATAACCCGCTGCAGCAGTCATCATGTCCAATGCGGCCTACTTCATGGCTGGCCTGAAGGTGACCTTTTAGGGAGCGTAGTTCCAACCCCAATACTGTGTTGACATACTTTTTTGAGACGATTGCGGTTGTGTTGAAAACTATGGCATAGATCGGATATTTCTTCCTAGAGAAAAACATCCGGATGCATGAGCAGTGCTAAATGTCGTAGCAAGGAACGGCAATGTAGACAATGGGGACCTAGGAACCGGTTCGGGTGGTTTTGAGGCAAAAACACTCTGCAGTAGCCTTCATGCTCAGTGCAGCATGCTTGATGGGTGGAGTGAATGCGGCTTGTTAGGGAGCGTAGCTCCTCCCTTATTACTTTCTCAAAAAGCCCTTTTGAGTCGATATTGGTTGTCCAGAAAACTTTAGGATAGATCCAAGGGTAAAATATCCAAACCTTTCTTCCTCGAATGTCATTTGGAAAGGTTGGCCTCCGAATGCATACGCGGAGCTAAATGAAGTGCCAAGAAACATGGCCGTGAGTGGCAATGGAGGCCTGTGGAATGGCTTGGGGTTTGATGCAAAGGCAAGCTGCAGAAGTCTTCATGTCCAAATGTGGCCTGCTTGATGGTAACATTTTAGGGAGCGTAGTTCCCTCCCCATTACTGTAGCGGTATACCCTTTTTGAGTCGATTGCGATTGTCTGGAAAACTATGGGATAGATCGGATATATTTTCCAAGAGTAAAACACCCAAACCTTTCCCCTTGATGGCTGGCCTTAAGGTGGCCTTTTCAAGGGAGCGTAGATCTATCACTATCATTTTGTCGGAATGCTCTTTTGAGTCGATTGTGGTTGTCTGGAGTACTTTGGGATATAGTAGAGTGCATCTTCCACGCGTAAAATACGCAAACCATTCCTCTTTGGGAAACGGCCTTCCTTTCCAAACATTAAACTATCCAAACTTTTCCCCCTTCAATCGTTTGCATGGAGAGGGGAAAGGTTTGGGTGTTTTACTTGCATCGAGTGCACCGACAGATACAACCAAGTTAAGATACAATCAGGTATGCGATGCTCGCTACGAGTTTGTGGCAATGGAGAATGAGATGAACCAGAATTGTAGCAGGCTGGAACCTCCGGCCTTGAGGTTTCCGTGCAATTGTCGAGATTTTGTGGAATATCATTTAAGGACTTCAGAGGTCCGTAACATACTTTATTCCGAGATGTGGTTGGACAGTTCATAGATACTGCAGAATGGTACTTTCGGAGTATTAGCCGGTGCAAGGCTGCATTATGGCTGGCATCGCCGCATAGAGGCCATCAAGGGAAACTTGGGATTGGTTTACCGAGGCAATGGTGATGTCCATACAGTTAAAGCTCTGTGATATGTACATTCAAAATTTAATCGAATTTCAATTCCGATTCCGAAATGCACCTTGGACCTGCATTGGAGGCCCTGCATTGGTTCGATTTGCACATCGGCGAAAAATCATATGGGATTTGTTTGACCATCTGCCGGTGTATTGAGCTGCTTTGTAGGCAGTACCGACCTGCTCACTTTTTTGTACCGTTCTTTTCAAAATTTTGGACCATCCATAAGTTTCACCTTTTTGCCTACCCTCCGACTGCCAGAAAACTTGTAGTTCAGTCTAGTATAAAACCAGGCAGTCGAGACTGGCTAGCTACCTTTCTCCCTCATGGCTTGTTCCAACCCTATCGATCTCAAACCCCTCCAACAAGAATATCCCCAATTTCAATAACATCTCCAAGCAATCCAAAACGCAAACAGGGCTATCATACTCACCCGATTTTTATCGCATACTGATTCAAGTTCATTTACCGCTTCTATCGATTCCAACAAAGAAATGTCAGTCAATCAAGGGAACATTCCTCCATCTTCCTCCAACTCCAGTAGGGAACCTGCTAAGAGCCCAATTTGTAAGCCCAGCATTGACGACCTTCGGCGTGATCTGGCTGTCAAACGTGCGATCTTGGACCAGTATTTCCATTGGTTGAATTTCTCAGGTACAGCCGTCGATGATAATGGAGCTGTTCACGATGCTTGTCGCCCAGCGTTCACTGCCGCCTTGGAAGAAGGACGCCATGCTCTAAGAAAACTAAACGCCCTTGACTCTCAACAGTCGAAGCTCTGCCGTAAACTAAAGAAACTAAAGAAACAACGAATGGAAAATGTTCTCGACTGCGCGTCCTCGAGTGTTGTTCATGATTCCTTGAAAAAAAGCGAAAAACATCTTCTCAGCGGAATAGCTTCCCTCTCTGGACTCAATGACCGCATTAGACACCTTCAGCAACAACTTGAAGCGGGGTGTCCGAGCATGGAAGTGGAACAGAAGATTGTCCGTGATATTGACTTCCTAGAAAGATGCGGCAAGCCTTACGTCGAGGAACTTCAAGCAATCGCTAACCGGAAACCGAACGAAGGAGCGAAACTGGAATTGATTAGGAGTACTGAGCTTGCCATTGCTGAGAAGCGACTGGAACTATTACAATCTCGAGAAGAATTGGAGAACATCCAAGGTATCATTTTCTTGATTACCAGAAGAAGGCAAGATATCAAAGACATAATCGGGGAGGTAAAGAATGAAATTAAGCATCTTAAGGCCAATTTCAATGAGGCTATGAAGTTATGGAGGAGAGAGACGGCCCAGCAATCATAAAAAACGTACACAAGGGGGTTAAGGGTACTCCGCTGGACAACACTGCCGAGATACTCGGCATCGGTCATTGACTTGGATTCACAATTTGCTTGTGGAATTTCTACACATTTATCTCTTTTTGCGTATCAAGTACAAACGAAAATGATATTTTGCAATTGCCCAAAGCTGGGCTTTATTATCAGTGATGTTATCGTATGAACACTCCAGGAGCCTCAGGCTTACCTGTTTAGTAGCCTCATACTTCGATGTTTAGTAAAAATTAACTGAATGTAGTCACAGAGCTGTTCCATTCTGAGTATCTAGCGAGTTTTGTACGAAATCGGCCGTTGAAGTTACTACTCTGTGTAACTCCTTGACTATACTGTAAGCGAAAAATATACTAACCATTAAACGGGGAAGGTTTGGGTGCTTTACTCTTGGAAGATATATCCGATCTAACCTTCTGATCCCTTTCCTTTTAAGAAGAGAATCCATTAACTTCTGATTCCCTCACATTTTTAAATGAAACAATCACTAACGCTTGATTCCCTTGCAGTCCATTTCGTAATTTTCGAATTTTAAGGGGCAAACGAAAAATACCTCACCAATTTGTATACGGCCGGAGTTGTTGTCTCTTATATTCAGGATACAGTCTCACATACAACGCTTTGAGCATCGTCTATTAATTTGTGATTATCATGGAGAACCAATCGTCTCGTTTGCCTCTTGATATACAACGCTTGTTTTGGTAGACAAAGCATATTTCTTTTTCGGTATTATGAATCCTTTGGACTCTTGAAATGATCGGCGAAAATTTTCTCTTCGAAGTATTCTTTCTCAAAACTGACTCTAACAACTGCTATGCTCATTAACTTGTAAATAACATTTGAAGATGTAATTTTAAAGTCTGTCTGTTTCTAGATGAGGAACAATACTTCTCATTTCCTTGCCCTTTATGTATTGAGTTTTTGACCGAGTCAGACGCCTTTATAGAATCAAACAATCTTAATTTTTTACGAGATAAGTGATTCTGATTATCTGAACACTTTACTGGATCATGTTTTGATTTTATGGTAAGGTTTGTATCAGAAAGGTACATTTTTTACATAGTTGTTGTCGAAATGACTGCAAGCAGTTCTATTTCGTGGAAATTGCAACGTTTTTCTGTCTACCCTGGTTTTCCAAATGAAAATTCAAACTGTACAGCACCTTTGTTATTCATTTGCACTAGAGCTGCTTGAAAATCTCTTTCAGAAGAATCTTTCGAAAGTTTCAGAATTAGTTTTGTATCCAGACATCTTCAAAAAATTATTTCAGTAGGTTTTTTCTTGGAATCGTTGTAATACTTCTGACGCTGTAGAGTCTGGTCAATTTTCATATTTATGCAAAAATTGAGTTAATTGCGAATGTAGCGAAATGTGTGATAAATGGTTTATAGTAATTAAAAAGTTCCAAAATAGTCCAAATTCAACCATAGAAGATGGTGGCTCTAACTTATCAATCGCTTTTCTACCATCTGGTCTTCTTTATCCTTTTAGTATAATTGTTCTAAGTATTTTAGCTTCGAATTTGAGCCGAAATTTTGAGTAATTTTTGGCACAATCAATTTTTATTTAATACCTAGTGAGGAGAACGATTAAATCTTAAGTAATTCTCTTTCTTTTTCTATAACCAGGAATTTCATAGAGATAGACGTGAGCAAAAGCATCTAGGTAAAGGCGAAAGATGATATTCATTAATGATTGAATACATCCTTGAGCTCACTTAAGGTCAAATGCTGTGTCCAAATATTCAAATTAACCATGCCAAGTTTGAAACCCATTCTTCTGTATATCATACTCACAGATTACAATGTTTTGTATCTCCAATCGTACACCAAGGCTATAAAAGTTTATTCCACCTGTTTGATCATATAACCCATCAATATGTTGAAGAGGTACTTTTAAAAAATCTACGCTCCGGTACAAATTTACTGGGTACCAACCCACATATATACTACAGTAAATTAAACCCCCTTTTCAAAAGATATGATCGGTTGTATACAGTTAAAAGACTGAATTCTGCGTATTGCGGGGCACGACATATTACAGACGCCACTCAAAAAAAAGGTACTTGCTTTTTGATATGTCGATAATTTATCCCGCGAAATTCAATGAAAACTTTTAATTATACTTCTTTTCTAGTGAGCAAATAGCTTAAGTCTTTCCTTGGGTTTCATAGTTTGGCGCATAGAACTCTTTTGCATTAATATATAATTTTTTCAATCAGCAAATTACTTTTGCGATAAATTCTGCAATTGTCCTATTGATGACTTCTTGTCTTTTGTAACGGACGCTTCTGTGCAACATTGTATAAACCATAAAGATTTATCACCATTTTGTAACTCAATTTTCTCTTCAATTACTCTCTTTTGTAGTAAATGTTTTGGTAATACTTCTTGAAAAGTATCGTGATGTTTTTCACTGTGAGTTGTTACTCCTTTCTCTGACCAGAATCTCTCTCATGGCCAGTGGGGGTATTTAATAACTTGATCGGAATATTTTGGCGATCAGTAAGACCAACGCCACGGTTATTTATTTCTTTAAATACCATGTGGCATATGCCATGTCAGTTTTTACGTGCAAAATGAACTGTCTGTTTACCGTAAAAAAGTTCTTGATGTGTTAATATATTCGCTGAAGAGCTCCTGTGCCTACAGTCATATTTTCATCTCTACACTTGCGTGTCATACGATTCAAATTATATTCAGTAGCCGCATTGAACTCAAACATCCATGATTTACCTAGGAATGAACAAATAAGGTAAATACTCAACTATGTACGGGAAATTGTGTTTGTGCTTTAGGATCTTTTGTTCTCTTCCCACTTCCATCTTTCTGGGAAAGCCTTTTTATTACTAGTTCTTCACTTCGACTGTCAAAAGTGAATCTATTTCAGAAGTTGTTGTTTTTATTACTCCCTCTCTATCAAGCGTCTTGAAGCTGCTTTCCAGTATTATTTTTCGGTATGGAAACGTTAACAACGTATATATAAGCTTAATATTTTATAAACTTTGGCCTAAATTCTGCACTTTTTCAAATCTTTTGCACACAAAGGTCTTTCGGTAGAAATTGATGCCAGTGTTTTTTTTGATGTGAAAAATTAGAAAGGTATCGACTGATTTCGATATGATCTCGTGTGATGGGACTATAATTTCTACATATAAAGCAAAATCTGTTCCCAATTCTAAATTTTTTCTGCTTGAGATACCGATATGAATCTTTTCCCATGGGAGAAATTACTATTCTGCGGAAATAGATTTTTCTATTTGCTTCCTACTTTCATTGAGACAGAACTCTAATTAAGCCCATTCCCACTAATTATCTTACATCATCTTTTAATCACTTCATATTCCCATGAGACCTATCATTCATTTGAAATTGCTTTAGTGCGAATATCTTTCTGACTTGTACTGTATATTACATCCTAGACTCTTTCATGAGTCTCCCAGTACACTGGAGAATGTATTCATCGGTCTACGTGATTTCTATTTTTACTTACCATTTCAAAAACTGCCATATTTTATTTTAGTTTCCCATTTGTCTAAGTTCACTGATCTTTTTCTGTGCATTTGGATCAAAAGATTCTACTGAAGTTTTTTCAAGCACTGAAAATTTCGAACATCTAAATATGGAGTTACTTTAGCTACTACTACTGAAAGACATCCCCTGTCATGTAACTTACTGTAGATCTGATTTTATTTTTCACAAAAGAAGCTACCGTGAATTTAGACAAATTATTTTATTGTGTTTGCAACAAGCGAAACCAATTTCATTGATAAAACCTATCAAACTTCCCTAATCGTAACAATTGACTGTGATCCGTCCCAGTCTATCACATCAATAGTGCCATTTCGTGTAAATAAGCAACATAATATTCCAACTCATTAGCTTCCTGTGCTTGTCGTTGCAACTGTTTAATATTCAGTGGGAAAAATGGTTCTAGTTTACTGCGAGTAATGGAACGGTTGAGAGTCCTCTGTATTTGTAATCAAACCATTGGCGGGACCTACATTGCAAGTGCATAATATTCAGTTGCGGAGCAAAATAGTATATAATAATCCTAGCAATCTGAGAAAGTTTTTTTTTCTACTAATATTTTGTCATGAAAAGAAGAGCCGACGAGAAGAAAGTGCTAATTCTCCACTGGCGTCCGTTCGGTGCCTCATTCGATTTCTATTACGATACAATTGTGATGGAAAGGTCTTCGAGATAACGAAGAGCTGAACGAGCATCAAATTGAGTTTCCCTAACTAACTTGTCGAGGGAGAGGATCCTTAGTATGATTTTTGTAAGCTGTAAAATTGGAGACAATATCGAATACGTTCTTGGTACATTAAAGGATAGTGACCATCTCTACGAGGAAAAGGAAGAAAAATTTGGGTGTTTTATTCTTGGAAGATACATCCGATCTATCCCATGGTTTTACAGACAACCACAATCGACTCAAAAAGGGTATACCGACTGTGGTGGTAAATTTTTATGGGTTGTACAATGTTGCACAGAAGCGTGCAGAAGGTATTCATAAATCAACTACGGATGTAGGCCGTGGGTAGAAACCTGTCGCGCCTGCATTATTTGGAGACTAAATGCAAAACGGGTAACGAAGTCGCGGAGCTCCTGTTGAGGGGAGGAACCGCGACCGGAAGCAGCGAAGGAAGCAAGGCGGCGGAAAAAACCCTTGCCGTCGTCGCCCAAGGCGCCATAGATATCAATCCCGACGGGGGAGAGGAGGATATCGTTTTGGTTGCAGTAAGTGCCGTAATGACAATGTTTCTCGAGCTCTGCGAGTGTTGCGGCAGCCCCTGCGGTAACCGTACTTGGCGAAATATGGCGGCGTGCGGAGAGATGGGCAACAGTAACGTCGACGGCGATATCGGTACTGTGAAGCGCGTATGCAGCGAGTATGTAAAATGTCCATTCGTAGCGCGGGGGACTCCGAATGCCCAGATGAGTTGGGAACCTGGTAGAGGCGCGGATGCTCGACGAGGGCGACGATCCCAACTTCTTTGCAGTAGCGGGCAAGAACGTTGCGGAGGATGTGATGACGACGTGTCATTCCGTCTTCGTATTTGCAGGTCAACGTGTGTTGACCACTTGGATCTAAGATGGGTGCGATACCGACACAGTAATGGGGAAGGAAATACGCTCCCTAAAAAAACTACCTTCAGGTCAGTTATCAAGCAGGCCGCATTGGAAATGACGGCTGCTGCAGCGTGCCTTTGCATCAAACCCTTCGAACCCTTCCGTACGTCTCCGATGGCCTACGAGTAAAAAAAATTTCGGAAAAACGGAAATATTTGGACTAATGCACAGGGCTGCTTGTCGAAACAAGGACTTCTAACATTTTATGCCGTTCCACGGACCTTAGAGTAGGCACATATTTTCAATTACTGTGTCCGTATACCCTTTTTGAGTCGATTGCGGTTGTCTGGAAAACCATGGGATAGATCGGATATATCTTCCAAGAGTAAAACACCCAAACCTTTCCCCAGGGATATTTTCAATTATTTGGAGGATAGACTTGAACCGTATTGAATTTTTTGTGGCCATTTGTACCACCATTTTTTTAAAAATGGTGGTACAAATGGCCACTCGCGCGATGGAACGGTTTTCGAAGGTTAGATGCATTCTTTTACAGCGGCACTCCGCATTGACAGTAACCTCCAATGCTGCTTGTTTGCTATGGGAGGAAAGGTTTGGGTGTTTTACTCTTGGAAAATATATCCGATCGCCATACTGTGCAACTCGTGAAGTTGTACCACCACTGTGGAGCCCATAGGCGGAGGGAATGTAGATGCCCATTCATAATGCGGGGGACCCGAATTCACAGACCAATTGGGAACTTGGTAGAGGAGCGGATGCTCGACGAGGGCGACGATCCCAAGTTCCTTCCAGAAGCGGGCGAGAACGTTGCGGACGACATGATTTCGACGAATCATGCCGTCTTCGTAATTTGCAGGTCAACGCGTGCTGACCGCTTGGATCTAGGACGGTTGCGACGTCGGCCGAGCGCCGGGAGAAGACACCACAGCGGGTAGAACCAGGGAATAGCGCGATGCCGATACGGAGTGCCACTGCGATTTTCCACGCAGAAGAGGACGTGTAAGTATCGCTGTGGGGGTGAGGAAGCGAAGAGAAAGCAGAAGAGGAGGAGGATGTGCCCACAAAGAGGAGCCGGGCACGATCGGGTGCTGCTGCGGACAAGAGCGACCTGTAAGACTTGGAAAGCATTGGTTCAGTTTTGATCGCAGACTGGAGCTTTTCATCTGGGAACGGCGAAGAACAAAGCTCGAAAAGTGCCGAAGCTGTTAGCGACGAAGACAGCTGCGGGTGGTGGGAGGATAAGAGCGAGATGGCGTACCGAGGGATCTCTTCCAGGTGGCGGTCGAGGGAAAAGCTCAGCAGGTCGGAGATAAGTCCAAACACGTGGACTTGTGTGCCTTGCGAATTATTGGTGATTGGATTTTCAGGACTGATTGGTATATCGTATGATTCTATCAGTTATTGTGGTTGGGTGGTCAAGCACTCATAAATGGACTAAGACTGCTATCTACTGAGGTTTTGGGTTTGGGTGAGGCTGGGTTACGTGAGCAAACTGGGACTCAAGGCCTGCTGCATCCCTTTGTGGATGGGGCACCTCCACGCTGACGACCTATGCGGTCTGTGTGGCTGGAAGTACACCCTTCGTATCCGAGAGACACATCCGTGGCTAGGAAAGATGCTCTGAACGAAACATGCAGAGTGTTCACTCGAAGTTATGTCGGATAGTTAGTGTATTTAAGTGTGCTTCTAGTACATTGAAGTAAAACGAAATGGCCAAGTGGGCACAATTACTTTCACATTTCAACTCAAAAGAATCAATTACAGGTGCTGCGTAAGCAGCCTCGGTAATGTCCGAAGTTTGCAGGAGACCTAGACCGCCCACTGAGAAGGGGAGAGAGGCCTGGAGCCAGGTCCAATCCGGGCAGGGAAATTGCAATTGAAGGAAAGCCAACCCTATACAATATCCAAACCTTTCCCTTACTGGGGGAACGGGTGCTTCGTTTACTGTAACAAATATACGTGCTAATACTCTGTCAAGTTGTATGGACCCTTTACCCGTTGTAGATATGTGTACATTCTCCACATTTTTCTCCTCCATAAGGACAGCTTCTTGTAGGAAAAAACGTTCTCTGCCAGCATTCATCAAGACGACTAGTATGGTGGTAGAGCAAGTACCTAAAAGCTTGGGTCAGGCATGCTGCAAAGCATTATATATATGGTAGCTACCCTAGGGGGAAAGGTTTGGGTGTTTTACTCTTGGAAGATATATCCGATCTATCCCATGGTTTTCCAGACAACCACACCCTAGTAACATCTCCAGTACAGCAAATGAGCCTCCTTTCCATTTTAGGGAAGTGTACGTCTCTCCGGCGCTGCGCGTGTAATTACAGTAAGAACTACAGCACGCAACCCGGATCGGTTCCGGACTTGTTTCCGACATTCCGGTCTGGTCCGATGTTACTCTCGACTCTTTCTGGTCCGGTCCAGCATTATTCATTCACTTCGGTCCAGTCCATCATTAACATGCGTTCCGGTCATTCCGGTCCTCTGCAGCCATAGATAGTCCAAGTGCGGTCCGTTTTAACTAAAAGGCGAAATATTCGGACCGGGCCAGGACTTTGTCCATCCCAAAGTATTTGAATAATTTTAGAGTGCAAATACAAGAAGAAATCTGAAAACTGAATAACAAACTGGGGAAAAATGGGGGTTTCTTTATTGAGATGTATGGATTGGCTGGAACAAATAACAAACTGTCTTTGAGTACCTCAAAAATATTGCAGAACACGTATTCTATTTTGATTCAATTTACGTTCGCGATATTAAACCTTTCGACTCCCGACGAGTTTCTCCCGACGACTGTTACTCCTCGACCTGTGTATATGACTGTTAACCACCTTTATTAAAGCACCGAATGGGTAATGTGTAAAGGTTTGTGCTGAATACCGCCTCCTCGTGACAAAAACGTTTACCCAAAAAACTCTCCCGTTTCTCAACCCTTCAACTTTTTACGGCAAACTACACCCTATTCCCTTCCTACCTAGACAGTCGCCTAAATTCTTTATTCGTCATGAGCAACTATATCACATCATTACAAGCCCCAAATGCACAGGAGAAGAACCAGAGAGATCAAAAGCATCCTGCCCAAATCAGCCCTACAATGGGCGGACAGTTCCTGAAGCAGTGTCCTCTTGCTGAAAAATGTGTCAAAAAAGGCCCTCGCAACATGACCCCAAATAATTCCAATTTCCTTAGGGTTTTTCTTGGCACAGGTTCTGAGGAGCCGCGATACATTGCCAAACCTCAGCAAATGACAAGTTTGCTGGTACCAGTGCCGTTGCACACGATGTCACTTGAAGAAGTGCTGACATTCGACCTATTTCAAGACGTCGGCCCAAACCCGAGTTATTGTCACCACGAGCCTACAGAAGCTCATAATAAGGCTGAGAGCCTCAGAATGGAAGAAGCAGGTATTGAGATGGTGATTAATAACCAAAGTACTTGTGCAATTGGATCGTATGGAGCAAAAATGGAGAATCAGGATAAGTTGTTGCAACCTGGCAATAACCTCGAGCAAATGCAGGAAATCACTCCGTCTGACATACAAATGTTATTGTCGTCATACTCCCATTACTTTCAGCCTTCTGGTAAGGGTACTCCTACAAACTGCAGCCGCCGCATGTCACCTGAGAGAAACCCTATTTTTCAAGAACGCTCACGAAAATTGCTGCGTGTGGGAACATCTCTGTCTCTGTCCGGCACAGACAGCAGTAAAACTCAATCGACACAGGAATCGTATGGACTCCATTCCTCTGACTTGGAAGGGCTGAGTAAGAATCATTCTTTTGGTGTCACCGAGCATAATCCTGCAAGAAAACCACCCTGAATGATATCAGAGTACCTTCTAGCAATTTTCACGTCAATTCAGCGTTGGTAAACTCTGGTGCCACTGGAAATGACCTAGGGAAAATTGCAGCCGACAGAAAGATCACAAAACGTAAATTAGGTGGGGCCAAACGGATTCATCGGACGCATCGATGCAGCTACTGTAAGAGAGAAGGTCACAACAAGTAAGTGCATTTTCTTGACCCAAAATTCTCTAACTGTGCTCATTTTGTCATGATTTCTAACATCCGGAATATCAACTTTTAGAGCAACTTGTCCCGCGCGCAAAGTACTGCAAAGCTAATTGTGAAAAGAGAGAAAAACTGTTAATCTACTACAGACAGCACTATTATTGTTATCTAACTTACCGTTGCGCAAAGTTTTGATGTTCCTCTTGCAAGTACCCTAGTCGACTAGCATACACCGGGGGGTAGCCGAGCTGCACTTTTCAAACATTAAAGAACCAAATCGATTTCTTTCCCTAATCGAAAGAATGCAAGATATCGTTTGTAGGTACTTTCAGTTCATTCGTTAAAAAACCAACTCTTTGATTTGCATGCTTTCTTCATGTAGTTTCAGATCCCTCAGACAGCTCTGCTTGCCCTTGTGATGAAACAAAGCCATGCTGCTTTGTTCGTATATTCGGCCTTTATGGTGATACTGGCTCCCATTGGGTTGAAATCATTGGAGTTTTGAAAGAGTAGCAAAAAGCATGGAAATGAATTTCGATCAACTTTTTGCAACGCCCCAA
Organism: Kappaphycus alvarezii; assembly: GCA_002205965.3. Taxonomy (NCBI): domain Eukaryota; phylum Rhodophyta; class Florideophyceae; order Gigartinales; family Solieriaceae; genus Kappaphycus; species Kappaphycus alvarezii. The sequence goes on along the minus strand of NADL03000496.1, from coordinate 112,259 downwards.
ATGAACATAGTTCCTCCGCCATTAATGCGTTGGTATACCTCTTTGAGTCTATTTTAGTTCATGTGGAAATACTGTACGATAGATCAAATATATCTTCCAAGAGTAAAACACCCAACGTTTTGACCCTCAAATGGGAATTCATCCAAGATCCTTAGACTGGTCTAATCTAGGTGTGGGACCCATTAGACTAAATCTTGCCGTCTTACAATCATTGCATATCTGACGACAAAGCAGAAATTTTGAGCGAACCAATATCTCACTCAGCTTTCAGGAACGTGCTTACCTTCGATTAGAGGATAAATGACAAGTGCATCGCTCCGAACCAATATGTCACACTGAGGCAGTCGCACATGAACATTACTATCTGGAGAACGTTGATATGCAAACGAGAACTAGTCATTGGTGGCAGCTGCCGTCATGTCCAATGTGGCCTGCTTGATGGCTAGCTTGAAGGTAGCCTTTTAGGGAGCGTAGTTCTTTTCCTATTACTGTGCCGGAATACCTTTTTGAGTCGATTATAGTTGTCTGGAAAACCATGGGATAGATCGGATATATCTTCCAAGAGTAAAAGACCCAAACCTTCCCCCTTAATGTGCCTCTGACACTCTTCTCGATTAATATAAATGTGCATTTTGGGCATGTTGAGCATGTCCACTTCTACATAGCATCTGCAGTGAACGCTAACAATAGAAGTAGCAAGAAGAAGAATAAGATGTGGTAACACTGATGTGCACTATATTTGCACCCAAAAAATTCTAGAAGAGGACCAAATTCGGATACGGTATGAAATCATCACCTTTAATGATCAATACTCTGGAGACCATTAGCGCCATAACAGCGCAGGGCCTGGGACTACACAGTATAAAAACATGTTATCTCTCGAACATGTTCCGATTGAATTCGAACTTAATTCCCTACACCCTGAAAATTTAATTCATATCCCTGTTGATGAAAATGGTGGAATTGATGCGCATGAAATTGAGTTGTTACCTGGAACGGAATTGAAATCATCGGAACAAAAGATCTGAGTTCTTATCATAAAAGGTTTGGATCTAAAGAACTTTTACTTCATCAAGCATCTGGACTTCCATCTCATATTATTTCAAATGCGTACAATATGGAAGAAAATAATTTTCTCACTACCTGTTCAAATATTCATGTTTCAAACATTCCTCCCGACTCAAATGTAATATTCAGTCACGTTTTATACAAAATAAAAATTTTGGATCATGAAAAATATTATTGCAAGGCTCGAATTGCTCTGCATTGAAATGAGGACAAGGAGAAAAATAATTTCAGAACTGATTCGGAATCTTCTTCTCCGATGGAAATTAGAATTCTCTTATCAATTGCTACAATTTTTTAATGGAATTTATCAAAGGTTGATTTCAAGTCTGCATTATCAGCATTACGAGATGTTTATGTGAGATCTCCTCGGTAATGCTCGGAAAAAGCCTTTTATTGGTTATTACTGTCTGCTTCATATGGTTTAGTCAACGCGAATGCAAAATGGCTAATACACACGGATAACACATTTTTTGACATCGGATTGAAATCAGTCGTTTATATACCCCAATTTTTATTCATGAGTTCCAAAGGATCATTAATTCAGCTTTTCGTTAAATTGGTCGATGATATACTTATTACTGGACAAGATAAAATTAAGAGGCAATTTATTCAAGATCATGTAAAAGTATATAAGCTTGGTACAATCGTACATAGTCCTGGATCTTTTATTTTCAATGAAGTTAAAATTATGCAGTTTGATGAATATAAAATTAATGTCCCAGCTGATGAAAAACTAAATGGACTAGAACCTCATTCAATATCAAGAAATCCTCGAAAACAACCTGATGAAGAAATGAACTCTTTTGAAAACTTCGCTTTTAATTCAGTAAATGGTTCAATTTTCTATTTGTGTATGGCTGCATCTCCAGTGTCTGCTTTTACAGCAAATTATTTACAACAGAAAAAGTCAAATCCATTGGTTCGTGATTTATCTATTCAATCCTCTATGCTTCGGAATTTTAATTCTTTTGGTTCTACGAGCACGTTTCGGCGCCCGGAAGTTTCTGGAAATTTCAATTTATCAGTCTTAGCTTTTTATGATACAGGAAAACCACCCGGTTCGACAAATGTGCAACTTGGATGTATTGGTGGATTGCTAATCGGCTCCTTAAATTGTAATTCAATATTTCATACAATTTATTGGCATTCACATCTATCTCTGCGTCCTGTTAAATCTATTACATCTGGTGAAATATTAGCTGCTGGTGAAGCTATCGAGGAAGGAAAAATTATTGCAAGAGCATACAGTACAATTCTCAATACCAATACTCCTCTTCATTTTTCTGGTAGTTCAAAAGATATATCCAACCCTCTGTCTACTTGTCGTGTGCCGGAAGACAATCTATTAGAGCGGATGTCCAATTAATTCGTTATAATTTCAAAACGAACAAAATCAAGAAAATGCTATGGATACCTGGTTCAATTATTCCTTTCTACCCGCTCACAAATAAGGACAGTCCTGTATCTGACATGCTCAAGCTCCTCTTATTTGACGGATCTATACCTATGGATATGAGTAAAATTTTATCTCGGGATTCATCTCAGTCAAAAGGATAAATTTAGTTCAAAATTTGAAAGGGGAAGTGGTGTGAAAATTGACCAAATATTTTAATCTCCATCCCGGTGTCCTACAATGATGCTAAATTGTGGAGCAATACTTTTTTATAGAGGCCCACAATTTATATTTATTGTGAATAATCAAGGAATAAATTTATCTATTTTACACTGGACCTATTTTATGCTGAATTCAGTGTGAAATAATTGTTGTGTCCTACATTTTGGGTTTTATATTATACAGTCTATACTTATTGCATTTATGCTGCCAACTAATTAATATCTGGATGAGTGATTACCTGGAAAATACTGCAATAATTATTGATGAATCCGAATCAAGTCTACCAAAATTATTGTACGGCTTACCTGATTTTTGTAGCAGGTCCAACCTGGTGTAGAGTATAAATAGCCCTAGGTTATTAGCAATAAATTTTCATATCCTAGGGCCATCGAAATATTCCCCTCGATTAGCTATCATTACATTTGGTTTTCTATTCATTATTCATTCTAAGTCCAAATGTGACATTTATTTATTTATTCAAGTTGGAACTATTTATTTTTTGGATGTACCTATCCCAATTATTTTGCACAGCAGAGGCCAAATCGGTGGTTTGTTCAAGACACCGCCGATTATCGGACGTAGCAACGTATTGGAAAATCATGAATACGAATCTAACGAGGAGCGAATGTTTCTGGGCGGCACCAGAGGTACCACGCTTGCTGGCGAGAAAGTGGGCGACTTGTTGCACGGCTTGATACAGTATCGTAATTTGCAAGATATTTTTGCAGCATCTGAATTTGCAAGATATTTTTAATTTCGATGAGTGTGGAAAATTCATGGGTTCATTTTTTATTTCAAGACACTCTGCCATAATAGATGTCAGTACAGGTCCAGGTTCTGGGTGATACTAAGAATTCTAGGTGACACTAAGAGTGACTCTGAAAGGTCTATATTATGGCCACATTAATTCACACCCCTGGCCGATGGGTGGAGGGCATGGGTATGGCACCTAGATATTTACCTTAAGGAAATATCTTCTAATAGTCTCTCTGGTTCACCCGATTCCCTTGAATGTATTTTATGGATATTAGTATGTCAGATGGAGACTTTAGGGGTAGCCAAAAGTCTATATAAGCCGAGTAAACTGCTTCCTCTTGTGGAGGTCAAGGAAGCTGGCAGACACCTTCAAGCCAAGTCCCGAGTAGTAGGAAGTTGAGAGTCAACTTCAGACCCTAGAACCATTGTTCTCACGCTGGTCACAGAGCATCAGTGGTAGACCCTTCCCCTTGTATATTTGCTTATAGTCCTCTCAACTTTCGTCCTTACCCCACCCTTTTTGTTCGTTCAACTATACCACGGTAGCGCTATTGTAGTTGGCAACAACTCCTTCTTGGAGTAAATAGTTCTGAGTATCTCTTTTCCAGACGATTTTCCGCTATCAAACATCATAGAGTTGATGCACAAATCGGAATATTGGAGGCCATTCATGAGAAACTAAAGCTCTTTTCTGTCCTTAAAGCGAAGAAAATTGCTGTAATACTTACCTCAAATGAATTTATGGCCTATATTGCTTGGGAGTCACAATTTACCCTAATACATGTCACGCACTAATTCGAGCTGATTAATACCGACCCAGTTTATCACAGAACAAGGCGGCAACCACCAAGGTCGGAGGGAATCATACAAGAAAACGCCACCACTATGTTACAAGATGGAATTATTAAGCCGACTTCGTCAGCCTGATCTCTCCCAGTTGTGATCGTTCCCAATAGGGGTGGGAAGTCCGAGATTATGCATCGACCATCGCTTACGTAACCAAACAATGATCACACATCAAATCACTCTCCCAAACATGGAAAAGATTCCCGAAAAATTGAAAGGATGCTGCCACTTTACGAATGTAGATTTTGAAACAGTATATCAGCCGATACCAGTCTCTGAGAAATGCAAATCCATGACGAAATTAACCTGCAAACTAGGTTCTTCCGGGTTCGAAGTACTGCCATTTGATTTTATGAACGCAGCGGCAACATTTCAAATACTGATGAATGAAGAATTGAAGCAGCTATCTCTTGTAAGGGTAGATGTAGACAAAGTGCTGATAATTTCGGAATCCATCGAATCCCACCTGGACCACAGTAGGGTAGTGATGGAACGGATCTCACGGTTTTATTTGAAAATCAAACAGAAAAAATGCTTCTTCTCGAAAACCTCTATCAAATTACTTGGCCATGCGGTGGACGCCAGCAGTACAAGATTTGATTCGAAAAAGACTTCTAGGATAAAAAGTGCTCCCAAACTAACTTCAAAAACAGATCTGCGTAGCTTTATTGGCCTCGCATCGTTCTATAAACAGTTTTCAGGGTTTTGTGAAGATATATGGGCCTCTACACTCATTAATTCCAAACAACGGGAAGTTTTTCTGGGCCCCGGAAATAGAAAATTTTTCATCGAGCTAAAAAAACGTGTGAATCACTTGTAATCGTACATCTGGACTTGGGGATATCACCCAAAGTCGAAACTGACCCTTCGGAGAATTCAGTCTGCGCCATTTTGTCCCAGAGAGATGAATCGGTAAATAAAACCCAGTAAAGTTTGCGAGTAATACAATGAATGATGCTGAAAGAATGGGTACACTATGCGAGAAAGAGGCCCTTGCTGTAATGTTTGCGCTTTGAAAATTCCATGTCTACCTTCTCTCCCTAGGAAAGTGTGTGCTGATAACATATCACGAGGCCCTCAAAATATCGTTAAAGAAGATAGATATCCACAACCGCTTGGCGCAATAGCTCGATTTACTCGCAGAATACCGACTAAAAATCAGTTACTGGTCGGAAAGAATAAACCGACCAGCTTTTTTACTTTCCAAATCCAAGGATTCGAAACAAAACGTCGAAGAAGTGGAAGAAAATACTGCCGGAGTAATCTACGTTGATATGGATGGACCGGCTGACTTCGAAGCCAAGTTAAAATCTATTTCGGTGTCTGACGGAGATGGAAATCACGAAACTTGCTGTGGGACACAGGGACTGGATGAGATTAAATCAAAAAGTATTTTCAGTATGGAAAGGAAGGCTGTTTCGGATGAAAAAAGCAAGTACCGGGTCTAGTAGCTCCAATAAAAACAGAAGCGATATTATGAGGACCTTTTATGATCAATTAGGACATTGAAGCTCTAGCGCAACGAAACAACTCATCACGGAGGGTTTGGGTGGCCGGAAGTGCACAGAGAGATCTACAACTTCTTGAAAAGGTGCGATGGTTGCCACAAAAGTTGCCAAAAGTTCACTCTAGTCCAAAAATACAAATATACTCACATTATTCCTATTACCATCCATTTGAGAAATTCTCCCTGGATCGCCGGCTCCTTCTAGGAAACACCTTCTGAGAACAAATAACTTCTCATGGGGGCTGGAAACCTGAAAGGTTGGCCCTCTGTATTTCCAGTTAAGGACATTACCGCCGACGTACTCATTGACTGTATAAAGAAGGAAATAATCGAGCCTTTTGGCCTGCTTACTAGAATCATTTCGGACAACCCGCTTTGCTTTAAGGCTACATCTATTGCAAAACTCGTAAAGAAAAACGTAATTAAGTGCAATTCGGTTCTAGCCTATTCTTCTACGTCTAACGAGAAGGCAGAGAGGATTGTGGGAACAGTCAAAGGGCCATCTCAAGGATCATGTCGGAAAACGGACCCTACAATATCCCAAGGAATGTACTGGTTCATAATTAAATGACGCTCAGTATTGGCGGCAGGCGAGCACGGGAATGGATTGGTTTATTGAAGAGACAAAAAGTTGAAACACAAGTGATTGTACATTTCTTCTGTTGGCTGTGGACCCTGTGCTGTCACTGAAAACCAAAAGTGCAGGGGAGCATGGGCTGTTTTGGAGGGTGCCGTTTGGAAAGCGCATATGCGCCTCATCTCAAACTCAACGTGAAACGGGCTTCCGATTGGCTACTGCAAATGCTCACATGCAACGTGGTGCGTACAAGTGTTGTGGCTCTAGTGGGTTGTTCTGGCGTACACGTGTGTAGCTAGTACATATGGCTATGCTGTACAGTACGGCTGTGCAGTACAGAGTGGACAGGTATGTACGTTGACATACAGCACAGGTTGATGGGTGTTGATGCACTATGGTGATGAGTCAAGTACAGTGGTGGCGATTACAGTAGTTGCGTGTATACACGTCGTTGCATGTGTAAGAGTTGTGTTGTGAATTTGGGGACGTGTAGTGATAGTGTGGTTACGTGCAGTTGGTGAGTTAGTGCATACACATGATGACGTGATGTAGTGTTGTGCACCGTTGTGCACTGTTAGTTGTAAGCTGGCATGAATTTGTGCCAGTGTTACTATGTCATGTCTTATGATGATTGGTAGTATTGAGTGTCCCGCTTAGATGGCTAGGGTTTAGTTAGAGTAAGAGTTGAGTGCGAGTGTGGCGAAATAGTTCTATATAAGTTGCGACTTGAGCACCTCCAAGTAAAATCTGGCCAGAGCTGGCGAACTTCCTTTCATTCCCCCACCTTCCTTATCCAACATTCCCTTTCAGCTTCAACCTCTATTACCTTCATCAACATGGCACTTACTTTCAGGGCTCTTATTGGTCCGTTAATTTCTAGGCACGAAAACAGTTTATGGTTAAGGGGCTTTTTTTCGTTTGAAAACGTAAGGTTCGCCAACGCTCGCCCATTACATATAGAAGTTATTCTTATGATGGCAAAAGGAATCGGTTTTTCTTTACTTGTCTTTTTCTCTTTCAAGGACAAAGCTAGCCTCACACCATTAATACAAAATTGGGTCAGAAAACTCTAAGCGACCTTCACTAAGAAAAATAGTTACTATTCAACTCAGCTGCGAGAGCTTACCGCAGCTATACTCTCCATAGTAGAATGTATGAGTAAATAACAAAATCGTCATTCTCCACTAAAGATCAGGAAAACACAACAACATTATTCGTCGTGTTTCCTCGTCAGCTCATAACACTCCCCCTCGAGGAGACATTTCAATCGCTATGTTAAGTTTTACGTTTGACCATACCCATAAACGAACCATATGCGAGAATTTTTGAGCTTCTCAGTTCTTCGTTAGTATGGCAGCAACCATTTCGTTGGTACATAAATACCGTAACTTCACATCACCCTTTCGAACATGATCAATAACAAACTGATACTTAAGATCAATATGTTTGGAGATTTCAGACAAAACAGGATTCTCAGTATCAGCAATACACGCCTGGCTATCCTCCCCAATCTTGACACCGAATAAAGCGTTCACAATTCCCTTGTCAACTATCTGTGTCAACATGGGACAAAACTTCCTCATCCATAAAACGCCTCTAATACAGTCCGCCAATGCAACAAATTCTGCTTCTTTCGAGCTTTGGGCTACAACTGTCTGCATTTTGGAACACCAACTTATTGGACTACCAATGCTTATTATAACCATTCCTGAGATAGACTTCCTATCAAGCTTCTCTTGCCTCCAATCTGCATCAGAAAATGCGTCTAAATTCTTCTCTTCCCCTGAGTAGTAGCAAACCCCAGGCTCACGGATTCCCTGCAAGTATCGGAGGACATGTTTCGCTGCCTTCCATAGCTGCTCTGTTGATTTATGCATAACACTGCTCAAGTACCCGACTGCATATGAGATGTCTGGTCTGACTGTATTTGCCGAATGTGACAATGCGCCAATTAATTTCCTGTAAGCCATTTGATCACTGAGCGAACCATTCGAACCAGTACTCAAATCTAGTGATGGTGGCAAAGGATTAGATGCGGATTTACAATTCGTCATCTGAAAGTGTTCCAAAACATGCTTCACCATGGGACTATTATGTAGGTTGATGCAGTTACCTGTATCATGAACTAAAAAACCTAGTAAATTTTCAATATTATTAGACACAAGAATCTTAACCTTTCTTTTGAAATGCTCATTTACGTGACGAAGAGACTTATCAGTTTCGGACAGCAACAAGATATCGTCTACATAGATAACAAAAATCACAAGATTACCCTTATTCTTCCAGAGGTAAACCGTCGGGTCTGCGTGCAATTTTCTGCACTTTAACTGTACCAGAAATTCGTGTAGATGCTTGTTCCACTCTCCTGATGCTTACTTTAAACCATACATGACTTTCTTTGGCATATATACGAAGTCCCCTTTTCCATCATGCACAAATCTATCTGGCTGGTCCACATAGACTTATTTTTGTAGCGGAGTGTTCACAAAAGCATTCTTAACGTCAATCAAAATTCGCTTCCTGCAAAGCAATGCTGCCAATGCTAGCATGAGCTGCACAGTCGCATACCTAGTAACAGGGGAGAAAACCTCCCCATAATCCACACCTGCAACCTGCGAGAAGCCCTTGGCGACTAACCTTGCCTTATAGTGGGAAAGATTACCTTCCCCGTCTTCTCTGTATTGAATACCCATTTAATTTTGATCACCTCTCTTCCAGAATGTGATTTACCCAGCTGCCAAGTCTCCATATCTGTCAATGTTTTGAACTCCATGTCTCTTGCCTCCTTCCATTTTGAAGAATCCGGTGTCTGCATTGCATTTTGATATGTTACCGGCATTTCATTCGAGGCTTTCTCAGATTCCAACACTAAAAATGCATGTGCAGGTTCTTCGTACCCAAATTTACTTGGCGGTTCTCCAGTGGTACGACTTGTCCTGCGAGGCAATGCAGGATAGTACTTCAAATCATTGATTGAGATGTCATGGTCTTGATGATGTTGTACGCCTCCATCTGACACACAATTACTCAAATCGGGCTCAGTCTGCCTCACATTGGAAATAACTCCCTCTCTTTCACGTAAATTCTCCGGCTTCGCGACCCAATTTTGCTCTCCTTCAATTTTATCGTCATCAAAAATTACTTTTGGGTCAGAAAAATCAAACTCAGCGACGTCATTTATTTTTACGCCTGTCGGATCCAAGGTCTCATAAAATATTACATCCTTGCTCTCCACAATGCGGTTTTCGCTCAACATCATGACACAGTAAGCGTCACCTCGACAGAAGCCTACTAGAACGCCTTCCCTATTACGTGTATCAAACTTTCCGTTCCTTTTCTTTCTGGGCTTGCACACAAGCGACCGACTGCCGAACACTCTAATAAGTCCCACATTAGGTTTCCGTCCCCAAATGATTTCGTAAGGCGTACTGTTCTCCTTACAGCTGCTTGTAATCAAGCGGGTACGAATGAAGCATGCTGTATAAATCGTCTCGGCCTAGAGTTCGTGGCGCGGATTTTTCATTTTGATTAAATCTTACGTACCATGTCGAGGAGCGTTCTGTGCAGGCGTTCAACACATCCATTGGACTCCGGCGAGTAAGCCGTTGTAGTCTCATGCATAATTCCGCACCTGTCTAACAATTCGGTGAATTCATGGCCGGTATACTCTCCTCCACCATCTGAGCGCAACCATTTAATTGCGTTGCACCCAGTCGACCTCCGCATTTTGGTCTTACTCTTGAACATCCCTTCTATCTCACTAGTCATACTAATAACAGCATCTCCCGCCTTACTCTTGCGATCTAAGAAACTTACTGGCGAGAAACTGCTGTAGGAGTCCAACATTGTGGCGAAGTACTTTGCCCTCCCTAGTAACATGTCTTTCAGTGATCCGACAAAGTCGATATAAACGTGCTCCAACGGTTTTGCAGCGGTTGCGTCCTTGATTGAAACAGGTTTGCGTGGTACCCTAGCAGCCTTCCCAAGCTCGCACGAGTCGCACTCCTAGTGCGCTTCACGCCCTTTTTTTATAATCCACAGACGTGGGGAATAAAATTTATCAAAACAGCGTCACTACAGTGACCGAGCCTCTTATGCAAAACATTTGCCTCATTCACACACGACACATGCGCTTTTTCTTGAATTCTAACATAAATCAATGCCTCAAAAAGACCATCCTGGGTCTGCTGGTCAGCTAGTCTCACAACTTGAGTAGGCTTGTGAAAAATCTTTAACTGACCGCGCCTAGGGTCTTATCGTCCACATCTATAATCATCCAGAAGTTATTCTTCCGTAGGCATGATACAAAAATTAGGTTAAAAACATCTCCGGACCGTACAATACGCCCTGCAACTCCACTTTGTGCTTCACGCCATGCAAAAATGTCTCAGCAAAAACAGTACCACAGCCAAACGACTTCATAGTTTCATTGCTGCCTACTTGTATGGTTCCCTCACTTGGCTCCTGTATTGCAAAATGAGAGCGATTATTTGAAATATGCCTGATGCAAGCAGAGTCTAGCATGCATTTTCGGAATTCTTCCTGTCTGCCATTGCTATGAATGCCAATGGAAATGTCAGTATTGCCGTGTACGAATCTTTTCCATCACTAGACTCCCCTAGCTTACATTCTTTAGCAATGTGTCCCATCTGGCCACACTTAAACAGTTGCATTTATCTTTTTAACTCTGTTTTTGTTACTATTCTTACCCCTTTGCCAACATTGTTTGGCAATGTGGCCCTCCTTGCCACATATGAAACACGTTCCTAGTACACTTTGTGGTCTTAGTGACCAAGGCCTGCTCTGTTACAGTGCCCAACTTCTCTAACCTCGTTTTTCGAACAATCAGTTTTGCAACTGCCTCGTTGAAGTCGCACTTCAAGCTCATAATCATCTCTGCGGTCACGTCGAACTCCTTAGGTATTCCACGAAGCAGTGCACGCTTTGATTTCTTTCTTGTAACGTCATTCCCAGCACTTTGCAGCTCACCTAATAACTCTAAAATACGATTGGAATACTTAACAATGTCCTCACCTTTCCTAAGAGAAGTTGTCTGCCGCTTCATCAGTTTTGCATCGATGAACGCCTCAGATAATACTTGAAACCTGCACTATAGAGTAGCCCGCATCTGACGCGGGCACCACATCTTTCGCACCATGGCCTTGCAAGAGCCGTCAAAAGACGTCAGTAGTAGAGAAAGAGCCAAGTCACGCCTTCGGGCATCAGATTCACTCAGAACTTCTGCCCCGGTGTGCTCTGGGTTTCCTTATCTGTATTATCCCTGTTATTAGCAGTTACTGTTGACTTAGTATCAATTTGCTCAACATACTACCGTAGATCTCTCCCTCGTAATACTATCTCTTTGTCTTTTGACCATGCAAAGTAGTTATTGGCTGTCAAATGGGCCAGGCGGAACTTCATAATACCCTTCTCGTCCATCGTTATAAAGGAATAGTAACATCACTTGTCTCAGAGCGTGTGTAGTCAAATCTAAAACTATCTATACGTCGCAGTGGTCAGTGGTTCGCAGTTGGGCCCATAATCTCTTACGATTGCAAAATGAATATTTTTTACCTTACTTATCTTTTTCTAAACCAAGGACAGAGCTGCCCTCACACTATTAATAAATAGTGGATCAAATAATTCTAAGCGACCTTCACTAAGGAAAATAGTTACTCTCCAACTTAGCTGCGATAGATTCACGTAGTTATCTTCTCCATAGTACAATGTATGTGTAACTAACATAATCGAAATTCTTCACTACGGATCAAGAAAATACATCACCATTATTCATCATGTTTCCCTACCAGCTCATAACAGCTATATGCTACTATGATGTGGGACGTTGCGGCGCAGTTGCTCCTGGGGCACTGTCGCAGACATAATTTGACGTAGTTCGAAACGCATTTTGGCTTCTGGAAATCTCATTTACACGTCAAGAATTTGGGGTTATGACTTAACCCCAGATGTAGAGTACAGGGTGATCCCCTAACCGCTATTGTATCCATTCGTTCCGCCCTCCTCAGAATGGGAACGCAGAGGAAGTGGAAGAACCCCCTGAGGAAGCAATGATGGCCCGAGGCGGTTCTTCGGAACGGTCCGATCACCAGAGAAGGGGCCGTGTGCGGCATTCGAAGGGGCCACGAGTCGGTCCAAGCACCACCAGAGGTGCGACTGAACCTCCGTCAGGCGAAGCTTCTAGCCTCGCATCCATAATCCTACCGGATATACACAGCACATTGTCGCTCAGAAGAGGTTTGCTACGTGGCCTTGCGACCTTATAGACGACGATAACGACGCTCAAGTCATTTATTTTTATTTTCATTGTCGGTACTTGTCTCTGTTTCCGGTCGCTCCACGGAGCGCATCTGTCATACGACGATGCATTTCTGTTGGTGCGAGTATTCTTCTTCTCTAGAAAGCTCTTTCTACGGGATCTTCCGGACGAGTCTGGATATCACATATATAATTTCTCTGTGGGAAGTTTCGGATCTGGTAAGGAGGAAGAATGTATTCGACCCCACTTTTCCATCATCAAGCCGATATATGAGGCCATGAAACGAAGTGAAGTACTTGTGACGAGAACTTACTTCTTTAAGCACCATGTTGGCAATAGATTACTCCCTATCCGTTAGAAAGGCCTTACATTCTCGAAAACAGGCTGAGGGTATCGGAAGAAGAAACCGAAGAACAATGACCAGCTGGTACTTTCGTCTTGAGCAAGGGGGCATGTTGTAAATGATATTTTTGTGAACACTATTTTGGCATGCTGCGTTGGTTGCGTTGGTTGAGCTGGCACTCTGTGCTGGCTAGATACTATTTTGGCATGCTGTGCTTGCTGCGCTGGCACTGGAATGCAAGCTTTATTTTGGACTATTTTTAGAGTGACTTTGCATTGAACTGTACTGTAGGGGTGCAGAGCTTGCAAATGTATTGCACAGGTGGCACAAATTTAGGCAGTTAGGAACTGTATAGAAGGAGGGGTACGAGTGAAATTTTAGGAGCACTTAGGGACAAATAATTCCTAGTGCGACGCTCACCCAACTAAGTCACGCACAACAAAGAGTATAAAGCAAGTTGGCAGACAAGGTCAGGTCCAGTCCCAAATAGCAAGGAAGTTGAGAGTCCACATAAGACCCAAAGACTTTTTCTTTACGCCGGTCGCAGAGTATAAGTGGTAGAGGCTGGCCCTTTAGAGTTGGCTACAAGATTAGTCACTCAGTTACTCCTCCCCACCACTCGATAATGTTTACCGTAGCACTTTAGTCGTTCGCAACGACCCTCACCTCGGGTATTTAGTGGCTCCCTTTTCCTTCGGCGCCATTTTCACGCTTTCAGGTTGCTCACCGCCGACAAAGGGCCCGGGTATTGACCGGGGCATGTGGGAGAATGTGTTCCGCCCGTCATGACCTCGGTGGGGTGGTCGTGGGCGGTGCGGCATTGCACGCTTGTCTGCCTTCGGTGTGACCTCGTTGCTGGTCTTGTCTTCTGTGTCGGAGGGTTCACCGCGGGGTGTCAGGTCACCGGCGGTCGGAGTAACAGGAGGTGCTCTGTCTGAAGACAGAGCGGGCGCGGGATGCCGGCCATGTGTCTGAAAGCGGATCTTCTCAATTTCTCGCACATGATTGAAAAGGCAATGGCGAAGGATTGTAGAACTTGAGAAAGGACCTCGAGCGGTGCTCTGGCCTCTTCAGGCGGAAGCTTCTCGTCGGAGTCGAGTGGGCAACATTTGGGGTGAAGGAATGCTCATTGAGTAGCGTCTTCACCGCGGGCATTCGCCGCAGCTTTCACCAACTTGGTAAGCAGCAGGATAAATTGAGTGAGGCAGGGCGCGGGATATCTTGGAAGATATCCGTGTCGCAGTAGGGTGTTGAGAGGATTTCCAGGGGAGTGGGCAAGGGGAATGATGCGATGTATCATGCGGCAGGTGGTCCGATTCCATGGGTGGTCCGAATCCATGGTGGGGAGGAGCGGCGTTAGGCCGACTGGCCTCTTGGCTGATGGAGGGCCTCCTCCACACCCTGCATGCCAGCCGTCAACGGCTGCATGGGAACGTGCGGGGCGGACTCCTTACCCATCGTCGCTGCGGAGACGACGGTGGGAGGGAGAACGGCTGTGGGCGCCAGTGGTGCGTTGGGAACCATGAGGAACTCCGACGCCTGGGCTTTTTCGGCTGCATGGCATCGGCGTTTTGACGCCGACGGGAAGAGCCCGGAGCGGAGTGTGAGGTCGGGTGTCTGTCGAGGGACGGGAGGGGAGCGGCAGTGGGGGAGGAGGGCGTGCCCCCGTTGGGGCGTTTGTGGGCTTGTGCGAGACCGGGTTAAGTCAGGTCGGGTCTGGTCGGGGCAGGCGCGGTGGGTTTGGCGGTGTTTTCGGCCGGTGTGTGGGCAGGTGTGCGGGCGGGAATCCCGCGGGTCGGGCGGCGCGCCTCAGCGATGAGGCGGGCATCATGACGTAGGGAGATCGCCATTACGTTGCGGACGTGGGGGGCAACCCACGAATGCAGCTTGGGCTCACCAGGAGAGCAGATTCACGCTGCAGGCGGGTGTCCACACCGTGGCCGGCGGAGATATCTAGAGACGAGCAGTGCTGGGCGAGCGTCAGTGGCGAAATGTGCAGGTCCGGATACGTCAGACGAAGATGAGCTAGGACGTTGAAAACGTGAGGACGGGCCGGGGCGGGAAAGTAAAGGTAGAACAATTTCCCGACGTGCGGCACTAGGACGAAGGGGGGCAGGTTTGTCTTGGCGAGGGCGGCGGCCAAGCAGAGCTGGCGGTGGGCTGTGTCGAATAATGGGAAGGAGGCGGTAGTGGACGGGGCAAATATCACGTTGAGAAGGTCGGGGCAGGCGGGCGAACGGGTTCGGGATCACCCGTGCGAGGGTCGAGGCGGCAGGGGTTCTCAGTGACGGTTGCGAAGAGGGCGCGGGTGCGGGCAAGGTCAGCTGGGGAAAAATCTTCCCAGTGGCCAATCATGTGGCGCGCCTTCGGGAGATTCAGGATATTCTGTCCAATGGCGGGGTCGATTTCTGGGAGCTGCACCGATAGTAACGGACGCAGGGTGGATGGGCGGGGTGGAAGGCGGGATGCGACGACCGCGTACGGCGCGCGCATCCAGGGGGAGGACGTCTGCCCGGTCCATGCGGGCGGAGAGGGCGGCCGCGCGGGAGACGGAGAGGGCGCGTCGGCCGCAGGAAGGGGGGGAATGGTGGGAGTTGGGGGAGTGGGGAGGCATGATGATGTGGTAGTAAATCTTTACTGGTTGTACAATGTCGTACAGAAGCGTGCGGAGGGTATTCATAAATGAACTACGAATGCGGGCGGCGGGTGGAAACCTGTCGCGTCTGCATTATTTGGAGACTAAATGCAAAACGGGTAACGAAGTCGCGGAGCTCCTGTTGAGGGGAGAAACCGCGACGGGAAGCAGCGAAGGAAGCAAGGCGGCGGAAAAAACCCTTTCCGTCGTCGCCCAAGGCGCCATAGATATCAATCCCGACGGGGAAGAGGAGGATATCGTTTTGGTTGCAGTAAGTGCCGTAATGACAATGTTTCTCGAGCTCTGCGAGTGTTGCGGCAGCCCCTGCGGTAACCGTACTTGGCGAAATATGGCGGCGTGCGGAGAGATGGGCAACAGTAACGTCGACGGCGATATCGGTACTGTGAAGCCCGTATGGAGCGGGTATGTAAATGTCCATTCGTAGCGCGGGGACTCCGAATGCCCAGATGGGTTGGGAACTTGGTAGAGGAGCGGATGTTCGACGAGGGCGACGGCCCCAACTTCCTTGCAGTAGCGGTCAAGAACGTTGCGGAGGATGTGATGACGACGAGTCATTCCGTCTTCGTATTTGCAGGTCAACGAGTGTTGACTATTTGGATCTAAGACGGGTGCGATTTCGGCCGAGCGGCGGGAGCCGACCGAACAGCGAGTAGATCCAGGGAATAGCGCGATGCCGAGACGTAGAGCCAGAGTGACTTTCCACGTAGAAGAGGACATGTACGTACCGCGGTGGGGGTGAGGAAGCGAAGAGAAAACAGACGAGGCGGAGGACGTGCGCACGGAGATGAGCCGTGCTCGGTCGTGGGCTGCCGCGGACGAGAACAACATATCGTACTTCGATAGCATGAGTTCAGTTGCGATCAAGGCATAATGAAGGGTGGTCGTCCTGCCAATGTACTCTTAAGAAGAAACTTTACTTCATTGAGTACCTATCGTGTACACTGCAGGACTGACTATACGGCTAAGAACTAACCGGATGTTCCACGTCAGGTGATAGGGGTAAATCGTCGGGAGAAGAGATATTCAGAACCAACTACCCCAAGAAGGAGGTGTTGCAAGCGACAAAAGTGCTACCGTGGTATAGTTGAACGAACGAAAAGGAGCGGATAGGGAAGACAGTTGAATGGGCTACAAGCAAGTATGGAAGGGGCAGGGTCTACCACCTATGCTTAGTGACTAGGGTAAAATAAATGCTTCTTGGGTCTGAAGTTGACTCTCAACTTCCTAACTATTTGGGACTAAGCTTGAAGCTGTCTGTCAACTTTCTTGACCTCTCCATGAGGAAGCGGTTTACTCAGCTTATATAGACTTTTGGCTACCCCTAAAGTCCGAACAAAACTACAGAAGGTACCAGAAATGCGCAGAAACAATTTGTGCGGATGACATACTCTAAACAGAAGATACTTAAGAAACTAACAATCAATGAGGTCCTCTTATTTCCCATTCTCTAAATCAGATCCAAACAACTCCTCTAAAATATCCATGCTGTCCAAGCAGTCCCCACAAATATCTGCGAATGGCTCACAGCTCTCTATTCCCTCCTGGGAGATATCTAAACTACTGAAGATATCTCCATCCGGTTCCAGCTCGCACCACTTGATCCATACTCTCCAGTCCAGGCCCCACCAGTACAACACTTTCATGCCCCCATTTCCTCATCCAACTCGTCGTCGTCCCCGTCATCCTCCTCTTCCTCCTCATCCTCATCCTCATCCTCATCCTCCTCTTCATCCTCCTCTTCATCCTCATCTTCATCCTCATCCTCATCTTCATCCTCATCCTCATCCTCATCCTCCTCGTTATTAACCTCATAGACCAATCCAGGGGCTACCCACTCCTCAAAGGTCTCCCAGCTCCCTCCTCGATGTCCACTCCCGCCCTTACCTACCTCTCCGCCTCATCCTCGATAAAGAGGCGACGCACTAATTCGATGACCTTTTTCTTGGTTTGCCGGCGCAGGTAGTCCTCGCGGTCAGTAGGTCCGAAAGGGAGTAGGGGAATGGAGTTTAGGGGCGGGGATGGCGATTTTTGGAAATGATTTTGAGGGGCGTAGATTGGTCATTTTGGCAGGTTTGGGGAATGAGAGGTAATGGAGGGTGTTTCGGGTGTGTGAGGGGAGAGGTGTGATTAGCAAAATAATCAGGGACGTTTGAAACTTGAAAAAAGGGGTTTAAATAGGCTCCCGGGCAGGTTCTATAGATTAGAAATAGTAAAAAAATCTGCAAGGGATTTTTGTAGTAGTGCATTTGCGCCCTTTTTCTCAAAAAAACGAATTTGGAGGAGGAGGTAAGCAAAAAGGGAAAAAGAACTTGATTCGGGATCGATTCAGAGGGGTAGATACAGTATAAAAATATCTAGATAAAACGGAAGTAAATTTGGAGAGGACCGCGGTAATGATAAGCGAGGTTCAGGGAGGACGAGGAAGGACCGGAACTATAAGCAAATTTGGACAAGGAGAGGTAGTACAGTAAACTATAGGCCTGTAGATGACGGAGACAAAAAAAATCTGCGCCTACACCCCCCGGACTTAGGTCGAACGTCCCGTCTCGTTCTCAATGCTCTTGTTGTTCTTGTGGGAGTTCTATCCATTCATCAGGGAGAGTATAGGGTTCCTATAAGGATATGGTAGTAGCTCATTTCCAATATGATGAGAGAGTGTGTACCGTGCGATGACCGGCTCATCTCCTTGGTCAAGAGTTTCGTAGATTCGGCGTATGGTTTCATAGTGTTCTCTAATGAGCTCCTCCCGTTTCACTTCTCCAAACCTTCCAAATGTGAGGTAATAAACGTAGTATGCAAACTTTTCTGGCAACGGGTCCAGAAACGGGTATCTGAAGGAAAAAAAACTCGCAACATAAGGACTGAGTCCTCACGAGTAAGGTGCGCCCCGTGAATGGTCTGGAAGCACATGCAAATACTAATTGGAAAAAAGGAAATTACTTCTGCTTCTCGAGGGTCCTCTGTCATTTCGCGAAGCCAACGTCTAATTGGTAGCCGTCCAATAATTAAGGATGCATAGTTTCCCCCTGGGAGACTAGGCGGTGTTTGAGGCGATCTTCTTGGCGATCTTCTCGCTGCTCCCGACGCCTTGCCCCTTCGATGATCCGCCCCGATCACTTGATGGTCCAGCTCGTATCATCATCACGGCCTCGGGAGGATCTTGGTCTTCGGCTGAGGTTGTGTTTCTGAGCGGAGCAACGTAAGGTTCCCATAGAGGATACGGGACCAGTCGATATTCCATATCAGGGGGCAAGCTGTAACCTCTCAGTCGCACATCTTGGTTGTTCTTAAGAAATACGTAAACCGGACGGATAATGTTCAGATATGTTTGCGACAAGTCTCCGATAGCTACCATTCCATACCTTCCTATAGAGTAATGATATATGACTTCCACAAACTCTGGACCTGCTTCCGTGAACCTTCCGTTTTGGAATGAGAATAGAATTCTGATCAATAGTCGGAAATCTTCTTGAGGTAGCAATGGTCCGTTCAACGTACGAAAACATAGGCATATATTAATGTAGAAATGGACGATTACGTGGAGTTCGTAGTAGTCACGCGTAATCGAGATGATCCATTCCCAGGCCCTTTTTCCTCCCATAGGAATCATTCTATAGTTAAAGATGAGTATGCCCCGTGGTTGCGCATAGTCCTGTGTGAGAAGGAATTCTTCAGGCCTCTGATGGTAAGGGACTAGACGACGTGCATGGATGGCCCTCCTTGATCTCTTCCCTGAGCTTGAACAGAGCTTATAGTGCGGGTGTCTTTCCTCCGTGACGACGCAAGGATTCGAGTACTTTGTTTGGAAGGCCGGCCACTTCACAGCCTGCTGCATTGCTTTTCCATGTACTACAAGTACTTTAGAGCCGACTGAAAAGGTTTGGACTGGAGGCTCTTCATCCTTATTTCTTGTCTGTGTTAGCGCGCGGTGTGATCTCCAGCCTTCGGTGGCCAGTAGTTCGACTTCCTACTCTCTTCATCGATAATATTTGTTTCCATGTCTCTCTGTAACATTCTAGGAGCCCTTCCGTACATTAGCTCGAATGGTGACCGTCCACTTCTTCCTCTTCTTCGACGATAGACGTATAACACTTTGGGTAAGGCATCTCCCCACTGGATTTCATTCTTCGACATAGTTTTCGATATTGCTCGTTTGATGGTTCCAACCATCCTCTCCGCTTTACCGTTTGACATAGGAGCGTATGCGAGAACTGTCTTCAGCTGAATCCCTTCTCTTCCAAGAAACGAAGCAGTGAAGTTGCAGTAAAACAAAGGGCGTTATCTGAGATGATCCTTTTTGGAAGACCAAACGTTCAATATTTCTTTTTCGATGAATCTCAGGACCACCTCAGCATTGGCCTCCTCAACTGCAACTGCTATTGGCCATCCAGTAAGATGTTCCACCCCTATAAGGAGTATTTGTTTCCGGAAGAGGTTTCCTTGAATGGGCCGGCAAAGTCAATTGAGAAGGTTTCAAAGAGAGCGGAAACTGGGAAGCTTAGATTGTCTTATACTTTCGTATCGGAGTGAATTTTTGACAGTTGTCACAGCTTTTCACGAAATTAGACGTCCTTATGGATACTGGGCCACCAGAATCTCTCCGTAATGAATTTTTTGGTTGTTTCGAGATCCCAATGCCCTAACTCATCATGAAAAGTCCTCAAGATCTTCATTCTTTCTTTCAAGGGGCCACTAGTCGAGGACCGGCTTTTGTGTGTCGGAAGAGTTTCCCATTCCACAATGTAAAGGCCTTTTGGTTCCTGCGTACCCAATTTCTGTGTTCGAGATCAACCTTTCTCATTTCTAGTCCATCAAGGAATTTAATAAGTCCGTGAATATAAGCTTCGTACTCGTTATCGATCGGCACTTGAACTTCGGCAACTCCGACGATGTCCTCGGAAGCTTTTTCATTTGGAATCAGTGGATCCCTCAAGCGGGATAGGTAATCGGCAGGCTGATTATTGCGTCCGGGCCTATACACAATTTCAAACCGATATTCTGCGAAAATGTCGAGCCATCGGGCCAAGCGGTGATGTACATCTTTCTTTTGGAATGCTGTCTTAAGTGCCTGGTGATCAGTTATCAAGACAAATTTCTCGAGTGATAAAAGGTAAACACGAAACTTTTTCAGTGCGAAGACGACAGCTAGCGCTTCTTTCTCGCAGACTGAGTATCTCTTTTCCGCATCATTCAGAGTGCGACTTGCGAATTGAACAGGGTGTAGTCTTCCGTTTTCGTCTTTTTGGGACAAAATGGCACCCAAAGACCGTTCTGAGGCATCTGTCTCCACAACAAATGGTCTCTTGAAATCTGGATACATGAGCACTGGGGGACACATAGCTTATCTTTAAGCTCCTCAAATGCAGTTTTCATTTCCTTGTTCCAGTAAAATTTTCCGTTCTTCGTAGTGCTGACATGTAACGGTGCTGCAGTTTTGGCGAAATCTTTGATAAATCTTCTGTAATATGAGGCCAGTCCTAAAAGCTTCGAACCTCCGTCTTTGAAGCGGGCCTTGGTGCCAACTTGATTTTTTTCGTTTTCTCTGGATCCACTTTAATTCCCTCTTGATCGACGATATGACCGAGTAATTGGATAGACGTTTTCGCAAAGAAGCATTTGCTTAACTTAATTTTCAGGCTGTACGCAGCTATTCTCTCCACCACGTCTTGACATGCGATATGTGCTGATCCAAGGTTTTTGAGAATATCACCACATCATCGATATAAACTCTTGCAAATGGAAGTCCTTTCAAAACCTCGTTCATCATTCTTTGGAATGTAGCTGGGGCATTCATGAGACCAAAAGGCATCACTTCGAACCTGAATGTACCGGCTTTGCTGGTAAAAGTTGTTTTTTCCTTACATTTTTCATCTAATGGAATCTGCCAATAACCAGTGTAAAGATCAATTGAGGTGAAGTATCTCCCGTCCTTCAAGTCCTCGAGGATTTCTTCCATGTTTGGAATCGGAAATCGATCGGGTATCATTCTCTGGTTCAGCTGTCGGTAATCGACGCAAAAGCGAAGTTTTCCATCTTTCTTTGGTGCTATCACAACTGGAAATGACCATGGGGATGAAACTGGCCGAATAATATCATTTTCCAGCATACTTGTAACATTCTCTGAGATAAATTGGTCATATTTTGGCGGTTGACGTCTAGGCCTGTGGTAAATTGGTTGAGTATCGGTAAGTTCAAATGAGTGAGTGACCGGTACACTTGCTTGTCTTAAATCTGATACACTCCATGCAATTACTTCGGAAGATGCTAACATGTCGGATATTTTCAGTGAGGCGGCGGCGGGAAGGTGCTGCACTTTTCCTTGGATTTCTGCCATTTGGCGCCCTTTTTCTTCTTGATTCTCAACCTCAATATTTTGAAGGACCTTTTCCGGCGTGCTCACATCTTCAGATATGGAATCCGATATATTCCTGTTTTCCTTGCAATTGTAATCTTCTTTCATGCTCCGAATTCCGTCCTTTGATTCGATATTATCGCAAAAGAAACACATTCAGGTGTCACACCTACCCTAGAATTCCAGTCTTCATCTGTTTCAAACCCAGAATCATAATCATCCCATGCCATGTTCAGTATCCCCCGAGCGTACCCTTCTCCACTTCCGAAAGTGTTAGTTGGTTCGAATCTTCGCTGTCATAGCTAGAAGTGAAATCTTCACTGTCCGTTTCTTTCAAATCTACCGGATGTGTGCTTTTGTCGAAATCCAGGGGCATCTTCACGGTTCTGCCGTCAACATTAACTGAAACGATTTGGTTGCCCAAGTCAATGCAGTCCCTAGTCTTTCCATGGTAGGGCAGCCAATGATTGCATCGAAAGGGAGATCAGGCATGACAAGAAAGTCTACATCAACTTTAGAGTCCCCAAAGAACACGGAAACCTTGTCAACAGTGCCCATGCATTTTGATACGGTTCCATCCGCCACAGTTATTCTTCGAGTAGTTGGAATAATTTCAAGACCTAGATCTGTCACCAAAGTTTCTGAAATAAGGTTTGGAACAGCGCCCGAATCGAAAAGAGCTTGGGTTTGCATTCCCAATACTTTGACTGGTACTAGTTTAAGACGTCTTGGTGCTGTCGAGGCCGATTGAAGAAACAGTTTCTTACCCTTAGCGGACTTATTAGACCTGATAATTTTTTTGAGTTCTTTTCTCGCGTCCTCTGCGTCGCCCCTCAAAAGTTGACCAAACGTTATCCCAGTTGGGGCTGATGCAAGCTCAGCCACCAAATTGTACTTCTTCACATATTCTAGTACGTCCTTCGGGATATTCTTAAATTTCTTACTCTTTTTCGTCTTCTTGGCCGGAGTGACTCCCACTCCTGGAACAACTTGATCAGACCTCTTGGTTCGAGGAGGTACAGGTGCTGGGATATGTTCCAGCATTCCATAATCTAGCCTAGGTTTTTTCGATAAAATGTTCCCTTCCCCATCCCTTTTTGTCACATTGACTTGACTGATTTCTTCAGCGATGGATACGTTACCGGCATCCGTCAACTTGTGATCCTTTCTGTTTTGTAAGATTTTCATCTCTGGTCCTGACTCACTCCTTGCGTCCGATAAATTTGCTTTCTGTTGTCTTTAGACCAGCAGTTACTTTCATGATGCCCATATCGACCGCACTTTCCACAACGAGTGTTTCTATGTGGATTATCAGGACACCTATTTGCAAAGTGTCCAGGCTTGTGACAGTAGGAACAGACTTCTGCGGCCTTGGGGGCCCCAGACTGGTTCTTCTTAATGGTAAGAGTAAGGCTTTCCAACTGCGAGGTTATCATGTCAAGTCGATTATCGAATCGGGTTTCCAACCTTTCTTCCAAGTTTTTGACATCGCTCCTGACTGATTCCAATGCTGCTGCGCTAGTAGCTGGCCTTTGATAATTCTTTTCAGGATGTACGATGCATAGATGTACGGGTTTCCCTCGGTATTTCACTTAGTGACTGAAACGTCTCCGAATTTTTGACAAATTCTACTATGGTACCTTCAGTTCATTAAAAGTGTGAGGGCCCTTGATGAGGAGGAAATCGGAGAGCCGCTTATCCCCCATCGCCGCCTTACGCAGCATTCCGTACTTGGCTGGGCGTTGAACCCAGCCTTTTCATAGAGATCACACAAGTATACCAATGAGCTTAACAAATCGTCGAAGTTGAGCCGGGCCTCTATGGCGGTACGAATCATCTCATCTGGTTCTACCTCCTTAGCATATTCTTTCACAAGCCACTCACATACCTCACCGAAGTTACGCCCATTCCCGTTAAGAGACCACCCGTTGATAAACTTGGACTTATATTTGTGCTTTGCGTCACCATGAAGATAGGCGAAGATACTTTCGGCCTTCTCTTCATCGCTCTTCTCACGCATCACAACGTTGACATATGTACAGAAAACTCCTCAACGTCTTCATTCTTGCCCCCTGTGAACGTTATACGAGCAGCGTTGAGAACCATGATTACAGAAAAGAAATCCCTTCGAATGGTTCCCTAAGACTGCTCAACTCGAATACCTCGGGTGCAACCCCCTCCACAAGAGTACCAAATGATAGGGGTAAATCGTCGGGAGAAGAGATATTCAGAACCAACCACCCCAAGAAGGAGGTGTTGCAAGCGACAAAAGTGCTACCGTGGTATAGTTGAACGAACGAAAAGGAGCGGATAGGGAAGACAGTTGAATGGGCTACAAGCAAGTATGGAAGGGGCAGGGTCTACCACCTATGCTTAGTGACTAGGGTAAAATAAATGCTTCTTGGGTCTGAAGTTGACTCTCAACTTCCTAACTATTTGGGACTAAGCTTGAAGCTGTCTGTCAACTTTCTTGACCTCTCCATGAGGAAGCGGTTTACTCAGCTTATATAGACTTTTGGCTACCCCTAAAGTCCGAACAAAACTACAGAAGGTACCAGTAAATGCGCAGAAACAATTTGTGCGGATGACATACTCTAAACAGAAGATACTTAAGAAACTAACAATCAATGAGGTCCTCTTATTTCCCATTCTCTAAATCAGATCCAAACAACCTCTAAAATATCCATGCTGTCCAAGCAGTCCCCACAAATATCTGCGAATGGCTCACAGCTCTCTATTCTCTCCTGGGAGATATCTAAACTACTGAAGATATCTCCATCCGGTTCCAGCGTCGGCATCACTTGATCCATACTCTCCAGTCCAGGCCCCACCATCAGCACATATCGCATGTCAAGACGGTGGTGGAGAGAATAGCTGCGTACAGCCTGAAAATTAAGTTTAGCAAATGCTTCTTTGCGAAATCGTCTATCCAATTACTCGGTCATATCGTCGATCAAGAGGGAATTAAAGTGGATCCAGAGAAAACGAAAAAAATCAAGTTGGCACCAAGGCCCGCTTCAAAGACAGAGGTTCGAAGCTTTTTAGGACTGCCCTCATATTACAGAAGATTTATCAAAGATTTCGCCAAAACTGCAGCACCGTTACATGCCAGCACTACGAAGAACGGAAAATTTTACTGGAACAAGTAAATGCAAACTGCATTTGAGGAGCTTAAAGATAAGCTATGTGTCCCCCGTGCTCATGTATCCAGATTTCAAGAGGCCATTTGTTGTGGAGACAGATGCCTCAGAACGGTCTTTGGGTGCCGTTTTGTCACAAAAAAATGAAAACGGAAGACTACACCCTATTAAATTCACAAGTCGAACTCTGAATGATGCGGAAAAGAGATACTCAGTCTGCGAGAAAGAAGCGCTAGCTGTCGTCTTCGCACTGAAAAAGTTTCGTGTTTACCTTTTATCCCTCGAGAAATTTGTCTTCATAACTGATCACCAGGCACTCAAGACAGCATTCCAAAAGAAAGATGTACATCACCGCTTGGCCCGATGCCTCGACATTTTCGCAGAATATCGGTTTGAAATTGTGTATAGGCCCGGACGCAATAATCAGCCTGCCGATTACCTATCCCGCTTGAGGGATCCACTGATTCCAAATGAAAAAGCTTCCGAGGACATCGTCGGAGTTGCCGAAGTTCAAGTGCCGATCGATAACGAGTACGAAACTTATATTCACGGACTTATTAAATTCATTGATGGACTAGAAATGAGAAAAGTTGATCTCGAACACAGAAATTGGGTACGCAGGAACCAAAAGGCCTTTACATTGTGGAATGGGAAACTCTTCCGACACACAAAAGCCGGTCCTCGACTAGTGGCCCCTATGAAAGAAAGAATGAAGATCTTGAGGACTTTTCATGATGAGTTAGGGCATTGGGATCGCGAAACAACCAAAAAATTCATTACGGAGAGATTCTGGTGGCCCAGTATCCATAAGGATGTCTGGAATTTCGTGAAAAGCTGTGACAACTGTCAAAAATTCACTCCGATTCGAAAGTATAAGACAAATCTAAGCTTCTCAGTTTCCGCTCTCTTTGAAACCTTCTCAATTGACTTTGCCGGCCCATTCAAGGAAACCTCTTCCGGAAACAAATAACTCCTTGTAGGGGTGGAACATCTTACTGGATGGCCAATAGCAGTTGCAGTTGAGGAGGCCAATGCTGAGGTGGTCCTGAGATTCATCGAAAAAGAAATATTTGATATTTAACGGTTTGGTCTCCCAAAAGGATCATCTCAGATAACGCCCTTTGTTTTACTGCAACTTCACTGCTTCGTTTCTTGGAAGAGAAGGGATTCAGCTGGAGACAGTTCTCGCATACGCTCCTATGTCAAACGGTAAAGCGGAGAGGATGGCTGGAACCATCAAACGAGCAATATCGAAAACTATGTCGAAGAATGAAATCCAGTGGGAAGATGCCTTACCAAAAGTGTTATACGGCTATCGTCGAAGAAGAGGAAG
This sequence comes from Kappaphycus alvarezii, assembly GCA_002205965.3. Taxonomy (NCBI): domain Eukaryota; phylum Rhodophyta; class Florideophyceae; order Gigartinales; family Solieriaceae; genus Kappaphycus; species Kappaphycus alvarezii. Next base: position 85,789 of record NADL03000496.1, on the reverse strand, counting down.
AAGTGGACGGTCACCATTCGAGCTAATGTACGGAAAGGCTCCTAGAATGTTACAGAGAGACATGGAAACAAATATTGTTGATGAAGAGAGTAGGGAAGTTGAACTACTGGCCACCGAAGGCTGGAGATCACACCGCGCGCTAACACAGACAAGAAATAAGGATGAAGAGCCTCCAGTCCAAACCTTTTCAGTCGGCTCTAAAGTACTTGTAGTACATGGAAAAGCAATGCAGCAGGCTGTGAAGTGGCCGGCCTTCCAAACAAAGTACTCGAATCCTTGCGTCGTCACGGAGGAAAGACACCCGCACTATAAGCTCTGTCCAAGCTCAGGGAAGAAATCAAGGAGGGCCATCCATGCACGTCGTCTAGTCCCTTACCATCAGAGGCCTGAAGAATTCCTTCTCACACAGGACTATGCGCAACCACGGGGCATACTCATCTTTAACTATAGAATGATTCCTATGGGAGGAAAAAGGGCCTGGGAATGGATCATCTCGATTACGCGTGACTACTACGAACTCCACGTAATCGTCAATTTCTACATTAATATATGCCTATGTCTTCGTACGTTGAACGGACCATTGCTACCTCAAGAAGATTTCCGACTATTGATCAGAATTCTATTCTCATTCCAAAACGGAAGGTTCACGGAAGCAGGTCCAGAGTTTGTGGAAGTCATATATCATTACTCTATAGGAAGGTATGGAATGGTAGCTATCGGAGACTTGCCGCAAACATATCTGAACATTATCCGTCCGGTTTACGTATTTCTTAAGAACAACCAAGATGTGCGACTGAGAGGTTACAGCTTGCCCCCTGATATGGAATATCGGCTGGTCCCGTATCCTCTATGGGAACCTTAGATTGCTCCGCGCAGAAACACAACCTCAGCCGAAGACCAAGATTCTCCCGAGGCCGTGATAATGATACGAGCTGGACCATCAAGTGATCGGGGCGGATCATCGAAGGGGCAAGGCGTCGGGAGCAGCGAGAAAGATCGCCAAGAAGATCGCCTCAAACACCGCCTAGTCTCCCAGGGGGAAACTATGCATCCTTAATTATTGGACGGCTACCAATTAGACGTTGGCTTCACGAAATGACAGAGGACCCTCGAGAAGCAGAAGTAATTTCCTTTTTTCCAATTAGAATTTGCATGTGCTTCCAGACCATTCACGGGGCGCACCTTACTCGTGAGGACTCAGTCCTTATGTTGCGAGTTTTTTTTTCCTTCAGATACCCGTTTCTAGACCCGTTGCCAGAAAAGTTTGCATACTACGTTTATTACCTCACATTTGGAAGGTTTGGAGAAGTGAAACGGGAGGAGCTCATTAGAGAACACTATGAAACCATACGTCGAATCTACGAAACTCTTGACCAAGGAGATGAGCCGGTCATCGCACGATACACACTCTCTCATCATATTGGAAATGAGCTACTACCATATCCTTATAGGGAACCCTATACTCTCCCTGATGAATGGATAGAACTCCCACAAGAACAACAAGAGCATTGAGAATGAGACGGGACGTTCGACCTAAGTCCGGGGGGTGTAAGGCGCAGATTTTTTTTGTCTCCGTCATCTACAGGCCTATAGTTTACTGTACTACCTCTCCTTGTCCAAATTTGCTTATACTTCCGGTCCTTCCTCGTCCTCCCTGAACCTCGCTTATCATTACCGCGGTCCTCTCCAAATTTACTTCCGTTTTATCTAGATATTTTTATACTGTATCTACCCCTCTGAATCGATCCCGAATCAAGTTCTTTTTCCCTTTTTGCTTACCTCCTCCTCCAAATTCGTTTTTTTGAGAAAAAGGGCGCAAATGCACTACTACAAAAATCCCTTGCAGATTTTTTTTACTCATTTCTAATCTATAGAACCTGCCACGGGAGCCTATTTAAACCCCTTTTTTCAAGTTTCAAACGTCCCTGATTATTTTGCTAATCACACCTCTCCCCCTCACACACCCGAAACATCCTCCATTACCTCCCATTCCCCCAAACCTGCCAAAATGACCAATCTACGCCCCTCAAAATCATTTCCAAAAATCGCCATCCCCGCCCCCTAAACTCCATTCCCCTACTCCCTTTCGGACCTACTGACCGCGAGGACTACCTGCGCCGGCAAACCAAGAAAAAGGTCATCGAATTAGTGCGTCGCCTCTTTATCGAGGATGAGGCGGAGAAGGTAGGTAAGGGGCGGGAGTGGAACATCGAGGAGGGAGCTGGGAGACCTTTGAGGAGTGGGTAGCCCCTGGATTGGTCTATGAGGTTAATAACGAGGAGGATGAGGATGAGGATGAGGATGAAGATGAGGATGAGGATGAAGATGAGGATGAAGAGGAGGATGAAGAGGAGGATGAGGATGAGGATGAGGATGAGGAGGAAGAGGAGGATGACGGGGACGACGACGAGTTGGATGAAGGAAATGGGGGCATGAAAGTGTTGTACTGGTGGGGCCTGGACTGGAGAGTATGGATCAAGTGGTGCCGACGCTGGAACCGGATGGAGATATCTTCAGTAGTTTAGATATCTCCCAGGAGAGAATAGAGAGCTGTGAGCCATTCGCAGATATTTGTGGGGACTGCTTGGACAGCATGGATATTTTAGAGGAGTTGTTTGGATCTGATTTAGAGAATGGGAAATAAGAGGACCTCATCGATTGTTAGTTTCTTAAGTATCTTCTGTTTAGAGTATGTCATCCGCACAAATTGTTTCTTCGCATTTCCTGGTACCTTCTGTAGTTTTGTTCGGACTTTAGGGTAGCCAAAAGTCTATATAAGCTGAGTAAACCGCTTCCTCATGGAGAGGTCAAGAAAGTTGGCAGACAACTTCAAGCTTAGTCCCAAATAGTTAGGAAGTTGAGAGTCAACTTCAGACCCAAGAAGCATTTATTTTACCCTAGTCACTAAGCATAGGTGGTAGACCCTGCCCCTTCCATACTTGCTTGTAGCCCATTCAACTGTCTTCCCTATCCGCTCCTTTTCGTTCGTTCAACTATACCACGGTAGCACTTTTGTCGCTTGCAACACCTCCTTCTTGGGGTAGTTGGTTCTGAATATCTCTTCTACCGACGATTTACCCCTATCAGGGTCCACCGCACAAGACCCGATATTCGCGCAATGGGACGAACTGGCAGAACAGACTTCTTCGACGTCACCTTTGTCAACCCCCTAGCGAACTCGAACAGGAGAGTGAGGACATTCAACCCACTCACCTCGCTTAACGCGGCAAGAACGGCGAAACACAGAAGATACGAGTCCTTTATCGCGTCTTCGGTCGGAAGTAGGCTAGCGCCCGTCCCTATCTCTACCCCCGGGGATGGCACCCGGACGCCCACGCGTTGCTAACCGACGTCGCACGCAACGTCGCTACGAGGGCAAGGGAGACCTACGCAAAGGTCAAAGAAATCTTAACACAGCTTCATGCCGCAGCAGCAGTAATGTCCAATGCAGCGTGCCTGTTGGCCGGCCTCCCGTCAGTTTTCTAGAGTTTTTACAACTTCCCGCCAACCCTTTACATTGTAAGCCTTTACCATATAGACATCCCTTAGGGAACAGCTGACCATATTTTTCATGCATTAAAAACACCCCAAATTTCCCCCTAGAAAGAACTTTAATGCGTTCAGTATCTACTGGGGACTAGAAGAAAGAAGTTTAATGCGTTCAGTATCTACTGATGACTGCGCACGTCCTAACTATACGGTCAAGATCTAACCGGGTGTGCTTCGTCGTCCATGCGCATCGGGGCTCGCGACAGGATAGCTTCAGCGATGGATGACCAGAGGTTGCAACTCAGTCGCTGGTAGATACGGCGGCGGATAACGCCAACTGTCCAGTGACACTTGGACGCGATCCGCGGAACTAACTCCTCGATAAATGCAATAGTTCCAGGGGAAGAGGCACCTAGGGAATCAAACGCCAGAGGTCGAAACGTGAAGTTCGGCGTGTAAGGCGCAGAAGATGGACCAGTTGAGGGAGCGGGGAGGCGTCGGGCGATGTTGCGTTCCAGGGTTGTGACCTTATCGCGGGCCGCCAGTTCAGCAGCGCCTCCGGCGACCTGGGTCGCCTTGGTGCGAACTGCGGCCCTAAACGGTGAGACGACAGTGATATCACAGGCAATGGGGCGCAAAGTTGTGCCTTCCGGGGTTGGGGGCGGTTGTACAAGGATGTCGGCGGGCCGGAGCTCAGTGCCCGGGACGAGGAACGGAACCTCGTGCCGAGTATCCAGGCCCGCGGCGCGGGTAACGTGTGTCGCAATCGCATTACGGAGCGAGTTATGGCGGTGACGACGGCCGAAACCAGGGCAGCAGAGGTCGGCGGCGTGATCCCCGAGGGTGTCCAAGGGGTGGTCACAGTGGTGGCAGTTGAGGGGCATGGAGTCATCATACACTGGCAGTCCGAGGTGACGGCGGAGCATGGTCTGCCAGTGTGTGGTGTGGACCTTCGTAGCTGCCGTGGGGTGAGCGAAGAGAAACGCCGCAGCGGGGCTGCGGCGGAACGCTAAGCCACGGATGCGATGTCGAATGTCGGCGTCGCTATGTGCGGTCGGGTTTGGGGCATTCGCCCAGGAGTCGTCGTGCCAATGTACTCTTGCCTGCGCCTCTTGCTGCACCCGTTTGAGAAGGGTTAGAGTGTTGGTGGGTGAAGCAGCTAGAGTTGGAGGGTCAAGGGTGGAAAGGTCGACTATCCCGGGGATGGAGAGGGCGAAACGGCGGAGAGAAGGCCCAGCCTGACGGAGGAGGAAGGACCGGTCGCCGCGGTAGCGGCCAGAAGCAAGTGCACAAGCACGCGGCGTGGCGTATGCGGAAGTTCGCTGCCGTGCGGGCGCAGCATCAATGATGCTGGTGGCGGCAGCGCCGTGGAGGCACGAGGCGATGCTTTCGAAGCCCTGACCTCCGAGGTGCATGGGGAGGCAGACTTGGTCCCAGGCTCGGTCCGTGAGAGCTATGCCGTGTAACTTTTCATATGATGACCGTTGTAGATCATCAAATTCTTCTGCGGCGGACTCTGCTAGGCGCGGATCTGGGAGCTTGAATGCATGCGATAGGAGGCATGCAGAGGCACAGATCCGGTGCATGTGGAACCGGGCGCGGGCGTCGCGGACCAGCAGGAGGCGGTCCAGGGTCCGGCGGCACTGAGCAATCTTGGACCGGGGAAAACTCTCCGTGAACGCTTTGTTCCCAATGGGGGCCCCTAGAAGCGGAAAGCCGTCCCGCGAGCATTCTGCGAGAGGGAATTCCACTAAGAGGGCTGCTTGATCCGGCATCATGATGTCGAGAGAAACTTTACTTCATTGAGTATCTGTCGTGTACACTGCAGGACTGACTATACGGCTAAGAACTAACCGGATGTTCCACGTCAGGTACGTACAGTGGGGCTCGCGATAGAATCGCCATTGCAACAGAAGAAGTAACTTTATGGCATCAGTAAAACGGGTGTCCGCTGCAGGAGACCACAGTGTGCAACTAATGCGCTGATAATACGTCTGCGGATTACTGTTGTGGTAGTGTTGAGCTTCTCTGCGATGAGGGGATGAAGTCTTCGAAGAACAGAATGGAGGCGGGGATGGGGCACCCAGGGAGTCGAAAGCCAGGGGCTGAAACTTGAAGTTCGGTTCCTGGAGGTGTTGTGCGAAGGGGGGGATGTGGCGTACCAGTTTGCGCTCCAGGTCTTTGACTTTGTCTCGGTGGGCAATGTCGGCGGCGCCGCCGGCCAGTTGTGTGGCCCTTGTGCGTACGCCTTGTTGAACGGCGAGACAACGGTTAGGTCGCAGGCTATGGGGCGGACCTGTTGGCCTGTGGGCGGGGGGGGTTGTATCAGAATGTCCGCAGGGCGGATATTCGTTCCCGGGACAAGCAGCGGGACTTCGTACTGGCAGTCCAGGCCCGCAGCGCGAGCAACGTGGTGGCGAAGACGTTGCGTAGGGAGTTGTGGCGGTGCGGGCGGCCGAAGCCGGCAGGGCAAAGGTCCGCCGCGTGGTCTCCAAGTGCGTCCATAGTTTGGTTGCAGTGGGCGCAGGTGAGCGGGCGGGAGTCGTTATATACGGGGAGGCCGAGGTGCCGGCGGATCATGGTCTGCCAGTGGGCCGAGGACACCACCGTAGCGGTTGTGGGGTGAGCGATGAGAAAAGCGGCGGCGGGGCTGTTCCGGAACGCCAGGCCACGAATCCGATGTCGAACTTCTTGAGTGCTGTGCTGAGCCGGGTTGGGGTGTGTCACCCATGAGTCATCACGCCAGTGGACCCTTCCCTGTGCCTCCTGCTGCACACCATTTAAGAAGGTTTGGAGGTTGGATGGTTTGGCAGCAAGGAGGCTCGGGTCAAATGGGCCGATGTCGACGGAGTACGGGCGCCCAGGGATACATTGCAGGAAGTCACGGATTCGCGGCAAGGCTTGTCGGACCAGAAACGCCCTGTCACCCCGTTATCGGTGACCAGAGACGGCGGCAGAACGTTGCGTAGTGTACGATGCCGACCTCTCACGTGGCGGAACCGCGTCGATGATACTAGCTGCGACCGAGCCGTGTAAGAACGGGAGATATGGGTGAATCCCTGACCTCCTTGGCGAATGGTAGCGTAACTTGGTCCCATGCAGCGTCTGTGAGGGCGATCTCGTGTAGCTCCGAGTAAGACGACCTCTGCAGGGCGTCAAAGGCTTGTGCAGTGGGGGCCGAGTGTTGTGGGTCGGCGAGCCGGAACGCGTGGGAGACGAGGCATGCCGACGCGCACAACCGGTGCATGTGGAAACGGGCGCGGGGTCAGGAACGTGAGTCAGCAGTCGGAGTGCGGTGGCACCCTGATAGGGGTAAATCGTCGGGAGAAGAGATACTCAGAACCAACTACCCAAGAAGGAGGTGGTGCAAGCGACAAAAGTGCTACCGTGGTATAGTTGAACGAGCAAGAAGGAGTGTATATGGAAGAGAGTTGAGAGGTCCTCAAGCCAGTATGAAAGGGGCAGGGTCTACCACTGATGCTCTGTGAGCAGCGTAGGAAAAAGGTTTCTTGGGCCTGAAGTTGACTCTCAACTTCCTACTACTCGGGACTTGACTTGAAGTTGTCTGCCAACTTGCTTGACCTCCACAAGAGGAAGCAGTTTACTCAGCTTATATAGACTCTTTGGGTATCCCTAAAGTCTCAAAGAAACATACTAAGAACCATAAAATGCATCAAATGGAATCGTGTGAACGAGAAAGACTAACAGCAGATACTATCAGATAAATATCTAGATTCCTTCCTTCATGTCTTAGTCCTCTACATCAGAGCCAAACAGTTCCCCGAAAATATCCATTCCACCCAGGCAGTCCACACAAATATCCGCGAATGGCTTATAATTCTCCATTGCCTCCTGTGAAATATCTGGACCATTGAGGACGTCCCCATCCGGTTCCTGAGTCGGAACCACCTGGTCCATATTTTCTGGCCCCTTCCCCACTAATCCATCACTTTCCATGTCTCCCTCCCCTCATCCTCCTCATCCTCCTCTTCTCTTCTCTCTTCATCCTCGTCAGAAGAGCTAGAGATCACAATTACTCCCTCAGTCTCCCCTCCTTTCTCCATGGGAGCCCCCCCACCGTTATAACTAGTGGTTCCACGGATCCACCCAGTCCTCCTCTTCATCCTCCTCTTTCTCTTCTTCCTCTATCTCCTCTTCTCCCTCCTCCTCCTCCTCTGCCTCTTCTGCCTGCTCGAAGCAGTTACGGCGGACCCACTCCCGAACGCGTTCCCGGTCCAACCTTCTACAGTAATCATCGTAGTCGGTTGGACCATTTGCCATCAGGGCCAAAGCGTTGAGTGGACGACGGCCTCGTGATGACTTGGTGATGGTGAGGGAAGGACGGAGGTTGGTCATGTTAAGGGCTAAAAGAAGGGGTGAGCCGATGGGGTAGTTGAATGCGGGGAGTTGCCTCAACGATGTCGACTTCGAAGTTTAAATACTGCGACGTCTTCGAAAAGTATGTCGACCTTGGACCTGTACAGTAATGACATCTATTAATGACACTGTGTCTTAAGATAACAAATCAACTCATGAATTTGCCACACTCATCCAAATTAAAAATATCTTGCAAATTCAGAAACTGTAAAAAATATCTTGCAAATCCCGATACTGTATCCAATTTGGTCCTCCTCTAGATTTTTTTTCGTGTGCAAATTTTGCGCGCATCACACCCCTCCACCTTGCCCCGCAGGTATGCATCGGTGAAGGCGGTTGCCCATCGGCGCTCCTAGGAGCTCGAAGCCGTCGCGCGAGCACTCGGACAGAGGAAATTCGCGGAGGAATTCCGTGCGGTCCGGCAGGAGCGTGTTTGGCCAGTGAATGCGCGTCTTCCTCGCGTTGACGTAGAGGCCGACAGCCGGACCCTCAGCCTGCAGGAGGCGGCGAGCTCGGCGCAGACCCTGGAGTGTCCCTCTGAGGGTCCCGTCGTCCGCGTACCATTGATTCAGCACGATGTTGCTGTCCTCGGCGATTTTCCGGATTAGTGGTTGAATCGTGAGGGAAAACAGCAACATACTGGCCGGGTCGCCCTGCTGGGTGCCCTGAGCACTCGAGATGACCGTGTTCTGGCATTTCGGTACAAGCAACGGTAGCCCAATGCGATCATGTATCATATTCACGAAGCGGGCCAGAGAAGGAGCGAGTGCTGGAAGTTGGGACAGCATTGACTGGCGATCAACGCGGTTGAAAGCGTTGTGCGCGTCAATGAGGACCGTGGCAACATGCGGAGCACCAGAGAAACGGCGAGGCAGAGCGCGGGTGTCATGGAAGACAGCGTCCATCCCGGCCTTGATACCGTTGGCCGTTTGGAATGGCGCGAGGAAGTCTCGAGAGTCATCGATGGCACCCGGCAGCAGCGCTTTGGTGCCAATGCGGCGGAGGACCGATCCCACAGCGATGGGACGGATTTTGTCCGGTTTCGGCCGTAGCGGGAGTAATGTTGCGGCAGCGAGCAGGGGCAGGACCGAGTCCGGCAGTTCCCCACGCGCGATCCGCGTCACCAACTCGTCAGCACACTTTTCCCTGTCACCCCGGCGGCCGGGCTGACCGATGTTTGACTAGCAAGTGGAACCAGCGTGCCGGCGTGCGGTCCGGTCCCGCGGTCGTACCACGAGAAATACCTCGTACAGCCTGCTCTACGGCTTCTGCCGTGATTGATGGTGGAGGAGGAAGGTTTCTTCGGGAATGGGCGTGATCGGGCGCGGGGCGCGGGGTGAAGATCACGCAGCGCTTGGATGGTGTGCGGGTCATTCACATCGGCTAGTGGAGCGTTGTGCAGGGACCGCATGGCCTTGCCGTAGCGGGCGTCTGCACAGAGGGCTTCCGCGCGACGGGCGCGCCGTGCGTCGCTGGAGCTGAGCCGTAAGGGGCGGTGCTGCTGGATCCACTCAGAGCGTGCTTCCTGGGCGCGCAGGGCTTAAACCACAGCGCGTTCCACTCAGCTCCAGTATGGGCGCGCCGGATTCGGGCGCCGAGAGCGGCCGTTGACCTTTGTTATGCTGCCAGCCGTCCCCCCGCGCAAGCTGCGGCGGAGGACAGCGGTTGCAGCATGTAGAGGTGCAGGAAAGCACGGTAGGTGGCCTCATCCCTCCTTGCGTTTGCGGCGGCTTGTACCAGCTTGATAAAAAGGAGAGTGAAGGGCTTGAGACATGGGAATGGGATATCCTGGAAGATGTCCCTTTCCCGGTATGGGGTGCGGAGGATGTCTTCGATGCTTGGTAAGGGAGAGGCAGAGGAGGAGGGAGGAGGGGGTGGGGTGGAGATTTCCATGAGGAGGGTGGTTAGGCGGAGGAGCCGTCACCCGACCGCACTCCTTCCATTGCGGACGCGCCGACAGGGGGAGGGAGGGGGCAGCGGAGGTCTTGTGCGGGTCCCTGGGCCGGAGGTGGGACTTCTTGCATGCCTGCGGACGACGGCGGCATGGCAGCGGGTGTGGCGGACTCCCGACCCTGTGGCGCCGAGGCGGCGACAGTAGGGGGCAGGACAGCCAGGGGCGTCGGGGTTGCGGTGGGCACCATAAGGAACTCCGCCGCGGGGGCCTCTTCAGTTGCCGCGCAGCGGCGTTTGGTTGCCGAGGGGGAAGAGCCCGGGATTGCAGGGTGAGGTCGGGGGATTGTTGAGGGGCGGGCCCGGGGGCGGGAGGCGGGGAGGAGGGCCGGAAGCGCGTTGGGGCGCTTGTTGCGGGCGGAGCCGGGGGAGGTCGGGGCGGTGGGGTGAGCGGGGCTCACAACAGGTGGGCGGGCGGGATTGGCGGGGGTCTTGGGTGGGACGGGGGTCTTGGGTTGGGCGGGTGAGGGGCGGGCTCGGGCGGCACGGCGGGTGTCGATCACGTCACGGGCGTGGTGACGCAGGGTCGTTGCGAGGGCCGTGCGAACGTAGGGAGGACCCAGGAGCGAAGGGTTGGGTCAAGCAGGCGGGTGGCCTCTCGGCCTAGGCGGGTCACGACTCCTTGGGAAGCGGAGTCGTCCAGGGCTGCGGCGGTGGCCGCGATGGTCAAAGTAGTGGTTTGCAGGTCCGGAAACATGCACTGAAGGTGAGCCAGGATGGAGAACATCTCCTTACGGGCGGCATCGGGAAGTAAATGAACGTCCATTTTCCCACGTGAGGGATGAGGACGTGCGGGGGCAGCGAGGTGTTGGCGAGGGTGGCAGCCTCCCCGAGGAACTTTTGGGCGGCCTGGTAGGAGGCGAAGGAGCGTTCCGAGGTAGTTGCGATCCCCAAGTGGGCGAGTTGCGGGGCGGGAGGGGGCGTGGGCTCAAGATCCCCGTGCGCGGATTGAGACGACCGGGGGCGGCGGCGCCGAGAGCAACGAGCTCCCGAGCACGGGCGAGGGCCTGAGGAGAAGCGTTGGCCGGTTGGCCAATGAGCGCTTGAGCCTGCGGGAGGCTCATGACACGTGCGCCATAGCAGGGTCGACGCGTGGAAGCTCGACCTTGGTGATGGGCACTAGGGTGGGGCGGTTTGTGGGCGGCGGGGCGGGCGTGAAGCCACGGCGGCATAGGATGTACTCATCCATGCCGAGCGCGGCGGCGCCGGGCAGGCGCGCGGGAGGCGCCGGGGGGAAGGGGCATGCGGATGGTGACGTTGGTGGTTGGAAAATTATTTGTTTTGGAGAGATTTGAGAGGAGGAGTAGTAGTGTAGAGAGAGTAACTTTATGGCATCAGTAAAACGGGTGTCCGCTGCAGCTGTAGAGAGTAACTTTATGGCATCAGTAAAACGGGTGTCCGCTGCAGGATCCGACTATATTGCTAGCTAGGTGCTAACCGGGTGGTCCACGTCGGCCACGTGTAGCCTGCGAAAATATGGAAACAACACTTTTAAATCTGCGCGAAGTGCGTGCAGCCTTCAAGAGATGATGCTCTTGTAGCTCAGTTGGTTAGAGCGCCAGCCTAACATGCTGGAGGTCTGGAGTTCGACCCTCCACAAGAGTAGGAATATTTTGTCGCTGCATGATGAGTATTTGTGCCACTTTTTTCGAGCGCATCAAATGAACTTTTGGGGTAAATCTCGAGTTGTACGGTATGGACAACTTTTATGGCATCAGTACGGCGCAGAAGCGTGCGGAGGATATTCAGAAATTAACCACGAATGCGGGTGGAGGGTGGAAACCTATTGCGCCTGCATCACTTGGAGACTAAATGCAAAACGGGTAACAAAGTCAAGGGGCATTGTACAACTCACAAAGTTTTACGACCACCACGTCACGGAGCTCCTGTAGAGGGGCGGAACCGCTACGGGAAGCAGTGAATTAAATGAACAGAAGCACAAGAATGCGTTTTCTGCTTCTAAAATCAATATAATTATAGGGGGGTAAAGGGGTGGTTTACTGCGAGTAATGGAAAGGTTGGGAGTCCTCTGTACTTGTAATCAAACCATTGGCAGGACCTATATTGCAAGTGCTTGAGAGTGTGTACCAACTGGAAAGTAGCTGGTAGACCGGTTAACAAGCAGGCTGCGTTGGAGGTGACCACCAACGCTGCGTGTCGTTGGAGGAGAATTGCTCTCACCCTGGAATATTGGTCCAAGGCTCGGTCGGCGACCGCTCGGGCTACCTCCGTGATGTGGCGGAACGCTACGGGATGCCTGGAGATAGGAACGGGCACGAGTTTGTTTCCTGCGAGGTAAGCTGGCTAAGAATCTCTGGTACTTTCGTAGCTTGTCCGCGTGAGCTGCGTTCAAGCTGGTAAGGGGGTTAAAGGTTCTCATTCTGAGGTGAGAAGGGGCCAGCGGGTTCACGAAGGTCACATCGAAATAATCGGTGCCGGCGGTGGCGCCCGTTGCCCTGATGTCCGGCCTTGTTTTGTGTTCCCCGTGCGACCGGGGCTTGACGGCAGGGTGGCTTGCGCCTAGGCTCAGGTCGTTACGTAGTAAGGTGACCTGGTCATCGTGGCGGACGATTCGTTGCGCTCCGTACCTGCAGTGGATCAAGTGGTCGCCGTGGACGTCCACTGTTTCCGGCATCCGACTCTTGGACTAGGGGTTCCTGGCTCGAGAAGCGGGGCTTCGGCAATAGTATTTGAACCACACCGAGAAATGTCGGGTGCCTATTGCGGTCTTCAAGCCTGTTGTGGAGGGCAATGGACCCATTCCTTGGCACCTGGGAGAGTCATTGAGGCCCTGAAGGCCTGTGTACGGCAAGTACCCATCGGAAGCTGTTCATATATTGCAGCATGGACTGCGTCAGTCAGTGTCTTTTGCGATGGAGGGTTAGAGCAAGAACGACTGAATGGGAGCCTGTCGATCGGGCGCAAGATGAGTTCCATTGAGTGAATGCCATCTTGGCCTCCGCGTAAGTTGCCAAGTCGCTCACTGCAGACGGCAGGCATCGCTCACCTAGCTTGTTTGTATGTGAGCTAGACGCGAGGAAGGCGGCTGCGGCGATGTCTTTAGGTAAGGCCGATTCCTAGTGTAGGCTTTTTGTCCTCAATTTGTTTGAACAGGAGTTGCAGCTCCCGAAAGACTGCACTGTCGACGACGCCTCCTTCCAAAGTCCTCATTGACTGTTCCATCAGCTGGTCGAAATAGGTGGCTCCTTCGATGGTGCACGATGGCGGCACGACCCGAAGGAGATAGGCCAACTTACATACCCCTAAGCAGTTTCTTAAAATCTGGAAGGAGACCTGTGTATCCTGAAGTTCCGTGACGGCCTGCGTAAAGGGTTCCAGAGAGTGCACGTGGTTGGTGAAGTAGTGCCTTATGAAATCATTTGAGCCGATAGGCGCATTCAGGACCGCAGTTCCCTCACTGTAAAACTGTTGGATCTCCGTGGGGTACGCGGCTGTGACGACCTCGTTTGGAGCCGTGGGCCACAATATTTTACACTTGGGAAGTGCCAAGTGTAGACCGAGGCGCGTTGCCTCGGAGAGGACAGAATTGCGATGGCTTTCAACAGAGAGGCATGTTTGGCCACTATGTAGCCGTCATCATGATACCACAGCTGTAGGAATATGTCTTGGACCTCTTTGGCGCCCTTCGACAACGTCAGCATGTCTTGTATCTTCAGGTTAGCCTATGGAGAACTATGTCGAATAGCAAGCCGCTGAGCGGGTCGCCTTGCTGGACACCGATCACACTACTTAGTGTGTCAAAACCCGTCCACAAATGTTCTGGATCGTTGTAACAGTACATTACCCAGCGCAGCAGTTGTGGAAAATGCGTTTGAACCGCTTCGAGAAAAGCAGATCGACTGCAAAGGTTAAACGCGTCCTTAAGATCTACTGAAAGCAGCGCAAATTCGGATGAGTTGCCAACTGTATTAACCATTCGTCGGATGGCGTGCACAATAGTGTCGGCCCCGGCCCTCGTCGCAATGCCAACTTGGATTGGTTGTAGGTAGCTCGCCGCCTTTGTAGAGGATTGTGACATGAGGCAGCTACTCACCAAAACGTCTCAGTGTCTCGCCTACGTAATATAATTACAGTGCTGTACGTCCAGGTGGTTCAACGTTTATTGAAGGGACCCCAAAAAGGGGCCGACCTGGGCCTTCGCATTGGGGGGTGCCCAAGGGCTAAGCGAATCAGTTGCTAATATGTAACGAAAGAGTGAGGCGGTGTAGAGAGAAAGGTTTGGGTGTTTTACGCTTGGAAGATATATCCGGTCTATCACGGTGTAGAGCGTGATATAATGTAACTTCTAGATATTATTTGGCATGCTGCGCTGGATGAGCTGGCATGCTGCGCTGGATGAACTGGCATGCTGCGCTGGCTGCGTTGTCACTGTAATTACAATTTTATTTTCAATTAATTTTAGAGGGATGCTTTGCACCGTACTGTAGCGGTGCAGATACGTATGGCACATAGGTACTGTATAGGTGCTACAAATTGCGAGGGTTGAACACTATATAAGGGGCTGTTTGCATGAAATGGTAGGAGTACTTGTGAGTCAGCATACCCGAGCGGGCGCTCAACAAATTAACTCGCACACAAAGCACAAGAAAGTTAGCAGACAACTTCAAGTCAAGTCCCGAGTAGTAGGAACTTGAGAGTCAGCTTCAGAACAAGAAACCTTTTTCCTACACTGCTCACAGAGCATCACTGGTAAGCCTGCCCTTTCATACTTGCTTGTAGCCCTCTCAACTGTCTTCCTTATACACTCCTTTTAGTTCGTTCAACTATACCACGGTAGCACTTTTGTCGCTTGCCACACCTCCTTCTGGGGTAGTAGGTTCTGAGTATCTCTTCTCCGACTTTTTACGCCTATCAGAGCGTTTGGAGTCGTTGACGGGACAGCGTTGAATGGCGAGGCAGTTTGAAAGCATTGTGTAGGTGTCTGGGATCGCCCTGTGGGGTGCTGGAGCGACGGTGGTAAAACGGGAACCAATGCAGGAACCAGAGAAGAAGGAGTTTTCTACGGTGACCATGCCGCAAATGTGAGGTTAAGAAGGTGGGAAAGTCGCCAATGATACATACGGGCGGCCGATGGCGGGAAATAGGCTGCAGTGATAGGGAGGAAGGAGGTGGTGTCCAGGATTGACGGAAGTATTTCGACCCGGTGGTCCGTCGAGCTAGATGTTCACGACACGGTGGACAATGGTACTAGCCCCGAAGGTGGAGAGGTGCTGGAGGGACCGAACGGCTAGGTGCTGACGAGGGCTGTGAAAGAGAGGTGCTCAGCTGGCGGAGTTTGGTAGGGAAAGGTTTGGGTGTTTTACTCTTGGAAGATATATCCAGTCTATCCCACGGTTTTCAAGACAACCGCAATCAACTCAAAAAGAGTTTGGTAGTGAACCGATGGCGTGGTGCAGCAGTATTGTTGGGAGATCTAGAATTTGGTACAAGCAACGGAGGCGGGCAAGATGTGTTTGGTTTATATTGCCTCGTGTTGGGAGGATTGTGGCAAACAGCGTCGTTATGGGATTTCATCAGCAATTGAGAGAGCCCTGATATTACGCAATAGGAACGCAGCATATAAGTATCTGCTTCGAAAGAATGTTTGTAGGACGTAGTTGCGTGGTCAGGGTGGGAATCGGAAGAAAATACAACAGGGCGGAACAAGTAGGTCGAGACAGTGACGGGTGCTGTCGCACGGCGAATGGTCTCGCCTGGCTCGATTCCAACAGGGGTCTGTGTGATACCAACGTAGATCGCTGATTGGGCACGAAGAGAGGCTTACCAGCGAGTTTGCAGATCTCAGCTGGGTGCAGGTGGCGCGGGAGG
Source organism: Kappaphycus alvarezii (assembly GCA_002205965.3). Classification (NCBI taxonomy): domain Eukaryota; phylum Rhodophyta; class Florideophyceae; order Gigartinales; family Solieriaceae; genus Kappaphycus; species Kappaphycus alvarezii. The sequence continues at coordinate 70,144 of NADL03000496.1, read as the reverse complement.
ATGAAGTAAAACTTCTGTCGTGGCAGGAGTACTTATTCTATTCGATGTAACATTTTGTGTATCACACAGTAAACGATCAACCAGAAAAAGTAAAGCAATAATGAACAGAAAAAGCATCTCACCTCTCTCCTCTGCCCTTCCTCTTCTTCCTCCAATGCTCCTGATGTGCACTAAATTTGCACCCAAAAAATCTAGATCACCTTTAGTGATCAATACTCAGGAGACCGCTAGCGCCATACAGCGCAGGGCCTGTGACTATACAGCAGGGGCCAAATCGGTGGTCTGGTCAAGACGCCGCAGATTAAAGGACGGAGCAACGTATTAGACAATCAGGCATATGAATCTAACGAGGAACGAATGTTTCTCGGCGGCAACAGAGGTACCACGCTTGCTGGCGAGAAAGTGGGCGACTAGTTGCACAGCATTATCAACCCGGGTCCATTGCGACCATAGACATCAGCAACCATGGGGTGAAGGTCCATTCCGTAGTATTCGCATAAAGTATGGTAATGGTGGCGTTTCTTTGATTCTTTCTTGGAGATATTGCAAAATAATTGGGATAGGTAGATCCAAAAAATAAATAGTTCCAACTTGAATAAATAAATAAATGTCACAATTGGACTTAGAATGAATAATGAATAGAAAACCAAATTTAATGATAGCTGAACGAAGGGAATATTTCGATGGCCCTAGGATATACACAAGTATTGCTAATAACCTAGGACTATTCATACTCTACACCAGGTTGGGCCTGCTATAAAAATCAGGTGAGCCGTACAATAATTTTGGTAGACATGATTCAGGCTCAGAAATAATTATTGCAGTATTTTCCAGGTAATTACTCATCCAGATAATAATTTGTTGGGAGCACAAGTGCAATAATAGCCTGTATAATATAGAAACACAGCTGTAGGACATAAAAATTATTTCACACTGAATTCAGCATAAAATAAGTCCAGTGTAAAATAGATAAAACTATTCCTTGATGATTCACAATAAATACAAATTGTGAGCCTCAATAAAAAATATTGCTCCACAAATCAGCATCATTGTAGGACACCAGGATAGAGATTAAAATATTTGGTCAATTTTCACAGATATGGCCATGTGGAGGACAAGAACGAAACCCGGATGAGCGCGGACTGATGACAGAGACATCAAAGGCCTGCGGGCTGGCAGCGAACTCGGTGTCATTAATGAAAACATCTAGGCGGAGCTGGGTCGCGGAAGAAGCAGAAAGATAAATGCGGTCAATTCGAGCCTGCCGTTCCCCTCTGGTCAGTTGGGAGGCCGCAAGGAAGCCAGAAGAAGTATGTGGAGGATCTGGAAAGCGCTGCTCCCGAGAAAGGCGAACACTGTGGAGTAGAGCAGTATGGCGGATGGACCGAGCTAGCTCGTCACGAAGTGCGTCGTGGCGGCGAGCGGTACCGGCGCCAGTACTGCACACCATGGCGTGATGACCGTGAACATCTAGCATGGCAGTTGAACGTGGTGGTAAATCTTTATGGGTTGTAAAATGTCGCACAGAAGCGTGCGGAGGATATTCATAAATTAACTACGGATGCGGGCGGCGTGTAGAAACCTGTCGCGTCTGCATTTTTTGGTGACTAAATGCAAAACGGGTAACGAAGTCGCGGAGCTCCTGTTGAGGGGAGGAACCGCTATAGGAAGCAGCGAAGGAAGCAAGGCGCAGGAAAAAACCCTTGCCGTCGTCGCCCAAGGCGCCATAGATATCAATCCCAACGGGGAGAGGAGGATATCGTTTTGGTTGCAGTAAGTGCCGTAATGACGATGTTTCTCGCGCTCTGCGAGTGTTGCGGCAGCGCCTGAGGGTAACCGTACTTGGCGAAATGTGGCGGCGTGCGGAGGGGTGGGCAACAGTAACGTCGACGGCGATATCGGTACTGTGAAGCCCGTATGCAGCGGGTATGTAAATGTCCATTCGTAGCGCGGGGGACTCCGAATGCCCAGATAAGTTGGGAACCTGGTAGAGGAGCGGATGTTTGACTAAGGGGGAAAGGTTTGGGTGTTTTACTCTTGGAATATTTGACGAAGGCGAAAGCAGAATATAGAAGGCGGGCAGATGGGAGGCTGGCAATAACAGAACCAAGGTAGTCCGCGTTGGCTATCCAGGAGGCAGGAGTAAGTCCTATACCACCCTTGAGGAAGGGAAATTGAGCGGAATGCCAGGCGTCATCCGAGAGTCTCACATGCGTATCTTCGAACACCCTTCGCATGCCAGCATCATGAACTGATACTACGGCAGAGGTTAAGTGCGGCGGGTGCAACGAAGAAGATATATGAAACGGGATGCGCTGGCACAGATTCGGGGAAGGTGAAAACTGAGTTGGGGATCTTGAAGACGGCGAAGCTGATGCCATATTCGTTGTATAGACATGTGCTTGGCGTGCAAGAAGCGACAAGCAGAGCCTTCACCAAGCGGGGCGCCGAGGACGTCGGTAGAAGCCGAGCGATTCACAGAGCAAGGGAGATCTCGCACAAGATGGTTTGAGGAAGACGGGAGAGTAGGCCACCAAGCTTCAGTCTTCTTCCACTGAACATGGAAGCCTATAGGGGAACCTTGAGCCTGTAAGTATTCGAAGACTTCACGAGCGTGCAGTAAAGGAACAACAATATTCAGATCATCTGCGAAGGCAGTCAGGAGCTCGACGTTGTCACCAAATTTGGAGAGTAAATCGTCAATCAGTGGTTGCAGAGCAATCGCAAAGAGTAGCATACTAAGCGGATCCCCTTGCTGGGTCCTTGTAAGGCTCAAGATTGTAAACGTGCCAAAGAAAAGTGTCGGCGGGGAGCTGAAGAGGGAGTGAACGAATCGAGCCATGCCTGGGGCCCGTGTAGCGACACTGGCCAAAATTCGGCCACGCTCGATACAGTTGAAGGCGTTACGGCCGTCAATGGTAAGCAGTACGTAGGGAAAAGTGCGATGCGTGGCCACGAAGGAACGAGTGACATGTGTTATGGCTTTATAGCCATTTGCAGATCCCACGGCCAGCTGATGGGGATGAATGTATTTGAGAATAGTAGAGTCAGTGGAAGCACGGCGCATGAGGAGACGACAGATAAATCGGCGTATAATTCCTCCATAGCAATGGGCTGCAGCTTAGTATTGTTAGGTTTCGGGATACCGAGGAGGAGGGCACTGGAGAATGAGGGGAAGGTATGGGTGTTTTACTCTTGGAAGATATATCCGATCTATCCCATGGTTTTCCAGACAACCGCAATCAACTCAAAAAGGGTATACCGACACAGTAATAGGGAAGGAACTAGGCTCCCTAAAATGCTACCTTCAGGCCTGGAGAATGAAGACGTGAACTGGGAGGGGAGTTTACCAGCGTTGCAGTAATTCACGAAATCGGTAAAGGCTGAGAGAGAAGAATGGGTCGGCTCTGGGCCCCTGGATCATGTGTGGAATCTTTACGGGGTGTGGAAAAAGCATGTGGGAGAACATGCTGAGGAAGGTGACAGAGAAACTAACATGCGAAGGGGGATGACAGAGAAACTAATCGGAAATGCGTCTGGTAAGAACCTGACGCGCTTGCAACCCATGTGAGCAGAAAACAAAGCACGTGATTAGGAGATGCAGCTCCCATTGGGAGTAGTGCCTCGACGGGCAGCAGCGAACGTAGAAAGGCGCCGGAAGAAAGTCGCACCCTCGGCCCCAAGGGCACCGAACACATCAATACCAACAGGAAGGAGCTGTATATCATTCGTGTGGCAGACTAGACCGTAGTGCGTGTGTTTCGCACGTTCAGCCATAGAGGCAGCTGCGCCGCCAGATAGGGCACACTGGGAAACGCGAGAAGTGACCTGTGGATGGGCAACGGTGACATCCAAAGCGATATCCTTCGGGTCGAGGCCGTATGCGCCAGGGATATAAAGATCTATGCGAAGGGCGGACGAGGGAGAGGACGAAAGGGGAAGGGGAGGAAGCAGATGTTCAAGAAGGGCAGAAATTCCGAGCTCCTTACAGTAACGATAGAGAGCGTTGCGCAAGATATTATGGCGACGAGTCTGCCCATCGTCGTACTTACAGGCGAGTGCATGTTTGCCCAGGGGGTCGAGCAACGGGTAGATATTGTTGGAACAACGAGCACATACCGGACATCGATCGTGACCAGAGAAAAGCCCAGGGCCGAGGCGTAGAGAAACAGCGACTATCCAGGCCTGCGAGGACAGATAGGTGCCGCGGTGAGGGAGCAGAAAAGTTGAGAAAGCGGAACAGGACCACCCACGGGCGGATAGGAGGCGAGATCTGTCGCGGTCAGAGGATGAACGGAAGATCCGATCAAACGTCGAACTGTGAAGCTCAGACGAGATAGAAGACTGAAGCCGTTCGCCGGAGACCGGCGTTTGACATCGCTGAAACAGAGAAGTGGGCGAAAGGGAAGCAGAAAGATCTGCATAAAGGGTAGATAATAAAGAGATCGCGGCCCGAGGCACTTCCTCCAGGGGAAGGGTTTGGGTGTTTTACTCTTGGAAGATATTGATAGGGGTAAATCGTCGGGAGAAGAGATATTCAGAATCAACCACCCCAAGAAGGAGGTGTTGCAAGCGACAAAAGTGCTACCGTGGTATAGTTGAACGAACGAAAAGGAGTGTATAGGGAAGACAGTTGAATGGGCTACAAGCAAGTATGGAAGGGGCAGGGTCTACCACCTATGCTTAGTGACTAGGGTAAAATAAATGCTTCTTGGGTCTGAAGTTGACTCTCAACTTCCTAACTATTTGGGACTGAGCTTGAAGCTGTCTGCCAACTTGCTTGACCTCTCCATGAGGAAGCGGTTTACTCAGCTTATATAGACTTTTGGCTACCCCTAAAGTCCGAACAAAACTACAGAAGGTACCAGGAAATGCATACAAACAATTTGTGTGGATGATATACTCTAAACAAAAGATACTTAAGAAACTAACAATCAATGAGGTCCTCTTATTTCCCATTCTCTAAATCAGATCCAAACAACTCCTCTAAAATATCCATGCTGTCCAAGCAGTCCCCACAAATATCTGCGAATGGCTCACAGCTCTCTATTCCCTCCTGGGAGATATCTAAACTACTAAAGATATCTCCATCCGGTTCCAGCGTCGGCACCACTTGATCCATACTCTCCAGTCCAGGCCCCACCAGTAAACACTTTCCATGCCCCCATTTCCCTCCTCCAACTCGTCCTCGTCCTCGTCATCCTTTTCTTCCTCCTCTTCATCCTCATCCTCATCCTCATCCTCATCCTCACCCTCCTCTTCATCCTCATCCTCATCCTCATCCTCCTCTTCAACCTCATCCTCCTCTTTAACCTCATCCTCTTTCCCCTGAGTCTCGTACACTAGCTCAGGGGCTAACCATTCCTCGAAGGACTCCCCGCTCTCCTCCTCGACTTTCTCAGTCTCATCCTCACTTACCTCCCTCGCCTCTTCTTCTATGAAGAGGCGGCGAACGAACTCGATGATTTTCTTCTTTGTTTGACGCCGGATGTAGTCGTCGGCATCGGTTGGCCCGTAGGCGGCGAGACGAAGGCCATTGATGGGACGGGAAGGGCGGTTTTTGGAGATAGGGACAGAGGGGCGATTTGACGTCATGTTTCTGTAAAAGGGGTGAGCGGGGTGTGTAGGGGGACAGGAGTGCTGAGCAAAATGATCGGGAGCGTTTAAGACTTGGAATAAAGGTGTTTAAATAGGCTCCCGGGGCAGGTTCTATAGATTAGAAATAGGTAAAATAAATCTGCAAGGGATTTTTGTAGTAGTGCATTTGCGCCCTTTGTCTCAAAAAAAAGATTTTGGAGGAGGAGGTAAGCAAAAAGGGAAAAAGAACTTAATTCGGGATCGATTCAGAGGGGTGGATACAGTGTAAAAATATCTAGATAAAATGGAAGTAAATTTGGAGAGGACCGCGGTAATGATAAGCGAGGTTCAGGGAGGACGAGGGAGGACCGGAACTATAAGCAAATTTGGACAAGGATAGGTAGTACAGTAAACTGAAGGTCTGTAGATGACGGCGACAAAAAAAATCTGCGCCTAACAGATATATCCGGTCTATCCATGGTTTTCCAGACAACCGCAATCAACTCAAAAAAGGTATACTTCCTCCAGGTGTAGGTCTCCCGAGAAGGAAAGCAGATCTGAGAAACGGCTAAAAACATCAATCATCGAAGCCGCATAAGCGAACTCAGGGTGTGAAGAAGCGAGAGGAATGCCGAGACCACCGTAGGAAATAGGAAGGCAGGCTTGCTCACATTCGGAGTCGGTGCAAGGACCATGAATCTGTGCGAAAGCCTCCCGATGCTTCCGGTCGAAGCTGACGGCCAAAGCCGTAGATTGATGGGGGAAAGAGTCCGCAGCAGATAAATAACCTTACAGGCGCTCGCGCAGAAACGGTGCAAGTGGTAGGCCATCGGGGCGTCATCGAAGGACTGAAGACAGGCAAAGATGCGATCGACTGCAGCTTGACGGGTGTCGAATGCGGCGCTGACGAAGGAATCGGAACCAATGGGAGAGGCAAGAACGGTAAGGCCATCGGGCGTGGAGAAGGGGCAGGAAGAGTGAGGGGAGAAGGATTAGAGGAGAGGCCGTAGACGTGAGTTTTGGTCATATTCAATGCGAACCCGATGGCTTGTCCCTGACTGTGGAAGAATTGCAAAGCCGAGAGGGCCTGCGAGCGGGAAACGACCAAGTTCCCATCGTCGGCATACCAAGCGTTGAGCGGGGGCCGGAATTGCTCCTGGAACTTGAGAACGAGAGAATGGAGAGCGAGAGCGAAAAGCAGAGCCCCCAACGGATCCCCCTGTTGAGTGCCATCAGCGCTTAGTACGGAGAATGAACGAATGAGAGAAAAGAGGTATCCCCATAGCAGCAGTGAACTCATCGCGCAAAGCCCGGTGCAAAGTCCAAGACGGCATCAAGAATGCGTTGTCGAGAGATGCTATTGAAAGCATTGTGGGCATCGACTTGGATCAATACGTGGTCCCGGAACTTGATGTTTTGCGTCAGGCGATGGACGGCGTGAACAGTGGCCTCAGCCCCACTTTTAACGCCCACGCCAAGTTGATGAGGCAAGAGATAGGAAGCTGCAGTCGAGCAAGCCTTGTGGGCGAGGAGGCGGACAATAAGTCGGCGGAGGAGGAGGCCAACAGCGATAGGGCGAAGTCCACCGTTGGGCTTGTGGAGGGCTGTGAGCCGGCCCCTGCAGAAGTAGGCACGGCACGGGTCAGGTAGTTCGCCGTTGGAACACATGTTAACAAACTTGGTCAACACATAGAGACAGTCACGGGCGGGATGCATTCCCCCGCAGGTCGAAGCAACATACGAAGAAAAACTGGGGAAAGGCCATCGGATCCAGGAGCGGTGGACGGGTCGAGGCTGTGGATGGCTCTACGAACATCCGAAACGGAAAACTTGACAGCAGGGGAGAAGAAGAAGAAGACTTTACCAAGCAGAAAAGGGGGGGCTAACGGCCCTCAAAAGGGGAAAAATCTATCCGAGCCAGGAGCGGTTGAGTTGTCGTCGGTTGATCGCGACAGAAGTTCGTTGTTGTATGAGCGAACTGATAATCGTGAACAAGCGATCGCGCTCGAAGGCAGGGCTACTGCCTTTCCGTAGAGCGATGTACTCAGCAATTCTTGACAGACCTCGTTCGGCACCGGGACCGGCAGACCCGTATATATCGAAAGCCATCGGGTGGAAGTCGATACGTAGTTCGGCGCAGAGGTGGCCATAGCGGAGAGATTTCGCGCGCTCAGATGCAGTAAGGGCAGCGAGGGGCGTGTGAATCCGCTTTTGGGCGTATGGAGAGGAGTGCGGGCTGATGACAGTGACGTCATAGCCCTGCGGCACGGATAGAACTGGACATCATCGATGTAGATGTCGAGGCGACGGCGGGAGTTGGAGGGTCGGGGCAAGTCTTGCGGAAAGGTTCATTCCCGGACAGGGCAAATCCCAATTGATAAGCGTGATACCTCGGAAATGAGGCGGTCGCGAATACAATTGTGGCGCCGAATGGAGCCGTCGGCGCAGGGACAGACAGAGGCATGGTGTCCGTAGGAATCCAGGGTGAGGACAGTGCGGAAGTGGGCAGCGGCGCAATAGGTGCAGGGTTGTGTGCCAGAGAAGATGGGGACACCAAGAGGGAGGCAAACCATGGTTCGCCAGACTTCAGGAGCGGCTCGGGTACCGAGATGGCTCTGCGGGATGTTGTGAAAGGGACGGGAGGCGTGGGAAGAAGCGACGGAAGCTAGGCGGCGTAGTAGCCGGGAGCCTTCGAGGAGGAGAGGTCGACGGAAGAGAGAAGTCTGGCGCGAAGCGCCTTTGTGATCTCAGCAGTAGCGGTTGTCTGGAAGTCAGACAGGCCGGGGGAAGAAGAGGCGCGGAGGCCAGCAAGGACGGCTCTGGGGAGAAACTGTCGGAGAGGCTGTATTTGGCCCGTATAGAGGCAAGAGGCGTGAGATCAAGGGAGAGACGTCGAAGCAATCACCGAGGAGGAGGCGAAGAAGTGGGTAGGAGGAGAGAACAGAGCAAGCGTAGCATGCCTCTGCGATGGTTTCGGTTAGGGGAAGTCCGAGCCCTCCCATACGTAGTGGAAGCTGGGCGGTGAGCCAGGCACTGTCTGGGAGACGACGGTGCATGTCTTCGAACACCCTTCGCATTCCAGAGTCAAAGGTTTGAGCTCCGGAAAGAGTGAGATGCGGCGGGGTGCAGCGAAGAACATAGATCAGGCGGCAGGAAATGGCACAGTGTCGCAGTAGTTGGTAGCCCAGTTGAGGGTCATTCAATCCGGAGATCCGCGACCAAACCTCGGAAATGGCATGTACCCGGGAGGCAAGAAAAGACTGGCAGCTTTGCGGGGTGCCGATTGGGGATCCGAGGACTGTCACGGAATTGTGGGAACGTATCGTGCAGGGTATGGCACACCGAAGGGACTCGGGAGGGGATCCGGGCCAGGACGCCATAGCGTTGTTTTGGCCATGTTGATAGAGAACCGAGTGGCTTTCCATGGTCTGAGATGAAGCGGAGAACCTCAGAAGCGAGGTTGACAGGGACGATGAAGGTACCGTCGTCGGCGAACCAAGCGTTTAGGGGTATGGCGGGAAAGCGTGATGAGAGCTGGGTGACCAATGGATGGATTCCAAGGGCGAACAGGATGCAAAATAATTGGGATAGGTAGATCCAAATAATAATAAATAGTTCCAACTTGAATAAATAAATAAATGCCACAATCGGACTTAGAATGAATAATGAATAGAAAACCAAATTTAATAATATCTGATCGAGGGGATATTTCGATAGCCCGAGGATGTAAAAATATTTCTAACAACCTAGACTACTTATACTCTACGCCAGGGTGAACCTGCTACAAAAATCAGGTGAGCCGTTCAATAATTTTGGTAGACATAATTTAGGCTCAGCAATAATTATTGCAGTATTTTCCAGGTAAGCAATCATCCAGATAATAATTTGTTGGTAGCATAAATGTAGTAATTATAGCCTGTATAATATAAAAACCCAACTGTAGGACATAAAAATTATTTCACACTGAATTCAGCATAAAATAGTGCCAGTGTAAAATAGATAAAATTATTCCTTGATGATTCATAATAAATATAAATTGTGGGCCTCAATAAAAATATTGCTCCACAATTCAGCATCACTGTAGGACACCGGGATAGAGATTAAAATATTTGGTCAATTTTCACACTACTTCCCCTTTGAAATATTGAATTAAATTTATCCTGTTGACTGAGATGAATCCCGAGATAAAATATTACTCATATCCATAGGTATAGATCCATCAAATAAAAGGAGCTTGAGCATGTCAGATACAGGACTGTCCTTTTTTGTGAGCGGGTCGGAAGGATTAATTGAACCAGGTATCCATAGCATTTTCTTGATTTTGTTCGTTTCGAAATTATATCGAATTAATTGAACATCCGCTCTAATAGATTTATCTTCAGGCACACGACAAGTAGATAGAGAGCTGAATAGATCTTTTGAATCAACAGCAACATGAAGAGGAATATTGATATTTAGAAGTGTACTGTATGCTGCTGCAATAATTTTTCCTTCCTCGATAGCTTCACCAGCAGCCAATATTTCACCAGATGCAATAGATTTAACAGGACGCCGAGATAGATGTGAATGCCAATAAATTGTATGAAATATTGAATTACAATTTAAGGAGCCAATTAGCAACCCACCAATACATCCAAGTTGAGCATTTGTCGATCCGGCTGGTTTTCCTGCATCAGAAAAAACAACAACTGATAAATTGAAATTTCCAGAAACTTCCGGGCGCCGTACGTGCTTGTAGAACCAAAAGATTTTAAATTCCGAAGCATAGAAGATTGGATAGATAAATCACGAACCAACGGATTTGACCTTTTCTGTTGTAAATAACTTGCTGTAAAGGCAGACACTGGAGATGCAACCATACCCAAATAGACAATTGATCCGTTTAACGAATTAAAAGCAAAGTTTTCAAATGAGTTCATTTCTTCATCAGGTTGTTTTCGACGATTTCTTGATATTGAATGGGGTTCCAGTCCATTTAGCTTATCATCAGCTGAGACATTAATTTTATAGTCATCAAACTGCATGATTTTAACTCCATTGAAATAAAAGATCCAGGACTATGTACGATTGTACCAAGCTTATATACTTTCCCAAGATCTTGGATAAATTGCTTCTTAATATTTTTTTGTCCAGTAATAAGTATATCATCGACCAATTTAACAACAAGCAGAATTAAGGATCCTTTTAAACTCATGAAAAATAATTGGGGTATATAAACGACTGATTTCAATCCGAGGTCAAAGAAAGTATTATCAGAGTGTATTTGCCATTTTGCATTCGCGTTGACTAACCCATATGAAGCAGACAGTAATAACCAATAGAAGGATTTTTCGGAGCATTCCCGAGGAGGTCTCACATAAACATCTCGTAATGCTGATCCAGATTGTAAAAATGCAGACTTCACATCAACCTTTGATAAATTCCATTTAAAAATTGTAGCAATTGATAAGAGAATTCTAATTGCCATCGGAGAACAAGATTCCGAATCAGTTCTCAAATTATTTTTCTCCTTATCCTCATTTCCATGCGGAGCAATTCGAGCCTTGCAATAATATTTTCCATCATCCAAAATTTTTATTTTGTATAAAACGTGACTGGATATTACATTCGAGTCGGGAGGAATTTTTGAAACATGAATTTTTGAACACGTAGTGAGAAAATTATTTTCTTCCGTATTGTACGCATTTGAAATAATATGAGATGGAAGTCCAGATGCTTGATGAAGTAAAAATTCTTTAGATCCAAACCTTTTATGATAAAAACTCAGATCTTTTTGTTCAGATGATTTCAATTCCGTTCCAGGTAACAACTCAATTTCATGCGCATCAATTCCATCGTTTTCATCAATAGGGATATGAATTAAATTTTCAGGGTGCAGGGAACTAAGTTCAGATTCAATCGGAACATGTTCGAGAGATAATATGTTTTTAGATTCTGATAAATTTCCATCACTTTCTGATTCATTATATTTTTCGACATCAGTATTCATATTTGGTTAAAATTACCATCATCAGAATGATCGTCAAAATTGTTTTCGCCCACATTCTTCACTTCGGTAATATTTGTTTCATCAGAAATATCTTCCACAGAATATTCAATAGACTGATTCAATAAATCATTTGCCTTTTGAATTTGGTATGCTAGTTCATTAGATGAAACGGAATGTCGGACATCTTCAATTGCAGCATGTATAAATTTTCCATTGGATCCAGGTACTGTGACGATAAGAGATTTTTTGTCGAATTTCAATACTGGTTTGGGCGATGACCAAGATCCTCTTTTCTGATTTGGTAGATGAATAAAAATTTCCACAATATCGCCAACATTAATTGGATATCGGTCACAGACTTTGATTTTAGAATAAGATTTAATTTCCTCTTGGCTATTAGCTCATTATGAGCTTCTCTTAAATCATTTGGTAGACTTCGAGGACCAGAATTATCGATGGGTCGAGTGTGACCAGTGGCAAGCTCGTATGAAGAAACAACATCATTTCCATATAAATCATTCGATATTTGAAACATTCGAGCAATACGAACCGTATTACTTGCAGAAGAATCGGATATTTTTAAACGGATATAAATGTCTCTCAATATTTTATGTTTTGACTCAATATAATTTTTGTTATGGCGGCGGGAACCAATAGGACAAAACGAAATTCCTCTTTCCTCAAGATAGCTTCTAAAATTATCATTGTCAAACGCCTGATCTCCCATTAAATAGTTAGGGTCCCAAAATGGTGTTAACCAGAGAGTCTCAATACAATCAACGCAATTTTCCATCCTTAAAGAGGGCACTATTGAACCAGTTGAATACCTGGTAACTGAGTCCATAATGTGAAAAATATCCAAGTTTTCCACAAAAAAATGATCCACACAAACCAATTCATTAAATCCGCGAGATATAGAGCTTAAAGATACTGCACGAGGATGAGATGGTTTTTTTGTGACATCACAAAATTTGCAGGAGTCAATTATGCTTGATAAATATTTTTTGCATTCATCGTCCCATATAAAATTTCTTTGTAACAATAGTTTTATATCATCATAATTTGAGTGACCACATACATGTTTGTGAACCTTATTAATTATTTTCTTCTTTTCAGCCCAAGATATATTTTTTGATGTATTGATATTGTTGGAACAAATTGCTGATAGAAATGAGTTTTCAATAGGTTCGGATGATTTATAAATATATTTCCAGGTACATAACAATGATGACCATGATCCACCAATGTTATAGAATCGATTGAATTATTTGCGGACTCGAACTCGATGCGATTGTCCGTCATATGAATAATATTTGATTTTCTTGTGATATTTCTTCCAATAACCCATTGAGATGATCCACTGATTATTAGATGCCTTATTTTAACCTGATTTCCATTGTCTGAAATAGCTGATAAAAATATTGAACCGATCATTTTTCTTTTTTCGCTTGAGTGGTCGCCATTTCCGTATTGCCAGAAGGGCGTGTCCTTGATACATTCAGGAAGTTCATCAAGAATTCCATTCCATTTCGGTAAAATAAATTTCGAAAGTGCTCGTAATTCAACAATACCCATTCCACTATACGGTGCTCCATCATCAAGTAACGGACCTGGGTATAACGTATTTGACGGAGAATCAAGCACCGTTTTTACCATATGAAATGTTACGGAACCAGAATCATTTTTGTCTTTGATATTTTCTGCATTTCCCATTCTAGATGATGAACCTTTATGATAATTTTTAGCACTCTTGCATTTATCTTTTTCATAGGCCCAATGGCCAATTTCTGCACATCGGTCACAAGTTGATTTTGCCTTGAGGGCAGCAAAGTCTTCAGGAGATAATCTTTGCTTATTATTTTTCTTGAAATTTTTCTTTTCTCCGTATGAAATATTTGATTGATTTGAAGAGATATATTTTTGAGCATTTCCATATATTTGATTTGTATTTTTTGGTTTATCACATGCACGAATAATAGATGATATTTCTGAATATTTGATTAATTCTAGGATTTTTCCTTTTTCCAAATCGGCTTCTTCATGCTTCGGAGAAGCAGCAGCCAAAATAGATACTCGCTGGTTTGAATCAATTTTGGAATTAGCCAGGAGCAAAAATGATACCAGTGCTTCAGGTAATTTCGAAGTACCAGTAGATGAATGAAATCGGGCAATTTGAGCATCAAACCGTGATTCAAAATTTTTGAAAGACTCACTATCACCACGAGTAGTGTGCAATAGATCTAAGAATTTTTGAAATGTATCTGATATAGATGATAGAGGATCCACCTTATGAATAGCGTTAGCAATCGCTAATGCACCATTTTCAGACTGAATTTCTGTGTCTGGAATTTTCTTACAAATATCAAGAGCTCGTCCAAATAATTGTGATTGTAAGACAAGACCTTGTACTGCCTTAGGAACCTTATTAGAATTTGATGCTGGTAATAAATCATGAACAGATTTCCATTTTTGAACAGCATCAAAATATTTTTCTTGAGGTCCTTTACCATCCGTCCAAGGAGCCGTGCGAAGATCCCATGAAAATTTCGGCCTTGAAGGAATTTCGGGGCGATCTGGGCCCATAACTGCAAAATAATTGGGATAGGTAGATCCAAATAATAATAAATAGTTCCAACTTGAATAAATAAATAAATGCCACAATCGGACTTAGAATGAATAATGAATAGAAAACCAAATTTAATAATATCTGATCGAGGGGATATTTCGATAGCCCGAGGATGTAAAAATATTTCTAACAACCTAGACTACTTATACTCTACGCCAGGGTGAACCTGCTACAAAAATCAGGTGAGCCGTTCAATAATTTTGGTAGACATAATTTAGGCTCAGCAATAATTATTGCAGTATTTTCCAGGTAAGCAATCATCCAGATAATAATTTGTTGGTAGCATAAATGTAGTAATTATAGCCTGTATAATATAAAAACCCAACTGTAGGACATAAAAATTATTTCACACTGAATTCAGCATAAAATAGTGCCAGTGTAAAATAGATAAAATTATTCCTTGATGATTCATAATAAATATAAATTGTGGGCCTCAATAAAAATATTGCTCCACAATTCAGCATCACTGTAGGACACCGGGATAGAGATTAAAATATTTGGTCAATTTTCACACAGGATGCTTCCGAGCGGATCTCCCTGGTGGGTGCCTGTGCGACTGTGAAGGATAAGTGAACCGAACATGAGCGTGGAATCACCTCCATACAAGTAGTGAGCAAACCGGGCGAGGTCGGGGATATGGTTGGCCGTCTCGAGCAGAATGTTGTAGCGCTCGATTTTGTTGAACGCGTTTGACGCGTCAATTTGAAGGAGAGCGAAGCTGGCGCTGTCAGCGCGGGTGGAGAGAACCCGTGTCGCATGAATGATGGCTTCTGTTCCGTGGCGGACTCGGACGGCGAGCTGGTGAGGAAGGAAATAAGAGACGACGGTGGGTTGTGTAGACAAGCGCCGAACGACGAGGCGGCAGATGAAGCGTCGAAGAACCGTACCCATGGCGATGGGGCGGAGACTGTCGCCGCGGGAAGACGAGAGCTAGGAAGGGGCTGAACAGGGGACTAGGGCTTGGGATGGAGGCAGTTGAGCCTGCGTAGATTGTCTTCCGAGGGCACAACAGGTGGGGTATCGTGCAGTAAGGCTGCTGTGGCGCGGGAAGGACTGCCACGGTGCAGTAAGCGGCGGCTGCGCTGGACGGTAGATGGGGAAAGAGAGGCGTCGGCATGGGTAACAGGGGGATGGGATGCCCCGAAAAGGGAGTGGGCTTCAATGAAGAGGTCATCGAAAAGACCGGAAGATGCGAGACGAATGCGGTCAGCAAGATTGGAGCAGTGTTCAGACCAGCTCAAGCGATGGAGACGAGGATGACTGCGACGAAATACGAGTTTGGGGAGGGCGACAAGTTCGAGAACGGCACGGTGACGATGTGCATCAGACGGTGCAGCGATGACACGGCTCAGGAAGGCAAAATAGATGTCGTAGGCCGCTGCTTGAACTGGGCGGGGGATGTACGGATGAGCGGGTATCGAACCCCTGAAAAGAGCAGGGAAAGTAAGGGCAGTAGGGGGGACGGAAGCAATCCTACTGGTCATTATCGGTCATTGATTCTGGAACGGGGACGTATTCAAGGACAGAGAACCGAGCGTCAGCCTGCGGGGGACGGGGGGGGGGGGGCAAGGACCAGGAGAGCTCGCAGGGGAGGGCCGCGACGTGCAACCAGGGTAAAACCGTCCGTATTGGTCACTTCTGGACGGGGGCGATGGCGCTTAGAGTGGGCACCGGGAACAAGGGGGGGTGCGAGGGGAGGCATGTCCCGGGCAAAGGTGGGATCGGAAGAAAGAGTCTGGTAAGCTGCGGATTCCATTTCGCGGAGGAACTGGGCAAATGCAGGAGCTGGATAGCATTGACGGGACGGAGATTCCAGGCGCTCGGTTTCCTGTCGAAGGCCAGGAAGGATGCTGCGGAGCTGGGCAGGAGACAGATCTTAAGAGATGTCCAAGATTTCGGAAAACACGACTTTGAGAGGGTCGTTGTTGTCCGATATCTTCGCCAAGTTTCGGAAATCGGTATGGGCGGGAGGTAAAGACGCCAAATCCCGCTTGGCTGCCCACACCATGAAGACATGAGGGGAGGAGGAGCGAATTGTTGAAGTAGTCGGAGAGCGAATTCATTCTCCACGCAATGGCCATGAAAATGACTCAAGTGGATGCCACGTAACTATTACAAGTGCGTTTATTTTAGCCCTCTGTCCATCATTGACTGGTTGGATTATCAGATGACTCAGAGAGTGAGCACTGTGTGAGGGAAAACATAGTATTCTCTCGTGCAATATATAAGCGAAAGATGTGAGCACAGACAGTAAAGAAAGGGAATATAGCCTCATCATCGCTACATAAACGTTCTATACGAATAATGGAACAGGAGCCGGGAAAACCACCTTGTGTGATGGCTCGGCGGAAAGCGGACGGATCGTGTACAGGAAAGTCGGAAGGAGAAGTAACGACGACAAATGGTTTGGTGAACTCTTTTTCGTCTTTTTGGCCGGATTGTTTTCCACTCCTGGAAAAACTTGCTCAGACCTCTTGGTCCGAGGAGGTACAGGTGCTGGGATATGCTCTAGCATTCCATAATCTAGCCTAGGTTTTTTTTGATAAAATGTTCCATTCCCCATCCCTTTTTCTCACATTGACCTGCCTGATTTCTTCAGCGACGGATAAGTTACCGGCGTCCGTCAACTTTTGATCCTTTCTGTTTTGTAAGATTTTCATCCTTGGTCCTGACCCGCTCCTTGCGTCCGATAAATTTGCTCTTCTGTCGTCTTTAGACCAGCAGTTACTTTCATGATGCCCATATCGTCCGCACTTTCCACAACGATTGTTTCTATGTGGATTATCAGGACACCTATTTGCAAAGTGTACAGGCTTGTGACAGTCGGAACAGACTTCTGCGGACTTAGAGGCCCCAAACTGGTTCTTCTTGATGGTAAGTGTAAGGCTTTCCAACTGCGAGGTTATCATATCAAGTCGACTATCGACTCGGGTTTCCAACCTTTCTTCCAAGTTTTTGAAATCGCTCCTGACAGATTCCAATGCTGCTGCGCTAGTAGCCGCATTTTGATAATTCTTTTCAGGATGTACGATCTGCATAGATGTACGGGTTTCCCTCGGTACTTCACTTAGTGACTGAAAAGTCTCCGAACTTTTGACAAGTTCTACTATGGTACCCTTTAGTTCACTAAAAGTGTGAGGGCCCTTGATGAGGAGGAAATCTGAGAGCCGCTTATCCCCCATCACCGCCTTACGCCGCATTCCGTACTTGGCATGGGCGTTGAACCCAGCCTTCTCATAGAGGTCACACAAGTATACCAATGAGCTTAACAAATCGTCGAAGTTGAGCCGGGCCTCTATGGCGGTACGAATCATCTCATCTGGTTCTACTTCCTTAGCATATTCTTTCACAAGCCACTCACATACCTCACCGAAGTTACGCCCACTCCCGTTAAGAGACCACCCGTTGATAAACTTGGCCTTATATTTGTGCTTTGCGTCACCATGAAGATAGGCGAAGATACTTTCGGCCTTCTCCTCATCGCTCTTCTCACGCATCACAACGTTGACACATGTATAGAGAAACTCCTCAACGTCTTCATTCTTGCCCCCTGTGAACGTTATACGAGTAGCGTTGAGATCCATGATTACAGGAAAGAAATACTCTCGAAATGTTCCCTAATACTGCTCAACTCGAATACCTCGGGTGCAACCCCCTCCACAAGAGTACCAAATGATAGGAGTAAATCGTCAGGAGAAGAGATACTCAGAACCAACTACCCCAAGAAGGAGGTGTTGCAAGCGACAACCGTGGTAGCACTTAAGCGAACAAGAAGGAATGTATATGGAAGAGAGTTGAAAGGGCTACAAGCAAGTATGAAAGTGCAGGGTCTACCACTGATGCTCTGTGAGCAGCGTAGGAACAAGTTTTCTTGGGTCTGAAGTTGACTCTCAACTTCCTACTACTCGGGACTTGACTTGAAGTTGTCTGCAATCTTGCTTGACCTCCACAACAGGAATCAGTTTATTCAGCTTATATAGACTTTTTGGGTATCCCTAAAGTCTCAAAGAAACATACTAAGAACCATAAAATGCATCAAATGGAGTCGTGTGAACGACAAAGACTAACAGCAGATACTACTAGGATAAATACCTTGATTCTAATCAAAAATAATGGGACAGGTGTCTACATGACTATAATAACTCTCAGGTATTAATGGTAAAATTAACACATAACATTGCATCGTGAATAATAGTAATTTTATATGAACACATATCAAATGATATTTATACTGATATCAGTCTAACATGGACCCCAAGTTTGTGTCATTCTCAATCTGAACGGATAGAATTGGTACTCTTCTTACTGTTGCTTCATTGAATCAGAACCCAGGGTTCTTCATTACGTGTGTAAAGTACAAATCAATGAACATGGTCCCTGTCGTAGATTAGTGCACTGCAAAACGAACAACATAACCATCGGGGCCCCACAGAGTCTTAAACAAGCACTTAATAATTCTGAGTTGGGATTGATCTGCTTCGATGACATTCAATTCTAGGGAAGTTGATTCAGGTAGATATTTTGGGCAGGCCGGACCCGTTGAACAGGATGCTGGTCCATTGCCCGGTTTATTCGACACCATTTAAATGATCGAGCAATTCACCATCCAGAAGGATGCTGTCATCAACGCGTTGGCGATGCGCATAGACGAAATCAAGAAAGAGCTTTGCCGTACCATAAGGAATACTACCAAGGACGCCATATCAGAAGCCCTATCTGTAATTGGACCACTTCTGTCTTCTGGAAAGTACACACCAAACGTTGGGTTTCACGGATACTGAGGCGCGGAAGAAAGAAGAAATCCGAGGTTAAAGATTTTACAATAGAAGGACTGAAAAATGTCAACAGTACAGAACGCTTCGCACAGTGCGTCATGGCGCAACTGAGAGCGAGGATGGCATCTGACATGTTCAACCACATCAGAGTGGGACGTGATACCCCTTCCGCACTCTCCACATTGATATTTGGAGTTCAAAGACACCATGGCAAAGTAGCACACCAAACTGTGCTTGATCGAGAATCCAACAAGATGATCAAGGACATGTGACCGAGATCCTGTGGACTGCAAGTAAGGAGAGAATGTTTTGTGTTCTGGAATATGATAGCAACAGTTACTGAGGATGCCTTATGCTCCTTCAAAGCTCTAACTCGCCGTCACTGAACTGCGAAATTCACAGAGCACTAATCCCGAACAACCATCCAGCAGTACTTCGGGGAACATGCTATCTATGGATGAATACATCAAGATGGTCTAACGGAATGGCGTTTCCGAGCAGATGATGACAAACTTAATTGAATTGAGAAGAAGTTTTTTTCCAGTGCCGTTCAACATGCCTTTGTGCTTGGCTAAGGTGCCAAGTCTAAGGTTGATGCCGCGAAGAAAAAGAAAACTGATAGTGATAGCCATCACTCTGATACATGTTATCGTGATGTTCATCAGATTGGCAGGAGCCAGTCTAATGATACTGGCGGACTGGAAATGTTAGGATTTGCAGTTCATACACTACGTACCGCAGTCATGAAAATCATTACAGATTGACGGATGAAAGCGAAGGAGGTATTTCTCAATGAGGTAGGCTTCATAAAGCATGCGAAACAAATGTCGAGAATATCAGGTGGAGATCCCTCAGCTGACGAATCACCCCTTCCAGATGTACTCATTGGAAAACCGTTTTAAATCGCTCTATGTACAGTGGGGGAGGGAGAATATCAAATATAGGATTCTGTGGAGTCATTGAGCAATTTAATAGAAGAAACAACAGTATATTCTCTGAAAGATTCGATGGAGGTAGTGCAGCAGTCCAGAAAATCGAACGAAGCGAAATTCACCTCTTTCATATCAAAATTTCCGAGCTTGACAGTCACTATTCAGTTTACATCTATTGTCGAAGATGACGGTGGAAGTCGGGTTGGAGAAATATCCAACAACAGAAATACTGATAGTCAATCTTCAGTGACATTTTCAGAAAAGCAGGAGACTCACATTCAAAACATTCCACTGTCATATTTCTAAGGAGCATTTCGTGCTAGAAGTTCAGACTTGTTCCTTGCATCAGGGAAGAAATCTTTGTTAGTTGTGCATACCACTGCTCCAAATTTTCATTCCCTCATTCTGAAATGGAAAAATGAGAGTTGTGAGACGTTCGAGGATGCAGCTCTGGGTGCTACGGAGGTATTAAGTCCTAATAAGTCGTCCACACCGGGAAAAAGTCCAGAAAGCACTCATGCCACTTCTGTTTCATTCATTGGCATGATAGATAGAACTTCAATTCGCCAACTACGCTCTTGTGATGTCATCATGGTGTTTTCAATGTCTCTGAGCAATGATGAACCCCAACTACCAATTTTTGTTCATTCATTCGGTGTGTCACGCAACTTTTTTTCACTCACTTTTTACTGGGCTAGTACGTATGAAACCTACGTAAAAACAGGATATTAAATATATCGTATAGTCCTATCTCTAGTAGACCCACAGATACAAGTGTGCCACAACAGGGAATATATCGGGCCGCATAACATGTTCGTGATATTAATTAGAACGCTGTACTATATTGCTCCAGGAGTCTGTGTAAAGTGTCTTATGAAGCACAGCTCGCTTGGGCCAAGTGTGATTCAACGCAAGCGTTGTATCCCATTACTATCGATGCACGCGCCAGGACACAAATTCAGCCAATGAACAATTGCCATCTCAGATTTCTCGAATGAAGCATATATGGCTTATATGAAGATTTTAATTAAGCGACGACAATTCTTTTTATATAAAAAAGTGTCCTTTCTGCACACCGTGTTGTACTGCAGTACATGTAATATCATACATGTGGTCGGGTAGTAACATAACTTTCGTCGGGTAAAGCACACTGTTATGTTTCCAAAACTTCAAAAGTTGGGGGTTTTGCACCATTCAGGTGCCTTAAAAGCGGTCACATGTCCTGCTCTTCCTAGTCATTTCCCAACCAAAGCCTACGCAACTTAAGAATTCCCTTCCTCGCACCTTCATATCTTCTGTGGTAAATCAACCACTCATCATCACCTTAATCTTGCATCTTTGCATCCGCCCTTACCCTCCCATCTTGCCCTACCCTCACTGACCCCAACTAGTTTAACCTTATTATCCCTTACACAACCTTTATACACCCCCAAAACCTCTCGACCCTTAACGTCTCTTGTGTTGCAATCGTCATGACTTCTAATAACGAATAAGTTAAAGGAAACAACCCTACCTCGTTAGGTTCCGGGATGCAGCAACTGCAAAACCCAAGTTCTCGTACCGCAACACCAACCAGAATGCGTACCACGCATGGAGCCCAACGCAGACAGTCTGGCCCCGATTTTTCATGACTCAGACAAGTTCAACAAGAAATTATTCGCGAAGCGCGGATCCTGAAGACCGACGTGATGTAAGAAATCTTCGTAGCTCGGACCTCTCCTGTACTGGCACTCGCATTGCTGGTTCGGATTCAGTTGATGATGGGGCAACGCAAGGTGGCTTCGGCCTCGATATTGCAGGAGGAACTAGGCGCAATGTTAATGCCAGTAGCCACTATATGCAGTTCGCCGAGGTATTCAGATGCTTAGTGGGGCTTCAAACTGTGAACGGAAACTCCCGCATCGTCGTACCCAAAGTTCCCCTCCCCGGGATGTTGCTAGTGGAGCTCAATCTGGTATCCCCACGAGATCCCCCAACCCTAGTAACACTGCACTTCAGGTTGAAGGTGACCATCAGTCTGACGTAGACCCTCGTGAGAACGCAACTGCTCTTCAGACAGGCCCCGATCGTCGTGCGGGCCCTGCACATCAGACAACCAGGCAACGCCCTACCGATGCGGCACGTCATACAAGCAAGCCACGCCGAGGAGGCCCTCAACGTCAAGGAAATGCCCCTCATCTAGCAGGCACTCCACGTCGAACAAGCACCCCCGCCAAGCAGGCACGCCCCGTCAATCTAGAACTCCACGTCAAAGTACCAGTCAGACTGGTACTCCTGTGGATCTGTCTCCGGAGGATAATGAAATCCGACCATTAAGCCTTACACCGAATGTTGGAGACGTTCCTCGTCAGTATCCTGGGGGTGCTGGCCATGTAAAACTACAGTTGGAATGGGGTACTGTTAACATACCAATTGCCGATCAGCTCGATTAGTATGCCGATGACAACGACTTTGCGGAGGTGTTGTGTGGTCGCAGACGTGTGCAGGATCTTCCTCAGACATCTCACAGTGACCTACCACAGTTGAAGTCTGGCGATGATGATCCAGAAGTAGGGAATATGTTTCGGTTGTCAAGGAGTAGATCAAGTGGAGAGGGACGCAGAGGTGGACGTTCAGAACATACTCTTCGAAGCGACAGTGCTTATGCTGGCTATGATTCCGATGTTGACGATGATGCTGCTATCATCATTCATTGGGGTGGCGACGATGATGACAAAGATGTTGTGGATGTTGAGAATGTAACTTCGAAGTTGGGGACGAATGAAGACCGAATTACTCTCGTTACACATTTCATGGATTGCATCGAGAAAAAGGATTGTTTCTTCAAGGACGGAGATAAAAACTCTTCTAACATCAATTTGAAAGCCACATACAACCGCCTTCGAACAAGAGTGCGGTTTTTAAGCTCAGTGGGAAACATGCAAGGGAAGAAGTATATCAAGCTGGCGTCATATCTATGTCAGTCAAGAAATAAATTACCTTTCATTGCAGATAAAGCAAGACAACTGATGTTCGATGTTTGGAGAAGGGTTACTTCTTCTTTGCCTGATTTTCAAGAAAGACTTTTTAACGGCTGACATATTCACCCAAGTTGCCTTCATTATGAAGGCTGGGGCAAGGGCATCGTAGTTTGACGAATTAAGTTTGGCAGGGAAGGCTATTCAGTTCAGTCGAGTTGAGATAATGTTTCTGTTTGAGCATGTCGGACAGATTTTGATCAGTTTCGGGCAGTCAAGAATTCAGAGTTGTTCGTGCAGAAGTTTTGGATGACCGGTACATTCTGTGAGCGTCGTGACCTTTCATAGACCCACCCAGGGCACCAAAATTGTAGAGCACATCGCTTTCATTTGTAGCAAGACGTCATTCACAGACAGTGAAACTCGCGCGAAGGAGTTGCAACTTCGAATATATGCTAAGAATGCCATGTTGCGTCGTCACTCTGATCAGGCTATCAACTGCTTTCTCATCGCTGTGCGTGCGTCCATCAAGAACAAAGAGAAGACACCTCCCCGTTTGTCTATATACGTGATGGAGCTGGTACATCAGATTCGCATGGTGGTTGTGTAAGCATGCTCGCTCGATACGGATACGGGGAGCGTTTTGTTGGGTGCCCCTGGTTGTGATGATGACATCGCACGACATGATATTGAAATAGAAGAGGATGATGGTGGTGTAGATATGGTAAAGGACACCTTTGGAGGTAAAAGTGATTTCCATAGGGACAATGATGATGGAAAGTTTCGTCATCATGACGGTGAAGGTGGTGGAAACAGTGAGCTTCTTGATGGCGGAGAAGGTGGTGAGCAGGATGATGATTGTGACGACGGTGATTATGCTAAAAGACCAGGACGGAGCAGTATGGGTGACAAAGAGATGCAATTTGAGTATCATCCAGTTCAAACGTCTGACAAAGCAAATTCGTCTGGTGGTCGGGATTATCTCCATAAGAAAAAGAGTTCACCGCTTGAAGCTGGTATTGAAATGGGGAAGAAGGTTGCTAGGTCGAAGAAGACTAAGTTGGTGAGGAGTTTCTCTGATGATGCTGCAATTGTCAGGCCGCGGGTATCTCCGAACCGATTTGACGAGCATCACCGCCAGGAGAGGTAAGTTGCAGCAAGAGAAGGGAAGGACATGGTGGACACTTATATTCATATTCAAATTCCGACTAAGTTTATCAGGAATGTTAATCTCCGTTTCCCGGATTGCTACCCTCTTGGACTAGGCTCAAAATCATTCGCGAGGTACTATTTAGATAGTGAAGACTTTGATGACTCCTACCGTCAGGCATACATGAGCTTGGTTAGAACCATGGATCCGTCAGAAGTTTATGACAGAAGGGACACTGCCCGTGCTATTGTTAAAGAGATGCTCTGCTCATTCTACAGGCAATGTCATTCTGAACTATTTAAGGATGGTTGTGCGTCTGTGCCACCAGGTGCTTTTCGAGCTGAGGTAGGTACAAGTACAGTGCGAGTCGCAGTTGACAACTTCATTGATGGCCAACTTGAGAAGTTTGACACAATGAAGGCAGGGACACGAGGATCATTTTGGAACTCAATTAGCACTACACATCAGGACGAATAGGAGCATCACACCAGGCTTCATCAGATGCCCGATTCAAAAGCTAGCAAGTTCTTCAGGTATCAGTCTACACTGGGAATGACGAGCGAGGCGTTATTGCTTAATGATGAACCTCTCTTTGTGGATCGGTTGAAGATTGAAGCTTTCATCGCTCCCGTGGTCTATATCTTTGGTTTACAGTCCAGTGAAGCTCCAGTCATCTTGCCACGACTAGGAAGTTCGCTTCTGTTATCGTCCTCCAACGTTTTGAGACAGGATCCCCACACGGATTTTATGAGTATCTAGCCTGGCGTATGTTTCGGGTATTCACAGAAGAAATATTACGCCGTTCCACAGGAGACCCCAACCCTTATCTTCATGTATTCTGTAAACGCGCCGTTTGCTCTTCGTGTTTGGGAAAGATCAAATGTCACCTTGAGCCGTCGTCAGTATGACGATGCCAGAATCGCTATATCGAAAGCCCCATCTTCTTTGGTACTTGTGTCTCCATACATTATCCTTTTATTTCGTTCTGACCTCTTCCACTGCAGCGTAAGTGGCGAGGAGATGGTTACAGCTCTCACAGACTATCCGATGACTGAATCACACTCATTCCAGTACCGTGAAAGATTATTTAGGACCATTAAGTGTGCCAAATACAATTTCAGGAGGCATAGATTCTTCTTGTGAAGTGATGGTCTTGTATATGATGTTTTGTGGAGCACAAAAAAGGATGAGTTCCCTTTCCAGATGAATGATGATTATATGCCTCCTTAATGGAAAACAGTGCGTGTATGTACCGAGTGGGAATTGTGAATAGTTATGGTGTTTAGACTGGGAGATCGTACATATACCTTCAACTTCACATAAAATGACGCACTGAAACCTTTTGTATTGTGAACCATATAGTCCGACGAAGTCAGCTGGCAAGTTCCCTCTCATAGTCACATGTGCCTGTGAGGGGCAGAAGCGCCTATGAGGGGAAGGGATGTGGATCTCTGGAGTGCTAGCATAGGCAGAATACCATCATTTACGTATACAGCCATAGTTGATTGCTTAGCTATATGGTGTAATGCCATCATCACCTTGACGGCATTAGAATGATGTTTGGAATGAACAAATGTCTATTGCAGTAAATTACGCCGTATGGCGATCAATGGCACTGCAGTAGGTATCATGGTACTATGAACGACACATCATGGTGACACGACCGCCGCGTGTCTTTGAATCAGGACGGACCTTACAGCTCCAAGGTCTCCGTGGCTTTAATAGTCACGTTCCTGGCTATGTGAGGAAAAACTGTAAAGCGTCAGGGTGCCACCCGCCGAGTGTGGATTTCGGACCTGGGACTAGTAAGGAACTGGCAATCGTTGCAATGAAGTCTTGGTAACTACTAGACTTAGAAGCGTTCCCTGTTTTCAGGGATGCCAATGAATTGAAGCAGCTAAATGTCATGTTTGAAGAAGCTTGCGAATTCATGAATGCAACATCGAAGAAATCCGTTCTGACGCTACTGCTTATAGTCGGCCTCGTTCGGTTTTGACTGATTGGGTTACTTGATTCTCAGGAGGGGAGGCAAACAGGGTTGGTTTACTGGTAGTGCTATAAAAGATTGTAGTCCCGTAAACATGGAGTCAAACAAGGCTGCAGTATCAAGAGTACATTGTACTTCAATACTTCACAATAATCATAATGTAGCCGATAGCCCGCTCAATAAACAGACGGTGGTGGGCGTAACCATCAACACGAGACGAAGCTGTAGTAGTATGGCCCTCACCTTGGAGTATTGGTCCAAGGCTCGGCTCGCGACTGATCTTGCCACTTCCATGATAAATGAGAACGAGTCAGTGCGCCACCCTCCGAGCGTAGATACTAGAACAGGGATGAGCCTGCTCCGACCGTTAATCCGGCTATAATCCCTTGATACTTTCGGGGATTACCCGATTGAGCAGCGTTTAAGCTTGTGAAAGGGTTGCATGAAAGGGTCAGCGGGGTGACGAAGGTGACATTCTCAAGATCTTGAGGGGAAATCTGGTTTGGGGTACCCACGTGCCTTACTCGAGTAAAACACCCAATCATACTTTTCCCCAATGATTAAGAAAGATGTGAATCCTTTATTGTGTGATTACTGAGCCGAGCCGAGCCAATCAAGAGTCAGGTGATGGGAGGGACCGGGCACGGCGAGAAACGGCGTCGGCCGTGAGCAGGAAAAAGAGGGAATTCAGAGTGGTAGCTACGCGGTGGTATTGGTCACAGGGAGTAGTGCCGTGGCGTAATGAGAAGAAGGATGCAATTTTGGCAAGCGCATCGAGCGGGTGTACCGATTGTGCCATGCGTCTCGAAGCCAATTGGGAACAATAGTGCTCGTATCGTAGTGCATAGCTCACTATGGATTCCTTTTTTTTGGCTTCGACATGAATCGCCGCTCCGGCTGGTGTCTTGTGGGAGTGAGTTATGGCTCGAGCAGTGTACTTGCCAGAGTGGGTTATTGCTCATTGGTTAAGTAAGTTATTTGCAAAAGTTCCACTACGTAGTTCTCTGTAGTTATGCTGTATAATTTTTCCTTGTAAATTTGGTACGTGATGAGTTAGACTACAATCATAGCTTTGATAGGTAGAACGTTTTACATTCCTACAGCCATAAAGTATAGCTTTTTGTGACTATTATCAATCATTGCCCGAAAGTTTGGCGTAGTGCACGTCAAAGCTCTAAAATATAGCTTGGAAAAGTTTAAAATCATAATTTTGGAAATTATGTTATATAACTTTTGGCCAGGAGTTATAAAAACATAACTTTAGAAGTTTTGTTTCTAAAAATAACAATTATTCCCTAAGGCTTCCCTCTGCTCTCTACAGCATTTCCCCACCGTTGTAGACTAGTGGCTCCCACGGGTACACCCAGTCCTCCTCTTCATCCTCCTCTGCATCCTCTTCTTCTGCATCCTCTTCCTCTACCTCCTCCTCTTCCTCTTCTCCCTCCTCGAAGCAGTGCCGGCAGAACCACTCCCGAGCGCGTTCCCGGTCCATTCTCCTACAAAACTTATCATAAACAGTTGGTCCATTGGCCATCAGGGCTAGAGCTTTGAGGGTTCGGAGGCCTCGGGATGATTTGGCGAACTTGTGGGACGCGCGTAGGCTGGTAATGTTAAGGGCAAAATAGGGGTGAGCAGATGGGGTAGTTGATATCCGGGAGTTTTGCCACAACGGCGTCAATCTTGTGCATTCACAGTGGGTAAAGTTTGACTGGCGCAACCACAGCCTCACTAGTCAGAGTGGGCGTTCAAAAGTAAAACATCATAGTTGTATCAATCCTCAGCGTATCTCCGACCTCAGGATCATATTCGGATACTGAAATAAAACCGGATGTGAAAAGGAGAGCTACCGATGATATTGGAGGCAGGGTTAAGATGCGATGCAAGCTCGACAGCATAAAGTTTACATGTACTTGTGATGAATATTGGACTTTGGCGCTCGCCCGATATTAGAGAATCGCCAAAGAGCTGCGCATCACAGCACAGCAGAATCTGCGCACACCCAGTATATATTCAATAACGATGCAGAATACTTCTATTTTACAAAGCTAGAGTCGGTATTCAATTTGGGAAGAGATGGTGCTGCTCCTCAATGAAAAAAGTTCGCATGGGAGGAGGCAAATTATATCTGAATCCTGGGCAACGAAAGGCTGTCCGACTTCGAGCACACCTGGGCGGACTAGCGTTCATCTCTTGTAGGCTTATGTCGTACGATCAAGTTACTCACAACTAAAGCACCGCCTCGGGAGAAAGCTGACAGCGACATGCTCAAATGCATACAAGATACCGTGAGAGGCCGCAAATGGGTACGTGGACCAATTAATAGGGTAGATATCAGAGACTACTAATCTTCTTGGATGCCCTCTAGCAGGTCGAGCAAAATCTGACTTTCAAAGCGCGTGCGACGGGCGGTATTTCCCGGCAACCTAAGCGCCCTGACTTGCTCAGACACAATGGACCCTCAAGCATACTATAAGCAATTCAAGGGCAGTTAATCGTCAATGGGTCAGCGAAAAGGCTGAGATGCTTTAAAAATAGTGCATACAGAAGTGCCACAATTGCGGTTCATTAGAACACCCCATACGGAAATCTCGAAAACCTCGTGACAATAGACATAGAGAAGGACTGAATATGTGATAACTACCACACCTGGGCATTGGCGCAAGGAAAGGAACATAATATACCACACCCACACTCTGCCCACGACACCAGCTCTTACGAGGATTTCTGAATGGACTTCTTACAGGCCGCCGGATCCGTTATCAAGGCGAGCCATCCACTGCACAATCACGTCCCTTGGTGCAACAACGCACAGCAGGCTGCCTTTTCAGGTACCGGGTTAGCGATCTAGGTTTGCAACGCCGCTTTGGAGCACCTCGCCTGTGGCCAACACGCGGACTTTTGTAAAGCCTGTTGCGATATTGGCGCACCGAAGTCACTAGCTGGCCATCCGTAAGCAGCGGCATATTGAAAGGCTGCGGAGATCACACGCCGATCGAGAAGATCACCCAAATCGGGTAGCGCCGAATGCTTCGGTCGGGCTATTGGAGGTCTAACTATAGCGATTCAAGCAGTGCTAGGCTTATCAGTTCCCTACTGGATGGCTTTGTTAACGTAGAAACTCCTGACTACTCCGGTCACGAAAGTAAAAATTGGACGTAGGCTCCGAGGGGCTTGATGATCGTTTACTGTACAGTGGTGAAACGTTAAATAGTGTAGCACGGTGCCACCTATTGTGACAGTTTCAGCAAGACTAGCTGTACAGTAAATACTAAATGAAGGAATTAGTTGGGAATTAGAAGTAAATTGGAAAGCAACCACACGTGTCTATAGTCGTCCAGGAAAGGACAGTCTGTCTTCAATGTAGGTATAGTGTCCCGCGCAAAATAAAGTCGAGATGCCTACAGTGCTGGACAGGTAAAAACTGGTAGCGGACAACGTGGAGAACGTACTACACATCCGAGGCTTTCGATGTTAACTTCGGATACTTAGGAAAGACCAGCATATATACGTTACAAGGAACTACAAATTGACGCTCCGCACCATGGAAAAGCTAAAGAAGATGCAGCGGTACTTCTTTCACCTCAATGCCAGAAAGTGATATAGCCTGACCAAGAGGGTCGACCCCGCCAAAGTCAACAATGAAACCCTTCGGGTCTCAAGAGTAATAAGTCTGCCTTCCGCACATATGTCATCCACTCCTCTGATACAAATGGCTTTAAAGTGACGTTACAGAGATATAAATCCTCTTTTAGTTGTTAAATGACCCTAGATCTAATGTCGCTTCATGGATAAACAATCATACATGGGTTTGACATATTTACTGGCATCAGCGCAGCCCATTTTATTATCTGGAATAGTTTGTGTGCTTTATACAATGACTTTAATGTACTGAGCATCTAAATAAACTGTATATACTAATAAAAAATAAAGTTCGACCAAGACAGTCTGCTCGCAAGTACGAGATGGCGTGAAGTATGCAAAAAGATGGTTATTTGTCTGGAAAATTCCGGCATAAATTCCCACAATGAGACCTAGATAGGGCAACACTACTAAATAAGTTTGTTATGCTCGAGATTGATATAAAATTGTGCAGGGTTAGCAGTGTCACGCTAATAGCGTCAATATTGCAAAGAGTAGCTTTAATAGCGATAGCAGCTGGCAAAATGGTAGAACGCAAAAGTTCTATGCTGGATAGCTGTGCTAGGTGTGGCCGAATCTCTCGCTACCTCTCACCAGAGGCTTGACCGCGCCTGCGACTAACTTATATATAAGTAAAGTTCTAGATTATTAGCCATAGTTAGACGACCTGACTTGGCATTTCTCTTGATCAGACTGCGTGTCACATCTCGGTGATTCCAGATCAAGTAGTACTGAATACTATCCAATGCGTTCCGGCATTCATGTATTGGTTCCCTTGTGAGTTGTGTGACGTGGATGTATCGAGTGTACTCGATACAAAATACAATAAAACTCCAGCTAAGGTTGACCACAACATGCAGTGGTATCTAAAGATATACATCCCCCTCTTTCAATGAAGTGATGAATTTATCCTAGCGGAGCATTGGAGCATTGTGTTAGGTGCAGATTTTTTTTTGTCGCCGTCATCTACAGGCCTATAGTTTACTGTACTACCTCTCCTTGTCCAAATTTGCTTATAGTTCCGGTCCTTCCTCGTCCTCCCTGAACCTCGCTTATCATTACCGCGGTCCTCCCCAAATTTACTTCCATTTTATCTAGATATTTTTATACTGTATCTACCCCTCTGAATCGATCCCGAATCAAGTTCTTTTTCCCTTTTTGCTTACCTCCTCCTCCAAATTCGTTTTTTTTGAGAAAAAGGGCGCAAATGCACTACTACAAAATCCCTTGCAGATTTATTTTACCTATTCCTAATCGATAGAACCTGCCCCGGGAGCCTATTTAAACCTTTTTATTCCAAGTTTCAAACGTCCCTGATCATTTCACTCATCATATCTCTCCCCCACACACCCAAAACACCCTCTATCCTCCGTCTACAATCATTTACAACCAAAATGAGCAACCTTCGCCCCTCCGCCCCATCACTAAAAACGCCCCTCTCGCCCCTTAAACGGCCTTGCGCTCGCAGTATATGGCCCGACGGACGCAGACGACTACCTGCGACGGCAGACTAAGAAGAAGATAATAGGGTTCGTCCGCAAGCTCTTCGTCGAGGATGAGGCCGAGGAGGTACCTGAGGGTCAGGAGTGGGACATCGAGGAGGGAGCTGGGGAGACCTTTGAGGAGTGGGTAGCCCCTGGATTGGTCTATGAGGTTAATAACGATGAGGATGAGGATGAGGATGAAGATGAGGATGAGGTTGAAGATGAGGATGAAGATGAGGATGAGGATGAGGATGAGGATGAAGAGGAGGAAGAGGAGGATGAAGAGGAGGAAGAGGAGGAAGACGAGGACGAGGACGAGTTGGATGAGGGAAATGGGGGCATGGAAAGTGTTGTACTGGTGGGGCCTGGACTGGAGAGTATGGATCAAGTGGTGCCGACGCTGGAACCGGATGGAGATATCTTTAGTAGTTTAGATATCTCCCAGGAGGGAATAGAGAGCTGTGAGCCATTCGCAGATATTTGTGGGGACTGCTTGGACAGCATGGATATTTTAGAGGAGTTGTTTGGATCTGATTTAGAGAATGGGAAATAAGAGGACCTCATTGATTGTTAGTTTCTTAAGTATCTTTTGTTTAGAGTATATCATCCACACAAATTGTTTGTATGCATTTCCTGGTACCTTCTGTGGTTTTGTTCGGACTTTAGGGTTAGCCAAAAGTCTATATAAGCTGAGTAAACCGCTTCCTCATGGAGAGGTCAAGCAAGTTGGCAGACAGCTTCAAGCTCAGTCCCAAATAGTTAGGAAGTTGAGAGTCAACTCAGACCCAAGAAGCATTTATTTTACCCTAGTCACTAACCATAGGTGGTAGACCCTGCCCCTTCCATACTTGCTTGTAGCCCATTCAACTGTCGTCCCTATACACTCCTTTTCGTTCGTTCAACTATACCACGGTAGCACTTTTGTCGCTTGCAACACCTCCTTCTTGGGGTAGTTGATTCTGAATATCTCTTCTCCCGACGATTTACCCCTATCATTTGGTACTCTTGTGGAGGGGTTGCACCCGAGGTATTCGAGTTGAGCAGTCTTAGGGAACCATTCGAGGGGATTTCTTTTCTGTAATCATGGATCTCAACGCTGCTCGTATAACGTTCACAGGGGGCAAGAATGAAGACGTTGAGGAGTTTCTCTATACATATGTCAACGTTGTGATGCGTGAGAAGAGCGATGAAGAGAAGGCCGAAAGTATCTTCGCCTATCTTCATGGTGACGCAAAGCACAAATATAAGGCCAAGTTTATCAACGGGTGGTCTTTAACGGGAATGGGCGTAACTTCGGTGAGGTATGTGAGTGGCTTGTGAAAGAATATGCTAAGGAGGTAGAACCAGATGAGATGATTCGTACCGCCATAGAGGCCCGGCTCAACTTCGACGATTTGTTAAGCTCATTGGTATACTTGTGTGATCTCTATGAAAAGGCTGGGTTCAACGCCCAAGCCAAGTACGGAATGCTGCGTAAGGCGGCGATGGGGGATAAGCGGCTCTCCGATTTCCTCCTCATCAAGGGCCCTCACACTTTTAATGAACTGAAGGGTACCATAGTAGAATTTGTCAAAAATTCGGAGACGTTTCAGTCACTAAGTGAAATGCCGACGGAAACCCGTACATCTATGCCGATCGTACATCCTGAAAAGAATTATCAAAGCGCTACTAGCGCAGCAGCATTGGAATCAGTCAGGAGCGATGTCAAAAACTTGGAAGAAAGGTTGGAAACCCGATTCGATAATCGACTTGACATGATAACCTCGCAGTTGGAAAGCCTTACTCTTACCATTAAGAAGAACCAGTCTGGGGCCCCAAGGCCGCAGAAGTCTGTTCCTACTGTCACAAGCCTGGACACTTTGCA
Source organism: Kappaphycus alvarezii (assembly GCA_002205965.3). Taxonomy (NCBI): domain Eukaryota; phylum Rhodophyta; class Florideophyceae; order Gigartinales; family Solieriaceae; genus Kappaphycus; species Kappaphycus alvarezii. Next base: position 37,164 of record NADL03000496.1, on the reverse strand, counting down.
AATAGGTGTCCTGATAATCCACATAGAAACACTCGTTGTGGAAAGTGCGGTCGATATGGGCATCATGAAAGTAACTGCTGGTCTAAAGACAACAGAAAAGCAAATTTATCGGACGCAAGGAGCGAGTCAGGACCAGAGATGAAAATCTTACAAAACAGAAAGGATCACAAGTTGACGGATGCCGGTAACGTATCCATCCATCGCTGAAGAAATCAGTCAAGTCAATGTGACAAAAAGGGATGGGGAAGGGAACATTTTATCGAAGAAACCTAGGCTAGATTATGGAATGCTGGAACATATCCCAGCACCTGTACCTCCTCGAACCAAGAGGTCTGATCAAGTTGTTCCAGGAGTTGGAGTCACTCCGGCCAAGAAGACGAAAAAGAGTAAGAATTTAAGAATATCCCAAAGGACGTACTAGAATATGTGAAGAAGTACAATTTGGTGGCTGAGCTTGCATCAGCCCCAACTGGGATAACGTTTGGTCAACTTTTGAGGGGCGACGCAGAGGACGCGAGGAAAGAACTCAAAAAAATTATCAGGTCTAATAAGTCCGCTAAGGGTAAGAAACTGTTTCTTCAATCGGCCTCGACAGCACCAAGACGTCTTAAACTAGTACCAGTCAAAGTATTGGGAATGCAAACCCAAGCTCTTTTCGATTCGGGCGCTGTTCCAAACCTTATTTCAGAAACTTTGGTGACAGATCTAGGTCTTGAAATTATTCCAACTACTCGAAGAATAACTGTGGCGGATGGAACCGTATCAAAATGCATGGGCACTGTTGACAAGGTTTCCGTGTTCTTTGGGGACTCTAAAGTTGATTTAGACTTTCTTGTGATCTCCCTTTCGATGCAATCATTGGCTGCCCTACCATGGAAAGACTAGGGACCTGCATTGACTTGGGCAACCAAATCGTTTCAGTTAATGTTGACGGCAGAACCGTGAAGATGCCCCTGGATTTCGACAAAAGCACACATCCGGTAGATTTGAAAGAAACGGACAGTGAAGATTTCACTTCTAGCTATGACAGCGAAGATTCGAACCAACTAACACTTTCGGAAGTGGAGAAGGGTACGCTCGGGGGATACTGAACATGGCATGGGATGATTATGATTCTGGGTTTGAAACAGATGAAGACTGGAATTCTAGGGTAGGTGTGACACCTGAATGTGTTTCTTTTTGCGATAATATCGAATCAAAGGACGGAATTCGGAGCATGAAAGAAGATTACAATTGCAAGGAAAACAGGAATATATCGGATTCCATATCTGAAGATGTGAGCACGCCGGAAAAGGTCCTTCAAAATATTGAGGTTGAGAATCAAGAAGAAAAAGGGCGCCAAATGGCAGAAATCCAAGGAAAAGTGCAGCACCTTCCCGCCGCCGCCTCACTGAAAATATCCGACATGTTAGCATCTTCCGAAGTAATTGCATGGAGTGTATCAGATTTAAGACAAGCAAGTGTACCGGTCACTCACTCATTTGAACTTACCGATACTCAACCAATTTACCACAGGCCTAGACGTCAACCGCCAAAATATGACCAATTTATCTCAGAGAATGTTACAAGTATGCTGGAAAATGATATTATTCGGCCAGTTTCATCCCCATGGTCATTTCCAGTTGTGATAGCACCAAAGAAAGATGGAAAACTTCGCTTTTGCGTCGATTACCGACAGCTGAACCAGAGAATGATACCCGATCGATTTCCGATTCCAAACATGGAAGAAATCCTCGAGGACTTGAAGGACGGGAGATACTTCACCTCAATTGATCTTTACACTGGTTATTGGCAGATTCCATTAGATGAAAAATGTAAGGAAATAACAACTTTTACCAGCAAAGCCGGTACATTCAGGTTCGAAGTGATGCCTTTTGGTCTCATGAATGCCCCAGCTACATTCCAAAGAATGATGAACGAGGTTTTGAAAGGACTTCCATTTGCAAGAGTTTATATCGATGATGTGGTGATATTCTCAAAAACCTTGGATCAGCACATATCGCATGTCAAGACTGTGGTGGAGAGAATAGATGCGTACAGCCTGAAAATTAAGTTAAGCAAATGCTTCTTTGCGAAAACGTCTATCCAATTACTCGGTCATATCGTCGATCAAGAGGGAATTAAAGTGGATCCAGAGAAAACGAAAAAAATCAAGTTGGCACCCAGGCCCGCTTCAAAGACGGAGGTTCGAAGCTTCTTAGGACTGGCCTCATATTACAGAAGATTTATCAAAGATTTCGCCAAAACTGCAGCACCGTTACATGCCAGCACTACGAAGAACGGAAAATTTTACTGGAACAAGGAAATGCAGACTGCATTTGAGGAGCTTAAAGATAAGCTATGTGTCCCCCAGTGCTCATGTATCCAGATTTCAAGAGACCATTTGTTGTGGAGACAGATGCCTCAGAACGGTCTTTGGGTGCCATTTTGTCCCAAAAAGACGAAAACGGAAGACTACACCCTGTTCAATTCGCAAGTCGCACTCTGAATGATGCGGAAAAGAGATACTCAGTCTGCGAGAAAGAAGCGCTAGCTGTCGTCTTCGCACTGAAAAAGTTTCGTGTTTACCTTTTATCACTCGAGAAATTTGTCTTGATAACTGATCACCAGGCACTTAAGACAGCATTCCAAAAGAAAGATGTACATCACCGCTTGGCCCGATGGCTCGACATTTTCGCAGAATATCGGTTTGAAATTGTGTATAGGCCCGGACGCAATAATCAGCCTGCCGATTACCTATCCCGCTTGAGGGATCCATTGATTCCAAATGAAAAAGCTTCCGAAGACATCGTCGGAGTTGCCGAAGTTCAAGTGCCGATCGATAACGAGTACGAAGCTTATATTCACGGACTTATTAAATTCCTTGATGGACTAGAAATGAGAAAGGTTGATCTCGAACACAGAAATTGGGTACGCAGGAACCAAAAGGCCTTTACATTGTGGAATGGGAAACTCTTCCGGCACACTAAAGCCGGTCCCGACTAGTGGCCCCTTTGAAAGAAAGAATGAAGATCTTGAGGACTTTCCATGATGAGCTAGGGCATTGGGATCTCGAAACAACCAAAAATTCATTACGGAGAGATTCTGGTGGCCCAGTATCCATAAGGACGTCTATAATTTCGTGAAAAGCTGTGACAACTGTCAAAAATTCACTCCGATACGAAAGTATAAGACAACCCTAAGCTTCCCAGTTTCCGCTCTCTTTGAAACCTTCTCAATTGACTTTGCCGGCCCATTCAAGGAAACCTCTTCCGGAAACAAATACCTCCTTATAGGGGTGGAACATCTTACTGGATGGCCAATAGCAGTTGCAGTTGAGGAGGCCAATGCTGAGGTGTCCTGAGATTCATCGAAAAAGAAATAATTGAACCGTTTGGTCTTCAAAAAGGATCATCTCAGATAACGCCCTTTGTTTTACTGCAACTTCACTGCTTCGTTTCTTGGAAGAGAAGGGGATTCAGCTGAAGACAGTTCTCGCATACGCTCCTATGTCAAACGGTAAAGCGGAGAGGATGGTTGGAACCATCAAACGAGCAATATCGAAAACTATGTCAAAGAATGAAATCCAGTGGGAAGATGCCTTACCAAAAGTGTTATACGGCTATCGTCGAAGAAGAGGAAGAAGCGGACGGTCACCATTCGAGCTAATGTACGGAAGGGCTCCTAGAATGTTACAGAGAGACATGGAAACAAATATTATCGATGAAGAGAGTAGAGAAGTCGAACTACTGGCCACTGAAGGCTGGAGATCACACCGCGCGCTAACACAGACAAGAAATAAGAATGAAGAGCCTCCAGTCCAAACCTTTTCAGTCGGCTCTAAAGTACTTGTAGTACATGGGAAAGCAATGCAGCAGGCTGTGAAGTGGCCGGCCTTCCAAACAAAGTACTCGAATCCTTGCGTCGTCACGGAGGAAAGACACCCGCACTATAAGCTATGTTCAAGCTCAGGGAAGAGATCAAGGAGGGCCATCCATGCACGTCGTCTAGTCCCTTACCATCAGAGGCCTGAAGAATTCCTTCTCACACAGGACTATGCGCAACCACGGGGCATACTCATCTTTAACTATAGAATGATTCCTATGGGAGGAAAAAGGGCCTGGGAATGGATCATCTCGATTACGCGTGACTACTACGAACTCCACGTAATCGTCCATTTCTACATTAATATATGCCTATGTTTTCGTACGTTGAACGGACCATTGCTACCTCAAGAAGATTTCCGACTATTGATCAGAATTCTATTCTCATTCCAAAACGGAAGGTTCACGGAAGCAGGTCCAGAGTTTGTGGAAGTCATATATCATTACTCTATAGGAAGGTATGGAATGGTAGCTATCGGAGACTTGTCGCAAACATATCTGAACATTATCCGTCCGGTTTACGTATTTCTTAAGAACAACCAAGATGTGCGACTGAGAGGTTACAGCTTGCCCCCTGATATGGAATATCGACTGGTCCCGTATCCTCTATGGGAACCTTACGTTGCTCCGCTCAGAAACACAACCTCAGCCGAAGACCAGGATCCTCCCGAGGCCGTGATGATGATACGAGCTGGACCATCAAGTGATCGGGGCGGATCATCGAAGAGGGCAAGGCGTCGGGAGCAGCGAGGAAGATCGCCAAGAAGATCGCCTCAAACACCGCTAGTCTCCCAGGGGGAAACTATGCATCCTTAATTATTGGACGGCTACCAATTAGACGTTGGCTTCGCGAAATGACAGAGGACCCACGAGAAGCAGAAGTAATTTCCTTTTTTGCAATTAGTATTTGCATGTGCTTCCAGACCATTCACGGGGCGCACCTTACTCGTGAGGACTCAGTCCTTATGTTGCGAGTTTTTTTCTCCTTCAGATACCCGTTTCTGGACCCGTTGCCAGAAAAGTTTGCATACTACGTTTATTACCTCACATTTGGAAGGTTTGGAGAAGTGAAACGGGAGGAGCTCATTAGAGAACACTATGAAACCATACGCCGAATCTACGAAACTCTTGACCAAGGAGATGAGCCAGTCATCGCACGGTACACATCTCTCATCATATTGGAAATGAGCTACTACCATATCCTTATAGTGAACCCTATACTCTCCCTGATGAATGGATAGAACTCCCACAAGAACAACAAGAGCATTAAGAACGAGACGGGACGTTCGACCTAAGTCCGGGGGGTGTTAGGCGCAGATTTTTTTTTGCCGCCGTCATCTACAGGCCTATAGTTTACTGTACTACCTCTCCTTGTCCAAATTTGCTTATATTTCCGGTCCTTCCTAGTCCTCCCTGAACCTCGCTTATCATTACCGCGGTCCTCCCCAAATTTACTTCCATTTTATCTAGATATTTTTATACTGTATCTACCCCTCTGAATCGATCCCGAATCAAGTTCTTTTTCCCTTTTTGCTTACCTCCTCCTCCAAATTCGTTTTTTTTGAGAAAAAGGGCGCAAATGCACTACTACAAAATCCCTTGCAGATTTATTTTACCTATTCCTAATCGATAGAACCTGCCCCGGGAGCCTATTTAAACCTTTTTATTCCAAGTTTCAAACGTCCCTGATCATTTCACTCATCATATCTCTCCCCCCACACACCCAAAACACCCTCTATCCTCCGTCTACAATCATTTACAACCAAAATGAGCAACCTTCGCCCCTCCGCCCCCATCACTAAAAAACGCCCCTCTCGCCCCTTAAACGGCCTTGCGCTCGCAGTATATGGCCCGACGGACGCAGACGACTACCTGCGACGGCAGACTAAGAAGAAGATAATAGGGTTCGTCCGCAAGCTCTTCGTCGAGGATGAGGCCGAGGAGGTACCTGAGGGTCAGGAGTAGGACATCGAGGAGGGAGCTGGGGAGACCTTTGAGGAGTGGGTAGCCCCTGGATTGGTCTATGAGGTTAATAACGATGAGGATGAGGATGAGGATGAAGATGAGGATGAGGTTGAAGATGAGGATGAAGATGAGGATGAGGATGAGGATGAGGATGAAGAGGAGGAAGAGGAGGATGAAGAGGAGGAAGAGGAGGATGACGAGGACGAGGACGAGTTGGATGAGGGAAATGGGGGCATGGAAAGTGTTGTACTGGTGGGGCCTGGACTGGAGAGTATGGATCAAGTGGTGCCGACGCTGGAACCGGATGGAGATATCTTTAGTAGTTTAGATATCTCCCAGGAGGGAATAGAGAGCTGTGAGCCATTCGCAGATATTTGTGGGGACTGCTTGGACAGCATGGATATTTTAGAGGAGTTGTTTGGATCTGATTTAGAGAATGGGAAATAAGAGGACCTCATTGATTGTTAGTTTCTTAAGTATCTTTTGTTTAGAGTATATCATCCACACAAATTGTTTGTATGCATTTCCCGGTACCTTCTGTGGTTTTGTTCGGACTTTAGGGTTAGCCAAAAGTCTATATAAGCTGAGTAAACCGCTTCCTCATGGAGAGGTCAAGCAAGTTGGCAGACAGCTTCAAGCTCAGCCCCAAATAGTTAGGAAGTTGAGAGTCAACTTCAGACCCAAGAAGTATTTATTTTACCCTAGTCACTAACCATAGGTGGTAGACCCTGCCCCTTCCATACTTGCTTGTAGCCCATTCAACTGTCGTCCCTATACACTCCTTTTCGTTCGTTCAACTATACCACGGTAGCACTTTTGTCGCTTGCAACACCTCCTTCTTGGGGTGGTTGATTCTGAATATCTCTTCTCCCGACGATTTATCCCTATCACATTGTTCTTCAGATTTGGGGAATTCATTTTGTATTATGCCATCAAAAAGCATCAATTCCAAGGTTTCCTGAAGTGATGGATTTCTTTTCGTTAACATGTCAGAGGGGTTGGAAGATAAATGAATCCATATAAGCTTGTTCAACTAGTATGTCCCGAAGTTGTAGCGTAGCAAATGTACATCAGAGCGAATAGATCGGTCCTCTAGAACTTAGCATGAAGATAAAGAATGAAAGTGACCCTTAGAATCTACAGCTAGGTGGAGTTGAACATCAAGATTGAGCAGTTTGCCTAGCAATCCAGAAAGGACTTTGCATTCATCATTGGCATCACTATCGGGTAGAGTCTCTTCAGAGGCACTTGACGTGACAAGGCGTCTGGAACGGTGAGATGTACATGTCACTATATGAATGATAGACCCGAGCTTGGGTTAGCCAAGTAGAATTCCACCAATATATCCAAATTGATCTGCGTGATGCGGGCGAGCTCTATCAGCTAAAATTAGTATAGAAACCTCATAATGTCCAGAGAGTGGACTGCGAAATGTGAATGCAGTACCAAACTTCTGTACAACGTTTAGTAGCACGTTTTGCTCGAAAATATCATGTAATGCTTGCTGAAAATCAGTTTGCTTGAGACGGCTAGATACAAACGAAGCAAGTGATGCGAATGTCATATTGAGGAAGTTCAAAGTGCCGTTCAAAGACTGAAATGCGAAAAGTTCTATGAAATTCAGTTTACAATAATTAAAATTGCGTCTCAGTCCAGAGATAGCGTGTATCGGTGATGTTACTTCGATATACCGTCGCACCTTTACGCGCGTTCGCTTTCGTGATTCGCGCCCCTGGGAATTCGCGGCAAGGGCCTCGCGCCCTTGCAGTCTGAGTGTAAGCGCGAGTTGTAAATTTCACTGGTCGGCCATTAGTGAGTCGCACTCTCGTGATGTCATCTTCTTGGAACCTTTCAGGCCCATATTGTGCTTCGTAGAGGCGTAGAGTCGTCCCAGCCGCATTACCTGTCCTCTCGCTCCGCGCACCACCCCGTCACCTTGCATGATCTTCTGGATTCCCTAGAGCTCCGTGCGCCCCACTACAACGCCCGCTCGCACTGCACGCGGTGCCATATTGAGTGGATCTAAATATTGTTCACAAAGGGAGCGAGGCGTCACCGAACTTCAAAAGTTTCCAGTCTAGCTAAGTACCAGTGTGTAGCCTTGCGATCTTTCGGAAACAATGGGGAGGTGTACACACCATCTGATCGAAGGGAGGGTTGATATTCGCCTCAGCCCACTACACGTGGCAGATGAGTGAAAGGCAGAAAAAAGGCGTTATTGGGGATATTTGGATGGGGGGAAATAATCCCTTTGTTTTTAATAAAAACTCAGACCACATTACACCCACTGTCGGATGTTGGCCGAGGGCGGGTGATCGTGTCCACAATAAAAGGGCGCACTGACCTCCTTCATCGAAGGACCGAAGAGAAGTGGGCAAGTGGGAAGTTCAAAGTTAATACATTGTTAGGCTTCATCGTTGAGGCGTTCGGCCTTAGCCCCCTCCTACCCTACTACGCCAGTGACGTACCCGCCAGTCCCTAGATTATACAGTACTGCGGACCGTGATTGCGCAGCACTGCGGAGATTTCCACGACAGAGTCAGCTAATTTGAAAGCGAGTGAAACCTGATAGACCGATGCGCACAACCGGTGCGTATGGAACTGACCCCGCAGGTCCAGGATGTATGTAGGAAAAGAACGTTGATGCGCCAACATTTTTTAATCTTCTTCCGAAAAAATCATGCGGGAACGCGGAGTTGTGTAAAGGGGCTCCAAGGGGGGCAAGTCCGGAGCCAGATCACTCAAAGAACGGGAACTCGGCGAGAAATGCCTCACGGTCCACTGCTATTGTATGGGGTCAGAATGTCCGAATCTTCTGCAGGTTCAGGATAAGTCCAAGCTGTGCATCGTGGAGATTGATCAAGCGGATTTCTCGCCAGAGGTTTTCCAATGTCTCCGTAATTATCTCATCGTCAGCATACCACTAATTCAGTAGGATCCAAACATCCTCAGCAATCCGCTGAACCAGGGGCCAGATCGTCAGTGAGAAGAGCAGACCAGCGGTATCACCCTGTCGCGTGCCCTGAGTGCTGACTTTAATCGTAGATCGACAATTCAGAATGACGAAAGGTGGCTGGGTGTGACCATAAAGCATATTGACGAATCTAGCAGGCTTCGGGGCATGGGATGGAAGCAGGACATGTATCGACTGCCTGTTAACGCGTTTGAAGGCTTTGTGGGCATCAAAGAAAGCCGTGGCAATTTTTGGGTCTGATGAGACTTTTCTCAGCATCATGCGCTTGTCGTGAACATTGGCATCAATGTCGGCCTTGATTCCGTTGGCCGCCTGATAGGGGGACAGTGAGTCACGAGAATCATCTACGTCGGAAGGCACAACGTGTTTTGAGACAGTACACCAGAGGACGGTTTCTATCGCGATAGGCCTTATCTTGCCCAGCTTTGGCGGAGAGAAGAAGAAGTACGGCATCTGGGATACCCCTATTGCCTACCCGAGAAACCGGCTGACGCAGCACGCTAACGCCAGTGAGTCAGGCTTCAGGGATGACCAGGGTCCTGACCAGAGGGTGAAATCATCGGAGAGGCATGCGATCCGTGCCCAATACAGTGTCCCGCGGTACGAATCGAGCAGCCCGAGCCACTAAGGCATTCGTGGAGCTTAGGACTGGGAGAGTCTCTCTTCCTCAAGCGGAATGACAGGCTGTATCGGGCTCGGATGCAGTTTCTTGAGGTGCTGTATGGTGTTAGTGTGGTTCACATCTGCTCATTGGGTATTTTTGAAACAAACAGGGAGGCAGCCGGGGCGCTGCTAAAGGAACAGTAGAGACGATGGTAGTGGGTGTCAGAAAGTTGGGGGAAAAGAGTGTATGGAGTGTACCTGGATTCCCACGAGAATCCAGATGAGCCCCCTTTTATAGACAGTATGGCAGCTCTTCTAAACAACTCTCAGAGTAGTGCCAGCTCAGTTGAAAACACTATAAAGTAGGGCTGTAACTAGAAAATAGAGCTGTAACTAAATAACAGTACTATCTAGAACATAAACAAGACGATGACGTGGGGCTCCATGTCAAATAAAAATACTGTAGAGAAAATAAATACTCAGCAATAAAACCGCTACCCGGTTACATACAGCTTATCGATTCTTTCAAGAGTGATACACTTTCTCTGTTACACCACTGCGTAATAGAGAATTGGAATAGAGACAGCGAACAAGTCTCTATTACACAGTCGTGTAACAGAGACATTGTTACACTATTCCTTCCCCCGGACTATTGACGTCCTCGTCAATGATACTGCGGGAGTATGCGGGCGAATTCGAATTTACTCTTGGAAAGCATCCGTTACTACAGCAGATCCATCTTCCGTAAAATCAACGAAGTCCTTCGTTGGTTGGCACTCCGCCTCATGACGTGGCACTCCAAGCATCAAAACCAAGAACTTATAACCGCGTCCAACCTTTTCGTGATATAGGATAACCTCAATTTCCTGTTCTGGTCCACCAGGAAGTTCGAGAGATGTAGATGCAGGAGAAATGGGTAAAGCAATGTCATCAGGCTGTTCCAAATGTGGTGTGGTGTGAATGATATGAATGACTGGATGGATTCTAAAATGAGCAGGGAGATCCAGTCGAACAGCATTCTTACCAATTATCTCCTTAACCACAAATGGACCATATCCGCGCGCACCAAGCTTTTTAGAATCCTGGGACCTAGATTAAACATCCGTAAACAACGAAAAATTGATCCATAGCTTTGAACTGACTTTATAATCTTGAACCTTCTATAACCTTGAAGTATATGCAGCTTGCCGAGCTTCTGCCACTTTGTAGGCAAATTGCGCATCCTCAATAGAAATCTTGAGCTTGGCACGAATGTCTTCCAGACTCTGAAGAGGTATGCTGCTGCTAGCCAAGAAGTACAATGGCGATTTAGGTGTCCATCTCAAGTCCAGCTCAAATGGTAACATACCTAGATCATCGCTCACAGCCGAGTTGTATGCAAACTCTGCAGAAGGAAGCAATTCATCCCAGTCATCCTGATGATACAAGCAATAGCAACGGAGATAGTTCTCGATCATCCTATTCATAATCTCGGAATCTTCATCTGTTTGTGGGTGTCTACTTGTACACATTCTTAATTTCACCCCACAAAAATTCATCAGTGTCTTTCAAAATTTTGAAATGAACTTGCTGTCCCTATCTGAAGTCACATCATCCGGAAACTGTGATTCTTGAAGATGTTCGCGAAGAAGTCTCGAGCCGTGTCCTCAACAGTATCTGATGTTTTAGATTTCAGAAATGGACTCGACGAGTAAGTCGATCAACCTAAGTCGTGATCGCATCATGACCGCTCCTCGTCAGGGGTAGCCTCAAAATGAAATCTGTAGTTAAAGATCCCCATCTGCGGTCAGGCAATTCCAGTGACATTGGATCATTTAAATTTTTTTGGTTAGAGTCCTAATATTGCTGATACTTGAGACGTCCTTCACAATAGTTTCGAAGATCCCGCCTCTTATGTTTCCAATGGAAGTTATCCAATGTGGACAGTGTCTTCGCAAATTTAAAATGTCCATCAACTTTCGAGTCGTGAGCAATTTTCAAAATATCCGAAACTGACCTTCTTGGTACGCATAACTTTCCATTGTAAAACAGCCTCGAACCATCTTTTCGGAACTTCGGCAGAATTCTTTCAAGTTTCTGTATCTGACCCGTATCCTCAGGCCACTCTCCTTCCATGGCTTTTTACCACTGGACCAAAGAACTGGTCTTCATCATACCGAGGAATAGTCTAATCAACATCAAGGTACGGAACTTCAACATCATTCACTGAGACGTCACGATCTCCTCTCGTCACGTGCGGAGCTCGGGATAGTGCGTCTCCTAAGAAGTGAACTCTTCCAGGCTTCAGTGTGATAGGAAAGATTCCGAAGTTACCGAGAGTTTCCAAACAACGTGCTTCTTTCGGACTCAGTTTCAGTTTTGTGAAAAAGCTCTTAAGCACCTGGTTGTCTGTGAAAATCTCAAATTTAGAACCTTCAAGGTAGCATCTGAATCTTCCCAGAAAATTAATCAAAACCAGAAGCCCTCTGTCATTTGCAGTGTATTCCGACTCAATTGGTGAAAGCTTTTTTGAATAGAAAGAAATTACACGATCCCTTCCATTCTCGTCCAACTGTGTTAGAGTTCCACAGATAGCGAGCTGTGAAGCATCCACATGACCACGAAATGGCTTTATTCAATTAGGAGCGACTAAGATTGGAGCCAATGTCATCGCTTCCTTTAGCTTCTGGAAAGCTTCATCCCACTGTTGATCCCTTTTCCCTATACCTCGACCTTTCTTTTTCAGATCTGTGAGAGGTGCAGCAATTGCAGAGAACTTCGGAATGAACCTACGGAAAAACTGTATTAGACATAAGAAACTTCTCAACTCCGTTAGAGATTCAGGTTTAGGCCAAGTTCGTATGACTTCGACCTTTTCAGGATTGACACGAATGCCGTCCTTCCCGACTATTAAACCCAAAAACTCCAGCTCAGTCTGAAAGAAAGAGCATTTCTTCGGAGAGATGTACAGCTTGTGATCCCTAAGCCTCTTTAAAATAATTTCCAGATGTTCGTAATGTTCTTCCTCATTCTTACTGAATATAAGAAGATCATCCATATAGACAACAAAGAATACATAGATGCAGTCATGGAAGACCTGGTTCATCAAATTTGGAAAGTAGCAGGAGCGTTGCCAAGTCCCATAGGCATAACAAGATATTCAGATTGCCCATAATTTGTGTTGAATGCAGTCTTTTCGATGCCCTCTTGTTTCACCCTTATCTAATGGAATCTCCTTTTCAAATCAAGCTTGGAGAAAAATCTCGCATCTCCAAGTCGATGGAAGATTTCATCGGAACGAGCGAGTAAGGTATTATTCTTTTTGTGATGAGATTCAAAGCGCGATAATCGACAACACCTCCAAGTTTTCCATCCTTTTCTTTCACAAAGAAAAGTGGTGCTCCATATAACGATTTACTGGACCTGATCTTCCCTTCCTCAAAAAAGACTCGACGTACTCTTTTGCTGCCCTAAGTTCGGATGGGTGCAACTGGAATAAAGGTCGATGAGGTGCCTTTGCTCCTTCCTCCACTTTGATCTCATGATCAACTGATCGAATCAGAGGAAGCCCTCTTGGAAATTCATCCTGAAGGACCTCTTTAAAGTTAATAAGTAATCTTCTCAGTCTTCCATCGAACTTTTAATCTATCACTCCTCTCATACCGTGAAATTTAAGTAACTGAAATACTTTGAATTCCCCCCATGCCTCAGCATTCGTCTAAATTTCTTCATTCCCAAATTGGACACATCAACACGGTTTTCGTCATCTGGATCAATCACTGGAATGGAAGCATGTTTAACCATCACAATCCGTTTCCGATAGTCAACACGTGGATTGTGGGCAACATGCCACGGCATTCACAGCAGAACATCATACCTGGTTTGGGACACAGCCCAAATAGAAGTATATGTATGTTCCCCTAACTTAATAGTTCCTTTGGAAGTGATCTCAGATACTTTCTCAGTAACTCCCTTCTGTGAATGGCAAACAATGACTCGCTAATACAAAATCTAAAGCAAGTTCCTATTTCGCTTCAGGAACTCGGCTGAAACCACGTTTTATTGCATCCATCGTCCGTTAGTACTTTGACTGCTATTCCATTCAGTCTACCTTCAAGTACTAACAAAGGCTCCACTGGTATAGTTCCATCAGTGGGGATGCTGTTATCATGACTACATGTGATTCCATTAGATTCGGCTTCGGAGATTCTCTACTTTTTCCTGTCCTCTGAGAATTTAGCTCCGGTGATGTCCACAACAGTTTCACCCTGCTCATTGGGACATATTTTCACACTCACTACTGGTCTCACCTGAGTGTTCACCAAGTCTAGTGGGCCAACTTCTTCTCCGAGTCAAAGCCATTCAAACCAGTACTAAGGCCTGCCTAAGTATTGTTCGCCACTATGCGAGTACCACCCATGTTACCTTTATTCCCGTTTCCTTTTCTGTGTTTCCAAGGTATACATCCCACCTTATGGTACGTAAAGCATCGGTTCTCCCTCAAGTCTTTCTGACGCTGCCCATCTTTTTTACGTTCTAGGTTTCCGATCTCCATCGGCATAGGACCTGAGGCATTTCGATTGGTGTGAAGTGAACCTCTACCAGTGAAGAACCCTGCACCGTAAAATGCTCCATCAACGTTAAGAGCAATGGTAGTCGCAGCTTCAAACTTGGATGGGTTCCCTTTACGAACCTCCAACAGAATGTGGGGTTTGAGACCTTCACAGAACCGCGCCAATTTTTCAGACTCACTGATACCGGGAATAGTGATAACCAAATTCCTAAACTCCGAGAGGTACGCTGCCACACTCGTTTTCTGGCGGATCTTGGTAAGCTTGTCGCGACCTCGAATGAAACTGTCCTGGGGGACAAACTCTGCCTCAACAAGGAGTTTGAAAGCTTCCCATGTAGGAGGAACAGCATTCTCGGATACAACTGTATACCACCATTTTGCGGCAGTTCCGGTCGTGAATGTCGGAGCAAGGTCGATAGCATTCTGGGCACTGATGACTTCTTCATGGCCCACCTGAATTAGTTTCAGGTACTTTTCGACTTAATGCAACCATGACCGAACCGTCAACGCATCTCTTGAGTCCCATCGAACAACACAGGCTTATTTGGTTTGAAGAAAGACATGTTCAACAAACCTCTTACTTAAAGCCTTACACCAACACCTAAACTTGAATACAAGCACTTGAAGTTGAAATCTGCAAGGGGTTCGTCCCTGGACGACGGGTTGGCTCCATACTCGGGAAGAGAGTGACTCAACAGCAGCTTTGATCACATTTACACTCTGGTGTGACTCAGCAATCCGTTCGGGACATCCCCACCAGTCCACTACGTAGACCGCGATCGGTGTTCTTACCGTATAGGAAAGCCTCTCAAGCCGACTTTAAGCTAGCGAATAACCAATGAATACCCGTTCTGAGCACGTACCCCTTAGTCTAAGTCCAGTTCAAGTCAACCCTATGAAGCGTTACTTGAATCCGTGACCCAGTCGGTGCACCTAGCTAACAACCAACGAATGCAATAGGATTGTATAGGAATACCGTGAGTGGACCCTCAAATGGGGACTTGGTCAGAAGTACGGCTTTTCTAAGGCAACTTAGTTAAGCCTAACTGTCCAGTCTAAGTATTCTGAACAGGATCACGCAGCTTCGTGAGGCCTGCACGCTACCTGAACAAAATAACCTAAAGAACGCAGACTATGCTGCACCCCCAAGTTCGCGGTTACCGAGTTCTCCAATTAGTAACCGCGACCTGCGTAGAACAATGGGGTTTAGAGTACCTGGCACTCCAGCCCACAGGTAATCTCCTGTACTTGGCACTCCAGTCCACAAGTATAGTATAAGATATTGCTTACAGTAACATCTCTCAGCAAAATTTTTCCACAATTCAATAACCTCAAAAAATACACCTGTCAATAAACCTCGAAGTAGAGCAAAAAAAATCTCGAACTATTGCAAGACGAAAGACGAAAGCGGAAAAGCAGCGGAACCGGCGGAAGCGATGCTACCATTGAAACAGAGAGGTAGACAGCCTGGTTGCTGCTTAAGAAACAGTAGAGACGATGGTAGTGAGTTTCAGAAAGTTGAGGGCAAAGGGTGTATAGAGTGTACCTGGATTCCCACGAGAATACAGATGGGCCCCCCTTTTATAGACAGTACGACAGCTCTTCTAAACAACTCTCAGAGTAGTGCCAGCTCAGTTGAAAACACTATAAATTAGGGCTGTAACTAGAAAATAGAGCTGTAACTAAATAACAGTACTATCTAGAACATAAACAAGACGATGACGTGGGGCTCCATGTCAAATAAAAATACTGTAGAGAAAATAAATACTCAGCAATAAAACCGCTACCCGGTTACATACAGCTTCTAGATTCTTTCAAGAGTGATGCACTTTCTCTGTTACACCACTATGTAATAGAGAATTGGAATAGAGACAGCGAACAAGTCTCTATTACACAGTCGTGTAACAGAGACATTGTTACAATTTTGGAGGAACGCAAGACCTTCCCGTGTCAAGCAACGGCACAGAGGGCTTCCGCATGGCGGAGGGCTTGGCTTCGCTAGAGGGAGAGGGGGCCGGCTGAGGAGTGTGAGTGTCAAGCAATCGGCATGTAATTTGTGTGCATTGAGAGCATCTTCCCGTTGGAAGCTCCATTGGGCACCGGTAACTGCCCGCCGTAGCAGTTCACAGAGTGCGACCATTTGTTCTTTTTCATGTGCCCACCCTATCTCGCTGGTGGTTGATGTCAGTAGCGTGCACAGGTACGCCAGCAATTATCGCCATATCAGCAGCAGACCAAATGACAACGCTGAGACGCTGGTAGGTGCGAAGACGAATAACCTCCATGAAAGTATGGTAGCGAAATTAGATGGCCAGGAAAAGCTCATTTAGAAACCGGGATGTTTCAGCGGAGGGGATACCCCGAAAATCGCAAGCAAGTGGTTGGAACTGTAACAGTCGCTCTGAGGACCGTCCGGGAGGTTGAGCTCGCAAAGTTATGGCACCCACCAGAACCACCTGAGAACGGAGAAGCGATAGCGTAGAAACCTGAGTCAAGAATTGGAGGGCGAGGGGTTGAAAACTTTCACAGAATGAGCCATTCTCGGCACCCGAGAGGATTAGGCATCCAAGGGGGAAAGAAATCATCGTGCACCATACTTCTTTTATGGCACGGGTGCCGAGATAGCTTTGAGGGATAGCGGAGGTGGGCAAGATCGCGCTCTAGGTATAAATAGAATCCAGTCGCCGCCGAAAATGCGCAGGCTTGGTTTGCAGACAGCAGGAGGATAAAGGGATTCGCACGTGACTAGTGTGAATAATCCAATTAGATCTGAACTTCAATAGTCGGTCAGTCAGTGTACACTCGAAATGAAAAGTGAGTAATTTATCATCTTCATCATATTCAACCTTGGAGGCGTCTACGGGCAGGCGTCTACGGCAGGCGTCAACTGGACGCGGGGGTGAGGTTACTACATGCACGGGATAGTCACGGATTTGCCTGTACAGGGTCTGCACTTAACCTTGCTGGTGATTTAATGGTTGGATACGAAATGATGGAGGATAACAGTGCTTTTTCTTGACCAGGCCGTATTTACCTCATTATCATTAGTCATCAGGAAAAATAAGTAAACTGTATCTACCAGTCGCACCCTGGAGGCCCCTCTTAACACTTGAAACTTGTCCGCACTACGCATGGCATTAACGCATTTTCCTCGAGACATATTGTTTCTCTTAGCCTTTATCTCATACGTTAACACTTCCGTAGTGCATTTAGAACCTTTTTAAAGTGTTCTAAACGCACTAAAGAAGAGATTAACTGTTTGACACAAGACGAATTTATGAAAATATGTATGAATGGAGTGGATTTGAATCTAAGTCGCAAAAGCATTTGACGACAGAGGGTTCAAAAATATCTAGTGTCGGAATGTGGGAAGAGGTTAATAGGGTGAAAATGGCACTAAAGGAAAAGAAAACCACTAACTACCCGAGGTGAGAGTCGTTGCGAGCGACTAAAGAGCTACGGTAGACGTTAGGCGGTGAGGAGTGCTACGGTAGACCTACCTGCCAACCCCCTTTACACTCTGTGCTTTGTGCGACTTAGCTTGGTGAGCTTCCCACTAGGGCTTGCTGGCACCCCAAGTACTCCAATCATTTCATGCAAACAGCCCCTTATATAGAGTTTTCAGCCCTCACAATTCGTAGCACCTATACATTACAAATGTGCTCAATTGGCGCGCTACAGTACGGTCCAAAGCATCGCTCTAAATTAATTGAAAATAAAATTGTAATTACAGTGACAGCGCAGCCGGCGCAGCATGCCAGCTCATCCGGGGCAGCATGCAAGCGAAGCCAGCGAAGAGTGCCAGCGCAGCCAGCGAAGCATGACCAAGTTTTCCATCGCAGCCAGCGCAGCATGCCAAAATTTTCATTCACAACATGCCCCCTTGCTCAAGATAAAAGTCCCGGCTCTTCATTGCTCTTCCGTTTCTTCTCCCGATACCCTCAGCCTGTTTTCGAGAATGTAAGGCCTGTCGAACAGATAAGGGAGTAGGCTTTTGCCAGTATGGTGCTCCAAGAAGTACGTTCCCGTGACGGGTACTTCACTTCGTTTCATGGCCTCATATGTCGGCTTGATGATGGAAAGGTGGGGTCGAATACATTCTTCCTCTTTAACCGACCCGAACCTTTCCACAGTGAAATAATGTATGTGGTATGCAAACTCGTCCGGAAGATCCCATAGAAAGGGGTGCGTAGAGAAGAAAAAATCGCGTATCAACAAGAATGCATCGTCATATAACAAGTGCGCTCCGTGGAGCGACCGGAAACAGAGACAAATATTCACCATGAAAAAAAATGACTTGAGCGTCGTTATCATCGTCTTTGAGGCCAGAAAGCCACGTAAAAACCCTCTTACTAGCGACTATGTATTATGTATATTTGTACAGTGTGGTTATGGATGCGGGACTAGAAGCCTCGAGTGACGGAGGCTCATTTACACCTCTGGCAGTGCTCAAGCTGGCCCGTGGTTCCCTCTGAGGCAGCCCTTGGCCCCTTCCGTGGTCACCGGAACCTTTCGAAGACCCGCCTGCGGACATAATTACTTCTTCTTCGTTCCTCTCCTGGGGTGGGGACGTATGTATCCAACAGCAAGTAAGGGACCAGCCTATACTCTACATCTGATGCCAGGTCATGGCCTCGAATTTTGACGTGCAAGTGGGATTCCAGAAACCAAAATGCGATTCGAACTACGTTGAAGTATGTCTGCGACAGATTCACAGGCTTAACTGCGCCGTAACGCCCCACGGCATAGTGTTAAATGACTACTACAAGTTCTGGACCGGCGTCGGCGAACCTTCTTACTTGAAACGAAAAAATACCCTTAAAACAAACTGTGGTCTTGACCAGAAAGGAATGGACCTATCAGAGCCCTGAAAACAAGCGCTATGTTGATGAAGAAATGTAGAATTACTTGAGTTTCGGCATCTTCTATTGACATTGATCCAATCTACTGCCCTGCCCGCCTTCCGCCAATCCTGAGCATCATGTATTTATGGACCAGTACATTCTTTACGACAGTGTAGGTGCCAATCATACAAAGATATTTCGTTCTTCCATGATATAGAATGAGTTGTCCTGCATGAATAGCCCTTCTCGACCTCTTCCCAGAGCTTGAGCAGAGCTCGTAATGTGGGTGCCTCGCTTTTGTTATAACGCACGGATTGGAATACTTCGTACGGAATGCAGGCCACTTCACATTCTGTTGTAACGCCTTACCATATATGACCAGAACCTTCGACCCGACAGCAAATGTCCGCGATAGTTCAGGAGGGCCCTTATATTGTTTCCCTTTCTGGCCCGGTTGCACGTCCAGTTTTCGGAGGCTAGGAGCTCCGTCTCTCTTCCCTTAGATTCCATGCTAGCACTTTCAACCTCCTCTTGTACCATTCTAGGGGCCTTTTCATACATTAGCTCAAATGGGGAGCGCCAGTCGCTGCCTCTTCTACGCCTGTAACCGTACAAAACCTTTGTCACAGAGTCCTCCCAGGAGGCATCGCTTCCCGACATGATCGTTGGTTCCCACCATCCTCTCTGCCTTCCCGTTAGACATAGAATAGGGCAGGACCTTTTTGCTCTTAATTCCGTTTTTCCTCATAAATTTGGCAAGAGATGTAGCTGCAAAGCAAGCACGTTTTCCGAGATAGTTCTCGTAGGCAGGCCAAAAGGCTCAAATATTTTCTTCTTTATAAGTTCAATGACTGACTCGGCGGTGGCTTACTTAACCGGCATTGCAGATGGCCAACCTGTCGAGTGCTAAACTCCTATGAGAAGTTATTTGCTCCCAGAAAGATTTTTCTTGAAGAAGCAAGCAAAGTCCAGGGAGAATGTATTAAATAGCCCTTTAATAGGAATACTGAGAGGGGATTTGTATTTTTGGGCTGGAGTGAACGTTTGGCAGCCATTGCAACTTTTCAGGAAGTTATAGATGTGTCTATGAACGTCCGGCCTCCCAAATCTTTCCATGGTGAATTTTTTCGTTGTGCTAAGGCCCCAATGGTCTAATTCATCATGGAAGGTTCTCATAGTATCGTTTCTTTTTTTTTGGAGCCACTAGCCGGGGACTTGCTATTGTCAACCTAAATGGCTTTCCTTCCCACACCGAAAATACTTTTTGGTTTCGTCTCACCCAGTCCCTGTGTTCCACACCAATTTTATTGATCTCTAGCCCCGTCAGAAATTGAAAAAGGGGTTTTAATATGGTTTCGAGGTCAGCCAGTCCAGCGGTATCGACGATGGCTACTTCGGCACTATGTTTTCCTGCGTCTGCGACGTTCCCTTTCGGACCCTTGTATCTGGAAAGAAATTCTGCTGGCTAGTTGACTCTTCCCGGTTGGTAAGTTATTTCGAATATGTATTCTCCGAATAATTCGAGCCATCGCGCCAAACAGTTGTGGACATCTTTCTTCTTGAATGCAGTTTTGAGGGCCTGATGGTGTGTTATTAGCTCAAATTTTTGTATTGAGAGGAAGTAGACTCGGAATGTTTTAGAGAAAACACCACCGCCAGCGCCTCTTTCTCGCATACTGTGTACATCCTTTCGGCATCATTTCAATGTACGACTCGCAAACTTTACTGGGTGTAATTTGACGTTATCACCTCTCTGGGACAACAACGCGCCGATTAAATTCTCCGAAGCGTCAGTTTCGACGACGAATGCTTTTTCGAAGTCCGGATATGTGAGTACGGGCGGTTGGCACAATTTCCGTTTTAGCTCGTAGAAAGCGTTTTCCATTTCTGGGCCCCAGACAAACTTTCCGGTCTTTGAAGTTTAATTTTGTAAAGGGGCAGCTATGTTAGCGAAATCTGGGATAAGACGTCTGTAGTACGACGCCAGGCCAAGGATGCTACGCATCTCGGTTTAGGAAGTCTGCCTGGGAGCGTTTTTGATCCTAGAGGTCTTTTCTGGGTCAACCCTAATACCATTGTCGTCCACCACATGAATAAATAAATAAATAAATAATTTGATAGAGTTTTGTGCGGAGAAGCACTTGCTCAGTTTGATTTTCAAGTGATATCGTGATTTACTTTCTATCAATACCCTAACGTGGTCCAGATTGGACTCCATTGTTTCCGAAAATATCACCACGTCGTTTATATACACTCTTACAAAAGAGAGATTTTTCAATACTTCATTCATCATCCTTTGAAATGTCGCCGTTGCATTCATAAGACCAAATGGCATCACTTCGAACCAGAACGGCCCAGTTTGCAGGTAAACGTCGTCACAGCTTTGAATTATTCAGAGACGAGTATCTGGCAATATCCTGTGTACAAATCTATAGACGAAAAGAAGCGACCTCCTTTCAATTCTTCCAGAATTTCTTCCATATTTGTGAGATGGAATCGATCGAGGATCATTCTTTGGTTAAGTAAGCGAAAATCGACACAAAAACTCGACTCACCGCTTCGTAGCATAATAGCGACGTTTTCTTGTATGATTCCTTCCCATTTTGGTGGTTGACGTTTAGTTCTATGATAAACCGGGTCGGTATTAGTCAGCTCCAATGAGTGCGTGACAGGGACTTAGGCCAGTCGTAAGTCCCAAGCGTTCCAGGCGATCACTTCGTTTAAGATAAGTATTGCTAGAACGTTCTCCGCGTTAGGAAGAGAAATGTGCTTCAGTTTGTTATGAGTAGCCTTCAATTTTCCAATTTGCCCATAACCTCTATGGTCCTATCATCTGGTTCTATCTTGTAAATTTTGTTAGCTGCGGGTAGAATATATTCGACTGCCGTCATAGTGTTATTTACTGAGCTATCTGTACTTAAGCAGCCATTTTGCGCCAGCGGGCAGCACACATGACCTTATATTGCTATCATGTAGCGTCATTGGATGTACTGTATCGTGTGCTATCTGCGCATAAGGCTACGTATTAGTAGATTTGTTAGGGCCGCGTAGTCCAATTGCAACCTGTACGGTAGCCAGGATCTTTATCGTCGCAGGCAAAGCTCATAGTTTTCTGTTCGTCCGATTCTATTAGCTCTTTCTCCACCGTGACTTCGGAGCCACCGCTATCATAACTGGATATGAAATCTTCGCTATTGGTCCCACTCCATTTATCCAAACTCGTTCCTCTATCGTAATTCAATGGCAGCCTCACTTGTTTCCCGTCAATTTATACTAAGGCTATTTGATTCCCCAGGTCGATACAAGCTTCCAGTTGCTCCATTTTTGGGCACCCTATAATTGTGTCAAAAGTAAGGTCTTGCATCACTAGGAAGTCCAAACTCACTTTCATCCCCGTAAATAATACTGAAACCTTTTCGATAACGCCAAGGCAGTGAGACACGGTCCCGTCTGCGACAGCTATCCTCCTAGTGATCGGAAGCATGTCAAGGCCCAGTTCCTCGACAAGATCCCCTGAAATAAGATTTCTTACTGCTTCGGAGTCAAATAAAGCCTTTGAGTCCCTTCTTAGTACCTTAACCGGCGCTATTTTAAGACGTCTGGCGGTAGCGTCTGCCGAGGTGACGGCAGCTCTCTTCCCCTTGTTATTCGTCCCGTGCCTTAGGGCCTTCATCAACTTTTTCCTCACATTTTCTGCATCCCCCTCAGTAGCTGTCCAAAATTCATATTGGATGGAGCCGTAGCGAGCTGGGATAATTGGTCGTATTTTTCAGCGTATCCTAGCACCCCTACCGTAAACCGCTACTTCCGTATTTTCCCTGTTTTTTGCCTTCGTAGCCAAAGGAACCTCTGGGACTAATATATTCATTCTTCTTGTTCGAGAAAACGAGTGCTCTGGGATATATTCCAGCGGGTATTGCCCTAGTCTTGGTTTTTGGATAGCACATTTTCCTCAGCGTCCCGTTTGGAAACGCTAACCTGCTCGGATTTCCGAACTACTGAAACCGTCTCCGCGTAAACAGGACCCTTCTCTTGTCCGTTTTTTAACAGCTTCAGCTGGGGTCTGGATTCTACCCTCGCTTCCGGTATTCCACCCTGACGTCCATTTTTCGACCAAAAAATAGTCTTATGATGCCGATACCGGCCGCATTTTCCGCAAAGTGTATTGAGGTGCAA
The DNA here is from genome assembly GCA_002205965.3 of Kappaphycus alvarezii. Lineage (NCBI taxonomy): Eukaryota > Rhodophyta > Florideophyceae > Gigartinales > Solieriaceae > Kappaphycus > Kappaphycus alvarezii. The sequence continues at coordinate 14,187 of NADL03000496.1, read as the reverse complement.
GTTCTCAGGACACCGGTTAGCGAAATTTCCCTGCGTTTTCCAATAGCAGAACACGTCTCCCGATTTCTTCCCAATGGTTAGGGTTCGGTTCTCTAGTTGCGAAGTTATCAAGTCCAAGCGGCTGTCGAAGTGGCTCTCAACTTTCTCGTCGAGCTTCCCGACGTCGCTCCGGACAGACTCCAACGCCGCTGCACTCGTCACGGGCCTAGAGTTATTCTGCTCCGGGTCAAAGATAGCTTCCTTCGCATAGCTTTTCCCGCGCTAGGAACCCAGGGACTGCAAGGTCTCGATACTAACGACGTATTCCACGATCGTATCCTTTAGATCGCTGAACTCGCGACGTCCTTCAATAAGAAGGAAGTCCGCCAGGAGATTGCCGCCCATCGCTGCCTTGTGGCGCATCCTGTACTTTGCTTCGTCCTTGAAACCTGATTTATCGTAGAGAGTGCACACCCGAACCAATGAACCCAACAAATCCTGTAAATCTAAACGAGCCTCAATAGCCCTACGAATCATCTCATCGGGCTCTACCGCCCTTGCGTATTCTTTGACTAGCCATGCGCAAACTTTGTTAAAGTCACGGCCATTTTCATTTAAGGACCATCCGGTTATAAATTTTGCCTCGCATTTCACCCTCGCGTCGCCAGACAAATACGCGAAAAAACATAAAGTTTTCTCCTCGTCGTTCTTGCCTTTCATCAAAACATTAACATATGTATAGAGAAACCCCTCCACGTCCTCACTCCTGCTACCCTTGAACTGAAATTAAGCATTTGTGGGGTGTATCATTCGAAAGCTATTATATTTACTGAACAAGCCCCCGACCTTAAAAACAAACCGCCAAGTACCGTGCTACCAGTGCAAGAAACCTCGACAGAGGTTCCAATTGATAGGGTGAAAATGTCATTAAAGAAAAGGAAAACCACTAAATACCCGAAGAAAGAGTCGTTGCGGGCGACTAAAGTGCTACGGTAGACGTCAGGGCGGTGGGGAGTGCAACGGTAGAACTACCTGCCAACTCCCTATACACTCTGTGTTGTGTGCGACTTAGTTTGGTAGTGGTGCCAAATCTTTATTGGTTGTACAATGTCGCACAGAAGCGTGCGGAGGGTATTCATCAATTAACTACGGATGCGGGCGGCCGGTAGAAACCTGTCGCGCCTACATTATTTGGAGACTAAATGCAAAACGGGTAACGAAGTCGCTGAGCTCCTGTTAAGGGGAGGAATCGCGACGGGAAGCAGCGAAGGAAGCAAGGCGGCGGAAAAACCCTTGCCGTCGTCGCCCAAGGCTCCATAGATATCAATCCGGACGTTGGAGAGGAGGGTATCGTTTTGGTTGCAGTAAGTGCCGTGATGACGATGTTTCTCACGCTCTGCGAGTGTTGCGGCAGCGCCTGAGTTTGGTGAGCGTCCCACTAGGGCTTGCTGGCCCCCAAGTACTCCTATCATCTCATGCAAACAGCTCCTTATATAAAGTTTTCAGCCCTCACAATTCGTAGCACCTATACAGTACAAATGTGCTCTATTGGCACGCTACAGTACGGTCCAAAGCACCGCTCTAAATTAATTGAAAATAAAATTGTAAGTACAGTGACAGCGCAGCCGGCGCAGCATGCAAGCGAAGTCAGCAAAGAGTGCCAGCACAGCCACCGAAGCATGACGAAAGCATCACCTTTAATGATCAATACTCAGGAGACCGCTAGCGCCACATAGCGCATGGTCTGGGACTACACAGCAGGGGCCAAATCGGTGGTCTGGTCAAGACGCCGCCGATTAACGGACGCAGCAACGTATTGGGCAATCAGGCATACGAATCTAACGAGGAGCAAATGTTTCTCGGCGGCAACAGAGGTACCACGCTTGCTGGCGAGAAAGTGGGCGACTTGTTGCACGGCTTGATCAAACCCGGGTCCAGTGCAAACATAGGCATCAGCAACCATGGGGTGAAGGTCCAGTCCGTAGTATTCGCATAAAGTATGGTAATGGTGGCGTTTCTCTGATTCTTTCTTGGAGATATGGCCATGTGGAGGACAAGAACGAAACCTGGATGAGTGCGGACTGATGACAGAGACATCAAAGGCCTGCGGGCTGGCGGCGAACTCGGAGTCATTAATAAACACATTTAGGCGGAGCTGGGTCGCGGAAGAAGCAGAAGGATAAATGCGGTCAATTCGAACCTGTCGTTCCTCTCTGGTCAGTTGGGAGGCCGCGAGGAAGCCAGAAGAAGATGTGGAGGATCTGGAAAGCGCTGCTCCCGAGAAACGCGAACACCATGGAGTAGAGCAGTATGGCGGATGGACCGAGCTAGCTCGTCACGAAGTGCGTCGTGGCGGCGAACGCTACCGGCGCCAGTACTGCACACCATGGCGTGATGACTGTGAACATCTAGCATGGCAGTTGAATGGGAACATATGGTGCAGGAACGGGATCCAGAGAAAAGTGGCACGCCGAGACGTAAACAGACCATAGTAATCCAGACTTCTGGAGCAGCGCGGGCACCGTTACCGCTGAGTGGAAGAGTGGAGAAGGGCAATGAGGACGAGGAAGCAGTGTTAGATACATGACGCGTTTTGGAAACAGGGGTGAGGGATGTCGTGAAGCGATCATACCTGTAGTCCACGAGCTCAGTAGTCAGTCAGTGAGTGGGTGTTTTACTGTTGGAAGATATTTCCGACCTATCCCATGGCTTTCCAGACAACGCAATCGACTCAAAAAGGGTATACCTACAGCGTAATGGGGAAGGAACTACGCTTCCTAAAATGCTACCTTCAGGCCAGTCATCAAGCAGGCCGCATTGGACATGACGGCTGCTGCAGCGTGCCTTTGCATCAAAACCCCCGTTGTGTGAAAGGGAAGTGTCCTGAGGGCGCGGCGCACTTCCGCCTCGGTGAAGGTATAGGGAGGAGGAAGCGTGGATGGAGGGGAGGATTGAACCGGCAAGGATGGGGAAGGATGGAGAGATTCCAGAGTAGCAGCGTTGTCCGGTGTGCAAGGGGCAGGAGGAGTATTGCAGCAGAGAGACTGGGCGGCTTTGCCGACAGCCCCTTCGGACATCAGTTGACGTGTCCGACGGAGCGGGTCATGGGTTTGCGGGGAAGAAGAGGAAGGGAGGGAGCCGAATGCCGTTGTGGCACTTTCGAAGAGATAGTGCCAGCGACCAGCCTTGGCGGAACGAAGGCGGGAGTGGAGAGATCGAGAGAAAGCAGCATTATTACGGTTCCGTGGCCCTCCTTTTCCATTCTTCCTTGTGACCAATTTTCCTACAGCATAAATTCTGGAGAAAGAGGCTTCGAGGTCAGCGTTGTTCGGGGCGCGTAGGAATGAGGTGAAGAGACTTTCCATAAGTTCGTTAAAAGCAGATCGGAGGCAATTGGGAAGCATGACCAAATTTTCCAGCGCAGCCAGCGCAGCATGCCCAAATCTTCATTTACAACAGAGGTCACCTTTGATTTGTTATTGGAACCATGAACATAAGTTAAACATGATAGAGACGTTTCGGTCACGTTTATGGTTCCAGTAATACGCAGCTTAGATGACTGCAGTTGGTCTGTCGCAACTATTTTATAGGGTATTGCGCACCACAGTGGGGAAGGAGCATTACCAAGAAGTTCGTGCAAGGGTTGTAAATGGTGAGATTGGGCTGAAGATTCCAAAAAAAGGCGCAAGAAAGCCCATGAGATTGAGCTCAGCGTGTTGGTTCCTGTCTTTCCTCTGGCTTCACAGGTGCGGAGGCTTCAAGTTTCTCCAAAGCGCATTTCGTTATTCGCCTCTACGTCCTGCTGGAAGAGACTATGTCCTCAATCCTCAATGCCAATGGATTCATTTGAAAACGTTCAGCGAGGTGAACCATCTCTATAACTTCTCTTTTTGAGCTTAGAGTGATGAAGTCACCATTGTCATCCCGATAGAAAATCTTCGGTTCTTCGAATATTCCAAGGGGGGAAATTTGGGGTGTTTTTAATGCATGAAAAATATGGTCAGCTGTTCCCTAAGGGATGTCGTGATGGTAAAGGCTTACAATATAAAGGGTTGGCGGGATATTCCAAGTGCCGTCATAACTTCGTCCACGAGTTGGGAGAAGCGGATGTTTGAATTTATTTGAAGACTGCGAAATTCATTTCCGTAGTTGGCCATGACTTCAATGATTCGATCAACAGATTGGCCACCTAAAGCTGTTATGTTCGAGCTCACCGTACTGTCCGTGCGGTGCATAGCTCCGTCTGAATGACTCCTGGTGCCATCCGTTGCCGTATCCATCAGGTCTACACTTGCTTCACTTTCTAACTGCTTTTAATGCTCTACTTCCCAATCGCTTCCTTCCTCTCCACGGTCACAATCCCTATCGCTTCCAGCTGATAAGCGCCGTCCGTCGTCCTAATCTATTGACTTCTCGAAAGTCCCATTGTTTGCAGCTACCGAGAAATCCTCGTCAAATTCACGTGGTGTGCCCTCACATTTTAGGACGCGAGCTTGATTTAATTCAGGTCGGGTAGGGGAAGAGGGTTGGCAGTTCGTGAAACGACGATGCGGTGGCTGGTCCATCTGGCATTGGGTTTTGTGTCTCTTGTGCAAGGGTTCAAGCCCTTTGGTCTCACACCCCTCCTCTTCGGTACTGTTTGCACTACAAGGGGGGTTAGAACCAGCATGGTGTGTAGACGTGTTCAATAACGACTTGTCGTTCTGGCAGTCATATGCAGTAAGCGGTTCGTCAGCAGGCCTGTACTCGATTATTCCTGGAAGGAAGACCTGATCCAGTACACGTGATTTTGCCGTACGACCTTCCGCGGTCGGTCTGACGAATGATGTTGAAGTTAAATGTTGTGGCAGTGATAGAACCCGGGAAGGTGTAATATTGCATTCCCCTCCGCGCGAGTTCTTTTGTTTGCGTCATTTGGTGGATCTTCTACTCTGTCAGGAGGGGTTTGCGCAGGCTCGTTTGATGGCGTGGGGTAGTTCGATTTCAGATTTTTGGTAGGCGAGAACGTTGATGTAATCGTAGATCCGGCTTTGTTGACCGGCTCCTCACTTCCCGAAATAGAACCAGGAAAAGAAGACGGTGTATTCGTCTTGGTATCGATAAGTTTTGATGATGTCAGAACACTGCGCTTCGGGTTAGACTCAGTGGTCAGTGGTGTGGGCGCCCGGTCATCCATAGTAGGAAGAAAAGATTCCAGCTGCAGAGGTTGCGATTGCTCCGGAGATGTGCGTACTCGGAATGGAGTCACCATCTCCGACGGAAGCTCAGTTTCCGGGTTGACGACACTTCCGCCCTTGCGCTTCTTTTTGAATCTGCTGGCAAGGCGGGCGAATGGACGATGCGGTTGCGGATCTTCTGAGCTGGCAGTAGACTTGGCCAATCCAAAAGTATCATCGATTTCCAGGGTGGCGGGGGGAAAGGTGGTGCGGTGAGCATTTTCCTGCTGTGGGCTATCCCTATGCGGGGAAGCGCCATTGGCATTAGAAATAGTTGCCGAGGAAAGATTGGATTGAGGTATCGGATGAACTGTGCTTGAAGTTCCCTGGTCAGGGGTAGATGGAGGCCCATTTCTTCCGTCGATGCGTTTGGCTGCAAGTTGCGCTTCTTTGGCTTCAACATCCGCCATGAGAAGTGCAGTCTCCCTAGCGTAACTTGAATACATTTTGACGGGGCGACGGATTGCTGTGCAGGAATTTGACAATAGGTTCGTTCGCGATTCACGGGCAGGGGCAGCTCGTGCGATGTCATTCTCTTGAACGAGGATAGGTTTTTGGTAATTTCGGATTCGGCGAGAATTGTTCCCGTACTCAAAATCGATAACCCGCATCGGGACACTTCCTGCGAAACTGAGAATAGATATCGCTCCGGTGCCAGGGTGAAAATAGACGGTTAGCTTAAACCTAGAATACCGACTGTGGCAGGGACGACAGAGGGTGGCAGGCCCGTCCGGACCTCCGCGAAACCCGGAGGCTTCCGTTGCTCTGCATAGATAGCAATACCCGTGCGCAATATGTCGAATTCGTTTGGGGGGCACGGGGTATGATCGATCTGACTGGAGGGTTGGAGTTGCGCTTGATACGGCTTCTGTTCTCGTACTGGGTCCGTTTGGGGTGCGGAATGCAGTCGAATCACTCTTCGGAGTAGCCCGAATCTCAGTCGCAAACCAAACTTGGTTACAGCATTTGCAGTAGATTTGATGACGGTTATTTGATGATACTTTGTGACCGTCTCCCTTTCCCTCCTTCCCCATCCCTCCCATCCCTTCCCATACGCGCGCGAGCGCGCGTGCGCGTAGCGCTCCCCTCTGGCATCGGGAGTAGAGCCCTGCCATCGGCTCCAACGTTTTCCGCAACTTCCAGTACGTAATTTTTGCAAAATTCCTCCACGTTCCCTTTCACCCCGCAAGGGCGCGAACCTACCCAAGCTACCGCTCCCATCTCCAACTTGCCGGGTTCCCACCAAGTTCTACGCCAAGCCTAGCGACAAGCTGCTACTTTCCTCCTGGGCAATCGGTGTGGAAAGCAAGACCCGTCCAACTCCTCCTCGTCCTCGATCCGACATTCAGAACGTCGAGGCTCCGCGGAAAAGTTCAAGCTTTCAAACGGTCACATTTTTTGGCTGACGCCACGTGGCCACCTGGAGTCAAGTCTGGGCGCAATAACAGTACGGAAAGGGAGGTCTGAGGTGCATACCGGCGTACAGGATCGGTGTCCCGAGGATTGGCGTACAGCACTGTAATAAGCCCAATCGCTTAGTAGGGTGATAGGGGTAAATCGTCGGGAGAAGAGATACTTAGAACCAACTACCCCAAGACGGAGGTGTTGCGAGCGACAAAAGTGCTACCGTGGTATAGTTGAACAAATAAAAAGCAGTGTATATGGGAGAGAGTTGAGAGGGCTACAAGCAAGTATAAAAGGGGCAGCGTCTACCACTGATTCTCTGCGACTTGCTTAGGAAAAAGTTTTCTAGGGTCTGAAGTTGACTCTCAACTTCCTACTACTCGGAGCTTGACCTGAAGTTGTCTGCCAACTTGCTTGACCTCTCAAGGAGGAAGCACTTTACTCAGCTTATATAGACCTTTCGGCTAATCCTAAAGTCTCAATCAAACATACTAAATACCATAAAACGCATTCACGGGAATCGTGTGAACCAGAGAGACCATTAGAAGATATTTCCTCAAGGTAAATATCTAGGTGCCATACCCATGCCAGCCACCCATCGGCCAGGGGTGGGAATTGATGTGGCCATTATATAGACCTTTCAGAGTCACTCGTAGTATCACCCACAACCTAGAACTGTACTGACATCCACTATGACAGCGTGTCCTAAAATAAAAAATCAACCGATGAATTTGCCACACTCACCCAAATTAAAAATATCTTGCAAATTCAAAAACTGTAAAAATATCTTCCCAGTTCCAATACTGTATACAATTATGGTCCTCATCTAAATTTTTTCGTGTGCGAATTTGCGCACATCACGCCCTCCCGCTCAAGACGAACGTCCCGGCTCGTCACTGCTCTTGTTGTTCTTGTGGGAGTTCTATCCATTCATCAGGGAGAGTATAGGGTTCACTATAAGGATATGGTAGTAGCTCATTTCCAATATGATGAGAGAGTGTGTACCGTGCGATGACCGGCTCATCTCCTTGGTCAAGAGTTTCGTAGATTCGGCGTATGGTTTCATAGTGTTCTCTAATGAGCTCCTCCCGTTTCACTTCTCCAAACCTTCCAAATGTGAGGTAGTAAACGTAGTATGCAAACTTTTCTGGCAACGGGTCCAGAAACGGGTATCTGAAGGAGAAAAAAACTCGCAACATAAGGACTGAGTCCTCACGAGTAAGGTGCGCCCCGTGAATGGTCTGGAAGCACATGCAAATACTAATGGCAAAAAAGGAAATTACTTCTGCTTCTCGAGGGTCCTCTGTCATTTCGCGAAGCCAACGTCTAATTGGTAGTCGTCCAATAATTAAGGATGCATAGTTTCCCCCTGGGAGACTAGGCGGTGTTTGAGGCGATCTTCTTGGCGATCTTCCTCGCTGCTCCCGACGCCTTGCCCTCTTCGATGATCCGCCCCGATCACTTGATGGTCCAGCTCGTATCATCATCACGGCCTCGGGAGGATCCTGGTCTTCGGCTGAGGTTGTATTTCTGAGCGGAGCAACGTAAGGTTCCCATAGAGGATATGGGACCAGTCGATATTCCATATCAGGGGGCAAGCTGTAACCTCTCAGTCGCACATCTTGGTTGTTCTTGAGAAATACGTAAACTGGACGGATAATGTTCAGATATGTTTGCGACAAGTCTCCGATAGCTACCATTCCATACCTCCCTATAGAGTAATGATATATGACTTCCACAAACTCTGGACCTGCTTCCGTGAACCTTCCGTTTTGGAATGAGAATAGAACTCTGATCAATAGTCGGAAATCTTCTTGAGGTAGCAATGGTCCGTTCAACGTACGAAAACATAGGCATATATTAATGTAGAAATGGATGATTACGTGGAGTTCGTAGTAGTCACGCGTAATCGAGATGATCCATTCCCAGGCCCTTTTTCCTCCCATAGGAATCATTCTATAGTTAAAGATGAGTATGCCTCGTGGTTGCGCATAGTCCTGTGTGAGAAGGAATTCTTCAGGCCTCTGATGGTAAGGGACCAGACGACGTGCATGGATTGCCCTCCTTGATCTCTTCCCTGAGCTTGAACAGAGCTTATAATGCGGGTGTCTTTCCTCCGTGACGATGCAAGGGTTCGAGTACTTTGTTTGGAAAGCCGGCCACTTCACAGCCTGTTGCATTGCTTTTCCGTGTGCTACAAGTACTTTAGAGCCGACTGAGAAAGTTTGGACTGGAGGCTCTTCATCCTTATTTCTTGTCTGTGTTAGCGCGCGGTGTGATCTCCAGCTTTCGGTGGCCAATAGTTCGACCTCTCTACTCTCTTCATCGATAACATTTGTTTCCATATCTCTCTGTAACATTCTAGGAGCTCTTCCGTACATTAGCTCAAACGGTGACCGTCCACTTCTTCCTCTTCTTCGCCGATAGCCGTATAACACTTTTGGTAAGGCATCTTCCCACTGGATTTCATTCTCGGACATAGTTTTCGATATTGATCGTTTGATGGTTCCAACCATCCTCTCCGCTTTCCCGTTTGACATAGGAGCATATGCGAGAACTGTCTTTAGCTGAATACCTTTTTCTTCCAAGAAACGAAGCAGTGAAGTTGCAGTAAAACAAAGTGCGTTATCCGAGATGATCCTTTTTGGAAGACCAAACGGTTCAATTATTTCTTTTTCGATGAATCTCAGGACCACTTCAGCATTGGCCTCCTCAACTGCAACTGCTATTGGCCATCCAGTAAGATGTTCCACCCCTATAAGGAGATATTTGTTTCCGGAAGAGGTTTCCTTGAATGGGCCGGCAAAGTCAATTGAAAAGGTTTCAAAGAGACCGGAAACTGGAAAGCCTAGAGTTGTCTTATACTTTCGTATTGGCGTGAATTTTTGACAGTTGTCGCAGCTTTTCACGAAGTTATAGACGTCCTTATGGATACTGGGCCACCAGAATCTCTCAGTAACGAATTTCTTGGTTGTTTCGAGATCCCAATGCCCTAACTCATCATGAAAAGTCCTCAAGATCTTCATTCTTTCTTTCAAAGGGGCCACTAGTCGAGGACCGGCTTTCGTGTGTCGGAAGAGTTTCCCATTCCATAGTGTAAAAGCCTTTTGATTCCTACGTACCCAATTTCTGTGTTCAATATCAACCTTTCTCATTTCTAGTCCATCCAGGAATTTAATTAGTCCGTCAATATTAGCTTCGTACTCGTTATTGTTCGGCACTTGCACCTCGGCAACTCCGACGATGTTCTCGGAAGCTTTTTCATTTGGAATCAGTGGATCCCTCAAGCGGGATAGGTAGTCGGCAGGCTGATTATTGCGTCCGGGCCTATACACAATTTCAAACCGATATTCTGCGAAAATGTCGAGCCATCGGGCCAAGCGGTGATGTACATCTTTCTTTTGGAATGCTGTCTTAAGTGCCTGGTGATCAGTTATCAAGACAAATTTCTCGAGTGATAAAAGGTATACGCGAAACTTTTTCAGTGCGAAGACAACAGCGAGCGCTTCTTTTCGCAGACTGAGTATCTCCTTTCCGCATCATTCAGAGTGCGACTTGCGAATTGAACCGGGTGTAGTCTTCCGTTTTCATCTTTTTGGGACAAAACGGCACCCAAAGACCGTTCTGAGGCATCTGTCTCCACAACAAATGGTCTCTTGAAATCTGGATACATGAGCACTGGGGGACACATAGCTTATCTTTAAGCTCTTCAAATGCGGTTTGCATTTCCTTGTTCCATAAAAATTTTCCGTTCTTTGTTGTGCTGGCATGTAACGGTGCTGCAGTCTTGGCGAAATCTTTGATAAATCTCCTGTAATATGAGGCCAGTCCTAAGAAGCTTCGAACCTCCGTCTTTGAAGCGGGCCTTGGTGCCAACTTGATTTTTTTCGTTTTCTCTGGATCCACTTTAATTCCCTCTTGATCGACGATATGACCGAGTAATTGGATAGACGTTTTCGCAAAGAAGCATTTGCTTAACTTAATTTTCAGGCTGTACGCAGCTATTTTCTCCACCACAGTCTTGACATGCGATATGTGCTGATCCAAGGTTTTTGAGAATATCACTACATCATCGATATAAACTCTTGCAAATGGAAGTCCTTTCAAAACCTCGTTCATCATTCTTTGGAATGTAGCTGGGGCATTCATGAGACCAAAAGGCATCACTTCGAACCTGAATGTACCGGCTTTGCTGGTAAAAGTTGTTTTTTCCTTGCATTTTTCATCCAATGGAATCTGCCAATAACCAGTGTAAAGATCAATTGAGGTGAAGTATCTCCCGTCCTTCAAGTCCTCGAGGATTTCCTCCATATTTCGGAATCGGAAATCGATCGGGTATCATTCTCTGGTTCAGTTGTCGGTAATCGACGCAAAAACGCAGCTTTCCATCCTTCTTTGGTGCGACCACAACTGGAAATGACCATGGGGATGAAACTGGCCGAATAATATCATTTTCCAGCATACTTGTAACATTCTCTGAGATAAATTGGTCATATTTTGGCGGTTGACGTCTAGGCCTGTGGTAAATTGGTTGAGTATCGGTAAGTTCAAATGAGTGAGTGACCGGTACACTTGCTTGTCTTAAATCTGATACACTCCATGCAATTACTTCGGAAGATGTTAACATGTCGGATATTTTCATTGAGGCGGGGCGGAAGGTGCTGTACTTTTCTTGATTTCTGCCATTTGGCGCCTTTTTCTTCTTGATCTCACCTCAAATTTTGAAGGACCTTTCCGGCGTGCTCACATCTTCAGATATGGAATCGATATATTCCTGTTTTCCTTGCAATTGTAATCTTCTTTCATGCTCCGAATTCCGTCCTTTGATTCGATATTATCGCAAAAAGAAACACATTCAGGTGTCACACCTACCCTAGAATTCCATTCTTCATCTGTTTCAAACCCAGAATCATAATCGTCCCATGTCATGTTCATTGTCCCCGAGCGTACCCTTTCTCACTTCCGAAAGTGTTAGTTGGTTCGGAATCTTCGCTGTCATAGCTAGAAGTGAAATCTTCACTGTCCGTCTCTCTTAATCTTCCGGATGTGTGCTTTTGTCGAAATCCAGGGGCATCTTCACGTTCTGCCGTCAACATTAACTGAAACGATTTGGTTGCCCAAGTCAATGCAGGTCCCTAGTCTTTCCATGGTAGGACAGCCAATGATTGCATCGAAAGGGAGCTCAGGCATGACGAGAAAGTCTACATCAACTTTAGAGTCCCCAAAGAACACGGAAACCTTGTAACAGTGCCCATGCATTTTGAGACGGTTCCATCCGCCACAGTTATTCTTCGAGTAGTTGGAATAATTTCGAGACCTAAATCTGTCACCAAAGTTTCTGAATAAGGTTTGGAACAGCGCCCGAATCGAAAAGAGCTTGGGTTTCATTCCCAATACTTTGACTGGTACTAGTTTAAGACGTCTTGGTGCTGTCGAGGCCGATTGAAGAAACAGTTTCTTACCCTTAGCGGACTTATTAGACCTGATAATTTTTTTGAGTTCTTTCTCGCGTCCTCTGCGTCGCCCCTCAAAAGTTGACCAAACGTTATCCCAGTTGGGGCTGATGCAAGCTCAGCCACCAAATTGTACTTCTTCACATATTCTAGTACGTCCTTTGGGATATTCTTAAATTTCTTACTCTTTTTCGTCTTCTTGGCCGGAGTGACTCCACTCCTGGAACAACTTGATCAGACCTCTTGGTTCGAGGAGGTACAGGTGCTGGGATATGTTCCAGCATTCCATAATCTAGCCTAGGTTTTTCGATAAAATGTTCCCTTCCCCATCCCTTTTTGTCACATTGACTTGACTGATTTCTTCAGCGATGGATACGTTACCGGCATCCGTCAACTTGTGATCCTTTCTGTTTTGTAAGATTTTCATCTCTGGTCCTGACTCGCTCCTTGCGTCCGATAAATTTGCTTTCTGTTGTCTTTAGACCAGCAGTTACTTTCATGATGCCCATATCGACCGCACTTTCCACAACGAGTGTTTCTATGTGGATTATCAGGACACCTATTTGCAAAGTGTCCAGGCTTGTGACAGTAGGAACAGACTTCTGCGGCCTTGGGGCCCCAGACTGGTTCTTCTTAATGGTAAGAGTAAGGCTTTCCAACTGCGAGGTTATCATGTCAAGTCGATTATCGAATCGGGTTTCCAACCTTTCTTCCAAGTTTTTGACATCGCTCCTGACTGATTCCAATGCTGCTGCGCTAGTCGCTGGCCTTTGATAATTCTTTTCAGGATGTACGATGCACGATGTGCGGGTTTCCCTCGGTACCTCACTTAGTGACTGAAACGTCTCCGAATTTTTGACAAATTCTACTATGGTACCCTTCAGTTCATTAAAAGTGTGAGGGCCCTTGATGAGGAGGAAATCGGAGAGCCGCTTATCCCCCATCGCCGCCTTACGCAGCATTCCGTACTTGGCTTGGGCGTTGAACCCAGCCTTTTCATAGAGATCACACAAGTATACCAATGAGCTTAACAAATCGTCGAAGTTGAGCCGGGCCTCTATGGCGGTACGAATCATCTCATCTGGTTCTACCTCCTTAGCATATTCTTTCACAAGCCACTCACATACCTCACCGAAGTTACGCCCATTCCCGTTAAGAGACCACCCGTTGATAAACTTGGCCTTATATTTGTGCTTTGCGTCACCATGAAGATAGGCGAAGATACTTTCGGCCTTCTCTTCATCGCTCTTCTCACGCATCACAACGTTGACATATGTATAGAGAAACTCCTCAACGTCTTCATTCTTGCCCCCTGTGAACGTTATACGAGCAGCGTTGAGATCCATGATTACAGAAAAGAAATCCCCTCGAATGGTTCCCTAAGACTGCTCAACTCGAATACCTCGGGTGCAACCCCCTCCACAAGAGTACCAAATGATAGGGGTAAATCGTCGGGAGAAGAGATACTTAGAACCAACTACCCCAAGACGGAGGTGTTGCGAGCGACAAAAGTGCTACCGTGGTATAGTTGAACAAATAAAAAGAGAGTGTATATGGGAGAGAGTTGAGAGGGCTACAAGCAAGTATAAAAGGGGCAGGTCTACCACTGATCTCTGCGACAGCTTAGGAAAAAGTTTTCTTGGGTCTGAAGTTGACTCTCAACTTCCTACTACTCGGAGCTTGACCTGAAGTTGTCTGCCAACTTGCTTGACCTCTCAAGGAGGAAGCACTTTACTCAGCTTATATAGACCTTTCGGCTAATCCTAAAGTCTCAATCAAACATACTAAATACCATAAAACGCATTCACGGGAATCGTGTGAACCAGAGAGACCATTAGAAGATATTTCCTCAAGGTAAATATCTAGGTGCCATACCCATGCCAGCCACCCATCGGCCAGGGGTGGGAATTGATGTGGCCATTATATAGACCTTTCAGAGTCACTCGTAGTATCACCCACAACCTAGAACTGTACTGACATCCACTATGACAGCGTGTCCTAAAATAAAAAATCAACCGATGAATTTGCCACACTCACCCAAATTAAAAATATCTTGCAAATTCAAAAACTGTAAAAATATCTTCCCAGTTCCAATACTGTATACAATTATGGTCCTCATCTAAATTTTTTTCGTT